>VDFB02086081.1:175035465-175232066 GCA_007258455.2 Sequoia sempervirens | reverse complement strand
AAAGTGAAAAGTCAAACCATAGACAAAGTGACAAGTCCCATAAAATTAAAAAGATAAATGCAAAGGGAAAAATATTTTACAATGGATTGAGAAAAAGGAAATACATAGCCTTTTTGTACAATAGTCTAATTCCCACATACTTCATGTTGAAAACAAAAATCAACATGTTCTCGAAGCCACTTATGTCATGTGATGTGGAGAATGATTGGTGAAACATTATTTTAGACAATCCATATGGCCCTTTTCTAACATGTTTTGTCTATCCATACATCAAAATACACATTTGATTGTGTTTATTAATTAATTAAAAATTAAAATAAAATATATCTTTTTATTTCCAATTAATTAATAAATATGATCAAATGTATATGTTGATGTCTAGGTAGATGCCACCTTGTTGACACATTACCCATCATACAAACTTTTGAATTTCACTGTATTGTACACAAATCTGCTAAATTGTTTTATATTGTACAATCTTAGTCTAAGTCTACTACACCATACAACTCTCTATAGTCTTCACTTCCACCATATGTTCCTTACAAATAACATCAAACTCCATCGTAAAGTCCTTGCATATGGCTTGAACTATACGGTTTGCATTTAAAGACATTCCTACCATATGAGACCACAAATCTTTAAACACTTGTATGCCCATCAAGTGCTCAATCATCATTATATGTCACAAGGTGGCAAGCCTCATTGGCTTGTAGTCCACAAAATAAAGGCATATCTAGATAATGCAACTATATGCATGTGATAGATTTATGCACCTCCAAAGTGTTATTAGTCTATTAATGAAATAATGTTGCCCCTCAATCCTCGTGTCCATCTCTCCTCAATGGGACAATGGATGGATGAACAATAAAAAATTTCCCTATATGTCACTTGTCATCTCCCCAGTTCACACTCAACCACTCTAGAGGAGAAATTAGGAGACAATGCTCTCACTAGTTGGGAGCCAATTGATGACTCTACCTTTAGTGATATTTGGGGGAGTCCTAATGATAAAGATCCTCCTCTACTTGTCATAGCCATGACTATTTAGATGTTTATTTTGTAACGATGTTTTAGGCCTAGACCCTTTTGTTGGACTCATGGGTGTGCTTGTCTACCACCATCCCCTTTTTGTGTAAATATTGTACTATTGTCTTTAAATTAATGCAAATTTAAATAAGATATATTCATAAAAAATATTGCACCACTGGTCAATATTTACATATCATGTGGTATACCCCTCTATTCTTTGATCCACATGAATAAAGTTAAGACCATGATGCTATATTTTCCACATGGTCTCTCAATGCATCACACAAGAATTGTTAGTATTTTTAAATGGCCTTACACTATTGGTCACTAGTGTATATGTTAGTATTTAATGTGTGTTTCACTCTCTTTCACCTCTGATCCTATGAATAAATAAGAAAAAAGGATACAATGTCATCTCTACCACATGGCATCCCTATGCATCGATGAAGTTGTTAGTTTGAAAAAACTATTTCATTGTGCCATTGGTTGAGGAAAAGGTGGATGCAATGCATGCCTAATGATTTCACACCCTTAGATCTTCTACGTGGGACTTGTATCCAATGGTTCACATACTTCTATTTCATTATTAGAACATATCCTTTATGGTGTGTCATTGGTTTATGCTTTCACTTTTGTTTGGTAGGCCCTTGTTCTTCTAAAGGATTTCTTCCCATGACCTTTATCTTCTAACATCATAAATGAAAATCCTACTGTTAAGCCTACAAGTTGGTACCATGTATATTCCTCTAGGTGTAGCATGAATGTTCTAACTATTTGAAGTAGTCCAATTGTTGATCCAAAGAAGATTGTCATGTAGATAATTTCTTGGATAGAGTCAATGCTTTGACCTACACATTCCTATTCTCTTGGTCAACAAACAAAATATGATGCAATGAAATAATATAAATACTGATTAGTTGAAAAATGGATGCTTTATGGTTTAAGACATAGAACATCACTTTTCTCTGACTAACATTCAAGGATGCCCTGGAGATCTCACCCCAAGAGTGGAATAAAGGTGATAGATCTGCTAGAAGGGATTGTCCTAGGGTATGTTTAGAGATTAATGAGGGGTTCACCACCAAGCTAGAGCTTGGAAAAATGTATGAAATGCAAGATTAATGATTGAACTCAATGATACAAGAAACTTCACTACATGAACTATAAATGCAAATAAATTAGAACAGAAAGTTGTAAAATCAAAAGTGTGCACCTGGAAACTTGTAGAGGCTTGAATGAAGACTAGAAATTTTGCAAATCCTTAAATTTTGGCCTACTAGGACTTATTCACCATTTTGGGTGAACCAGTCCCAGATCTGGGTTTCTATATATAGGAATAGGTTTCTGGCAAAAGGGTATCCAAAATTGCAAAAATCTCAAAATTGACTTAAACTGGGACTCATTCGCCAATCTGGGTGAATGAGTCTAGTTAGGGTTTTCTAGAATTTCAAAGCCTAAATCTAGTCTTCAATGTCTACTCTTTCTATTCCACTTTTTTCCTAGATCTGAAACTCTAATTTTGGGGCTATAGATGACTTTTTGTTGAAGATTATGATATTACAAACAAGGAGATAGCTCCAACAACTTTCTTCAAGCTTGTAACCTAATCTTCAATGATCCTTCAAGTATTTAAAGCACCTAGGTCTGAAATTACACAAAGAGAGAGAAAAAGTGTTGATTGTTAGGGAATAGGGGTTTGTCTTGGTCAAACCCCTTGTAGGTAATTAAACCAAATGATGAGACAATGAAATGAAGGCATGAACCATGAAACAAAGAACATGAATCATGGACAATGTTACCTTGAATGATGCCTTGTAAATGATGTCTTGTAAAATTGCAACTTAACATGAAATGGCCATGAAGGGTGTAGATCTTGATCTTGACCATAGGTGTAGAAAAATGCTTGATCTTGGATCTTCAATGCTACATCACAACACTAGCTCAATAACATGCTTGATGCTTGATTTCCTTGACATGATGATGGATCTTGAATTGTTGCAAGAATTGATGACGAATTCTGCCCTTGAATGCCTTAGAAATGACCTTGAATACTCTCTTGATGCTCTTGTGAAATCTTGGAATGCTTAACTCTTGAGTGGTTGACTTGATAACATGAATGATTGATGAAATAATGATTTTAGACCTCATTTATATAGGTGATCTATCTAATATCCCGTGTATTAGTTCCCAAATGCCGACATACATAAAAATTGAACTTAAAACCTAGTTTTTCCCACTCAACCTTGAAAATAGGCCAAATGGGACTCATTCGCCAAGTTGGGCGAATGGGTCCCACCTGGATGGGACTTATTCACCCAAAGTGATGAATGGGTCCCACCTGGATGGGACTCATTCGCCCAAAGTGGCGAATGGGTCCTATAGGGCCTATTTTGATTGCTAAAGTGTCGGGGAGTGTGTAAATTAAGTTTATATGTTGATCTTGTTGGGTTTTTGATTAAAATATGTATTGGGATGCATAGTATAGGGTCTTAGGGGCCTATTAATGATGATATTAAGGTCATAAATGCAAGAGGTCCCAAAATCCAATGTGAAAGTGTAAATAAATAGACTTTACAACAATAAATTAAGGAAAAATTGGGTCTATTTAGCTTAGAAGGGCCCAAAATCCCATGTGAATGTGTGCAACACATTACAACACTAGGTTGGGTCCATTTGGTTTACAAGCCTCTTAAATTTAATGTGAAGGTGTAAATAAATACATTTTACAACATTAAATTAGGGTAGAGTTAGGATTATTTAGCTTAAATGAGCCCTAGACCTAATGTGGATGTGTAAAACACATCACAACATTAGATCAAGGTGATATAAAGTCCAATTTATCATTAATTATTCCCGAATTAAGTGTGAAAATGTACACAATGACATTTTTTGATACTACATTCAACCTCCACTTTAGTGTGAGGATGAACTTGCTTCAAACTGAAACTAAAGTAGATATTCAAGAGGGACCTTCCAATTGTACCAATGTGGATGGTCTAGGATAACATAGATTGAGGAGGTGGTGAATCCCCTAGGATCCAAGATACACAAAGATGCAATGCCATAGACATAAAGACGAAAGATAAATCTAAGGAAAAAGTGGATCAAGCTTCGACCATTTGTCCCACACATTGTGGATCAGATCTAAGTTGCTTGTCCAAAAATGCACACACTCTGAGGCAACAAAACTCTAGGTTGTCCACTAGGTGAGTAATCCAAGAGGGTGAGACACATACACACACGATAGGTATGTGCTCACCACACATACATGAGTGGCTAAGGGAAAGTCATGCCTCAAATCGGCTTTCGGTCAAACCATGCAAAAGTTATACCTCCTGATAACTTTGATAAGGCACCACACAAAAATGAACTTCGAGCTTCATGAGGAAAGCAAAAATTTGTATGCTTGCAACTCATGAACAAAAAAGATGGCTCCACAGGCATGAAAAGTGTGTTATGCAAGGTGGCCATATAACCGATGTTGTAAATGCAAAATAGTGTAAGGAATGTTCAAAGGAATTTCACTTAGTTCACGTAAGGTCTCTTCTTAGGGAGCATCGTGCCTAATATCTCCAAGAGAGTAAAATTCAAAGAAATATCATGCTCCCAGAGGAAATCACTTGCCCAATGACACCATCATGAAAAGGATGTATTGCGAGAAGAAAGAAAATTGAACAATGAAACATGAGTGTCGATGTATGCCCCCACTTTAAAGCGGTTGCTAACACCATTACTGTGAGAAATTGCTTTAAAGTAGAAGAAAACATGAGAGCTTATTCGGAAAGCCCTATGCCACTTTTCATATGTTTCCAGATCGTACTACATCATGAATAAGTATGTCACATGTGAGTCAACTCAAGGAATTTCATCCACATCCCAAGGTTTCTCTTATGTATACATGAAAGGTGGTCAACTAGCCAAAAGAGACAATGACAAGTGACATACGAGGACAAGGCTACTGAACCCCTTTCCCCCACTTAGTGTAGGACAAGGATGAGCAGAATATGAGGAAAATAAGTTTCAATTAGAGGAACTAGGAGGAATTAGAGCACCACACCCCTTAAGATGTTGAATTTTATCACTTAAAGCCTTAGATTCATTAGTAGCATGACCACAAACTCTATGATAGGTGGAAAATGAATGTTTGTAGTAAAATTTATTTCATGTTTGTTGTGCACTCAACACACATGCCCCGTTTGGAATGGGGACCCTCTTTTCTTTCGCCTTGCCAGGTTGTTTTATTGCTGCCTCATTTTTTGTGCCCCTATTTTGGTGTCCTTGATGGTCAGCGTACCCTTGAAGTCCCATCTTAAAGTGACCGTGTTTACCCAATCGTCTTTGGCCAAGCCCTGGGGCTTTTTGGGCTTTCTTTGGCAGTTTTCCTTCTGCCAACGGCTCCAGGCCCTTCCTGGCCCGGACCACTGGGTCTCCGCCTTCAAGCTTCCTCTGGGGGTTCACCATTCCCGAATGGCGGAAGGCATCCACCTTCCCAAACCCTGGGCCCTGGTTCGTCAACTGCCACTAGGTTTCAATTTGCGCGAAGTCCCGAACTGAATTCGTGTCCTCTAGGTCTGGACGACCGGGCCGCCGTTCCCAGAATTCCGTTCGCCTTTCACCGTTTCCAGCGGCGAAACCTCACTGACGTTCCACCCTTGGGAGTCTGGGTCCCTCCTTGCCACCGATATTAAGAGCCAAGTATTTGAGCGGGCGTTTCAGCACATCCTTCCGGACCCCGGACCTCTTGCCACCGTCCACTATTTTCAAATTCACCAACCAACGGGTTGGTCATACATGCATTAAATGAAGCCATTAATGGCAAGGCCGGTATAAATATTAGGCCCCAACCTGCCATTTTCATTTGTAGGATTGCAGAAGGGGTCAGAGTGCTTGCCTGAGGAGTTCTCTGCCTTCGTCGATTGCCGCCCTTGTGCTCGTCGCCTTCATCCACCGATCCTTAGTGGATTTTGCAGTCTCCTTCATCAGGCTCCCCAGGTAGGTTTTCTGTTCGTCCTCCTGAGGAGTTTTTCATAATTTTGAGCCTAAAATAGTGAATAACATGAGTTAAAAATGCTTTAATTTTCTAAAACTTGATAAAGCACACAAAACCCATATCTTGGAATCTTTGAAAACCTCCAAAGCATCTCATAAGGTTGATCCAGAACTTTCCTTCATAGTCTCCATTCTTCATACAGGGAATTCGAGCCCTCCAGGCCCGAACCCTTCCGCCGTCGGTAAAACTTATGAAAACAAACATCTCTTTCAAAATGATGGATTGGCCTTTCGGGCTCGAGCCCCCAGAACTCTGTCATTCAGTCGCCGTTGGAATTAAATAGTTGAAACTTTGGAAATCGACCTTCGTTTTGCCTTCCCGGGCTTGAAGCCCCGGACTTCTACGTTCGAAATTCCGTGAAGCTTTCGCCGTTCCAAAATGGCAGAATGATCCCATCCACCTAACCCCCAGAGCCCGCCTTGCATCTCCCTGTCCAACGTTAAAATCTCAAAAATCATCCTTCCGTCATGACCCCAGGTCCCGGTCCACAGGCTTCGGGCTCTCGTTCGCCGCGAAAGACTGAACGTTGAACTTTAAACTTCCCTGCCCTCGTTGGGCTCCGACATCTAGGATTCCGTCCCGCCTTTGCTTGTTCGAAAGGGAAAAACACGCCCGCGTTTCTGACCTCTGGGCTCCACCCTCTTATTTTCTAAGAGAAACTTCACACAGAAAATGAAACATCTAAGCTTGATGTTGGGTCCGGTTTACCAGGCTGCTCCATCTGGGTTTCTATTTCTAGATTTCTGTTCTAAAACGGCGTGACATCAACAACTTTCCACCTCTTCGAACCTGAACCACCAGCCATCCTTTAGCCTTCTGAGTCCCAGACCCGTGAGTTTCGATCCTGAAACTCCGTCTCCCCCAGGCCATTGGAGACAACAAACTGTAGACGGCTTTCCGTGCCTGAACCTCTGGGAGACCCAAAAGTGACCTAAATGACCTCAAATTTGAAAATTAACCTCGAAACATGTGCTCAAATTTGGCCCTCTTCAACATGAGCCCCTCAAACCATCAAAATGTGAAGACGAAAAAAATCACCCGGATCGCCCCGACCTATTTGCCCCTTTCGAAACAACATTCCTACCAGGGAATTTCGCCTCCCGAGTCCCAGACTGTTTGAAATCCCTTAGAAAGTGATTAACGACATCTGAAAGGAGAAGATCTAACTATTTTAGTCATTTGATGTCCACTTTGATTTAGTTCACTAGATTTTGGGCTAACGATAATGTATTTTTTAAGGGATGTACTCATCGTATCCATGCTTGTAGGATATATGGAATCAAGTGCAGGACCCTTAGGAGGAACTATAGAGAAAGACAAAAGAAAGAAACTAGGAAAGACTCCTCGTGGGAAGGAGGATAAAGACCAGATGAAGTTCTAGTTCTAGAGTGAACCTTTATGATAAAAAATCACCACAGATTGGAAGGAAATCACAGACACCAATATCGGCCAGGTCGATATTGATGAATTTAAGCGAAGGGTCAAAATTCACCCAAAGACTAATAATGCTAGATTAATTAGGTAGAGTGGAATTGCAAAAGCTCCAGGTTTCCCCCCATCTCTTATTGCCCCTGAGCTCGTCATGGCCTGTTGGCAGGCCTACCAACATGAAACAAGGACCATCATTGAAAGAGATGGGAATATTCTCGCTGACATGTCAGCCGAGGGAATCACAAAGAACATCCACATTTCTACCTTCGAGGAAATGGAAGTGCCCATGATGGAAGAGGGAAAGGTGACTTGGAATGAGGACTCAATGGGTTACAGAAGGTTGATAAACTAGTCATGGATCAATCTGCTACAATTTTTTAGGAGTGGATGGTGTACTTCGTTGAGAAAATCATCCGTGGGAACGAAGATGTCACCACAAAGGCCTCATTCCACTAGGGAGGTATTATTAGCAACTACTTCCATGAGTAGTATATGAATTTAAAAAAAAGCTCCAAATTCTACATGACCTCCTATCTGGTCTATTCACTGGCAGAGCAGAGGCAATATAGTAGACTGTTTGTGGCGCTCGAGGAGGAGCCAGGCCGAAAGCTAAAATCCTATGACCGATATCCCCAGCTCCAGTTCAGGAACTTCAAGAAGGAATACTGCAGGGTGAACGACACTTTTATGGGTCACATCATCCGATTACTTGGAGGAGATTTTGAGAGGAGAGTCTCTCATAGCGCATGGGCATTCCTAAAGCAGTACGCTTTCCTATTCCTACAATTCCCCAAGCTCACCTACATTCGCGCCCAAGGTTTCACTGAGAGGCAAAACAAGCTACCCTAGTACCCCAATGACCGGATAATACTATTGGAACTCTCTCGGTAGCTGCAACATGTGCACACCATCCTCAACAACAAGTATTTGGCAGGGATTTCTTATCCCTTTACCTTCAGGCAAGGCATGCATAAACTGCAAACCTCCCAATGTGCTAGGAACTCAGAAAAGGAATTGGTATAATACCACTTCCAACTACACACTGCTCACTCGTGAATGGACTCGTATGGGCACGTGAGAAAAGCCCTGGGACCAGAGTATGCCCATTTACATCATGTTGAGGATTTTTGGGCAAACTGCCAAGATGACAAGGAGGTGCGTGCCAGACACTACATGAGGATGACTGCATACTTCGTAAGAAGGGTGCAACTGTTCCCTATACCTGATTAGGTTGAGGAAGATGAAGGCATTGTCATGGATCCCTGATATAACATAGTCTCCAATTTGCCGCTACCTGCAATTGACTGGGATGAACAGGAGGTCGATGACCTTGACATTGTAACCAAACCCATCGTGGCTCAGACTGAAGAATGTGTTAAAAGACAAGTGGCCCAACTAAAGCAACAAGGAATGGTCCTTACCTATGAAGGGCTAAAGAGTGATCCCAGTACCACCGAAGATGTTGCCGCCACAACTTCAACGGGCGAGACATCCAAATCTCCTCCGATCACCAGATCAAAGAAGAGGAAAGGAACAAAAACAAAATAGTCTCTAGATCCCAAGGTATACACAAGGAAGGATTTAGGAGGCTCACCTTCCAAGAAGCGCAAGCGAATAGGGGGCACAATGGAGTAACCTATAATCCAAAAAGGTGAGGAAGAAAGGATAGATCAACTAGAACCTCTTCCGACTCTCCCTGTCTCGAATGCCCCATCATCTGTCTCCCTGACCATGGTCGCCACATCCTCACCGACAGTTGACATCTCAGTCCGTCTTTCCCCTTCACCTCCGGCCGGGCCCATAATAGTGATTGACTCCTCCTCCACCGTAACTACCCCTCCTTCCTCCGCTGCCATGTCGCCTACTACATAACTCCCATTAGCCACAATAGTAGCACCAATTCCCACTCTCGCATTGCTCGAGGATTTCTCAAAGCACATGCAAAATCTCCCTTTCGAGCTCTCCCAAATTCTTATGGACCCCACCCTTCAGGTTTCCTTAGCGCAGGTCCTTGCTACTGCTAAGCCTTCGCAACCTTCAACAGGACCACCAGCGATGGAGGCCACAATGTTAATTTATGAGTGGGAGAGGCGGGAACAATAAGCCTTGAAACCAATTGAAGAGGAGGCCGACGAATATCATGAACTCCCTGAGTATGTACATCAGAAAATTGATAGGGTGGCCTACGAAGAGGAAGGAACAGGCTCTTCCGAGAGCGGGCATGAGGAGGAGGATGCCGATGGTAAGGTCATTGTACAAGCCTTCGATGATGATCTTGAAGAAGAGATGGCTTGAGAACTGAAACATGATGGAGAAGAGGCAAAAATGTCACCTCCTAGAGAAGGGTAGGAGGGCAAAAAGACAGTAGAAAATGTAGAAACCCTTCAGAGGAAAAACAACTGGAGATTGTGCCACCTCCCCCTATAGAAGAAGAAGACAAAGAAGAGGACCAACCCGAGGAATACATGCATAAGGGCGAACATATTGAAGAAATAGAGGAAAAGGAAATTGAGGTAGAAGGAAGTCCCCGAGGGAAATTGATTACTAAACCTCTCGTCAAATGCCTCACTTTCATCCTAGATTCTGATGAGGAAAAGGGGGACAACACCAAGATGAAAGGTGCATAAACGGAGGGCCGAATAGGGGAGGGTCGAGGTGATCAAGAGCCATCAAAAGAAGAGTCTGCCATGTGCTCGAGTGGTTGGAAAGGAAGCTTGAGAAGAAGACTCCCACTCCTAAGGATCCGAGAGTGAGGCTAGAGGCTATCCTAGCCCAAGCCCAAAGCTTAGCCAGAAAAGAGAAAAGGCCTAAAGTGAGATCCAAGATAACAATGGATGTTTCTAGGTCCCGAACCGCACAAATAGCAACACCCATGGTAGTCCAGACTAGGGTAAGTTATAAAATTTCCACCATCAACTTGGGGAATGCTACCAAAGAGCAGAAGGTGGGAAATCTTGAGGAGTCAGTGGCTACAGTGGTGCACTTGATAAAACAAGACAAGGTCTCGAAGGATGAACTTAAAGCACAAGTGGCCGCCTTGACAGATTACATCCAAAAATGGTCTTCAGTGGACGACATGCCCATCACATCCACAACTTCACCCCAACTACTGTCCAAAGAGCAAATTGACAAATTAAAGAAGAGAAAGAACTTGGACAAGACTACTGAGAGCTAGTTCTGACAAGTCCTGTCTGTTGGGAACATGGGTATCAGTTGAGCTGTTCGGAAAACCAACAAGTTCTTGGACCTACAACAATCTATGGAAAGCACGAAGAAGCTCTGCACCGACTTCCCTACAACATATGACTCCACCTATCCAAAGATTGAGGCCATCCTCTAGTTACCAAAGGCCACATGGGAAAATGAGCTCACATTCAAAAGTGATGATCACTGGCTGATGGACGTGTGGAGGCGGGATTTTGATAATAGAAAGGAAAGGTTGGAATAGATAATGAATAAGGTGGATCCAAACATCAAATGGGTCAGATAAATTAGGGCGGACTGCGCCTAATATCTGAGGCTGATGATAAAATATGACATGTCTGCGGTGTAGATGGATCCAGAGAAGACAAAGCCTTATTTTCAAAAGAAGATGGAGGATGGGATGTCCAATGAGATAACAATGGAATTCATGAGTTTCGCCACCCGTTCCTTTGTCCAATTGGAGCTATTTAGGGATCAAGGTGTGAAGTATGATGAAGACTAGAAGAAGCTTGAAGATAATGCAATAGAATGGAGTTACCAGATGTTGTGGTATGAGATTATTGAGGTAGACAAGCTCTAGCTGGTCATTCTAAAATTCATGGAATATGTAGGTTTGAAGAAGCAGGAGGGAAACCCTATTATCAATGAAGAGCTTCTGAAGGAGTAGCTACAACAAAAAATAGTTAGCAAAAGACAAAATGCTACAGTGCTGTCACTAAAGGACAAAATAGGGAAAAGACAAGAATGTAATTTTAGAATTGTAATCTAATTGGGGGTAGGTGAAACCCTATTTTGTAATGAATCCTGGCAACACAATGAAAATCCATCTTGGCCATTCATTTAGCTTTTTGGGCACTATAAATAGGGGGTCTCCTCTCATTTCCAAAGAGAGTTGAGTTGTTGTAAAGACATGTTGCTGAAATTTATAATGAAAATATATTGACTTGGTGTATTTTCTGATTTCTCCACATGTTTCATGGTTCAATCTCCATTGTTAGATGCTTTAGTTAGATTCACATTGCTGTTTTAGTTAGTTGTATCCTTGTTTTGATAGATTTTAGTCATGCTGTTATGTGATTATAGAAATTTCTGCTGTGTTGATGCCTTCCAGCCCATACTTTTCGCTATTTGCTGCTGGTAAATGACCTTGCAAAGTTAGCCTGGGCTGAAATTTGAAGTTGCTCTTTGAATCTTTATCTTTATTCATGCATGTAAATGATTGATGAATGGTAAAATATTTGCAGACCTTTGAAGATAGCACAAATTTTATGATACTGTAGATTTCTTATTTAAGTGGAATCCTGTTTGAAGGGAGCTATTCATAGCAGAACCTCCATGATCACTGTTCACAGTTAGTTACAGATCCAAGAACCTTCCCTCTTCCCTGCTCTTTTCCCTTTTTTTAAGAAACAACCTATGCTAAGTTTCATTGCACATTATAAATCCAAACTTGAAGAAAACATCAAAGTTTTAGATTGCTGTTTGAACCTACAACAAAGTACACTTTGATTCCCACCTTAGAAACTTTGGATTTGAAGACCCACCTTGCATCTAGCTACGTAAGTCTGCCATGTGATTACCAGCAAAATCACATCAAACATCAATTGAGGGGTTCCATGCAAGTCATGACCTGACACTCGAGAGACCTTGGGGAGATTTTTAGCAGCTTGTAGTTGGATATTTCCTTTCAAGAGAGGTAGTGTACATACGCATTACCTGTGTTGAGAAGGTGTGCAAAAACACCCATCAACAATGTTCTTGGAGGGAGGGATATCAAACGATCTTGGAGGAGTCTCAACAAGATACCTTCTTGATTCAAAGTAGAGGATGTTTCATTATTTTATGACAAGATATCTATTTCTTAGTACAAGATGTCATACTTACACAAGACTCTTTAGATTGCGAGATTTTGTTCTCTCCTTTATAGGAGGGTGTAAATCCAATGAATTCAAATCATTAGTGTTTTGTGTGATGACATTGAAATAATATTTTTTTGTTTTTTTTGTTTCTTGCAAAGTATAACAATCAAGACCACTAGTGTCTATCAGCTCGGGATGCACTACTATTAAAGTTGACTTAGAAGAAACTTTTGTAAGAGTGTTGATCTTAAGTGAAGGCTTGTTTGATGGGTTGATTTATATGAAAGGACAATAACCAAGACCATGAATTTTTTCTTGTGTGTTAGGCTCTATAGGGACACAAATACCTTATTCGTTAGCACCACATCCTTTTCCATTATAACTGAGTTGTTTCATAAGTTCATAACCTCTTCAATAAAGATTTTTTATTTCTTTTGGATTTAGCAGTTGTTCATAGTCAATTTCATCAAATTTTGTTGTGTAGTTTGTTGTCTTTTGTTCTAAAGTGGTTGAGGTGGATGCTTTCGAAGGGTCTTCCAAATTTTGTGTTGACATTACCACTTTTTCTTTTCCCCTTTAAGACTCTTTTTTTATGATTTTGTATTCAAAATATAAGGAACCCCAATCATCTTCTAATAGCTTCATGATTTTCTCAATGTGCTTTTCTTTGTATTTTTGTTGCATGGGTTCCACTTGTGTAGCTGGTGTTAATGTTTTCAAAGGATTTTATTTGTCTTTCTCAATGCTCAAACAACTGTTTGGATCAAGGTCAACTTCATGTGTGTACACTTTGCTATTGTAGATGTATTTCATTTTAGGATGAAGTGTAGAAGGCACCCCATTCATTGCATGTATCCATGGCCTTCCCAAAAGGAGATTATACGAAAGATCATTAGGCATAACATGGATCGGTGTTTCTAATGTGGCCTTTCTAGCTATAATAGGAAAAGTGATCACATTGAGTGGTCGTTTTCCTACATTGTCAAAATCCCTTAATAGATAAAGAATCAGGTTGATTTTTTGATTTATCCATGCCAATTTTATCCAAAAGGGACACAATACACACATTAAGGGTAGATCCATTGTCGACAAGGGTTCTTTTTATTTCTAATCTATTGTAGCTGACTATTATCATGAAGGTATCATTTTGTTTTTGTACTTACAAAGGAGGGAGCTCACTTTGGTGAAAAAAATTTCAGCATTTATTTCTTTGAATTATGGTTGTTATGTCATTCGGGTTTGCATTAGAAGGGACCACAACTTGTTGTAACGCTGTTTGAAGCATAGTATGATAATTAGGTGAATCATGAATTAGGTCCCATAGGGATATCTCTGTAGGAGTATTCTTAAGTTGTTCAACAAGATCATACTCCTTCCCACTATGTGAAGGCATGTGAGGAGGACCATGTAATATAGGATGAGGCAAAGGTAAGGTTTTTGGGGTTGGTCATCTTGGTTGCATATTGTTTCTAGTGTTATATGTATGAGCAATAGTATTATGACTCGACTGCTATGAAACATTATTCTTAGATGGGTAGAGGATGAATTCGGGTTTGTTTTGAGTTTTGAGTTTGTGTGAAGGGGGGTAAAGGATGAGTTGAGGTTGAATAATATTAACGTCCCTTAGTGAAGGAGAGTCTAATACTACTTCATCATCTTCATCTAAGGGCACAATATCATTATTGTCAATGTTTTCCTTTCTTGCACCATGATATCTTCCCTAGGAGGAGAGTTTTTAGGAGAAATACAAGCTAGATGTTCATGACATTCAAAGGTTGGTTCTTCTAAAATGATTTCATCTCATGTAAGGGAGTTATCAATGGTTGGATTTTATTGTTTATCGATAGTGGGGATATTAGGAGAAGGCTATATTTGATTGTCCTTTTTCTCTCTAGGTCTCATTCTCTTGTGCCATATTATCTACCCTAGTAGGAGAGCTTGTAAGATGTTCATCACATTCCATGGTTAAATTTTGTAAAGTAGCTTCATCACAAGTAGGGGAGGCATCAAGAGAAGGAAAAATATGATTTTCATGCTTACCAAATAGATCTTTTCAAATGGTAGGAGCATTAGGGAAGGGAGGAACAAGATTCTCATGACTCTCAATAGGTGCATCTTCTAACACAAACCTATCCTCTTTGCATCGAGGAGGGATATTAGGAGTGTGAAAATGTACATGAAGACATTTTTTGAGACTAAAAATACATGTTTCTAAGATGCAATATGGGTTGGTCACAGAGCTATTTTGTGGCCACATTATGTCTCAAGTTATTTTAGGGTATCAATTAATGTAAGTCTGGTCTATTTAAGTGGAAGGGATATGATATTTATATCATATTAAGGGTAATAATTGCTCGTACAATGCATGTAAATGAATGTCTCCATGACAATCTATAATTATTCAATTAGGTCCTAGAACCTAGTTATAGATCTTCTCTTTCTGTATTTCCTTGTATGAATATAACATGGGTTAGGTGAATGTGTGATAGCTTCTAAAATATTACAATTTATTTGTGATAGTCCTTCATTTGTTTCATTTGGACTATTATAGTACTAGGATTAAATTTTAAGCATGTCTAGATTCATGAAGTATTATCTATGATTTGTATGTGTGTATGCATCTAGTTACATTTATGCTTTGCAAGTGTATTATCTTCCTCCTTCTAGGTTGTACTCCATTTCTTGAATTAGAGTAGGCACTGGTCTAGGAGTTGAAAGAGAAAATAAATTTCATTCAATCTTCTTCCTTGTTTGGTATAGGAGTAAATGTTAGGTTACACCATGCTTTCATTAACTAGTGTTATGAACTATGCCATTTCTTATGCAGTCCTAAAACTTGCAAATCTATATAGGATCATGAAAGTATATTTACATCATGTACATATGTTTTCTCAATGAATGAGATTCACTTGTAGGGGGCATGACAATGATATTATCTTTTTTCCATGTACTTTAACATTATTATTTTCTTGCAAGAGGTCTATAGGTTTGTGTGTAGTTAGTGCTAACATGATTTTAGTGACACATATTGGGGTTCATAGCACTTTGGGTATTCTTGCTTAAGGACCTTAGGTCTAATTTCTTATTTCTCTTTAATTTTCTTAGTACATAGATCGTAAGGAATTCCCCTTTGGCCAAAAAGAACCTAAAGATGAAAATAAGTTTATCCACTCACAAGAATTGGCTCATTCATGTCACTATTTAATCGATAAGTCTTGTACATCACCTCTGTTGACACATCCTTGACATTAGGTGATATCACAAGTCTTTAGCATTTTTGGGGCTACATTTTTGAGAGCCAACACCTCCAATGATCTTTATGTTGGATATGTGGAAACTTCCATAATACTTTTTGGACTTGTAAGGTAGAAAGGAGTGACAAATTTAATAATAAATAATTATAATCACTTATAGAGATTACTTCTTCCACTCCTATTCATTCTACACCATTTAGTTCTTAAGAGAATCATCTAGAGAGGATATCTATACACTTTTAAGAGTTGACTTCTCTACAAGTCAAGGAGCTAATTTTTATAAATCCCATAAGGATTCTATAAATTATATTTAGAGTTTGAAACCAATAGACCATGTGTAATGCTGGAAGTTGTTGATATTATGGAGGGGTTGGATAACACACACTACTTCTTGGTTAGACAAGAGGCTTTAAAAATTTAAATTTTAGTTGAGGGAGGAATGCCACATGGATTTTATTTGAATAATTTTGAAATAAGAATGGACTACGTAGCTCACCTAGGAAATTCATAACACTTAAAGTTATTGATATAGATTCATCTCTCCTTAGAAGGGTTAAATGCAAACATTCTATAAATTTATATTTAATAAAATATCAAATGCTCCAATAGTTGTACATATCATATATTACAGTTTGAGATGGGTGCATACAAGAATAATTTAGAAGAGGTTGATCAAGTAACACTAACTTAGATACAAATTTAGATAACGATTTGGATCAAGTTAGGATGACAAACCTAACTTGGAAAGTTTAAACAATTAATTTAGTAGCATTGAAGAAGGAATGAAGCACTCAAAATTTAAGACCAATTTTATTGATGCTTATGATTGAGTACATCAGAAGCTCATGGAAGATGCTCACTTGGTCAAAATGTCATTCCCTTTCCAATAAACTTAATAAAGATAATAGACTTGAAATATAATCATGAAAAACAATCAATGAGTCTTTATGATAGTTATTACAATATAAGGAAACAATAAATATGATTCTACAACAATAATGCTCAATAAAATAATAAAAATTTCTAGATGTTGTGATTTCCAAGATCATAACAAAAAAAAACTAAAACTTCCACAAAATACTTGCACACTAAGCCTAATTGATATTCACAAGCTAATGATACGAGATTTAATTTGAATGTACAATGTAAACTTGCTTAAATAAGAAAAGTGGTGAAGGTAGTCAAGTCGAACACAATGACTAACTAACCCTTCAAAAATCGAACACTTATTAACTCACATGACAAGTGTTCTTGTTAGTGGCAAGTGACCATACAATCTAGGTGCCTCACAAAGTGAAGACACTTGTCTCAACCACATGAGGTGAGATAAAACTAGAGAAGTCCCTAAGTGGAGACTTAATGAATGTCAATATGACTCTCCTAGTTAGGTTAATAGCTAACTAGCTTGTTAAAGTCACTATTTACACCAACACCCCCTTTAAGTGTAAATTAGGGAGTAATGTATGCATGATGATGAGTCCTGGCTACTAGGCCATGTTGTAATCATGCATAATTTTCTCATAAAGTGAAGAAAAAGAGAAAAATCTTGTGGAAAATAAAAACCCCTCTCTAAAAGAGAAATGATATAATGAAGAGAGACTATGTATTCCCCCCATAAAATGATGATTACTTCTCTGCATGCTGCTCAAACGCTCCATGTGAAGACTTGCTGTAGAACGGGTATCAAAGAAGTAATGTAAAGAATTTTTGGATTCTCTTAGTGACACCTTTGAATTTTGATGCAAGTAGTGATGTTTTGCTAGAAAGAATCTCTCAATGCTCTCTGTGAAGTGTGTTTGGAACTCATGTATCAAATGTTGGTGGATGAGTTTCATCTTTTCAATCATTCTTTTCGGTCATTCCCACATTCTTTGAGTGTCAAACTTATAATCATGGAAGAAATGTAAAATAAATATAAAGTGCTCAAGGCACGATGACAATGACACCCCCCTTGATTATTTTGATCCCCACTAAATTGTCACTTTATATGTTTTAGTATATATAAAAATTTAAATGTAATGAATAATGACACTTTTTAATTGAGTGTGATATAGTTAATGAAATGGGCAAGTGGTATTCACTTTCACAAAAGTAATACTCAAATTTGAGTAGCTAATCAAAAGATACAATAATCATGTGTGCCTAATTTTGCACTTAGAAACTTAAGTTTTCTTGTTAAAGGAAGAGACAAAATATGTGTTAAACAACACATTTTTCACATCGTCTCAATGCTAGTTGTGTTGGTTTAGAAAGAGATTTCTGACGACTATTCACAATCAAAATTTTGACTTCTTGTTTGAAAGTTATGGCAAAATGAAAATGCACCCCCTTACAAGTAGTTTACAATTTTCAGTGCATAGACAAGTCCAAATAAATGATATTTGACACTTTATATATTTTAGTGCAATAAAATTCTTAATAGATTAGACTTATAAAATTTGTTTACTTTCACAAAGATCCCCACTTGATTTTGAGTTGTCAATTAATAGTTATAACTACTTTTCAATTTTCCTATGTTTAAAGACTTTAACCCCAATAATTAAAACTCACCACATGTCATAAAGGTTTACATGCAAAGCTTATTGCCATGACTTTGAACTCACATGCAATAACAACCTCCAAAAAAAATCTAAAGCATGCAAAAAAATCTAAGACCTTTGGCCTTGGTGCAGGAAGGTTTCACCTGTCTTATGCAAGAAATAAAAAAGTTGCATCATGTAAAATAGATTCAATGCTTTGCAATGAAAGATGGAGTTTGCAAGTTTCGCAACAAGGATGAAAATGCTACAGATTGACATTGAACGCCACTCATTCATAGAAGTTTTGAATGATTGGAGGCGAGTTTCTCCATAAAGTTCGGAGGCGAATGATTGGAGGTCCATCTCGTGGGGTGGAGTTGACCAGGTTGCTGCATAGCCACAGGCTTGAAGCCAATGGAGACCAAAAAACAACACTAAGTCGCCCACTAAAGAGATAGACGTGAACTTGGACGACGCCTCTGTTGGAGGATATGCCCCATAGATGCCAATAAAGTCGACCATGTCGACTTTATCTGCAGGTCGATGCAGATAATACTCAACCATGTGGGAGGTGGCGTAGAGGAGTGGGACTACTATATGGGCCGCGTGGAGGAGAATCGGATTAGTAAGAATTCATTGGAACTAGCAGAGGTGGCGGCTACCTACGTATGAAGGCGTGATAATTTTCTGAAGGCTGCATGGAATAATATTTGCGCAGAGAGAATGACTTTGTTGCATGTCTACAATGACAATTGCCAATTGCTTTAAAACTACCAAAATGAATCATAGAATCAAAATTTCCATAGAGAAAACCTTCTCTATGTCCTCCTTTTTGGCTCCAAGGAAAAAATAAAAAATAATGTTGAAAGTGCAGATAGCCCAATTTTCGTACTCTTTTGAGCGATTCTTCATGCACATTATTTAAAATATCAATTACATGAACTACATAGCCTTTATTGAGCAACTGTAGAACTGTGTGGCTTTCGATGGATTTAGCACCTCCAGTAACTAGAATGCATCTGTCGTGACCCTCTTTTAAGTATCCATTCATATCCATCTTACACCACATGAACACCACGTTCCCCTCCTTGTTGAAAGGCTGTATGGAGACCAAAATATGGTTGCGCTGGTCATATTGGTTGCCTATTGCAATCCATGGCGACTCTACTATAGCAGCAGAGACAAACAACAATTTTATGCTTAATTGCCGGTGAACTAATAACTAGTAATGTCGGTCGACCATCCTCAAGTATCCCGGTGAGAAAAGTGCCACTTGTGGAAGGAGGAGTGTGATCTGCTATCAAAGTAGAGATTAAGATCCCCACGCTGCAAATAACTGGCAACGTCCCTTGGAAATGCCCGCGGCTTCCACACTCAAATCAAAATTTCATTACGAATTGCATGCATGCAAACTTATAGCCTCCAATGTGTAGATCTATTTTACATGCGCATCAAATTACATGAAACTCTATACTAGGCTTGATGCAATATTTTGGGAAGGTTTTTTTTTTTTTTTTATTAGCATTGCTCTAATATTATATTGTGATTTCTAAGATCATAATAGCAAAAATCTAAAATTTCTAAAAAATATTTGCACATTAAGCCTAATTGATATTCACAAGAGAATGATATAAGAGTTAATTTGAATGTATAATGTGACCTTGCTTAAATAGGCAAGGTGGTGAAGGTAGTCAAGTTGAACATAATGATCGATTAACCTTTCAATAATGGAACACTTGTTAACTCACATGACAAGTGTTCTTTTGAGTGGCAAGTGACCATGTGAGAGGTGTCTCACAAAGTGAGGACACTTGTCTCAACCACATGAGATGAGACAAAACTATAGAAGTCCCTAAGTGGAGACTTAAGAAATGTGAGTAGGACTCTCCTAGTTAGGTTAATAGCTAACTAGTTAGATAATGTCAATATTTACGCCAACACCTACAACTCCTTGAAGCTCTAATGCACTCCTTGAGTGAGAATGCTCTCAAAGAACCAAAATGGTTTTCTTCCTTTGATTCTAGTGACCAATGTGGTTTTGTCCACTGATCATAGTCTCTTATGGGTTTTTGTCCACAAAATATTTCTTGAGCACAAGTTCCCAACAATCATATACCATAACATGGATTATTACCATAGCAAAGTTCCCTAATTTTATATTCTACCCTCCCAAAAGATTAATAGATAAACCAAGACCCAAAATGGGTCCAAGGCCCAAAATCAAACCACATATCACATTGTAGACTTTCTTTCCATTCTACATGATATAGATTTTTCTACTATTCACATGCTACAATTTCCCCATCGTTCCTCTTTTCTTGGGATATGTCAACCCCCTTTCCGATTGTTATTTTTGGTCTTGAGATGCATCAACCCTAATAGGTTAACCTCATGACCCCTACAAATTTCCTCATCATCTCTCTTGGATGGGTATGCATTGGGCCACACCCCTGATCCCTTGACCCTAGCAATTCCTTAGCATGCGGCAAGCCATATTCTCAACCTTTGATGCCTGATTTGTAAAGGGGACATGACAAGTCCTCCCACCTAAATGTTTCTTTCCCTCAAGAAATGAAAATTAGGATGCTCAATTATATTTGTGTGAATGATGTGATGTTCATGGAGTCTAAATATTGTAAATGTTAGATGATGCAACTTCTGCCAAAGAGTCCCAAGAAAACCTGAATATTAAAATGTTTCCATTCCAATTCATGAATTCTATTGAAATTATCATGTAATCAGGATCTTGTACCTTTCCTTCTTCAACTTGGTTCAAGTCATGAAGACGAACAAATACCTATATGCTAGTGATCCACAAAATCCCATAAGATCAGGTGTAGATTTATGCATTTGCCACCATGCTTTTCCTACACCACTCTGATATCCAAATAATGACCCCCTCAAGTTCTAGTGGATCTTATCATCATATTCTATGATAGAATCTTTATGAGTTTTGACCACTTAGGTTGCATACAAGGTGAAATGAAGTTGTAACAACCAATTTTATCCCATATCTTATCCAAAATAGTAGTGTCATAGCTGAAATAGTTGTCCTTTGCACCTCGAATGGTTGAACCCTTTGCAAACAACATAGTTCATGAAAATTTTCCTAAAATTTATAATCTAGCAGTTGACTATGTTTGATAAAAGTAGCCTAAAATTTAAAAACCTAAAAATCAACAATGTTTTAATGGTATAATAGTTATAACACTCAAGATCCCTTGTGAAAATCAACAAAATAGAAGGTGGGAACAACCAGACAATTCCTAAAAATATTCCAATAGTAGCATCAAATTGAAGATCACTCAAATTTATAATTGAATACACATGTATGGAATCCTTTCCCTTAAAATTCATCTCTATAATATACCTTTTAAATAAATGTGGCCAATGAATATCACTTATGATGTTCACCTCTTCCGAATTGGTGTTATAAGATTTACATTGGAATCCAAATATTCTTACCATGATGCCCTAAAATTTACCAATCAAAAGATAATCCATATTAGATTGCATATGGGATGGAAGGTGGCTGTTACACTCATATTTGGGTTGAAATATCCCTTCAAACATTGATATATAAGCTTGAGTATTAGCACTTATTATTTCCAATAGATGAGACTTTTTACACATGACACAAGGCCAAAGGATCATCCCAAAAACATCTCTAAAATATCACATTTCTTTACTCAAAACAAAAATTGCAATAGATTTTTTTAGATTGCAGGAAACGAGTAGCCCCCCTACAAACTATTATACGCCTGGTAAACTTTGTTTCATGTGACTGACAACACTGGCGCGACATGCCCTCCGGTACCATGGGGAAGGAGGGGAGACTAGACCTTGTGATCTCTTTCTTGCAATAGGATGCTTTAGCCAATTGAGCTAGGCCTCCTACCCCAAAAGAATTGCAATAGTAACCACCCTATACTAGCTATAAATACCACAACAACAATTGTGATTTGAGAATTTTTCCATGTGGTTGAAATTTATTCTTTAGCTACTAGGAAATTGTGGGGATTGCTAGAGATTTTGAGGATGGTAGATCTAAATTCTAAGAACATATATCAACTCATCCTAGCTTTGTCAAATTGATATTACTCAACCAAAAAAATTCATTCCAAATTTATCCCCTTTGGTGGCCAACTTATAATTGTGATATTGAATATGACCAAAACAAGCCAAATTCCATTATGGTTAAACACCTTACCTTTGGAAGAAGTTATGTTTTTCACCCAGTGGTCTTTCATCATGACCATTATGGGATTTCCTCCTTCAATTCTTGGAAGTTCTTTCTCATCTTCCTTAGATTTCAACTCCATAGTGGACTCTCCTATAGGATGTATCCTTAGCATGCTCCATATTATGCTAAAATCTCTTATGACATATGTAAGTTGTTGCATTCCATGTGTCCATCTACTATATTGGTATGCTTTTTTTCCCACTTATTCTTCTTGTAAGATGAAGGATCCCAAACATCTAGGTGAGCTGTGTGATTGTACCTAAGAGAGCTATGAATAAATCACAATTCACTCAATACCTCATCCACATTAGTGCTAGGATGGCTAGAATAATTTCCCCCATAATTGAACATTTCCAATAAAATTACCATGCAAGTAAATCCTCCCAAAATATCACTTCAATACTATTAATAAATTGAAACATCAAAGTAATGTAATGGTTGCAAGTATCAAATTAACATAGTATAGAGGGTAAAAGGATGGAGTGTGGAGTAGTGAGTGGGAAAGGGAGTAGAGGTAATTTTGAATCTATTGAGGTAGGGAAAGATGATGATGATGAGGATGGAGATCTGGAGACTGCAGAAGGTGGTTCTAGTGGTCATGGATGGCTTCTTCTATTGGCACCTTCAGATATTTGGTGGGTGTGGTTTTCTCTTGGGCATATGGTGGTTCTGCGAGGAGGCTGGAGCTTGGTTGTGTTTGTTGGGGATAAAGAGCTATACATTTGGAGGAGATGTGTGAGGTAGTGCATTCATGAGATATTTTTAAAGCCTCTTCCATCTATGATGTGGCATTTCCCCTTGGCTTATTGGCTTTGCCCATCTTCCTTGTGTTTCCTTATGTTTATTGTGGCTCTTGAGGGTCTGGTTCCTATGGTGGCTAGGCTAGTTCGTGTTTACATGGTTCTGTGTGTTGGAGGGAGGTTTCTTCTCTTCCTATTTTGTTTGTCCCTTGGCGGGTTGTTTGCTGCTACTAGCACAAATTTTTCTTTGACCTTCCCTTTGTGAGGCTCTTGTTTCTGCACTCTTTTTCTATCCCAACCTATTTTACTAAGTTTTATTGCCTATCCTATGGTGGTATAGTCTCCCAATGCTTTGTCTTAGTGAATCTAGGCGTTGATGGTTGTTGGGGAAGCCCCTTCTTGGTTGTGGCTACTAGAGGGTTGTATTGGTTTTGTGAAGGATGCAAGCTTGAAAGGAAGCAAGGGTGCGGAAAAATGCTTCCAACACTAATCTATGAAGGAGAGATAGTGCAGATTCATACAAATTTTAAAACTATTACAACGAAAGAAACACATTCAAATACATGCATAAAATAATAATACCATAATGCACAAATTTACGTGGGGAAAACCTTTCCAGGTAAAATACCCCACACACGAAAAAGCACAATACTTTTTATTACCAGTAACAACAATTACAATACAATAGAAACACTCAACTTCTCAGATGTCCTTTAACTCCAACAAGAATATGGGAGAATCATTTCTTAATGATAATTCTATTAGCATCATGATATTTGTAACAACCACCAAACACTTAACATTCATGGTAGTTACTAACTGCATGATCACCTCCTTGATAGTGGATACCACTTAAGATTCAACGTTTGCATGCAATATCTTTCAACATAACCTCCTCCATAATTGTTGCCATGAAGGGAGCCATCACCACATGTTTAAAAAATTGCAGAGAAAGATCCATAATTCGTGCTTACACCACTGATGAAAGGAGATGCCACCGAATAGACAACAAGTCTTCCATCGATCTACATGAGGAAAGGCCTTCATCACATGCACTATTCACAGTGAACAGGTTGAGACACACTCGTTAAACTCAACATTCTCCCACTTGTTGAAGACTTGTTAGGAGTCATCTTTAATCAATTGCTTAGGGCCCCAAGGCCCATGGAAAAAAACACACTAGCTGAACTTATTTGTGCACACCGGCTTCGTTAGTGCATCTACAACATTTCTCAAAGTGTCAACCTTCTCCAATATCACCTTTCCATCTTCTACCATATTATGAACAAAATGAAATTGAACATCAATGTGCTTTGTTCTGGCATGGAAAGTGGGATTCTTTGCTAAGCAAATGACACTCTGACTGTTAGAACAAATAGTAATCTATCTTGCATCAAAACCAATATCTGAACAAAATCTCTTAATCCAAAATGACTTCCTTTCAAGCATGAGTAGTTGAACTACCAACAACACTCGCATATGGTACTCTAGTCATGTCCTCCATCTCAGTAGGAGATTTGGGATGATCCTCCACAGAAAGCTTCGTCCCCTGCATTACTAGAAAAACTAACTACCTACAAGCTGCCAAGTTGAATCTCTCTAGTTCACTAATTTCACATAGTTTCTTTGGCTTAACCAAATATTTTTGCAATATCTATCTCTTGTGATCTCCATCCCCAGAATGTACCTTGCTGCACCTAGATCCTTCATCTCAAATTGTGTTGACAACTGAGACTTCATATCTGAAATCAAATTCATACCATTCCCTAAAAACAACATATCATCTATGTATGTACAATGTAATTATGAGAATGTGACCATTATTAGATTTTTAATATACATAATGGTCAGATTTAGATCTCAAAAATCCCAAAGAGAACACAAAGGTGTCAAATTTCTGGTACCACATTCTAGGAGACTACTTAAGACCATATAAAGACTTCTTCAACTTGCAAACCAGATTTTCTTTACCTTTTACCATGAAATGCTCTGGTTGTGACATATAGATCTCTTCCTCCAAATCACCATGAAGGAATGTTGTCTTCACATCCATTTGTTCCACTTCCAGATCATACACTACTGCAAATGATAATAGGAATTGAGTAGATGTCAGCTTCGCAATAGGAGAGAATATCTCACCATAGTCAATTCCCTCCACCTGAAATACCCCTTTGCGACCAACTGTACCTTGTGATATTTAACACTACTATCAAGACCACATTTCTTCTTGAACATCCATTTACATGTTGGCCCCATAGTTGCCATTGCACCAAAAGATCGACATATTAATGCCCGATACAATTGCCAGAGTGAACAGATCCACAGGAGGCGGTTAGTCCATGTCACGAATCTTGAGGGGAGCATTGACCATTTTCCAACAAACTCCCCCTCAGTGTTACCCAAGGGGATTCAAACCCGATTCCTTTGGCTTTGATACCACTTGTTGGCCCCACAATTTTTGTTGCACCAAAAGATCAACTTTTTAATGCCTGATACAACTACCAGATTAATGGATCCATGGGAGGCAGTTAGTCCATGTCACAAATCTCGAGGAGAGCGCTGACCATTTGCCAACATTACATCCAACAAGTTTCTGTCCTTTAGGCAAAGGTTTCAGATCCCATGTATTTATTTTCTTCAAAGCAATGATTTCCTCATCCATGGATTTCATCTAGGAATCTACATCACTCATACCCATATAGCCTCTCTAACAGTCCTAGGCTCATCAATGTTAGCAATCAAAGCAAAAACACAATTGTAATCCAATAGTGAATAACCAAATCTTTCTGGTGAATAATCAAACCTCTGTGGTGGCCGCCTATGATGTGTAGAACTGCTGAATTGCTGAGGTTGAGGTTATTCTTCTTTAGAAATTTTAGAGCTGCTAGGGCTTTCCTCATCACTAGGTCCAACAGGAGTACGTAGTTCACTTTTCATTGAAGTAAGTGGAATTTAAACTACCCCCTTCTTTTTCTTCTCCTCTTTCTCTGGATGTAGCTCAACTGTGGAAGGTTTCAACTCTTGAAATATTACACTTTTGCTATGGAGAACCTTCTCGACCACTGGATCCCAAATCTTGTACCCCTTCACATCGACACCATAGCCAATAAGGATACACTTAAAACTGCCTTTTTCTCCAACTTAGACCTCTTTACACTCTAAACATGAGCATAAGCTTCACAACCAAAAACTCTGAGATGTGTCTCATCGAAGAATTCTTACTATACCATACCTCCATGGGTGTCTTTTCAACAAGAGTTGATGTAGGAGATTTGTTGATCAGATAACATGAAGTGGCTACAACTTTGGCGCAAAATTTTTTCTCAAGACCAACACCACTGAACATACTCCTAGCCCTCTCCATCAACATCCTATTCATCCTGTCTACAACTCTATTTTGCTGTAGGGTGTATGGAGTTGTCCTATGTCTCTCAATCTTGCGCTCCTTATAGAACCTATCAAATTTTGCTGAACAAAACTCACCACCATTGTCAGTCCTCAAACATTTAATATTTCTATCAGTCTAATTTTCAACCAAAGCCTTAAACTCCTTAAGCTAATTAAAGACTTCATATTTACTCCTGAGGAAATAAAAAAATGTCCTACTATAATCATCTATGAAAGACACAAAATATACAAATTTTCTTAATGAAGGAACATTCACAGGACCAAACACATTTGCATGAATATAGTCCAAAACCCCAGAAGACTTATGAGAACCGGAATAAAAAGAAACATAGTTTTGTTTACCATATACACAATGTTCACAAAAGTCAAACTCGAGATTACAATCATCAAGGCCTTCAACAAGGCTTTTATTTTTCAGGGCTCTAAGACCCTTCTCACCAATATGACTGAGTCTTTGGTGCTATAACATTGTGTTCTTTGCTAGAAGCTTCATCTCCAAAGCATTTGCACCCTTAGGTACCCAAAAAAAATGACCATCAGATGTACAAACAATAGAATTCTTCACTGCTAGATCTACTTGTGAGGATGAAGAATCCAAAGGCCTTTTCTTTGGAATATTAGAAGAACTATTGCACTGAATAGTGCATGCATCTAGCTTATATAGAGTACTGATCCGAACACCCTTAAAGCCAACACCATAGATCCTCTTGTCATCTTATATCCTCCATTTGAGAAAACAACCTGCACACCCTCATTACTCAACTTACTCACAGAAAGAAGGTTTCATGCCAAACCCAGGACATGTAGCACACCATCAATCCCCTTCACTCTACCATTAGGGAATCTAATCTTGATTCTTCAATGGCCAAAAATCTTTAGATGAGAGTCGTCACTGAGATACACCTTCCCACCATCATACTCTTCATACTTTGAGAACCAACCCCTATGAGAGGTCATATGGAAAGAAGCACTTGAGTCTATTAACCACACATCTTCTAATGCATGTGTTTCCAAGGCTGCGAAAAAAGCATCTGCATCATCCTGAGATAATTTTTCAGAGTTAGAATCATAGATGTTCTTTTTACCTTTCTTTTTCTTCTCCTCCTTACAATATTTATGTAAATGACCAGGTTTTCCATAGTTCCAACATTTTTCCTTGAACTTGCTAGGAGACTTAGATCCCCCTAAAGATTTTGATACAAAATTCTTATCATTTTTATTTTCTTTATCTTTAGGTTTTCCATGAATAGCAAGGGCTTCCTTGGCCATCTTAGTAGATTTCCTCCACATCTCTTTAGACAAGAGCAATGGAACCACATCATCCATTTTGAAATTGGTGGTGGTTCTTCCAATATCCATAACTAGGTGACCCCATGAGTCTAGCAAAGAACATAACATAAGCATGCAATGCTCCTCATCTTCAATCTTGTTACCAACATAACCCAACTGAGAAATCAACATGTTAAATGCATTCAGGTGATCTGCAATGGATCCTCCATCTTCCATCTTCAGAGAATAAAATTTATGTCACATGAATGGCTTGTTTACCATGGATTTAGCCTGATAAACATCTCCAAGCTTCTTCCAAATAGATTTTGCAGTCTTCTCTTAATGGACACTCAAGAGCACTGAATAAGCCAAACAAAGTCTAACCAAACCCTTGGCTTTTGATCCTTCAGATCCCACTCTTCTTGAGTCATATTGGTTGGTTTTGTTTAAGATAAATTGTATCCTACAGATATCTATCCATGAGCATATCCTCCATCTTCAACTTCAGTAACTCGAAGTTGCTACCATTAAAATTATCCATTTCGATTCTATTGGATGTTCTTGCCATCTTTTATCTACAACAAGATTTTGAAATACTTTTGCAAAGACTCCCACTCAAACAAAGATCAGTACAAAAAACCTGCTACCCAACAATGGGACCCAAAATGGCTAGGCTCTGATACCAATTGAAAGGAAGCAAAGGTGTAGAACAATGCTTCCAACACTAATCTATGAACCAAAAGATAGTGCAGATTCATACAAATCTTGTTCAACTGTTACAATGAAAGAAACACATTCAAATACACGCATAAAAGAATAATACCATAACACATAAATTTACGTGGGGAAAACCTTTCTAGGAAAAAAACCCCACACACGAAAAGCACAGTACTTTTTATTATCAGTAACAAAAATTACAATACAATAGCAACACTTAGCTTCTTAGATGTCCTCTAACTCCAACAAGAATTTGGGAGAATCATTTCTTAATGCTAATTATATTGGCATCACGACCTTTGTAACAACCACCAAACACTTAGCATTCACAATAGTTACTAACTGCATGATCACCTCCTTGACAATGGATACCACTTAAGATTCAATGTTTACATGCAATATCTTTCAACATAACCTCCTCTGTAATTGTCGCCATGAAGGGAGCCATCACCACATGTTTAACAAATTGCAGAGAAAGATCCATATTTCATGCTTACACGCCTGATGAAAGGAGATTCCACTGAATAAACAACAAGTTTTCCACCAATCTGCATGAGGAAAGGCCTTCATTGCATGCACTATTCACAGTGAATAGGTTGAGATACACTCATTAAACTCGACAAAGCTCTTTCCTTAAGGGAGTTGCTTCATCTCTAGTTGGCCTTTGGAGGCCTTTGGAGGCCTTTGGTTCATACTTGTTGGGAGAAAATGTGTGTGTTGTGCATGGTTTTGATCCCCCATTGGACTTTGATGCTTCTGTTGCTAGTGGGGTTTGATTTCTTTTTGGAGGAAGTCAAATCTCTTTGATTCCTTCATGGAAGGAGGTAAAGGGAGTCTAAAATGCATATGATTTTGAGTTTTTTTTGCTGGGCTATTTATAAATTCTATCTTAAATGTCCAAAATTTTATGTTGCTTATGTTTTTGGCTGGGGTGTATTCTACCTTTTTCGTGAATTCCCTGGTGCCCAAGTTACCAAAGGATCTGTTATGTTTACCCTTGCTATTGGAGGGTTTTATTTGATTCTGGTCTTTCAATTTGTGTCTTATATTGAGGTGAAGACCACTCCTTTTGAGGTGGATATCCCTCCTATTAAGGTAGAGACGGGTTTTTTGGTGTTGGTGAAAAGCTCACTTTGCTACTAGTTTTTTTTCTCTTACAACTCATATTGAGGTGGAGCTTACTCCTTTTGAGGTGGAGTTTGAGGTTGTTGGAGAGATGTGGTGTTGGTGGTGAGGATTTTCATATCATCTTCTCCTATAGAGGGGAGCCAACTCCTTTGGAGGTGGAGTTTGGGTTGGTGAGTTGGGTCTAGTGGTGCTATTTGAAGACTTTAGATTCCTAGTGGTATGTTGTTTTTGATAACTCTCCTATTGAGGTGGGGAGTTGGAATGTGTTGTTTATGTTGAAAGGAAGTTCTTATTTCCCTCTATTTTGGTATGTTGAGGTTCCAAAAGGGAGCTCTTTCTACCCTCTTTTTCATTCGCTCTCTAGTGAAGAGTGATTGGGTGATGGGGATTTTCTACATCACCAAGTTTACTATTTTCTTGGGCTTAGTTATGTTTTTGCTGAGTGGTTGGTTTTCTAAGGCTTGGCTATTTGAGATAGTTTTTGGTTGGGTGATGTGCGTTTCCTACATCACAAATTTTGTTGTTTTTTTGGACTCAACTATGTTCCTACTGAGTAGATGGTTAACTGTGGCTTGGTTGTTTCAGGCTATGTGTGCGATCTTCTAGGGTTCAAGGTCCCTACAAAACTTGGTTGTATAGGGTTCTAGGTCCCCTTCAAAACCTATTTTCTACAACATAGGTTGTATTGTTTATCTTTGAGTGGCTGTTGTTGTGATGGAACCCCTAAAATATTTTGGTTCCATTTCTAAATTCGATAAAATTTGGCTTGTTTCATGTCTATGGGCTTAAGGTTTTGTCCACTATCAATGCCTTAGGCTTTGTGTTGCTAAAACCCTTTTTGGAAAACCCTTAAGTTTTGTGTCCATTGGGAGCGTTATAATTCATCATCAAAATTTTACCGTAGGTTCCCAGTCATTTTAAGACATATCTTATGCCATTGAGTCCATTTTATTACCAGCTCCTGAGTCCTAATGTCTTGGCTGTTTCCCATTGTTTTATTAAAAATGTTACTTTATACTAAATATGGGTTGATATGTCATCGAAATATTTGTTGAGTCCTAGGATTGGGTTTTAATTTTTTTCCATGGTTGCCTAAGTTTTGGCCTTAATCCTTATGCCCCCATCAATCATATACCTAGTGGTGGCCCCTCTTTAGAACTAACCTTTGGCATGTGTAGATTTATGGTTTTATGATGACTATTTGATTACCGCAAGCAAATCCTAGCCATTCCTCGTGGCCCCACTCTACTCTATTTTTCATTTAAATATTCTAGTGGGTTGGTAGGCATGCACCACATGCCCTCTTCATTGGCAGGCCCAACACTTTTGAAAGGTTAGCAGGTGATGAATCAGAAAGATCAATGGTGGTTGTTTGATGATGTGGTTTCATCAGGGTCACTCCCTGCCACCTTGTTTGATTTTAGATTTTGTCTTAAAATAATGTCACGAGCTAGTGGGCTGTAGAAATTTGTCCCTTTGTGGAGGGACCCACTTGGATTTGAAGGAAACCAACATTTTATTGAGAAAGGATTGACAGTTGATAGCAGGTGACGTGGGTCAATCTTGACCACTCCCCGCCATCCCGTGTGGGATTTGCTTACGCCTCATGTTTCTTAGCAAGGGAGTGGGGGACTTCCATGTGGATAAATCTAAAGGGCTAAGAAGACATGAGTAAAGGGTGAAATATTAATTAATATTTCCATAAGTACATGAAGGATAAATTATGTGATCTCAGAATTAATTTATTCTACATGCGCGTTTGAGATATGATGGATTTTTTTGATCTTAGCTATCATTTATGTTAGAAGGTTGTACACATGGGCAGGTGGTTTATGTTAAGGAAAGCATGTGTTGGTGGTTTGAGATCAAATATTGGATGCTCCCCATTTTCCTGTTGATTAAAGCTACAAGTGGGTTAATTCTCATGGGTGAGCAGGAAAAATTGACACGATAGGATTTCTTTAATGCTAAGTGGATGATTGTGCAGACAGAGTGGATGCTTATCCGCATGGTTTTTTTCTGATTGGACAAAGGAAAAAAATGCATGTAGTTTTCCTTTTTAAAAATTAATTGCTTTGATATCGATCTATCTCACCGTGTGATCAATGGTGGAGATTCAAAATTAGGTGGTCACTTGTTAGTTTGCTCACACATGCCTTCTTTGAGCATTAATGGTCAACACACTCCAATTGATTGATATAATGAGAGTTGATAGCCATTTTCTTCACAATTGCAATAACCAAAAGTTGAGGAATTATTCCTATGTCTGAGAAGATGGCATAAAGAGCTTTGGCAAGAAGTTGCAAAGGCGTTGAGGATAGTTTTCCCAGGTAAGTTGGTATTCTTGTTTTTGTGTCGACTGCATATTAGTTGTTTGGTCTAGGAAAATTTTTGTGGGCTTTGTAGGTTTTAGTTACTTGGTGTTTGTGAGGGCTTGATTATTTGTAGAATTCATGTAAGTTGGTAGGATTTGTATGTGGTCTTGTAGTGTCTTTGTTCTGTAAACTTGTAAGGTCTCCTTGAATTCAAAAATTCATAATCTTTGGTTCTATTCTTTGTGAGAATGAGTAGGCCTAGTGAGTTTTTCCAACCAGTCAAAAGGTCTAGGAGGATTAGTATGCTTGAACTTTAGGATGATGCACTTGAAATTGAACAAGGCACACTAGGAGCTCTTGCAAATCCAAAAGACAAAAGGAAAGCCTGTACAAAGCCTAAGAAGGGTGGTGTCAAGAGTACTTACAACTTGAAGAGTAGGGTTGTTGTTCACAAGGTCAGAGTGAGTCTGGTGGGAAATTGGCTAAGTCCTGGGGGAAGAAGGAGAATAAGTACCACAAGGCTTATGGCTCTTATATGGGGAGGCATGACTCTACCATGGAGGATGGGGTTGGTCCTTTAAGTGATGAAGTGGATATTGACCTAGAGTATGGCTGATACCTTCTCACATTGGTGGCATGAGGGGATTCTGATGATGGAGCTATAACTTCTCCAGTTTCAGAAAAATCACAAGGGGGGCATGCATACTTTGATTTTGAAGATGATGAACCTTGATGGAGGTGGTGTCCCAGTTTCGTGTTTTTGTTTTTGATGAACAACATGAAGGAGAGGTGTTGGATACTATTGCTACAATGATGAATACGCCTTGTCTGGCTAGCATATAAGTTTTTGTCTTGGATGCTAACGAGGAACACTTCTTGGGTTGACATGGATAAAGGATTTTTGTGTTGTTGCAAATATGAATGATGCCTTTTGGAAGGCGAGTACATCTTCATCGATGGAAAATATATTTTGTATTTTGTTACTTCCCTCTCTCTGCAAATGCAAATGTAAACCATCTAGGGAGTTTTAGAATTGAAATGAACTTGAGTGTCAAATTTAAATGTGACTAAAATTGTAATTTGGCCTGATGCTTTTTGCTCCCATGTTTCTATAAATGGGATTTCAAGGTCAGTTACAGGGGTTCGAATTTTGGGTCTCGGGTGGTCTAGGTTGGAAAATTGAGCTTATGTAAGAGCTATTTGTAAATCCATGCATAGATGAATAGCATAGTATGAATTCTAGAGTATAAAATAATTTATAATAAGCTTAATTAGTTTTATAGTAGCAATAGTATATGAATGAAAATACAAGTTCAGAAATAGAGTCTCTCTTATGTATTTTCTTTTCTAGATTATAAATGAAATGATTATGGATATTTTTGTTTATTTTCAATTGTTTTGACTTAATGAGTGATTTTATTTATGGTTTGGTTCAAGGAACTGATTAAATGCTTAAATAAGATCATAGGTTTGTGAGGGAAGATTCTAGGATTGCTAAGTAGTTTTTGTTTTTGACACAATCAATTGAATATTGTAATGCAATATGTCAATAGCCTTCAAATGCTGAGTCAAATTACTATTTTATTACAAAATGTTACAAGTGTGACTCCACTACTCGAAGATAAAACAATGGCCTATTTGTTTGGTTATCTTTCAAATGTAAATGAGTCAGCCCTACACTTGACCAAGAGCACAAAATAAGAATGAAAATCATTTAAATACTTTTAACAAAACATCAATTATGAGATATCATTTATTCCTTACTTTAGGTAACAACTCACATAAGGCTCAAGGTTTTATCTATTTTCATTTGATAGGAATACATCTGTTTGTTCTAATGTTCAGGATAAAATGACAAGGGAATATTATTTGAACACTATTAGGATTACCCTCCTGGGTTTCACAAATCTTGAAGAGTAGAAGTAAGGGCCTAGTAATCCTTACTTTTTTGCTAGCTAGTCCTTACCTTTGCTTATCATTGAATTGTGGCAAATTCATAGGCATCTGGTGAGATTAAGTTTGGTTCTAAAAAAATAACCAACAGATTGGCGACTCGGCTGGGGAATGCACTTAGAAATTGGGTTGCAGATTGTCCTATCAAAGAATCAAATATTTTTCCTGTACATATTCATATTTCAAGTCTAGCTTTGATTTCAGTGAGTCAATTCTTAGAAAGGTTGCAAGAATTTGCTATGTTTCCACTAAAAATTGTGAGTTTTTTTAAGATCTACCATAATTCCACAAATATTTTCATAAATTCTCACTAAAAGTGGGTGGCAACTTCGAGATATCTACACAAGTGTGCGTTATTTGAGAAAATCCAGAAAATTAGAATGAAAATTTGCTAAGAAAAGATGAGCTCACATGATGAAGTACCTTGATGGGAAGTTAGATAGAAAATTTGAAAGGACTCTAGTGCTATCTTGAGAGAGTCAAATAATTTACTAAATCTTAATAACTGGTTCAGATGTTGAATATTTTAAACATGAAAAGGGTTGTGTTGCAGAAAATATAAAGGATTCATGTGTGGCTCTATTATTAGAGAAAACTCAAAGTGAAATTAACCTTTGAAAGAAACTTCATATTTTTGAAGTTCATTCCTTTGTAAAAGGAGGTGGCAACTCTATGCAAAGAACTCGATGACATTGTGATGATAGCTTCAAATCCACAAAGTTTTCCAGTCATAAGCGTAATTCATAGTGGTTGCAACATATCCAGGTATTTCCCTTGTTTTGGTTTCCAAGAAGCATAAATTTGTGTGAAAACCATATTGAATGGTTTGGAGAAATTTTGGTTCCCTATTAAGTGAATTAAGCACTAGTGAAGGGAATGGTAGTGGTAATTTTACATACTTCTAAGATATATTTTGAAGTTTCTATATTATGATTAAGAAGTATGCTTGTTATTGAGATTTACCCATTAGAAAGATCTAAGGCATAAATGTATTTGGGTTTTGCATTTAAAGTCATGATTAAATCAAGGAATAGGATAGTGAATGATCAACTGTGAAGTTGATATTTTAGGTTTGTAAAAGGGCGCAATAAAATGTATCATTCCCCTGTATCTCCCTATGGAGGGTCAAGTAAAAAAATGTAGGGTGTGCAACTTTTGTCATGCCATCAAAGAAATTTCTCTATTGGGAGGTATAAACCATTAAACTTTAGTGGTAGTCAGGGTTTTCCAAACCTTTTTCCTAATAATGTTAGGGAACATTTGCCAAAATTCACAGGGCAAGGTTTTGAATCAGCTTATAGACATTTGCATACATTCATGGATTTGATGGGAGATTATGAGATAAATCATGAAGATGTTGTCATGAAGCTTTTTGTTTAGTCTCTAAAGGAAGATGCTAGAGATTGGTTTTCATGTTTGTCAGTGTGTTCTATCTCTTCATGGAATGAGTTCATAGTAGCATTTATAGAATAGTTTGGTGAAAGAATTAATCCAAGTTTAGTAAGGAGAAAAATCATGGAAATTCAAAAGGATGAAAAAGAGTTAGTCCCTGATTTTAATCTCAGATACCTAATGTAACTAATGGTGATTTCCAAATGGAATGTCAACAAATTCTAAGTAATCTTAATCAAATTCCTTTATTTCAAAGGTTTTCTAATATGAAAATACATAAGGAAGAATCACCATATGATTTGTTTGCAAGGTTTTTGGATGCCTTTTTGGAAATCCCCAAAAGCCTCAGATCAAAGGATTCAATGTGCATTGAATTGTTTTGTGAAATTTTTGAGCCAGGGTTGAGTACCTTGCCGAAGGAGTTGAAGCCTCATGGTTTTGGTTAGATAATTGATTGGATTAGGATTGCTAAGGAAGCCAAATGCGATTATGCACAAAGTATGAAATTCAAAAGTGTTAACGGTGGTTGTCCTATTGAAAGGAATCATAAGGAAACCCAAGTGAAAAGGGTATATTAGAGAATAGACAATTGTCTTTTGGTGTAGGTGAGGACAATGATTATAACCAATTCACAGGTAGCTAGTGTGCAAATCAGTACACTGGTGACAAGGAAGAATATTTATTTGCAAGTGTTGTTGATGTTTCATCACAAATAAATGGTCATGTGGTACTGAGAATGAGAGTTTGAGCTTTCATTCTAAACACTCTGAGCATAGTACAAGTGGTAATGAATTGTCTTATGATAATGATCATAAGGAAAATGAGGTATCTGATTATTTTTCTGAGGAGTGTGAATCTTTTTGTGAGGATGATCTAGAGGCTTTTTATTTACATGAAGGATGCATAAATATTGATACTCATGAGGTTTTTCCCTTACAAGTGAGCGAACAAATTCCATGTGAGGTTTACCGAGAATGCAATCCAGTTATATTAGGAATTGAGTATGCTAGATTTGTGAATGATGATGAGTTTGAAGATAAGAACATATGTGTTTAGTATCTCGAGCTTAAGCATAGTGTTGAAAATGATGAAAAATGTGGTGCTAACCAGCAAGACCATGTCCTAATTTCTCCTAATTTTCTATATGAAGTAGATATGGAATATGCAAGTTTTGTAGAAAAAATGGACAGGATTGTTTTCAACAAGGAAGGTTTTGAGGAGGAAAGGGATGAAGAAGCTTGTTCAATTACTAATGAGAAACATTTAGATTATAATGAACCTTTCGCATTTGAGTCAGCATGCCCATCAATCGAGGGTTCACATGAGTGCCTTGCTACCAACCCTATTAATCCTGAGTTATTTGAGCCATCCTTTGAAACATTTTGCATTGAGATGGATAGTGATTTGAAGAATGAACTAGACCATGTTAATGAACCTAAAATGGAAGTATTCTTTGATACATGTGATGTTATTGATAACGTTGTTTGTGGTGATGACCCTGATCTAAGTAAGAGCAAAGAAACCATAGGTTTTGATGAATCACTTTGCCAATGTAGTAGAGCATATGCCAATGTAACTAATTTATAGTGCTCAGGTAAATGTGAACACCAGTTTGAAAATATGCCTGTGTATGAACATTTCTTGCTCATCACACAAAATGGTTGTTTTTCTAATATGGGGCAAAATTAGAAGATGAATTTAGGGATTTATATGAGCTTTCTGTTAATTCTAAGTTATTAGAAGGGAATTTGTAACGTGACCCCAAGGGGTCAAGATGTGTGATTTTAGGTGGAAATATTGAACAAAGTGTTTATGAAGGTTTTCAGATTGATGTGAAAAATGAATTTGATATCAACCTTTATGATGATGATGATCAAAATGATTATAAATACTTTTTGTTTCCAATCCAATTGGGTGTGTATTTGGTGAAATATGATTTTGAATTGAATGAGGTTGAATATCACACGGGTCATGGATTTTACTTGATTCCTAAATATAGTTTTCAATTGGGAAAAGTTAATGATGACAACAGAAAGTTTAGGTACATGGAAATTATGGTTAATTAAAGTGACCATAGCAAGATTAATTGGTGGAAAATTCATGGAAATAATTTCGGTTTGGGCCTAGTGCATACAACAGAAAAAAAAGGTTTTTGATAGAGGAAAATAATGGTTCTAAGTTTTTGGGGGCTTGGGGCCACCAATTGAAGTTGATGCCTGATTGATTGCATGATTCAAGCTAAAAGCTTGTACATCAAAAAAGGATTCTGAGAAAATTTGAAGTGGGGAGAACATTGTACATTCATACATAAATATTGTATATATGTCTGCTTGCTTTGGCCTGGTCTTCTTTCCTTGTCTAGGAAGGTCCCGATTTTGGTTCTCTATGCTTGGTCTACTTTGACCTGACATTCTAGGATCTCGCTCTATTCTGGAGGAACAAATGTCCCCAATATGAGCCATTGATGGAACCCCTAAATTTTTTTCATTCCATTTCTAAATTCTATAAAATTTGACTTGTTTCATGTGTATGGGCTTAAGGTTTCGTCTACTATCAATGCCTTAGAGTTTGTGTTGCTAAAACCCTTTCTAGAAAACCCTTAAGTTTTGTGTCCATGGGGAGCATTATAATTAATCATAAACCTTTTGCTATAGGTTCCCAATCATTTTAAGACACATCTTATACCATCAATTTCATTTTATTACCAAACCCTAAGTCCTAATGTCTTGACTATTGCCTATTGTTTTATTAAAAATGTTACTTTATACTAAATATGGGCTGATATGTCATCAAAATATTTGTCGGGTCCTAGGATTGGGTTTTAATTTTTTTCCATGGTTGCCTAAGTTTTAGCCTTAATCCTTATGCCCCCAATAATTGTATACCTAGTGGTGGTCCCTCTTTAGAACTAACCTTTGGCATGTGTAGATTTATGATTTTATGATGACCGTTAGATCATCACAAGCAGATCTTAGTAGTTTCTCATGCCCCCGCTCTACTCTATTTTTATTTAAATATTCTAGTACGCTGGTAGGCATGCGCCACATGCCCTCTTCATTAGTGGGCCCAACACTTTTGAAAGGTTAACAGGTGATGGATTAGTAAGATCAATGGTGGTTGTTTAATGACGTGGTTTCATTAGGTCCGCTCCCTGCCACCTCATCTAATTTTATTTTTTCTTAAAATAATGTCACAAGCTAGCAGACTATAGACATCTATCCCTTTGTGGAGGGACCCACCTAGATTTGAAGGCAACCAACACTTTATTGAGCAAGGATCGATGGTTGATAGTGGGTGACATGGGTCAATCTTGACTGCTCCCCACCATCTTGTGTGGGACCTGCTCATGCCTCATGTTTCTTAGCAGGGGAGTAGGAAATTTCCATGTGGATCAATCTAAAGGTACATGAGGATATGAGTAAAGGGTGACATATTAATAAATATTGCCATAAGGACATGAAGGATAAATTATGTGATCTTAGAATTAATTTCTTCTACACGTGTTTGAGATATGATGGATATTTTTTGATCTTAATTGTCATTTCTATCAAAAGGTTGTACACGTGAGCAGGTGGTTTGCATTAAGGCTAGCACGTGTTGACGGTTTGAGATCAAATCTTTACCGCTCCCCATTTTCCTATTGATTAAAGCTACAAGTGGGTTAATTCTCACGGGCGAGTGGGAAAAATTGACACAATAGGCTTTCTTTAATGCTAAGTGGATGATTAAGTGTGTAGATAGAGTGGATGCTTATCCACATGGTTTTTTCTGATTGGACAAAGGCAGCAGATGCATGCAATCAACCTTTTTCAAAATTAATTTCTTTGATATTGATCTATCTCACTATGTTATCAATGGTGGAGATTCAAAATTAGGTGGTTTCCTATCATCTTGCATACGCATGCCTTCTTTGAGAATTAATGGTCAACATGCTCCAATTGTTCAATATAATGAGAGTTGATAGCTATTTTCTTCACAATCACAATCATTAGAAGCTGAGGAACTATTCCTGTATTTGAGAAGATGGCGCAAAGAGCTTTGGAAATAAGTTACAGAGGCATTGAGGATAGTTTTCCTGGGTAAGTTGGTATTCTTGTTTTTATGTGTCGACTGTATATTAGTTGTTTGGTTTAGGAAAATTGTTGTGGGCTTTGTAGGTTTTAGTTACCTGGTGTTTGTGAGGGTTTCATTATTTGTAGAATTCATGTAAGTTGGTAGGATTTGTATGTGGTATTGTAGTGTCTTTGTCCTACAAACATGTAAGCTCTCCTTGAATTCAAAAATTCATAAGCTTTGGTTATGTTCTTTGTGAGAATGAGTAAGCCTAGTGAGTTTGTCCAATCAGTCAGAAGGTATAGGAGGATTAGTAGGCTTGAAATTTAGGATGATGCACCTAAAATTTAACAAGGCACAACAGGAGCTCCTATAAAGCCAAAAGACAAAAGGAAATCCAATAAGAAGCCTAAGAAGGGTGGTGCCAAGAGTACTTACAACCTAAGGAGTAGGGTTGTTGTTCACAACCAAAGTGAGTCTGGTGGGAAATTGGATAAGTCTTGGGGGGAGAAGAATAATAGGTACCACAAGGATTATGATTCTTATATAGGGAGGCATGACTCTACCATGGAGGATGGGTTGGTCCTTTGAGCGATGAAGCAGATAATAACCTAGAGTATGGTCAATACCTTCTCACACTAGTGGCATGAGAGGATTCTGATGATGGGGATATAGCTTCTCCAATTTTAGCAAAATCATGAGGGGGACATGCATACTCTGATTCTGAAGATGATGAACCTTGATGGAGGTGGTGTCCTAGTTCTGTGTTTTTGTTTTTGATGACCAGTGTGAAGGAGAGGTGTTGAACATTATTTATACAACGACGAATATGCCATGTTTGGCTAGCGTATAAGTTTTTGTCTTGGATGCTGATGAGGAACACTTCTTGGGTTGATGTGGACGAAGGGTTTTGGTGTTGTTGCAATGATGAATGATGCCTTTTGGAAGGTAGGTAAATCTTTATGGGTGGAAAATATATTTTTCTTTTATTACTTCCCTCTCTCTGCAAATGCAAATGTAACCATCTGGGGAGTTTTGGAATTGAAATGAAATTGAGTGTCAAATATAAATGTGACTAAAATTGTAATTTGTCCTGATGCTTGTTGCTCCCAAGTTTCTATAAATGGGATTTCAAGGCTAGTTATAGGGGTTCGAATTTTGGGTCCCAGGTGGTCTGGGTTGGAAAACTGAGCTCATGTACAAGCTATTTGTAAATCCATGCACACTTGAATAGAATAGTATGAAGTCTAGGGTATAAGCTAATTTGTAATAAGCTTAATTAGTTTTACAGTAGCAATAATATATGAATGAAAATGCATGTTTAGAAATAGAGTCTCTCCTATGTATTTCTCTTCTAGATTATAAATGAAATGATTAAGGAACTTTTTGTTTATCTTCAATTTTTTTGATTGAATGAGTGATTTTATTTCTGCTTTGGTTCAAGGAATTGATTGAATGCTTAAATAAGATCATAGGTTTATGAAGGAAGATTCTAGGATTGCTAAGTAGTTTTTGTTTTTGACACAATGAATTGAATATTGTAATGCAATATGTCAATAGCCTAAAAATGCTAAGTCAAATTTCTAGTGTATTACAAATTGTTACAAGTGTGACTCTGTTACCCAAAGATAAAACACTGGCCTATTTGTTTGGTTATCTTGAATGTAAATGAGTCAGCCTTGCACCTGACCAAGAGCACAAAATAAGAATGAAAATCATTTAAATAATTTTAACAAAAACTATCAATTATGAGATACCATTTATTCCTTGCTTTAGCTAACAACTCACTTAAGGGTTAGCCAAATCCTTGAGGGGTTTTATCTATTTGCATCTGATAGGAATACATCTATTTTTTCTAATGTTCAAGATAAAATGGCAAGGGAATATTATTTGAACATTATCAGGATTACCCTTCTGGGTTTCACAGAGTCCAAAGAGTAGAAGTAAGGGCCTAGTAATCCTTATTTATTTTTTGGCCAATCCTTACTTTTGCTTATCATTGAATTGTGGAAAATTCATAGGCATCTAGTGATATTAAGTTTGGTTCTAAGAAAATAACCAACATGTTGTTAGGCTGTTGTTTATGTATGACTTATCTCTTTGCAACATTCTTTGACTTGACAGGGTTTCGGGTCCCTTCAAAACTTGTTTTCACCATTAATCAAAATAGTTGTAAAATTTAGCCATGTGATTATTGGAGGAGTGGTAAATAACCATACACAAATTTAGAACTCTTAATTAGAAGATACTAACGATAAATTTCTCTTCACCATAGCTGGGAATCCCTACAAAATCACTTGTGTTAATGCCAAAGAGGTAATTGGGTGGATGTTAACAATGATGACATTAAAATTTAGCCATGTGATTATTGGAGGAGTGGTAAACAACCATACACAAATTCAGAGCTCTCCATTAGAAGATACTAACTATAATTTTCTCTTCACCATAGTTGGGAATCCCTAAAAAATCACTTGTGTTAATGCCAAAGAGGTAATGGGGTGGCTATTAACAATGATGAAATTAATATTAGGACCAAATATTAGGTCCATCATTTTCTTATGTATTCATCCACTATGACATATGGATACCATCCTATCATAACTCAAACTCCTCATGTTTTGTTAGAGATTTGTCATCCCATCCTACTCCTGTTGTGTAACCTTAACATGCATCAAAATTTATCCTTGGAATATCCTTTTGGTTTGTCTAGTTCCTCCAAAGGAAACACCCTTCCTCCTCATCTCGTGATGATATTCTTTGCTCAATGGTAGCATTGAAAAATCAATTTTTACACACTGTTGGTCCAAGGTAGACCAAGTGTAGCCATCAATAGATGACTTGTAGTTGTGGGCCATTGAAACTCCACATAAAAGGATTTACATATCATGCTCACCCAAAATGACAATCGATTAACTCAACTTTCATGATGATTAGAATTTGGAGTGTCTCATTCTTCATGAATCCTCCAATTTTCTCATAGTTCAAAACACACAAACCATGCTAGTCTTAATCACAAAATATTGACTTCAAAATGACACCCATTTTTCTTACCTTCATCTAGCATCAAATGCATCCATTTTCCCTAAGTGTCCATATTGGATAATTCTCATGTATTAGTCATGTGTGCAAACCAAAAGTATCCTTTTTATGACTACACACTAAATCAACAACTATCTCATTGATCTTAGAGAAAAGGAGTTTGAATATATTTTTTTCAACCTCTATGCAACTAATGTGTACCATCATGGAGTTCCCTTCCCTCATGCCAAAAATCATTGAAATGGAAAAGGGGCTTGAAACTGTGTGGCTCATTTTAGGTGACTCTATATCATTTTACAAATCTTCATCAATCCTTCGATCAACCTCATGCTTGCTCATGATTCAACTTAAGAGTTATTTTTTTGGTGGATGGAAATTTTATAGCCAATTGTGAGAGTAGATCCATCATAGACATAGTCTCTTGGACCCCATGCCATTGCATATGTGAATTTCCTTGATTTTGAATTAAAGTATCCTCATGTCCCACTATATAGGTTATAACCTTCATCTCTCTAGTATCACTGGGGCTTCTATGATAAGTTTGGAACTCTTCCTCTTGGGTGTTAATATTATCTTGCAAATCATCATCACTTGATTCAAAGACTTTCATACATTGTAAATAAACATTACATTGGGTAATTACTTTCATACCTAAAATTGGGTGGATGTTTCTTGGAAATCATTTGCAATTATTGACATATTTCTAACACACAATACTAGCTCTTTGTTAGGGATGATGTTGTAGTGATATTGGACCTCACTACTTTATGTTATTAAGGTATCCTCTTATTATTCTCTATGACATCTTATGAATCTAATTTTTCTTCCTACTTAATTATCAAAACTTCTTTCTTGATCTTCTCTTGTGATTCTAGCTTTACCTGTATTCTTCACTATCATTGGTTCCACCTCTCAAGCTCCCCTCTTTGAAAAATGATTTATTTATCTATAGCTCCTTGATCACATCCTTAGAAAATTATGAATCTTCCTCTTCTTTTCTCCCTTTTCTTATGTAGTCATAAAGGCTTCCTTTATTCAAATTTCTCTTGTCATGTTTATCCCATCGTTCTATTCTAAAACCCTCTATGTGGGATTGCTCCTCATGCCTTCTCCCCCTATACCCATTCCCTATTTTCAATTGATATTATTAAAAAAAAAGGTCATGTAATAGATGCTAGATCTAAGGAATTATATTAAGTGAGATACCTCTCCATTTCATCCTCTTTTATGGGTGTCATGTTTTTATGTTGACTTTCTTTCTTCCCAAAATTTGTCTCAATATTATTTTGTTGTTTTGTCCAATCACTCTAGAATGCAATCAAAGATATATTCAAGTGAAATTGTAGATATTCCTCTCTAATTTCCCATTTTTTTTGCATTAGATTTAACTTTCACCCTATAATATGCAAAGATCTTGGCTTTGATACCTCCATCATGTTCCTTTAAAAAATAAAAATAAATATAACATACTTGAAGTTACATAATTATATTTGAATCATGAACAACAAAAATTAATCATACTCAAATAACACAATAACATAAAAAAACTTGCACAAATGAATTTGAAATTCCCACCACTCATTAATATTCATAGAGTTATGATTTCTACAATTAGTGGGACTATTACGATAGTTATTACAATACTAGCAAACAAAATATACAATTTTGCAACAATAATGCTCAATAAAATAACTAAACTTTCCTACAAATCCTTGAATCTCCAATGCACTCCCTGAGGGATAATACTCCCAAATAACCAAAATAGTTTTCAACCTCTAACTCTAGGAACAAATGAGATTTCGTCAATTGATCATAAAACCTCCTATGGGTTTTCGTTCATAAAATATTTCTTGATCACAAGTGCCCAACAATTACATAACATAACATGAATGATTTCAACCCCTAATTTTATATGCTACCCTCCCAAAAGACTACCAAGTTATCCAAGACAGGCCCACAATGAAACCCCACACATCACATTTTAAACTTTCTCACCATTCCACATGCTACAAATTTTCCATCCATTCCACACGTTATAGTTTCCCCATCATTCCTCTTAACTTGGGATGTGTTAGCCCCCTTTCCTACCATTATCATGTGACACGTTGGCCCTAACAAGTTAGACTCAAATCCTTCACAAATTTACTCATTGTCTCTACTAGCTAGGTACACATTGGGTCACACTCTCAATTTTTGACGCCTAGTTATTCCTTGGCATGTGACAAGCCATACCACAAACCTCGATGCATAATTTGCAAAGGGCACATGACACAAAATAGGTCACATGAAATAATTATAAATCATCATTTGGAAAATGAATCAAAGAGGTCTACAACCTCATATTTACCATCCAACATACTTTTACTACACCTATTTTATTAGATGTTGGAAAACTACTACCAAGGATGTCTCCTTCAATTGAATACAAATTAAAAAGTTTATTTTGTTTTTAATTGTTAACAAGAATCTAATTTTTCTCTTAGGGGAATATGATGCTGTTTTTATATATTATTTTTAATATTTTGTACTTTGATTTGTAATTGACTTTATGCTAAGTTCTTATGGGATTCTTGGTAGTTGTTAGCATTTGTATATAAGTAGTTTTTCATATTGTATTCTACGTATCATATGATATTTTTTCTTCAAACATGTGAGGACTTATTTTGGGATTTTAGAAAATATCATTTTTGATAGAGATGCAAGATTTGTAAGAAATTTTTGGTGGATGTTGTGTGCAATAATGGACAACAAATTTAAATGGTTTATTTCTTGCACCTCCAATGGACAGGGAAAATGAAGGTGTAAATAGAGCATTTTTGCAACTATTATGTGACTATAATTAGAGTATCCCAATGGATAGGTTGAAAATTTGGTGTACATTCAAAAATCATATAATAGATACATCCATTCTTCAATAAATATTTTTCCTTTTGATACATTTTTTGGTTTTATGCCACCTAGTTCATTTGATATTTGTTTGGGATAGTCACACAAAGGGATGTAAAATATGGATTTCTAGGTTGAAAAGGATAATACATTTGTTGATAAGGTAAGTAAATGCACCTCTAGGACCAATATAAGCTAAATAAGTCTTATCTTTGGGGTGGAGCACAAGTTCCATGTTGGTGATAGAGTGTCAATCTACTTTCACAAAGAGAGATGAAAGAATTCACAAAGCTAAAACATGATGCATGTTAGACCATCTAATAAGTGTGAGAAAATACTTTCTGTAGACACCTAAAATTTGACCATACCTTGACCACACTTGATTTTACCCTATCCTAGCCATTAATTAATTAAATATTTATTTTATTTTTAATTAATTTATCCATCACCTTTATCCCACCTTGTCCTAGCTAATTTAATTAAATAAATATTTATTATATTTAATTAATTAATTTATCCATTACTCTTATCCCTCACCTTTAATTAAGTAAATTTACATTTATTTAATTAAGTCTAGCCTTATCTCCAAAACCCTCCAACTAAATCAATTAATTAACTCCTAATTAATTAATTGATTTAGGTTAATTAATCTCCAACACCTTTTCCCTCCAATATATTTAATTCCACTTTATCCCTCAATCCTTGTTCATTTAATCCTAGCCATTGAATTCATTCACATGAATCACAATCTAAACTTTCCATTATGTGACAAGTATCCCTCCCACCTTTATCCTCTTGCATGCAAAAATATCCAACTTAAGTCAAACTAACTTTGCAGCTCATCCATCCATTTCATACTACATCTCCAAATCTCAACTATTCACATAAGAATCTATTCCCTAGTGTTTACCAAATAAAATCCTAAACCTAGCCTTTATCCCACTTGTGATACTTGTCACATGAATACAAATTTAATCTAAATCATAATCCTTAATCATTCCTAGCCATTCATAAAACAATCCATCTCAAAATTTGACTTTACCTTTTGAAAATCCTATAAATGGGAGGTCTCTCACCTAATTTGAGGAATCCACTTTCAATATAACCTTATGCTACTGAATTTTCTATTGAATAATCTCAATCGTACCATCATGCTTCTAGTTTCATAAGCAACCACATTCTTCCACCAATACATCAAAAGAGAAAATCAAGTGGAGATAGGGTTCACTCTACTTCAACTCTATCTGAGGAGAAAGAAGGGTTCTATCTAAAGGAATTGTGTGTATATTGCATTACATTCTATGTTATTTACCTTTAATATTTTCTTGTCTTCACTTTATATTTGGAGTTGATACATGTCAATCTTCTTTGTGATTAATGTTGATAGGTTATGTTTATTCAATATTTCAATGTTTAGATGAAGAACAAGATGTTACACAACCTTAGATAATTTTTCACCGGCTAAAGAGATTGAGGAGCTATAAAATGATATCGTTCTTGACAAGAAGGTGAGGTAAAATTATAGGCATAGGGAATGAGAAACATGGTTGACTGATGAGAAAGGGAAATTACCAAGGAAGGCTAAGTGGATGTTTTAAGAAGATATGGGAAACAACTTCCCACATTGGAGTATATCCTAAAGAATTTGGGGACCAAAATATTCTTGGTTTGGGAGGTATTATAAAAACAAGGAAAATAAATTTCATCATTGAAGAGGCTTGACATTGTTATGACATCAAGAAAAATAAATTTGACCTTGGAAAGTTTGGAGCATCTCCAAGTCTTCATGTTCAACTGGTTGATGTTAGAACTCATTAGAAATTTTATTTCGGGAAATTTTCAACCTCAATAATGGGTGAACATGTCATTTTCACCACAAAATTATGTATAGAGTGACAATTGCTAATCCTTGCAATAAGTAGTGAACATATCCTCTAATAAACATAAAGAAAAAGTTGAATAATTTAGGCATCTTGAGCATTAAATAGTAAAATGACATAAGTGTTGAAAAATCAATACAACAATTGACTTTCCTTGAAAATAAATTAAATGCTCATTGTTATAAGATTTAGCAATCATTATTACAATTTTTTAAGTTTGTGAATATAGAATTGTAGTGTCGAAAAATGTTGTCGAGGAAATTTCCACACTTGTTTGGGCCCTCCTTGCAAAATTAGCCTAATGATGCCTTGATTTAGTGTTGTAATGTGGTTGACACATTCACATTAGGTCTTGGGCCCTTGTGAACTATGAATTTAAATGGCACCTTGCTAAAGTGTTGTGAAGTGTTGTAACACACTTTCACACTAAATTCTAAGGTTTTATTAATTATTTGAACCTAATAAACATCTTTTTAATCAAAATAAACCTTAATCATGCCTTATTTCGAGTGTTGCAACACACTTTCACACTTTTCTAGGATTATCATTAATAATTGGGATTCTTTATGATTTAATTGGCCTTATTTTGCATCCACAAGCCTCATTTAATGCATCTTTTCAAGGATAATAATCAATACCCAATCATAATTTAGGTGTTTCAGATTGAATGGCCCCAGATTTAGTGATCTGGGACTCATTTGCCACCTTGGGCAAATGAGTCCCACTTAGGTTTTTGGGTCCCAAATTTGGTTTCACACCTTTCTGAGCATTTTTTAAAATGGTCCCATAAATTGTGCCTTATGAGACTCATTTTCCACCTTGGGCGAATGAGTCCCATGTGGCCCAAAATCAAAATTAATTCAAAATTTTGGCAGGATTTTATCCTCCTAGACCTAATGTCAGCTTGTACTGTTGTAATTTTAGGAATTCTTGTATAATTAAGTATAAATACAAGTTTCTTTCACTCATTTTATGACTTAGCAAGTTGAATGAGCATTCTTATAGAAAAGTTGAGTTCACAAGAGAATTCAAGCATTCAAGAACAAATTATCAAGCAATTTAGAGCAACATTCAAGCATCATGTCAAAGATTTCATGAATCATGTTTGTTTTTGAGCTAACAATTGTGATGTAGGGTTTTATGATTCAAGCAAACATTTCATTCAAGATCTATCTTATTCAAGCAAGAATCAAGATCTACATCCATTGGAGATATTTCATACATGTTTGCAACCTCTTATTGCTATGGTTTGGTGAGTTGCAACATCTTATTTTGTTCATTCATCATTCTCCATTCTTATTTCATTCTGTTTCAAGGTTTGATTACCAAAATGAGGTTTTCTAGGGTTTGGTGAGTTGCAACATCTTATTTTTTTCATTCATCATTCTCCATTCTTATTTCATTTTGTTTCAAGGTTTGATTACCAAAATGGGGTTTGACTAAGGCAAACCCCTATCTACTAACAAAACAACATTTTTCCTCTCTTTGGTATGTGATTTGCAGGTTTAGATTGAAGTCACATTAAAGAGAAAGCTTGGAGAAAGTTGTCAAAGTGCTTACAAGTTGTCAAAGTTGTCATCAAGACTTGGAGAACATTGGAGAGCATCTACAGGTTGATTTACATTGATTTGGATCCGAAAAACTTGAAGAAGCAGATTGAGCAAATTGAGAATAGTAGATTCAGACTTTGAAATTCCAGAAAGCCCTAATTGGATTGATTCGCTAGTTCTGGCAAATGAGTCCCAGTTTTGGTCAAAAATCAAATTTTTGCAGATTCAAATACCCATTTGGTAGATTTTTGTTCCTGCATAAAAACCTAGATTTTGGATTGATTCGCCTAGCTTGACAAATGAGTCCCAGTTAGGATTAAAGTCAAAATTTCCAGCATTTCAGAACACCTTCCAATCATCTCCAGATTCCCAGGTGTACACAATTCATCTCATGGCTTTATGTTCTATTTCATTTACATTTCCAGGTCATTGCATTGAATTAGGGTTTAGTGTTGCATCTTGTATTTCATTTATCTTTCCAAGTTCTTGGTGGTGAACCCCTTATTAGTTTACATTTAGCCCTTGGGATAGCCCTATTGCAAGATCTTTTTCTCCTTTGCATCGAGATCTCTAGGGTTTATTCTTGAGTGAAAGTTAGTAAAGATTGTCATTCTAGATCCTAAACCCTAAAAGAAAGCCACAATTATTTACCTTTCAAAAATTAAAATAAAAAGATCTAAATTACACTTTGTATGACTCCGATTTCCCATAAAAAACATTGTAATCTATCTAACAAATTCCTAAGTAGTAATGGGATGCTTAAATAGACACCCTTTACGAAGATTTAAATACACATCCTTCATGAATATTTTCACCTATTTAAAGGTTTTCTTTGAATAAATGATGCTCCTTAGACTATTGTTTGAAAATACTACACTAGTCTTCATTAGGAAATTGATTCTCTTTTCCTCTTGATAATCCTCGAATTGGATGCAAAATTTCATGAATAATGATGAAGATTTCATGGAGTCCTATTAATTTACACAAGTTTAACTTACTAGTCAACCTATGTTCATTTCAATTCATTATGCTACTACTCGATCTCCACGTCCAATATTTACAACCAACAAGATAGACATATAGGCACAAGGATCACACACGAACCACAAACATATTAGAGTAACACAACTCAAGAGTGCATTGACATAAATCACACAAAAGAAAATAGGGAATACAATTTACTTTCATTCTCCTTGAAATCATCTTCAGTGCGCCCACGTGGACTGAAGGAAATTTCTTATTTTCCCACTAGTTCGAGAACATTCTAAATGCCACCATTACATTATTCATAGGAACACCCCGCATACTCACTCAGAAAATCCTACAATCCATAGGATATCCCAGAAGTTATAAACTCTCAAACAATCTCTCAATCCTAAAAAAAACACTTTAAGAGTCATAACTCTTAAGACGATCTCATATGCGTAAATAATTAATAAGATCTCCAATCTCTTATCTTCTTCTTGCAACTTCTCCCACTTGGAAATACCCACTTATTGATATAACAAGCAAGGAGGATTCTTTTTCTCGAATGATATATATGGTTTATTTTCGTGCAGAATCTCAAAATTTCAAAGGCATCCTTTTAAATGAAGAATATAAGCAACCTCCAATCGAAATTAATGAGAATTATCTGAATTTTATGAGCAATTCCTTAAAAGTGTTATCTTATGAGTTTGAAAAACTTGGGTGTCTTTTCAGGTATAGAGACCCATTTATTCAAGGCATGAGTTTGTATCCGGAATGATTTCTCTAAATTCATGAGACCATATTTGTCATTCAGTTAGCTATCGTATTATATAACGACACTTAATCTTTGTTCATAATTTTTGTACAAATATGTAGCTTCCTCCAAGCCTGATTTTACCAATAGAGTTTGAAAAACTTGGGTGTCTTTCTAGGTATAGAGACCAATTTATTCAAGGTATGAGTTTGTATGTGGTATGATTTCTCTCTTCAGACCATATTTGTCATTCAGTTAGCCTTCAACATATTATATAATGACACTTAATCCTTGTTCATAATTTTTTGTACAAATATGTAGCTTCCTCCAAGCCTCATTTCTTTGCACATCACAGGCTCTTTGAGAATGGAGTTTGCAAATTTTAAAATTCCTTCTAAGGTTAGTCTAGCTTCTTTAGTTGTAAAATTGGGCTTTGCTGAATTGAAAAACATGTAGAGGTTACCACAGGGAGTGTAAAAGCTATTAAAGTTAAAGGAATTGTATTTACTTGATTGCCATTAGTTGAGAGAACTTACTCCAAATTGGGGGATCTCAGTATTGTAAAAAGGTTGTGGCTAGACCAATGCCATGAGTTGAAAGAGTTGCCTTCGTACTTTGAGAAAATTAGCAATTTGATATCATTCTATTTAAATAGTTATTTTGTATTGGTCATAGATTATTGTTTAGGTGTGAAAAGACCGCCTTCAAGCTTTGGGCAACTCAAAGATTTAGGAGAGTTAGATTTGAGCCACTCTTCTAGGTTAGAAGAATCACCATTAAACTTCCGAGACCTCATAGTGATGAAGAAGATGGTTTTTATAATGAGTTTCATGATATTAAAAGAATTGTTACCTTATAATATTAGAAGATCTATCATATTTAAAAAAAATATTTTTTTCATTGCTTCACCTACAATTGTTATTAGTTAATAATTTTTTGTAGGAGGAAGGAATACTAATGAATCTATTAAGTTCTATTAGTTAGTAACAAATGAACCAATAATAAAATAGAATTAAAAAAGCTTATTAGAATCATAATAAATCTTACTATTGATAAATAGCTTATTAGTTAAAATAGTTATAAATAGTATTATTAGTTTATTAGACTCATAATAAATCTCACTATTGATAAAATATTTTCCTATATTTATGTTGACTATAAAATAGCTAATAGTGGAGTCAATTTGTTTGTATCACTTTTAATTTTATTCATTGAAATGATTTCATTTTGTTTAGTTGGTAATGCATGAATCAATAAGATAGTATAATTAAAATAAGTTAAATATATTTTATACTATGTCAAATTTGTTCTAAAATATAAAAAATGTTTGAATATTTTCCACTTATCCTTTAGTTCATGTGACTATGGCCTCTACTTTAATATGAAAAAAATATTGAATGATACTTAGTGTTGCATTTGGATTTGAAATATATTTTTTACGGTTTATTTATTTTGATGATTGGGAGGAGGCCCTAGTGGGCCTCATTGATAGTGTGACCTCAAGGCATCATGATTTATGCATTTTGATGTAATATAAGGAATTATCAAGATGATTTGCATTATTGTTTATGTATATCATTATTTTGAGTAAAAAATAACTGCTAACTTGGATGCCTCTTCAGCGTCTAAGGAGGATGACACTGAACCTAGCTATTCAAGGAATAAACCTAATTTGAGTCTGGGTAGGATGGTCCTGAATCTGCCCTCTATCCATATTGGCAAGAAAACCCAAATCCATTTTACCTAGTTTGTTAAAGTCTGCCCTACTTCTAGGCCTATAAGCTCTACTCCTAAAGCCAAAGGTGCTGGAAAGAATCTACCTGTCAAAAACCTTGTTTCATATTCTAAAGACTCTCTTGATTCTGAGGATTCTGGCACTAATTCTTCCTCTGCTGTCCCATCAATAGACAAAGATGTTAGAACTAGATCCCCTCGAGCCTCTGACCCCGCTTAAAGTTGCTTCAATCTTGATAGGGAACCTTCTGCTAATTTTTTGGGCATAGCTAGGAATAATGTTGTGGATCATTTCAGAATGTCAAAATGGGTCTTTCATGAAATTAATGACATGAAAATAAAAAACTGGGCCATCTAGAGCAAATTGGAAGAAATGGGAGCTAAGGTTTTTGCGTTATGCAAGAAGGATGTAGAGCGTAATGAAAACATTGCTAGTAAAGAGATCCAAGACAAAGTGAGTAAGGACAAAAGGATAGAAATTGAATTGGAAAAAATGAAAAATACTGTGAAGATAATTGCTGAACAGAATAACAAGATGGAAAGACATAATGCCATCATTATCAATGCTATGACTGAAAAATTGGATAAAGCTCAACAGGGGTCCCTGGTTGTTGATTTGGAAGAGGTGAAAGATAAAAACCAGGAAGAGGACTTTGGGATTTCAAAGAGAACCAGGGCTAATCTGAAAAGGAAGGCACCCCCCATGCCACATATGATTCAAACTTTCAAGAAAGGTGTCCAAGATATGTAGGATCTAGAAGTCGAGACTGAGTTTGTTCTGAAGACTTTGGGTTAGTTGCTGCTGGTTTTTTGACTGACCTTCCTGGCCTTTTTTGGTTGGCTACTATTCTTTATGGTTTTTTCTTTTATTGCATCTTGTTTTTTCCGGTGGACTTTTTTGTCCTTCTCTTTCTTTTGTTGTAAATTTGGTGGTTTCGGGTCCTTGTAAAACCTGTTTTTTCCTTTATCAAAAACATTGTTTAAAGCTCAAGATTGTCCATATGAATTATTTGTAGAAGAGATTACAAGTACCATCTATGCTCAAACTGATGTGAGTTGCAATATGGGAGTAGCTCAAAAACCACTTTTTTAAAAGGCGCATAATTTTTTTCTATGTTATTTGTTGAAACACCACATATAACTAAAATAAAAGATTGTTTGGTATCAAACTAGAAGAATTATTTTATATTAGTTGAAGATTGATAACAAACAATAAATTAAATTATGTAATATTAGAATGTATTAGAATGTATTAGAATGATAGCATTTTGAAAAAAGGGTTTCTAAGTTTGATACTTAGATATAGTTTGTCACATGTTATTTTAGTAAATCACACATTTAACAAACTTTGAAACTTTCATTATGATAGCAAGGGACATCTTTATGATAAATGATAATACATCTAGAATTTTTTTGATGTATTGAAAGAGTCCTCTATGTCACATTAGTTATTTTCTTTATTCTCTTTCTATTTGAGGAACTTTGATGTACAAAAGTGGTTTTACACCTCTCTTTTAGTTTTTTATTTCATAGCATTTTAAAATATATAAATTTTGTTTCATTTGAACATTGCAGTATAATTAGCTATTTGTGAAAATTTTAGCAATTTAACCTATCATTTTTTAATTATTTTTCCCTCTAATGTGAATCTTGGTTTTCTATGCAACATTTTAGGGTGCATGTATATCTATTTTGTAGTCTAGGAGAGGCTACTAATTTTCTTTAAATATGGTTATGTAGAAAATTATGTTTGTGAATCTTGTGAGTTTTTCTTTTTGGAAGTTTTGATTAGGAATTTTAACTTGTGGTTAGGGTATATAATTTTTTAATATTTATTCTATTGGATGCTTTGAAATCCTAATTCACCATGAATCTTGTAGACATGTAAAAATGACCTAACACATATCACACAGCCTGAATGACATTTTTTCATTATCAACATCATTATTATTAATCTAATCGCTTTTCACATCATTTTACATCATTAAACCCTATTTTCCTCTATTAATTAAATAATTTAAGATATTTTAATTAATTCATTATTTCATAATTAATTCAACTTTATTCCTCGTGATTATTTAAATAAACACAAATTATTTAATTATGTCCCTAATATACCCTATTCATCTAAATCATTTAAATGGTTATCACTTAATAATTTAATTAAGTCTCTTTTCCCTCTCTAAACCTAAATAGTTAAATTAATTATTCAACATCATTCAACATAGTCAACACAAAAGTACAAGTTATTTGTTAAAGTTAAACATGACTTGCACGTTCATCCCCAAATATTAATTAATTATTCAATTAATTAATTATCCTCACCCCTTTTGTGATTGAGCAAATCACAATCACTGATTTCTCACTCTAATTGGTTAACTAACTCATCTATTCTCCAATCCCACTAATTTCTTCAATCCCACTAACCAATCCCATTGATTTCTTCAATCCCATTAACCACTCAAATTGGCTTCCCCAATCCCACCAATTATTCCAATCTAAATCCACTAATCCTTCCAATCTATTTCTTCTCAACAGTTCTCAACCGTTGATCAGGATCTTTGACTATGGAATCTCGATCGTTCATCTAGAAACATGAAATCTATAAAATAATCTTCTACCTTCTCACAAATCATCTATAATTTACATAGTGAAGCACTGAACAATTGATTCTTGAGCACATTGAGAATTATTGGTATCATATTCTAGTTCACCATTAACACATTTTGAAGATTTTTCAATGCATAATAGAGGCTTCGTATTGATTCAAATGTAATCCAACATTAATACGAATACAACTTCGACATGGTATGGTAAGATTTGTTCATTTTGGATTCATTTAAATTTCTTAATTGCTTATTTGGTTGAATTCAGGGCTTTCCTTTCACATTTCATGAATATGGATTTAGAATTTAATCTTCTTTTGAATTGATTTAGTTTAATTCATTTATTATTTTCCTACTTCTATATTTCCCCCTTATAAATCTAAACAGTTATGTATCCTTTTCTAATTCTAACATGTATGATATTATCTACTTTTTATTCAAACTCTCAATGAGTCTTAATCAAATTCATTGAGTCCTAAGCCAAGTAGTATAAAATAATTTTTGCTAGCTTAAGTCAATAAAACTTGTGAGTAAAAAAATTCCTTTTCTACTTTAAAAAAATATGGTATAAAAAATTTTCACTTGCAAGGCCCCTCACCTTTAATTCTTTGTCTAATGCACTTCAATGTTTCATTGGACCCCATCTATGCTATTGAGAGTCAAACTTGATGTGTATATATGTAAATGCTAATGGTTTTTTACATCAAAGAAAGTTTAGAAGTTTAACTTAATAAAGTTTAGATGTTTAATATTATTGTTGTTAACAATTTTTTTATATCATTATAGGGCAATTTCTTAAATTATAGCTTAACCTTGAAGCAAAGTTCCATTCACTATCTACCTCTTAATTCGGTAGTATCTATATTTTTATTTTTATTTTAATAGCTTGAGAATTGTGTACCACATTCATTATATCATTAACATTATAAATTTCCCCTTTTATTATCTTAGATATTGCTTTTAATTTTAGATTTATAATGGGTTTTACTTTTTTTTTGATTGACATCCTTCCTATTTCAAATCCCTAAGTTCAATTTGGCCAAAGGATTTATGAGTTTAAATGATGATTATTCACTCTTTCCTCAATTACTTGATATTGCATATCCATTTTATTTATAATTCTATTGTATAGTTTTAGTTATGTGCACCATCCATGGTTGATAATTTTATAAGTTTAACATTTATTAAATATCAAGCATGACCATATTTAAAAGTATGTTGGGTATTCCTATTTCAATATGTGACTACATGATTTTGTATCTATTTTTTATGTTATTAATTTATTTTTTATCTCTTAGTTCTCTATTTCAAATTTAGTTTTATGAATTACAAAGTGCAAAGATGGACATGAAGATAAATTTTCCACTAGGGAATACATATATGACATTGGAGGATAATTGACTGCCCAACCCTTCAAATGATAAAAGTGTAATAATCCTAATAAAAATTCTCACTACTAGATTAGGCATTGGATTAAGATGTTTAACTAATTATTACCTATTTGAATAAGTTTTGGCTTAATATGGTTAGTAGGAAGTATTTTCCAACTATAATTCATCATAACAATACAATGAAGTCTTAATACACCCACAAAATATAAGCTAAGCATTCCATGGTTCACTGTATACCTAGAACCACTATATCAAATATGGATATTTCATATTTTATATATTTTCTAAAACAATAATATAGATAAACCTTTCCTATTTCAAAAAGAAAAAAATATCATTTTTTTTCATGAAAAAGTGCAAATTAACCAAAAATTCAATTCATTTGAACTTTAGAACTGATTTTATGGCAAACATTTGTTGTGTGTTTTATGAAAAATATGTTGAGAAAATTTAGAAAAGGTTCATTCATAATACCTTAAGGATAAATGTATATTTGACTATACTGTTGAACTAATTGAAGCAATTTATCTCCATTTTTACAAAAATCTATATAGATATTTATGTTTCATAAATATGTTAATTGGGAAAGAGATCTAAGATCCAATAAGTTAATTATCCTATATATAGCTTTCATCCTTTTGGAAGTTTAACATTACAACACAAACCAACTAGGGTTTTGTGATTAGTGAGTTACCTTAAGGGAAAGCTAATCTGTTAGGATTTGGTTCCTTTGTGTTACCAAGAGGGTGAATTTGATGTATGTTTTAATTGACCTAGAGTTGACATAAACCCTAGATTTGAAAATGAAATTTTATCACATAGGAATTTTTTTTTGACAAAACAACTATAGATCTAGAAAGGGTAGACAAAGGGGTACCTACACATGAAACTTGAGCCTAAATTGGAGGGAGAAAAGGCAAGGGAATCCTTTTCCAAAATTGAGGATTTTTGGATGAACTTGAAATAGGGTTTTGAAGGTATAAATCTTCTCTACGAATTTCTATTTACTAAAGTTTTAGATTTGACTTACACACATGAAAAGAGAGGGAAATGTTGTGTTGTATAGGAGATTGCCTAAGTCAAACTCCAGTTTTGGTGTTTCCATCTCCACAACAAAAAATAATGATTGGTAAAGAGAGCTTACCCTAGGTTGGACATTGGAAAAAATAATAATAAATGAGTGTAATAAACAAATAACAATTGATAATGTTACCTTAGGCATGAAACCCCTATCAAAGTGATGTCACACCATAAGTTACCACCAAGAGTTGATGATGGATGACTAAATTTCCTTGATGAACTATAAGAGGTTATTCCACATATCACAATAGATTTTTGTAGCTACTATGTAGAAAATACATTGCAAACATCTTCACAATTAGAACATTATAGTGCATGATTAATCAAAATAGTTCCTAGTTATTCAAATGAGAGGGAAAACTTGTTTATATATGCATCCTAATTGATCTTTTTTGATATAGGATGACTTGAGCTCAATTTACAATACTCAAAGCAGAAACTCAAAATGATAATGATCAAAATAGGACACCTTTAGGACTAGTTTACCCTTGCCCTTGTTTGGGTGTTTTTAGATCAAAATTCTTAGAACTTTTGATGTATTTTCCCAATCTGGCCTTGAAATGAAAAAATATATTAATATAGTTAATTATATAGGAAAAATAGGGTGTTAGTGTAGTGTGAAATTGTCATGAGTAACAATTTTATGACACTACATTTAGCCCCCACTTTAGTGAAAGTGATATTATGTTCATAATCACACTAAAGGAATAGATTTATTTATCAAAATGTTAAAGAGATAGAATGCTACCAAATTGAGAGATGGGTTATCCCCCAACTTAGGATCCCATCAATCCATAATGTTAAGATAAATATGAACTAGATATATACCATGGAAGATAAGGAAAAATTCAATCATACATAAGGCATACAATGAGAAATCGATGGATTAGATATAAAATAATACACAAAAGCATACATAAGGAAAACATGATACATAAAATGAATACATGAAGCAAACACATGAAACACATGAAGAAAACATGTGAAATACACAAAGAAAACACATGAAATACATAGGAAAAACGTGTGGAGTACATGAAGAAAACATGTAGCATTCACAAGGTAAACTTGATACACACATGAAGCTAACACATGTACATGGAGAAAATGTGAAGCATAATAAAAATGTTAGTAAATATTAGAGATTCAAGACTACAAGGTAAGGATACCTCAATGTGTATGGTTGTATCGATTACCAAACATCATTTCTCAAATACACAACATACACATCAAAAATGTTGAAATGAAAAATACAAGTTATCAAAAGACTAGTGAGTTGTGTTATGCTAGATTACTCATGAAATACATAGATCTACTATCTAGAAAATCGTGTTATGCTAGGTGTCCATATAAAATTAATAAACTAAAGGTCCCATAAGGCTATCAAGTTGTGTTATGCTAGGTGTCCATGTGAAATGTTCAAATTCACAGGCTAGAAAGCTCCATTATGCTAGGTTTGTGGTTTGTTTGGTAATGACACCTTAGGGAGCACATAAATGTTTAACATCATGGGGGATAAATTTATAATCACAACTCAGGCATCACATAAATGTTTAATGTCATGGTTGATGAATAAATGTTTAACATCGCAGGGGATGAATTGATAAGCATGCCTTAGGGGGCATTATAAACAATACCACCACCAAGGGGCATGTCAATAAGTCAAATCTCACAAGATGTCAATGTGTGGATATATACAAATGGATATGGTGATATTCCACACTAAAATATTAGCATACTTTTTATACTAATATTTTAAGGAAAATAAGAGGAAAGAGGGGATCCCCAAGAAGGATGCACACGCCTTCAAAATTATCTATCCTTTCCCTCCAAGTGTATAGGAAAGGAAAACCATGCTAGAGACTATCGTGTTGCTACCATTAATGAAATATGGTTGCACATAAGATTGTACCACCATGAATGGACATGAGAACACACATAGAGCTACAAATGCCACATAGTGAGGAGCAACACCATAGGAGAGATATTGTCATTTAGAATGAATAGGCTCATTAACACATGGAGGATTGATAGTATCAAAATGGAGTCTAGAAGTTGTTGTATTTTATTACTCAAGGCCTGACATTCATTGGTGGAATGAACAAGCACTCATTGATATGTGCAAAAAGTGTGATTTGTCTGACTATGTTTATAAAATTTCTTACATGTTGGAGGAGGAAGAGTAATCAAGCAGGCTTTAAGAAACCTTGACAATATATGTTTTTTCTCAGATAAAGGATGAGTAGGAGACAATCCTTTCTCTTTTGAAGAAAAGTTTTCTTGCTCACCACAAGAGGTTATAAATACATTAGATGATGGAGAATGAGATGTAGAGGAAGGAAAAAATTGGAAACTTAAACCCCTTTTAGTAAGGTTCAATTTAAGCTTCATAAGATCCTCGACTCCTTATTCCTTATTTTCATTATATCTGGTTTTAGTAAGAATTTTAAATCCAAATCCATAAAATTTTTCCAACTCAAATGGATGATAAGTCTTGTCTAAATGATTATTTGTTGAAATAGGAGTAGCAATATTATCATGAGAATAATTTTGATTATTTATAATAATGATAATCATTTTAAAGTGTTGAAATGTTAGGATTAGCAGGATCTTTGCTATATTTTTACAACACACGAGGGATGAAAGATAAAGAGTCCCCATCACAATCATGACTTGGTGATATTTGTAGATTTGTTGATGTAGAAGGATTTAAAATGGTATATTTTCATGACATTTCATAACTATAATCCTTTTAAAGAATATTTGTGGTTGTCTCTTCACATTTCTATGGATTATTAGTTAAACCATCATTGGAAAATTCAATCTTATCTTGGTGCCTGGTATCGTTGATTCTAGTATACCTAGATGGCTATTCTTGAGCTTAAATTGAGCCATTTTTTCTAGTATTTTTTTTTTTTATCAAGGCCTCACACTTGGTTCTTGTTTTACTCATTTATGAGTTCTTAATCCTCATTGTCTATTTCATAGATAGTTTCATACTCTTAAGAATCACTTTTGATTTTGTACAAAAGTCCATGAAGCTTGGAATTATATTCATAATTTTTTTAGGCCTTTCAGGATTTATCCTTTTCATGGCATATGATTTTTTTAGGTGACTAGCTTTGTCTCTCTTTCAAGTATATTTGGCATGCATTCATTGTGAAAACATCCTCAACATTTGTAAAGATATAAATGCAACTCTTTTTCAAAGATGTTTGGTTTATGTTCATTTTTATTTGTATACTAAAGCAATGGTTTTATCTAATGTGATTATGTCGATTTATGTGCAATCTAGTAAAGTTGTACTTAAAATTATCCATTTATAGTAGTTTTTCAATCACTAGGGTAATTTTCCATGCACTATAACCAAAGTCTCGCCTACCCCCTTTTCTCCTCAAGGTCACTAATGTGGAATCGACCAATCTACTTGAATAGATCAACCCAATCACATGGCTATGAGTCCTAGGAAGTAGAGATAATGTTGTCCATGGATAGTCTAAGCCCTCACAACCACCTTTTTCCTCTTCTTATGGGCATGGTGCTCTTGGTTGGGCCATCTTTGGTAAGTTTTGTCACCTTGAGTTGGTCATTTCTCTAATTCATTCTTATTGACCATTACATGAAACTCCCAAGGAAGAGGGTGCTCTCACTTGTTGGGAGCTAATTGATGATAATGATCCTCCTCCTATCAATGTTACATTAGCTGCATAGTTTTTTATGTTCAATTTTGGCCCTTTGATATATATATATATATATATATATATATTGGATGTCATCCCATATAGACTTTGAGGGTGTACCTCTCCATCACCCATATTTCTTCTTGTGAATATTGAACTATTATTTTTTAGTTAATTAAAAATTTAAATAGGACTTGATTGTTGAAAAAGGAACAATCCTTTGATTTCTTTTAAATTAAAAAATCAATATATTTTTTAAGTGATTTTTTGTGTAATGTATTCATTATTTTAAAAATTATATATCTTGAGGAGTTATTAAAGCTTAAAATTTTTGACCAATCATACCTATTAATAAAAAAAATTCATAAAAATAGTGATTCATAATTTCTCATGAAAGATTAAATGATATTATTAAATAATAAAATATAAAAATGTCACTTGATATCTTCAACGTCTGAATACTAAATATTCCAACAATGTCTTAATAAAATATAAGCATTTCTCAAGATATCGTCAGCTAGTAAATCTTGATTTATGAATGCTCTATTTTGTAACTAGTTAAATAAGTTGAGACTGAATAGAACTAGTCACAAAAGGTAAATTATCTTGAGTGGGAAAGATCATTTTTTCTTTTTAACTCGCTATAGATCCACCTAGTATTTAATTACACCATCTATAATTTTCTATGGATAGGCAATGATATTTGATCTTTCCATAAATACATTTTACCTTTTCTATTTTCCAGTGTCTTGGGTACTTGAGGTGAGCAGAGGCAAGACTAGTCCCTTGTGGGGGGACCCAACAACCGACAAGCCAGTCCGAACCGGGGAGAAAACCCGCAACCCAAACCAAATCCACTACCCATACCGACTTGATACATGGTTGAACTCTTGAATCTATATTTTTTTCAATCAATTATTTTCTACCCAAATGACCAACGTGAAAATCTAAAGTATATTTAAGTAACATATTGCTATGCTTTTTGACCAGAACCATACTTTATAGGATGTGTCTTAATCAAAACTTGCTTTGAAGATATTTTAAATCCGTTCGGTCAGCTTTATTAGCTGGACGGGCCAGTGAACAGGGCCAACATTTGTCGTCTTTTCTTGTTGTTGAGTTACAGCGTACAGTATTCGATGTTTGGGGATAACCACAAGTTTCGTAGGCTTCTTTTTTAGCCTGCCAAAAATCTGTACTCATGTCCACCATGGTGGAAACAACCATATTTTCACTGGCCCGCCCTTTGTGATAGTGGTAACAGGATCCAATAATTATAATTCGCTCAGCTTACAAAGATGACAGAACGAATCTAAAATATCTTCAAAGCAAGATTTGATTAAGACACATCCTATAATGTATGGTTCTGGTAAAAAAGAATAGGAATATATAGTTAGCTTTCCACGCTGGCCATTTGGGTAAAAAATGATTAGATTCACAAATCAGCCATTGGATTCATATGCTTTTATTAAAAAATAATGTCATAATCATAGAATTTTCAATCAAACTCTAAATGTCTGTGAATAAATGGTCTAAAAGCTCAATAAAACCATGATATTTCTTTAAATTAAAAAGTAGATTCCCACATAATTTTAGTGGGCTTCTTTTCAACTTTTGACAAACTTCTGTGTTCATGTTCACCATGGTGAAAAACAGCTGTGTTGCAAACCCATCTTTTCAACCATGGTCCACATTGACAGTTGATGGGAAAATGCCTTCCATGATCATCAATTGCAATGATAAAAGACCAGACGAGCCCTGCAAGTGTTCATTTTGTGTCTAGAGAAAGAAGCAGCAGCTTCTTTTCTTTTTTTTCTTCTCTGTATTATTTCCTCACTGTTAGTAATGGGCAAGTTTCCTTTTCCATCATGCTGTTGCTCCTGCAGTTGCTTCTCATCATCTTCACCTTCTACCCCTTCACCATCTTCTCAACCTTCTCAACAGACATCTATTACTGGGCCTTCCACCGCCACTACTACTGATTTGGAGAGTTTTCTACATAAATTCAATGATATAAGCAAGCATCACGATCTGATTCAGCTTATCGAAGAAAAATTGAAGATCGCCGTAAGTTCTCTATACATGTGTATTGTATAATAGGAATTTCTGCAATCCTAATTTTAGGATATCTTTTGCTTCTCAACAATTTTAGTTATCTACACTTCAATTCCCTAATCTATTCTTGTTAGGCTATATTGAGTGTGAATGTATTGTTGTCCAACACAGTCAGGCAAGAAGAATGGAGGAGGATCTAGTTCAGCAGTAGGTTCTTATATCCAGGATGGCCAGACAATCCTGGAGTTCGTAGATAAACAAATTGGCAGACTTCCTGCAAAGGTAAAGTTTCCATTTCGGAACTATAAAATCAATTTGTGATACAATTCCAAAATGATTTAACTCTAGCAAGTTATAAATTATTGGTTGGCTGTAACTCTAAAAATTAGGGAATTAAATTATATTAAATGGACGTTGATTGAAATTGCTTGCTTAAATATTATGGGCCTTTTTCTGCACAGAAAGATTCCATAGATGGCGCAGGTGCGGAGACAGAGAAGGTTCTTATAGATTTACTTCAAGGGGCTGGGAAAATCCATTGGGTAGGGGCAGCACTTTCTGTGGTGGGATTTGTATTGGCTAGATTTAATCAGATGTCAAACAACAAGAGTGAGTGCCTTCAAATTTTGAAAGCTATGGTAAATCTTGGGAAGCAAATTATGGAGTTAAAAGAGAAAATGCCAGAGCAGAAGCAGAAACTAAACGAGGCAGTAGAGTACATCGAGGCAGTGGAGTACATCGTTGTAGGATGCAGCATCTGCACCTTTCAACTTGCAGATACCAAAATTTTCAGGTGAGTTCAGCTATTTGGGCACTTTTGTTTGAAGGGTTGCATGTGTAGGCTTGTGTGCAAATTTCATGAAAAGTACATTAATATAAGTGAATTGTGTGAAGGTTTCTTAGTGCTTCGGTCAATGCCGATAGTTTAAAGGATTTTCAACTCAAAATAGACTGTTTGTACAACGATCTGCAATTGTGTGGTATAATTGGCATAAAGAAAAATCTACAAAAGGTTGCTCCGGAGTCACCGGAACTGTATGCACACCAATCGGCAGGTAGGTTGTTTTTCAATTTTAGTGATATTTTCCTGTTATGTTTTGAGTTTTACCACAAACATTAATTCAGTTTTTGCACAAACTTTACAGTTGGAATCACCAGTGCACAAGAAGAAGTAATTAGATGTTTAGATTTGAATGCACAAGATACATCAGCACAAGTTGTGGTTGTCCATGGTTTCGGAGGGATTGGAAAAGCAACTCTAGCCAATGCCGTTTATGCGCAGATTGCTCTCCAAAGTTATAAGCATTGCAGAATTTCCATGGAACAAAATTGTACCAAGAATGAGCTTAAAGTCCTCCAAAAACAGATTTTGAATGGGTTGTTCAATCAGAACGTGAAATTGAATAACTGTGACCAAGGTCGTGGATTGATCGGGTCGTTTTCCAGAAACAATCCTAATCAGCCTCTGTTTCTATACATTGACAACGGTCTCAAAAAGGAAGATCTCAAGGAACTTTTACCTGCAGATTTGGGCAGTTGGCTTCCACCAAAGAGCAGAATACTTGTCACTACCCAAAATCTCCGGGAGACAACATATTTGTGGACAGGAATGTGAAATGCCAAGAATATGGCGCGAGTCCTCTTCCATCGCCGGAGGGAAGAAAGATTTTGTTGTAGAAAGTTCCAGAGTACAATGATGAAAAGAACATAGACACGTAGCTCAAGCTTTGTGGTGGTATTCCCCTTCCGCTGGAAATAATTGGTTCGCAATTAGCTATAAGTATTCGAAATGCAAATAATATAGATCATTTTTGCACCCTAGTGCCTCTTCTTTGGGCAGAGTTTTTCATGTGGAGATTGATCATTTTTTTCAAGAACATACTTAAAAAATGCATATGCGTTGAGATTGATTTGTCCAAAGGCTTAAAAAAGTCGATTAACATTCAGATTAGCAACCTTCATCACACCCAATGGGTGCTTTCTTTCAACCTTCCTAATACTTATTTTAGGTATCGGTTTGCAGAGCATAAAATTAAGGATTTCTTTCTCATCGCTCCCTAGATCAAATCTCCTGCTTAGGTGACAAAGGTTTCCAAGACTACAGAGGCTACCACCTTAAAATATGAAGAGAAATAGACTACGATGTCTCACCAAAAAGGTAAAAATATTACCTTTATGGACCTCAAAATAAAACCTCAGCCTTCTATAGATTCTTACGCTACTAAAGTGTATCTAATTATTGTTTCAAACCCTTAAAAAAAGTGGAACTTGATGCTTTCATGACCTTTAAAAAAAAAGTGTAACTTGATGCTTTCATGACCTTAATTGATGCTATACCCTTACTTGATGCACCTCCCAAGCTGAAGCTTTCTTGGATGCCTTGTGAGTCATAAAGAACAACAATGCAAACAACATTGGGAAAATCCTACTACATCTTTCCACAAATAGCTTGTAGACCCTAAGATTGAAAAGATACCATCTAGAATATGAGTAAAATATATGGGTCATGTCCCATCTCGTAGATATATGTATATAGAAATATATGAATAATAGTATAAGGAAGAGATGACAGAGAAATGTATGTGAGAACCCTATATGAAATTGTATGTAATATGTATATGGATTACAAGTAAGAAAGGAAAGAGAAAGGAAAACTATAGTGGAAGAATTATAAATGTACTTTTTTTATATGATTAATAAAATGAAATTATTGAAATCCTATCTATATGATGTTATCTATCATTATGTGAACATATAAGTGATTAATTAATCCTTTTTCTAAATCAATTGGTGTTCCCTTTATATGATTGAGTCTGAGGTATAAACTACACCACTTGGAAAGTACTTGGGGCTCAAAACTCTAGTCTATATTTCCCTAGTTTTCTTGCTAACATTGGTTCTATTGTTGGGATCCTAGTTAGGTGATATAAAGGACAGAAACACTAATTTTTTTTTTTAAATAGACACAAGAAAAGGAAGAGATATTCAATGAAGATATGAAGGTCTTAGGAACTATCCTCTTGGTGCTTACCCTATGAGAGGTGGTTAGGAACCAAGGGGATGGAGAAAGGAAAGGGGGAGAGATTCTAGAAGGGATACTCAAAGAGATTTGACCTCTAAGAAAATATATAAAATAACTAGCATGGGGAACAATTAAAGGACTAATGGAATCCCAAATCAATCACACCCATGGAAAAAGGAGATAAGGCAACCATAAGAAATATTATAGAAAAAATTGAATTGGTAAGAAAAGTAAACATGGTAAGCCCAAACAGAGAAGAGAGAAGACAACAATAGAGGAATGGGAGAGAAGAAAGACACCGAATAAGGATGAAAATTATGCAGAAAATGAGAATTGAGCATGCCAATGAGGGTGCTACTAGGCATGCCAAAGGGGGTGTTTCCAAAGAAAAAGAAAAGAAAAAGATAGAAAAGAAGAATGGAAGGCTCTAGAGAAAACAAAACTATGTTAGGAAAAAGTGGGACTACTTATAACCAGTATAAGGAAGAATATTAATGACTATGAAGAATCTAGAAGACTACTACTAGGGCCCTACACTAATACATAGACTCCATTATTACTGCAACCTTCTAAAAGTTCAACAATTAGACCAAATCAATCAAACCTAGCCATTAAACTAGATAATAGATTCAATGAATTTTTGAAAACTCTAAAGAGGAATCTATCAATTAAAGAGGAATGTTTTGAAGAATTGTTCAACAAGAGTATAAGGAATCTAAAAGAAGAAGAAATAGGGAAAATCAAAGAGAATGGATTGAATTTAGGTATAAAGAGTTATGTTTACAAACAAATAAAGTGTCACTAACAAATAACAAAATGAATTTAGATATCGTAAAGAGTCACAACCCCTAACTAGGATCCATCCCCTCAGCCATATAAGAGTCAAATAATTTTGAAGGAAGAGATACCACAAAGTAAAGGAACAAAAGATGAAGAAGGAAAAGTAGAGTGGGAAGAGATACTCAAAAAAGAATATTTTGATATAAGTTAGCAAGAGACAAAGGTAGAGAACAAAAACCCTATATTCTTAGAAAAGTAAAGAAAGAAAAGGAATAAGGGCTAGTTTGCAAATCTAAAAAATGGAATTAGAAGTAGTAAGAACAATATAAAATCTTCAATCAAGATCCTAGTGTTTGGAAGAGACACAATAGAAGCTGCAAAACATATATTCTTATAAAAAAACCTATGGGAAAGATAAGAAATCGATGAAGAAAAAACAAAATTACTTGACTTTGTATCTTCACTAAGAAATGAAGCATTAGACTGGTATAAAAAGATCTACACAAAACATGGGAGAATTTGGAATGATGTGAAACAATATTTCCTAGAAAAATTTGACACTTTGAATATTCCAATAGAGAGTCTTAGCAAAATGAGGGAGCTAATACAAAAATAATAAGAAGCAATGAAAACATATGAAAAAATATTTAAAGAAGTTTCCTGCAAACTAGAAGAATCCCTCATAGAGTGACAAAAGTTTAAACACGGTTTATTTTTATACTACAAAAGGATATAATAGCAACTTTGGATGGAAGAATATTCAATACTTACGTCTATACTTGATCATAATGGAATATTGCATAGAAGCATAAACCTGACACAAACATCAAAAAGGTAACATAAAGGATAATTTTGAGAAATTGCAATTAGCAATAGAGCAACTAACTATGTATACATAACAAATTTTGGAAAGAGGGGAAACAAAGAAAGGAAAAGGAATTTGGTGCACATACTACTGAAGGGAAGGTCATCTCTAGAATGATTTCCCTAAAGCCCAAGGAGAAAGAACTTTAGCTACACTACTTGTAGAATTGAAGATAGTTCTAGCTAAATCAAATGCACTATGCTCTGAAACTTTCCAAGAACATGATAGTCACCTCACTAAGGACTGTCTTGCAAACCAATTTCAAATCTAGAACATGATGAATCATCCTAATCCAAGATTCCCTATGAGCTTTAATTGTGACACAACCATAGATAGAAAAATGGCATATGTTAAGGGACTTGTGAAGGGACTTCTATGATGCAAGTTATACAAAACGACCATGGAGAGATAATAGAAGTGTGTGAGTTACAAAATAACCCACTGCAAGATTACATGGGAGATAACAAACAATAAAAATATAGAGGAAGAAGAGGATGTGGTAGAAACAATTGCCAAAGAAGTGACACCACATGTTATAGTTATGTGGAAAGATAGGTCATTATGCTATGGAATGTTGGGTAGAAAAGAGAAGAAAATGTCCCTTTTGTGAAGATGATTCTCATGATATATTCAAATGTGATAAAGTGCAACAATACTATTAGAATGCAACACATTCCAAAATTGATAATTTTCAAGACCACAAAAGAGCCAAAGCAATTGAAAGCATACAACAAAGAGTCACAAGTTGCCAAAGAATAGATAACTGGTCATTAGATACATCAAATGAAGACTATTTTGGAGAAGAACAATAAACCCAAATAAATAAAAATAAATTTACAATGTTGACTAGACAAGGAATGATTTGGGGGACAATTTTTTAGTGAAAATTGAAGTGTTCCCAATACTCTAGATTTTAGCTTCATCAGAAAGAGAACGACGTCCTGATTCCAACACAACTTGAATGGGGCAAAAAGGACTCCGTTTGTGCAAGTTACGACCAGTCAAACTTTCAATCAAACTGGCTTCAGGGGCATCCAGAAGGTGAAAAAAATAATCATCTTAGAAATCAACCAAACTAGCATCATCACGAAGAGCTCGTCGAGACAATTCTGATGGCGTTCATTTCATCGAAATCCGATGTCGTATGCTCAAGTTAGAAGCAGTCAAACTTCAGTCAATTAGAGGGTACAGATGATGACGTCATCATGCTGATGTGTCAGTCTGTACAGTACGGAAGCCAAGTGGATGAATTTCGGCCTGACACATGGCAGGTGACTCAGACCATACAGACCAATCAATGGGTGACACGTGTCCAGCCGTACGGTACGAACATCATATGTGGCAATCCAGTCAGCACACGTCATCGGATGAGTCAGCAGTTTCGGCGAATAGCAGTGAGACATGTGGCTCCCAGTCAGCAATACGGTATCCTCGTGGGTGGCTTCGTCAGCGGACACATTGGCATTTTCTACGAGTAATGGTTTGACAGGTGGCGAGCTCTCAGTGGTCGGCATCATTCAGAGCATCCGCAGGGTTGTTAGTTGTTTTAACAAAAATACTCTGCGGATTGGAACCCGTGATCTCCGCAGACAGGGCAGACAGTTTTCACCATTGCACCGCCAATAACAGTCTATACTATATGTGACCAGTGTTTGTTTTGCTATATGTGTTGAGCGGTATTGCAAACAAAACAGAGGCCGGTGGGTTTTGAACCGCCGACCTCCATCTAAGTAAAAAGGATAAGCACCGATAGACCACCAACAATCGATTAAATATATGAGGAGTTTGGTTACTTTTGTTAAAGATTTGAAACCGAATCCTAATCAAATGGCCAAATAAGGCCAAAACAAACAAAACCCCCTAAACCACCTAAAACCAAAAGATTGCAAAAGCCAAATTAGACCTGATACGAGCTGATCAGGGAGGTTAGGAAATTAATTGAGTGGTTAGGCCTAATTAGGAAAAATTTTTGTATAAAAGGAGGGGCATAGGCCTTGATTTTCCAAGTCCAGGTGGTGAGATAGCGAGAGAATGCTCGAGAGATTTGAAGACGTTTCTGCACATTAGAGTAATGTCATGCTGCTGTGCTTGAAGGAGATGGTCTTGAAGCAATTGTAACTGATTTTGGAGCTAATCGGATCGGTCCTCCATTGGAGAGGGACCCGGAGACGTAGTCCTTAAGGACGAACTCCGTTATCAATTGTGGTTTCGTCTCTCTATTTCTTCTCTCTTTCTTTCTCAGTTCATTATCTTGGCATTTATTTTATGTTATGTTCATTTATTCATTTGAGCATTTAATTATGTAATCATTTATATTAAGTGTTGTAATAATTGATCTTTTACGTTACGCATTCTGTAAGCAATTTAGTCCTAGATCCTATATAGATCAAGTTGGTATCAGAGCTTTGTGTGTGGCTTGTATTGCAATTTGAATGCTAACGAGATCCAGGTTGCAACGAGGCGAAGGAGAACTTGAAGAATACAATCCAGAAATCGGAAGATGAAGAGCTAATCAACCGTCACAGATGGAAGCGAAAGAAGGTGGACAAAGTTCAGAGCTCAGTGACAAGGATTTCCAGAAGCTATTCCTTGACATGAAGGCGATGGTGGACGAACTTTATGCTGAAAAGAAGAAGCGTGAAAAGGGAGGTTCTTCAAAGCATGAGAAGCAGGAAGATCAGAAAGGCACAGAGGAGAAAGCTCCAGAAACTCCTTCTCCTCCATCTTCTCCCTCTTCTTCTTCTCCCTTCTTCTCCTCCTCCTTCTCCTTCTTCTAATGTAAATCCATTTAAGAGCAAGTCTAAGCCTGTAATTAAGCTTGATGTAAAATTTGAGTTACCTAAATACTGTGGGGAGTTAAATGCTGAGAAGTTAGACGATTGGGTCCAACAAGTAGAAGTATACTGTAGGATTCAAGGCCTAGTAGAAGATGCTTCTAGGATTCAATTAGCAACTCTCCGGTTGGGAGGTACAGCTCTCACCTGGTGGGAGAGTAAAACTCGTGAAGAAATTGCTCGCCATGGTCAAGTTAATATGTCTTGGATGGAGTTTGTTGCTGCCCTTAGGAAACAATTCTACCCTTTAGGTTACATGCAACAGTTAACCATGAATTGGCAAACCTTTAGGCAAGGTAAGGGGCAGTCTGTCCAGGAGTATACTCATGAGTTTAGGAAACGGGCCATTGCTCTAAATGTTCCCTTGTATACCCAAGACACATTACTTAAGTATATTGGTGGTTTACATTCTTACCTTAGGCACACTATTTTGATGTTGAGTCCCAACAATCTAGACGAGGTGTCTGTTCAAGCTACTCATTTAGAGTCTAGGGGTAAGAATACATTTAGTGATAACTTTTCTAAGAAGCCATCTAAGTTTGAGGGTAAGTCTAAAGGGAAAGACAAAGACAAAGATAAAGGCAAAGGGAAGAAAACAGCTACAGCTAAGAAAGAGGGTGAGAAACCTACATGCTCCCATTGCAAGAAAGAGGGGCATGATGATTCAAGATGTTGGAAGCTTCATCCTGAGTTGAGGCCGAAAAGATATGGAGGTAACAAAGGCAAGCAGAAGACTACTGCAGTGATTCAACAAGATCTTGGTTCTGACTCCGGAGATGAGACAAAGATTGTTGCTACCGGAATCCAAGGTAAAGGGAAAGGTATATCTCTCTCATCTGATGCAAGTTTTTCTAATGCCAGTGCAAGTACAAGTAAAGAATCTTCTCCTAAGGTTGATAAGCAAAGAAATGAATTGTTTCACATTCGTGTTGTAACAAAACACACTAAGATTGATACTCTGTTTGATACGGGTTCACAAGTCAATTTAATATCTGAAGAAGTTGTAAAGAAACTTAATTTGGCTACAACACCTCATCCGAAACCATATCCACTCGGATGGGTTTGCAATGATGCACAATTAAAAGTAACTAAACAATGTAAATTGAGATTTGCTATCACTGCAAACTTTGTAGATGAGGTAGAAGTCGATGTGGTCCCTTTGGATATTTGTGGGCTTGTGTTAGGGAGTCCTTATCTTTATGACAGAAAAGCAATCTTTTATAGGGGGGAGAATAAGTATCATCTTTTTAAAGATGGGGTAGAATACATTGTACGGGCACATAAGGTGAAGACTAATCTTACACTAGTTAATGCTGGTCAAATGAAGAGGTTGGTCAACTCAAGTAAGAATTTTGTATTGATGCTTGTAAAAGCCAAAGAAGATGATATCTGGAAGACTGCATTTAAGAAAAAACAGGGACTGTTCGAGTGGTTGGTTATGCCTTTTGGGCTTTGTAATGCACCAGCTACCTTTATGAGAGTCATGAATGATGTCTTTCGTCCTTTTATTGATGATTTTGTCATAGTCTATCTAGATGATATCCTTGTATTCAGTCAAACTTGGGAAGATCATGTAAGTCATGTAAAGAAAGTCTTTGATGTATTGAGAAAAGAAAAATTGTATGTAAAGATGTCTAAATGTGAATTTGCTAAGACATCCTTAGTGTACTTAGGCTATGTCGTAGGGGGTGGTCAATTGAAAGTAGACCCTGCGAAGGTCGAAGCTATTGTAAAATGGCCTAAGCCAAGTACAGTCACAGAGGTCAGAAGTTTCCTAGGTGCAGTTCATACTGGAGAAAGTTTATTGCAAATTTCTCTTATATAGCATCACCATTGCATGCATTAACCAGTAAAGCAACTTTTCAGTGGGGAGGTCCACAACAGAAGGCTTTCGACACTTTGAAGGGAAAGTTGAGCACCGCACCAGTTTTGGCCTTACCAGATCTACATCAACCATTTGAGATCGAGACAGATGCGAGTGGATTTGCCATGGGAGCAGTACTCATGCAAGGAGGTAAACCAGTTTGCTACCACTCTGAAACCTTTTCAGGAGCAGTAAGTAACTATCCCACATATGATAAAGAACTTTATGCTTTAGTTCAGAGTGTTAAAAAATGGAAACATTACATAATGGGGAAAGAAACTGTAATCCACACTGATCACCAGCCACTTCAGTATTTGCACTCACAAACTAAATTGCAACAAAGTAGGCACTTTCGGTGGATGGGTTTTCTACAATAGTTTCATTTGGTTATTAAGTATAAGAAAGGTACCCATAACAAAGTAGCAAACATGCTCTCTAGACCTCCTATGATGAATGCTTTGATAATCCTTTAGAATAGTTCTATGGTTCATGAAAGTTTTCAGGAACAATATGCTAATGATGAGAACTTTAAGGATATCTATGCTGCTTTAATGAATGGTAAACATGTAGAAGAGAAATATTATTATGTGCAAGATAAACTGATATATCACTTGGGTAAATTATGTGTTCCAAAAGATGAACAAGCATAGGTGATTAGAGAAGCACATACCTCATTGATTGCAGGACACTTTGGGGTAAACAAAACATTGACTCAGTTGCAAAAATATTGTTATTGGCCTCGTATGCAAGAAACTGTAACTAAGTATATTAGAGGTTGTGTTATGTGTGCAACTAGTAAGCCTAGTAACAGAAAGTTGGGTTTGTACACACCTCTACCTGTACCTTCTCGTCCATGGGAAAGTGTGTCAATGGACTTTGTTGGGGGGTTACCTATGTCTAGGAAGGGACATGATTACTTGTATGTAGTAGTTCATCGGTTCAAAAAAATGTGTATCCTAATGCCATGTAAAAAGCAAGTCACTGCTGAACTGACAGCTCAATTGTACTTTCAATTTGTATGGGTTCATTTTGGGTTACCTACTTCTATTGTATCAGATCGAGATTCTCGATTCTTGGGGGAATTTTGGTCAACTTTGTGGGGACTCATGGACACCAAACTGAAGAAGAGTACAGCCTTCCATCCACAAACCGACGGACAGACAGAAGTTGTAAACAGGACAGTTGTGCATCTACTTAGAGGGTATTGCAACAAGAATCCTAAGTTGTGGGATGAGAGTCTTCATTATGTGCACCATGCCTACAACCATGCAGCACACTTTTCTACTAAGAGGTCTCCTTTTGAGACATGCTTTGGTTATGTGCCCAAGACACCGATGGATTTTGCTTTTGGGAAAGATGATGTTGAAGATGGACGCCATGATGCAGAGAAGGCTTTGAAATTCATCCATAAAGTCCAAGCAATTCATCAGGCAGTGGAAGCTTAGTTGGAATAGAGCCAAGCAAAATATAAGGTTCGCCATGACAAGCATTGCACTGATCATCATTTTCAGGTTGGAGACAGAGTTTGGTTACATATCAGCAAGGAAAGGATGCAAGGTGAAGGTAAAAAGCTTAAGCCAATTAGGTATGGTCCTTTTGAGATCCTTGAGAAGATTGGTACCAATGCCTTCCGCCTCAATCTTCCTCCATACATGCATATTTACTTGGTTGTAAATGTTGAGAATTTGAAACTGTATGAGCCTCCAATGATCCTAGATGAACTCACAGACATTCAAGTTCCATCAGTTGATGACCTTTCTCTAGAGTACATGTCAAAGTTGCCAGAAGATGTTATTCTCGACAGGAATGTCAGAACTTCATGAAAATGAGATGTTGAGTACCTCAGAGTGGGCCTGAAGGGGATGCATCCAAGCAAAGCAAGATGGATGGAGATTGGTAAAGTGAGGGAACTTTACCCTCACTTACTTTCCAAGTAATCAAGCTTTCGGAGGTCCTAAAGCTCTCCAGTGGGGAGGCCTGATCTGGGGGACACTTTTTTAGTGAAAATTGAAGTGTTCCCAATACTCCATATTTCAGCTTCATCAAAAAGAGAATGACGTCCTGATTCCAACGCAACTTGAACGGGGCAAAAAGGACTCCGTTTGTGCAAGTTATGGCCAGTCAAACTTTCAGTCAAACTGGCTTCAGGGGCATCCAAAAGGCAAAAAAATAATCATCTAAAAAATCGACGAAACTGGCATCATCACGAAGAGCTCGTTGAGACGATTCTGACGGTGTTTGTTTCATTGAAATCCGATGTCGTATGCTCAAGTTAGAAGCAGTCAAACTTCAGTCAATTAGAGGGTACATATGATGATGTCATCATGTTGACGTGTCAGTCCGTACAGTACGAAAGCCAAGTGGATGAATTTCGGCCCAACACGTGGCAGGTGACTCAGACCGTACAGACCAATCAATGGGTGACACGTGTCCAGCTGTACGGTACGAACATCATATGTGGCAATCCAGTCAGCACACGTCATCGGATGAGTCAGTAGTTTCGGTGAATAGCAGTGAGACACGTGGCTCCCAGTCAGCAGTACGATATCCTCGTGGGTGGCTTCGTCAGCGAACACGTTGGCATTTTCTACGAGTAATGGTTTGACAGGTGGCGAGCTCTCAGTGGTCGGCGTCATTCAGAGCATCCGTAGGGTTGTTAGTTGTTTTAACAAAAATACTCTGCGGATTGGAACCCGCGATCTCCGCAGACAGGGCAGACAGTTTTCACCGTTGCACCGCCAATAACAGTCTATACTATATGTGACCAGTGTTTGTTTTGCTATATGTGTTGAGCGGTATTGCAAACAAAACGGAGGCCGGCGGGTTTCGAACCGCCGACCTCCATCTAAGTAAAAAGGATAAGCACCGATAGACCACCAACAGTCGATTAAATATATGAGGAGTTTGGTTACTTTTGTTAAAGATTTGAAACCGAATCCTAATCAAATGGCCAAATAAGGCCAAAACAAACAAAACCCCCTAAACCACCTAAAACCAAAAGATTGCAAAAGCCAAATTAGACCTGATACGAGCTGATCAGGGAGGTTAGGCAATTAATTGAGTGGTTAGGCCTAATTAGGAAAAAATTTTGTATAAAAGGAGGGGCATAGGCCTTGATTTTCCAAGTCCAGGTTGTGAGATAGCGAGAGAATGCTCGAGAGATTTGAAGACGTTTCTGCACATCAGAGTAATGTCATGCTACTGTGCTTGAAGGAGATGGTCTTGAAGCAATTGTAACTGATTTTGGAGCTAATCGGATCGGTCCTCCATTGGAGAGGGACTCGGAGACGTAGTCCTTAGGGATGAACTCCGTTATCAGTTGTGGTTTCGTCTCTCTATTTCTTCTCTCTTTCTTTCTCAGTTCATTATCTTGGCATTTATTTTATGTTATGTTCATTTATTCATTTGAGCATTTAATTATGTAATCATTTATATTAAGCGTTGTAATAATTGATCTTTTACGTTACGCATTCTGTAAGCATTTAGTCCTAGATCCTATATAGATCAAGGAACTAATACCAGAAAAAGTAGACAAAGGGAGATTGAAGAAATTAGTGAAGAATTAGAACTGAAAGAAGAGGAACATGATTACTTCTAGCAAGTAAATAGCAACATGATAAGATAGTAGAAAGAGAAAAAATTGTACAACAAAAAAAATGGCATAGCCTATATTTTAGAAGAAGTAATGATATTAAAAAATTTATCCTCCTTGGCCCAGAAGAAATATCTCCTAGTAAAATTAAAGCAACTAGGAAAATATTGGAAAAAACAAAAACAACAAGTTCATCAAATTGTAGAAGACCAAAATTGGAAAAATGGTCCTCTTTTAATCACTACACACCTTAATAATAATAAAATCAAGAATGTAATGGTAGATCTAGGTGTAGACCTAAATATCATTCTGGCAACCACTTGGTAGAGGTTAGGTAGATCCCAACTAATCAAAACACTTATGAACATCAGTTTGTAAAATGGTTCTAGCATGGAGACATTAGGGACATGGAAAAGTGTGGAAGTAAACTTAAAAGGACTAACACAAATTGTGTATTTTATGGTTTTTTTTAAAAAAGGAACCTTTTAACACCTTTAGAGCATTGCTGGATTGAGATGATTTGTCAATTCTAATGGGATTTTAGACTTTATAAAGGAAGAGGTTTCTTTGTAGGATGATAATAAGATAGTTCACATTCTATTAGGAAAAATAGAAGATAGAACATATGTAGAAGAAATTGAACAAGATAGAGAAGGATAAGATCCCACAAATATCCTCTATCTTAAGACTACTCACTGTAGAAGAAGAGGAAGATCCCAATAGCTCCAAATAAATTGAACTAGAAAGTGACAATGATAGTATCAATGCTAGAAGATTGGGTTTGGACAATACTGAGATGGTTTCGTAATGAATACCTCTACTTGGAACAAAATTATAGGATCACCAAAGACAATATCAAGGCAATGACAAGCCTATGAGCTTAGGGAAAAGTTTTTCCAAAGAAGGCCATCAAAAATGTGGAAGTCACATGGCTCACTGGAGCAACATATGATGGATGGACCCTAGATATTATTAAAATCACAAATCTAGTAGTCAAGTATGCCACCATGGGCATTTCTTACAAGGTTTACTACATCAATTGGGAGGATTCAACTACCACCATCATAATTCACATAGCCTATCAAAATAGTCATAGAAAGAAAGGACATAGACCTTGTTAGTGTAGGTTTTTTATTTTCCTTATGTTAGGGAATATTTTATTTTCCTACACACATCATTAAGCTTTCTTAGGTTATATAATTAGAATGGTTAGGATGAAGACAAGTGGCATAAATCCATCATTCACATGTGTCACTCACACCCACCTTTGGGTAGTTGAGTCTCACACCCTCTTTTGGATTTATTAGCCACTTTCCATAACCATTTGTTTGTCCTTAAACCTAAGTTGGCATAACCATGTAATTTGGCATTTACCAAGTAGGTAAAACCTCCCACCTATTATCAAGAATGGGATTTATTACTCCTCTTGGAACTATCTGCCATTATTTTGCTATATAATCAACACTCACCCCTTCCCTTGGCTAGTATGATGGACTTCTAGTTCAATGCTAAAGGAGTGCTGAGTTTTGTTCATCTTTGGTCTCTTTTCTTGATTTCCTTCAATCACTTTGATCTTGCGTGATTTCACAACTAAATCTAACATGGTATCAGAGCTAGTTGTGAGTTGTGGGTTAACAGTTTTTTCAATCCAATCTTGAAAGCAAAGTATTCTCTTCTCTTGCATCCAATTATGACTTTGAGAATAAAATATGCTTGATAGAGATCTTAGTTTCTAGGGGGTTCCTTTCTATTGCATCTTTTTGTAGGTATTTCAGAGCTTCTTGGAGATATTCTAAACTCACCATTGAGTTCAGAGTAGTTGGAAAAGTCAAAATTGACTTTTATTTCATCCAAATCAGATATTGGGTGAAAGATCTATGAAGGGTTGAAGTAGAGGTTTTTAGAGAGGTTCCTAAAGGTAGTTGATCTTTCAGAGCATTTTTGGCCCAAACGGGCCTCACCATCATGCTTAGAAGGCATCAAAACCTAAGAATTGACTACCAAATTGTAAAAAATGGAGAAGTTGACTTTTGAGGCAATTTTTTTTGCATCCCAGGCCGTACAACCCCTTCTACATAGGCGGTACAAATTTAAAAAAAAAAACTATTATTTTCCATTCAAAAAATTATTATTTCAAAAATGATTTCTTCCAAAAAAAATTATTAGCAGGCTTTTTATATTTGTAAAAGTTGTTTTGAAAATTTATAAAAAATCATTGAAAAGAAAATTCAAAAAAAAAAAAAATCATAAGTCAAAAGTGCAGTACCTGCACAAGGTACCCAAGGTACCTGCATAGTACCCTTGGGCCCCGTGCTAGGCAAGCCGAGTGGGCCGTGGACCCCACTGTCAAGTGGGCCGCTAGGGGTGGCTCGACCCCTAATTTTTTAATATTTTTTTCATTTAAAATTTCAATTTCAAAATTTTCACAAAAAATCAAAGCTATAAAATCAACGCCATCCATACTCTAAACCTACGTCACCCCTGTCATTGCGTTGATCACTGTGCCACTTCCCAAACTTAGCAGTTTGGCTATATTTAGCGGCGAGGTTAGCACTCCCACCAAATTTGGAGGTTCAGTTAAATTTACCTGGCGGTGACAATTTTATAGCAATTCTAGAAAAGCTTCTATCTTTTGTGATTTTCTAAATTGGAAAAACCTCAACTAAACTTGGTGGAGGTGATTTTTTGAAAAATTGGACCCTCTCACCATTGCAGTTTTCAATTTTTCAGCTGAACTTCAGAGGGCTAGTTCTCGGTCATACAAAGGTATTTTTTAGAGATTTTTTTTTTATTTGGGGTAGAATTTCGCATGCTTTGTAGTGGTTTGATTAATTTTTTTTTTTCAAATGATCTATTTTTTTTAATGAAATAAGGTTTTTCATTAGATCTGAAGGACAATCCTCAGTTTTTGAACTTCAAACGGATGTAACTTTCCTACACGACCTCGGATCAAGGTGGTTCTTTTTTGAAGGTGAATATTTTTATTAGTACACATTGGTGCTATTTTGAAATTATCATTAAGAGATTATATTGTGCTTTTAGTATTTGGGTCCATTTTTAGACATTGTAAAACTCTAGAAAACAGTTCTCTAGCATTTTAAATGCACTGATTTATAAAGTTCCAAATCATTTTTTGTTGGGGGGGATTCTTGATTGAGTGAAAAAAGGGGGGTATCACTTTGTGTGTGTGTGTGTGTGTGTTTTTGATCTGTTCACTTGTGTTTTTATTTTCCTTGGCATGGATCATTCTAAGGTTCCTTTGCTAACACCTTATAATTATGCAACATGACATCAACATGCATGGAATGCCTTAATGCAACTTGGGTATACTCCATGTGTTGGAAAGAAGGTAGTTGAACCTACAAATGATAAGGAAAAGATAAAATGGATGCTTGAACATACAAAATCTCTTGCATGTATTCATAGTTTTGTTTCCCTTGATCTTATGTTTTAGATTGAAGCATGTATAGATTCACACGATGCTTGGGAAAAGTTAAAATCTTTGTAGGGTAAAATAGATGAATTCAAAGGCTACCAGATTGAAAATGAATTGATGAGCCTTGATCCAAAGAACTTTAGCAACATCCAAGATTATATTACTAAGGTCAATGATTTGAGAGCACAATGTAAAGCATGTGGTATTGACAGAAAGGACATTCAGTTAATTTATAATGCACTAAATAAAATTGGTCCTAAATTTTTAGTTTTTTTTTCTAGCTTTCATACTCACAAATTGACTATGGGATCTCCGTATACTATGCCTTCATTTGCATGTTTTATGAGATGTTAATGCATGAACAATAGAAGCTTCTTTTGATGGGTCTCATAAAGCCATCATAGACTCAGGATTTGTTGGTTGGCCAACCTAAGGGACAAAAAGAGTCAAGACGATCTAATAAGAAACAAAAAAAATCTAAGAAAAATACTCACACCAATCATGCACAAAAAAAATCCTCTTCAAATGAGGACTCAATTAAAAGAAGGAGAAGTTTATTTGTTCATATTAGAAGAGGACTGGACATGAAGAACATTCTTGTTATAAGAATGATATTGATGAACTGAAACATCTTCTTAAGAAGAACAACATTGATCTACCTTCTAGAATGTCTGAGTCTACTTCTTCTTCACATTCTAAACAATCAGGATCTAGCAAGGATAAAGCTCATGCAATTTTTGTTGATGAGTCAAAGAAAAATAAAGGTAAAGCTCTTTGTGCTTCTACAAGTCATGAATTAGGGAAATGGCTCCTAGATTTTGGAGCTTCTCATCATATGGCTTCTATACAGTCTACGTTCTCTTCTTTTGAGCCATGTGTTATGCCACCCATTCTGATGGGAAACAACACTTACATGAGTGTGATTGGGAAGGTTTATATTGATATTGGGGATGGCACCTTCAATGATGTTTTGTGTGTACCTCACTTGACAAACAATCTTCTTTCCATCTATTAGATCACTCATGGTGGAGTAGGGAAGACTGTGGAATTCACACCTGATTCAATTATCATTGGAGACTTGGAGACCAGAGAGATAATTGCTACTGGGGTGGTTGATCATGCATCTTAGTTGTATACCTTTTCATACTTTTCACCTGATGATGAATTTGATCCTTTGGTTATTGATCACACTTCTAGTGTGAGTTTTGATTTTGACGAGAAGTTTGGCTACTTGAATCTTGGTATTCTCACAAGTGATTCAATCCTTGAGCCTTTCATTCCTTCTCCTCCATCTACTATTGCTTCTAAGGATAATTGTGTTGCTACATTACTGGCTACTTGTGATTTAGTACAACATGATACACATTGTCTTCTAGATATAGCTACTTCAGATGACTACTTGATAGACATTGTAGGTTGTTTATAAAGTCTCATATTTCAGACTTGGGAGACACTATTCATGAAATTCATCTTCTCTTTGATGAAGTTTATTTTTCTTCAGTTGTTGTGGAGGAACCTTTGGATCCTCTTGTTCATTCTTCACATTATCATTCCTCAAAGTTTGACATGACTATGGATACTTTTGAGCAGCTTTTGGAGGAGACACCTTTGTCTTCAGAGGAGGTAGTTGAGTCTTTGGATCTTGTTCTACATTCATCTCTACTAGGTTTTGGATTGTCATCTTCATTAGTGTGGCCTAGAACACCTGATTTGATGGTGACAACTTTCACCATCGACATGGAGACACACGAGCAATTTTCAAAAACTTCATACATTTTGAGCTTTCTTCCTTCATAATCCTTTCAGGATCGGGAGGATATTCTTCATGCACCTTTGTTTTTGTTTCTTCCTAGGGGGAGGAATTTTGTTCGATGATTGTGGACCATTTTCTACATCCAGTTTTGAGCATCAACCATTCATATAGTTGAATACTTGGGGGAAGGTTACATAGTCTTTCTTATCCTTTCTATTTTGGAGGGGACTTCTTCCTTGCATGGGATTCTTCTTGTGTTGGAAAACTTATTTTATTTTCTCTCTTTTGGGGAGGATTTTTGTCCAACTGGGTTTTCTCCTTTTCTCTTCTTGTGAGAGAGAATTTTGTACATGGGTACCTAACATGGCCTAGTAGCCGAGACCCATGTTTGTGTCTTTTTACCCACCTTTAAGCTATGCTTAAGGGGGGGTGTTAGTGTAGGTTTTTTATTTTCCTTATATTAGGGAATATTTATTTTTCCTACACATTATTAAGCTTGCTTAGGTTATATTAGAATGGTTAGGATGAGGCATAAATCCATCATTCACATGTGTCACTCACACCCACCTTTAGGTAGTTGAGTCTCACACCCTCTTTTGGATTTATTAGCCACCTCCCATAACCATTTGTTTTTCCTTACCTAAGTTGGCATAACAATGTAATCTAGCATTTACTAAGTAGGTAAAACCTCCCACCTATTATGGGGAACAGGAGTTATTACTCCTCTTGGAATTATTTACCATTATTTTTCTATATAAACAACACTCACCCCTTCCCTTGGCTAGTATGATGGACTGCTAGTTCAGTGCTAAGGGAGTGCTGAGTTTTGTTCATCTTTGGTATCTTTTCTTACTTTCCTTCAATCACTTTGATCTTGGGTGATTTCACAACTAAATCTAATAGACCTATACGAGGTTTTGTGATAGGGGCTCCTAGACACATTCAACATATAAAGAAATACCACTATATGATGCTGAAAATGAAAATATTGAATTCACAAATGAGAATCAACCCGCATTCAACATCATTCCAATAGAGCTTTTCCAAAATGAAAACAAAATGTAGAAATGAAATACTAATTCTAAGAAATCAAAGAAAATGCATTCAAAAGAAAAGATAACTCCATTGTCATCCTATCTACAATATCTTGTCTTTGCTCTCATATTTTTGCAGCAAAAGCACAAGAGGCTATGCAAAATGGATTTGAGAATTATGAAATTAGAGTTTCACAATCAAAATGTGTATGCTTTTTTGGTGGGAAGAAAGGGATTTCATAGATGAATTCATGGGGTGAATCCAAGTTACGAGAGAGATGTGGGATAAAAAGGTGAAATGGAGAAATGCATATTTGAAATTGATTGAAATGAGAGATAAATGAGTGGAATGATTTATGACATAATATATGTTTAGAAGCTTAGAATAAAGTGCATTTTTGAATTAATGGATGAATGATTTAATGAAAATGGATTAATGATTAAATGATTTTATGAATTGAAATTATTTAATGAAAAATGTGAATAGATAAAGGCTCAAGTATGAATGCAAATGATATTTTAATGATTAATGAAAATAGATAAATAACAATTAATGGTTGATAAATGATTAAGCAAATGGATAATGGTTATGAATAAATGCTTATAATATGGATAAATGGTTATAATATTTTAATGGATTTAAATGGATTAATGAATAGAAGAATGTATTGAATGAATTAATTAAATAGATAGTAATATCTATTTAATTAATAGATGAAAAGTAGGACGATTGTGAGGACCACTTTTGAGTGTACATTTTTCCCCTCTTTTATATAATGCAGTTTATCATGTTGTGTCAAAGAAAAAGATATGCCCCACTGTAAGGAAGAATTATGAGGATGACGAGAAGGTAGTGGTATGCCCCCTCAAGAGGACATGAGGGTTCAAAGAACATGAGTGTGCTCTCAAAATGGATGAGAGGAATAGAAAATGAAGGACAAAAATGATAAAGGAGAATAAAAATTGAAATGATGAAGGGAATGGATGATGGAAGAAATTATCGATGAAAATGAGATATGAAGGAAAATGAAGGTGATGAAGCCTCTTGTGCATGTCATAGTGCTTTACCATCATAAAGCAGTAAAATATGACAAATAGACAACAAATACCATGGTATGACATAGACCAAGGTGTGCAAGGTCATCCATTTGTAAAAAAATAGTTACAAACAAGGAATGTCTTAACTCATACTAAGGGTTATGTTGCACTAGTATTTTTATCAAGACAAACTGCATACAACAATCAAATAAAAGATGAGTCATGTGACATCATCACTCCTCTAAATCCTTTGTGAGACATCCTTGAGGTGGCTAGTAACATGAAAAATAAAATCCAAAAGATAAGACAAAATAGACCAAGGTCAACAGTCATTCAGATTGTTTGCCAATGTGCTAAAGGACGAAGTGAGCAACAGGTGGACTGTTTTGACAAGGCCTAGTGGTTTTAGGAGAAGAAACATGTCATATAAGATGTCAATTTTGGTTTCGATCATGTAACTAAGGCGAATGAAAAAGTGTGATAGTGACAAGGTCTAGTTTCAGGAAGGAAACATCTTGTATAAGACCATTGGTTTTGATCGATTTGACAAATGACCGAGTTGACTTGGAGACATGTTGGCTTGCTTGTCTTGTTGATTCAAGATTTGCATTTGAAGTGCAAATCATTATGTCACGTCTAAGTTGACAGTGTCTGATTTATTTTGACTGACCCGATGAACCCTAAAAGACTGACCTAGGGGGCCTTGGGGGCTTATCGATAGATGGCCTTGCCTATGTAGTAATGCGTAAAGACATCATAGTTCAACATGACCCTTGACTTTGTATCAATGACAAAGGATCGAATCATGATTTTATTTGACAACACCTAAAGACTGACCTAATGCCTCAGGGGCACATTGACAAATGGCCTTGCCTACGTCTAGTCACAGAGGCAACATAGTTTGATAATGACAAAGATTGACATGACTGACTTTGACTTTGTTTTTGGGATTTTTTGAAAGTTATCTGAATATTTTTTTGGGTTTTAATATGTTTTGATTTTTTGGATTTTGAAGTTTTATAATTTTTTTTTCTTTTTTTCATTTTTTCATTTTTTGGATTTTGAAATGATTTGATTTTTTGTGTTTTGAAATGTTTTGATTTTTTTCCTTTTGAAATGTTTTATTTTTTGTCTTTTGAAATGTTTTTTTTTGGGTCCTTTTGAAGTGTTTTGATTTTTTTGGATTTTGGATTTTTATGATTTTTTAATTTTTTTTCAAATGTTCAATTTTTTTAATTTGTTTTTGAGGTTTTGATATCCAATAACTAGTGTAGAATCCAATGAAGCCCAGTGCTAGGAAATTTCCCCTAGTTAGGTACAAGATGAACCAATAGGGATGGGATGGGACAGGGGTTTATTATGGACGGAAGATGCAGGAGAAAGGACACAAGATGTCAACCATTAGGAAGCCAAGATAGAGATAAGAAGGCCTGATGATGGATTTCAAATGGGAGATGAAAAAAGGTATTTAGGCATTATGGATCAAGGTGGAAAACCAGGTAGAGTGATAGTAGATGACGAAGCAAAGATTGACTACACATGGCGCCTATTTTCTAGGTTTTCACCATGATACTTATCCAAAGTGCCATTAACATAGTTTCACTATTAGATGAAATTTTTTTGTTTACTTTTTTTCTTCTTTTTTTTTAAGGGTTTTTCTCATTTTTTTGTATGTTTTCAGGACTTTTTCTCATTTTTTTGTATTTTTTAAGGGCTTTCTCATTTTTTTGTATTTTTTAAGGACTTTTTCTGAGCTCTCTAAAGTTAGGTATCAATTTGATAAATGCCAGATCCATACACTACCTTGATGATGCCCTGATCTTGTATGGATGACTATGTTGGATGAAATGACCCGATCAGGATGAGGAGTGTGAGTGGCAAGTATGAAGGATGATAGATGTGGCAGGTGAAAGAGGCTATGGTAGGATCCCTAATGTGCACATATGTGGTCCATTAGGCTTTAGTCGAAGAGGAGCTTAGGTGACCAATGATCTAGATTACCTGAAAGGGTCATCGTCAAAGATACATTGAAAGACATCACCAATGGTGTGATATGACAGATATGTGAACATGGATGGGTAGAATGGAATATATGGTATGAGTGAGAGTGACGTGGATAGAGACCTTGGATCAAAAAGCCCTTTTTTTGAATTTTTTCCTTGATAGATGCCCCTAGTGATTTTTGATGGAGCGACGTACTTGGAGATTGACTTTTGCTTGCTTTCACTTTTGACTTTTATTTTTGATTTTTCTGATAGCTTTTTATTTTTGCTAGGGGACTTGTCTTGATCTTCTTTTGTTTTTGATTTGTCTAATAGCTTTTTATTTTGGCTAAGGGACTTGTCTTGATCTTCCTTTATTTTTAATTTGTCCAATGGCTTTTTATTTTGGCTAGAGGACTTGTCTTGATCTTCTTTTCTTTGTATTATATCTTTTGAGTTTTGATCTCCTTTTAAAGATAGCTCATTCACTGGAGATTTTACTTTATTCTTTTCTTGAGCTATGACTTGTTGATCCATGTCTATGATACAGATGGACATGAGTGAGATGGAGGAAGTAGGAAAAGTGACAAGAATGTTTAGTGGATGAATGGGAGTAGCGATTCCTTCAATGGAGTCTTTGGTACTATCCTTTTCAGTAATGTTAGCATCAAAGGAGGCTTGCACATCCTTAATGACTTGGAAAGATGGCTTAGTAGATGTGCCAATAGGAGATTCATATCCTATCCCAAGGTAGGTTGGATGGAAGGATGATGATTGGATATCCTTAGTGGGGTCATGATCATAGAGAGTGTTATCGTAGATGTCCTAGTCAAACAGGGGGTTATCATAGATATGAAAAGTTTGAGCGGAAGTGGATATGGAAAAGGTTGATGTATCATCAGGGTCCCAAAAGTTTTCAATCCAAGCACGGCCATATTTTTGTGTTCCTTCTACAACTATCTTGACATCAACATTAGAATTATGATCTTTCTCAGTAGCATTAGCATTGTCTTTTTCTAGTAAATTTTCCATACAGTATTATCCACATCCCATATCATGAAATTGTACCTTGGGGTTTGATGGAAGAGTAAATGAAGTGGATTATTTGGTTAATGAATATGGATCAATGTAGTGAGATGACAAGGATTCTTGGTTGACAAGCACTTGGAATTGAGTTGTCCCTTTTAGATTGCTACAATGTTGAAAGGGGTCGGGATCACCTACGACTGTAATTTTAGTGTATTCATGAGGACACTGCAAACATTGATGGTATGTGGATGGAATGAATTTCATGGCATGGATTCATGGTTAGACAAGGAGGAGGTTGTATGGAGGTTCAAGATTCAAGAATTGGAATGTGGTATCTAGTACTATAGGTCCAACCTTGATAGGTAGTGTGATAATTCCCTCAAAAGAATTCTCTTCGTCATCATAGGATTTTCAATGCTCGTAGTTGTGTCCACACATGTTTCAAAGAGGCCCAAGGATTCATCTAACCTTGCGTTTGTTTATGAATATCTCAAGGTGCAATGGGTTGTTATGGTTTGACTTGGATGTAGAGTAATCTTTGTCAAAAAAAGAGACATGGTGGGAGTTGGCCAAATATCCAACCATGGCTTCAAATTGGTTGATGTCTAGGTCAGTAGGGATAGAGGTTTCTTTTAGAGCCTTATCAAGAATAGCTTTGTGTTTAGGTGATATGTGCAGAAGCTCAAGGATGAAAATTTGTGTGAGTGTCTTGCTCAATTGGTCAACAAGGTTGTATTGGGCTTTGGATTGTGCCTACTTTGGAGGAAGACCAGATATGGTAACCTTAGCTTTGCGGGTAGTAAAGATAATTTCAGGTTGCTTCTTTATGGTGATTGTGTTAACATGATCATCAACAACTTGGATGTGGTTAATAATTTTGTAGTCCAAAGAGGCATTGGTCTAATGGCATGGTTGTCTATCTTTTGACTTGAACTAGAGGCTTTTCCATGGTCTTGCAATGCATTCTTGAAAATCATATGATCTTTATTGGGAGTTTGTTGTTGTTCCTCGACCTCTATGGTACTATTTTCAATTAGGTCTTGAATCATGTTCTTCAATTGACAACATGATGATGTCTTATGCCCTTTGATGTGGTGGTAGTCACAAAAGGTGTTGTCATCCCACCAAGAGGGTTAGAATTGTCTTGGGTCGTATGATTTTGGCTCTAGGAGCTATAAGACATTTGATTGTACTAGCTTCTTTATGAAAAATTCAATTGGTTATGGTAAAGTAGTGTATTTTCTCTATGGGTATTGCCTTGGTTGTCTTGGGGGTCCCCATCCTTGATTATTTTTTATCATGTTAGCTGCTTGGTTGGAAACATATTGTGTGTTATTGTTTGTGTTGGGTGCTTTGAGAGTCAATGTGGGACCTATTTTGTTCATAACTTTCATGTCTACAACTCCATCATTTGTTACATTCTTGTTATGGGACCAATTTTTTTTTTTATCATTTGATGTTCCTTGGGCATTTTATGTTTTGGTATAAGTTTTAATTTCCCCTTTAGTAATAAGGGTTTTCTCAAGGATGACCCCTTTTTCAACTAGGTTGGAAAATATGGAACAACAATGAGCCTCCAATGGATATTTTAAGTTTGTGTTCAGGTTTTGCATGAACATGATAGTTTTTTGTTTTTTAGGAATTTCAATAGGACAACATGACTAGCTAAATTTCTCCATCTCCGGAAGAATGTTATGAAAGCTTCACCCTCTTCTTGTTTAGTTTGACATAGGCTAGCAATAGTGATATCATTTTTGATATTAAAGGAAAAGTGGGTGATAAATTTGTCAACAAGTTCATCCCATGATCATATGCTTGTCGATAGGTTGGAGAACCATTCTAAAGCATTTCTGTGAGACTCCTAGGAAATAGTCTCATCAAATATGTTTGTTTCGAGGCAGTGTCAATCAAGGTCATATGAAATTCCCTCACATGTTCAATGGGGTTTCCTCTTCCTTTAGATTTAGGTAAAGTTGGCATGACATAATTTGGAAGAAAAGGAGGCATGTATAATGTCCTATCAAATGGGTAAGGACATAACTCTTGGATAGAGTAATTTTTCTTATTTGAAAATGTCATGGTTTCCATTTTCTTTTGCAAGGACAATATTTGATTGGATAGGACATCATATGGTGTGAGTGTTGTATCTATGATATTTGCAACTATGTTTTGATAAGGCTTGGTGTTTTTTCTTTGCAGTCCAATGTGTTGAAGGGATGGTACGTTGGTGTTGTTTGAAGTCAAGATGATATGAGCAATGGCCAAGATGTAAGTCAAGGTAGGAATTTGGTTTTGAGGGATGTGTGTAGTATGATTTAGAATGTGTGAGGTGAAAGTTTGATTCAGGATGTAAGTATTGGGTTGTGTCCAAAAAGTATTAGAAGTATTTGAACATTATGAATGTTGAGTGTTGAATTGGAAAGTTCCTTGAGGATTTGTTTGAGGAACACTTGTGTTAGGACCTTGTGGCACATTGGTGTTTATGTTAGTTCCATGAATATGAACTCTAGTCATTTTATTTGTGGAAAAGAGATTTGATAATGTGGTGTTCAAGGCCCTAGATATTCCAAATGGATTTGATGATGTAGTGTTCATGGAACTTGATGCTCCAAATGGATTTGAAGATATGGTGCTTGAGACACTTGATGCTCATGATGGATTTGAAGATATGGTGTTTGAGGCACTTGATGATCCAAATGGATTTGAAGATATGTTCATTGTATTAAATGGATTAAATTAGGTGTATAACCAAGGGGTTGTGACATGGACTGTGCTAGGGACTATGTCATTGGTTGCATTGTGTTAAAGGTCATCCCTTATGTTGTGCCTTGTATAATGCCTTGTGTGCCAAATAAGGAGGTGTGAATTTTTTTTGCATCTTGTGTGCCTCCTCCTAATGATATTAATGTATTGAATTTCGGTATATAGCTACTAGGGACAATTATATTTTTTCCTTGAGTTTAGTTGATGGATGTGGATGATGCTCTTAATGTATTGACATCAAAATCGGGAGGTGATGTAGCTTTCTGTCAATAATTTGGCTAGGTAACGTTGAGGGTCTTGTGCCAAGAATTCATCCACAAAAGAGGCAAACTCAGGATCTTGGGAAACAACTTCTAGTTCTTCTATGATAATATTTCCATTTTGGTCTCTAGTGAAAAATTTCTCCAATAGGGATTTGTAGGGTCTAGGAGTCCCATGCAAGTTAACAAATTCATTATTTGATGGGGAAGCCATGTATTTTCATCTTCTTTGTGACCTAGTTTCAACCATGAAAGGCTTGCAAAGAGAAGGTGGATGTTATGAGACTAAAACTATGTTTTTGTTGTTTTGCAATAAGGTATGCCTAAATGTAATGCAACCAATTTTTTGGATTTTTGAATATATAGGGATTCCTAATAATGATGCCTAGATTAAGAGTCAAGGTGATGATAGTCTATGATTAAGTTATGCAAAGCATGGAATGAAGGGATGGAATAGAATGACCTAGTATGAAGGGTAAAACCTAAGACATGGTTGCTAATCAAACTAAGATAGGTATAACATCTAATCTGATTGTCAATGACCTTGGGTATAGTAAAGATTGATAGGATATGTTGACAAGGTGGTCTCAAATTGGACCGATGAGCTAAGGAGCCAACCTAAATGATGAGGACTAGGATGAATGTTGTCTGAGAGATAAGGTCAAGAGAATACAGATTTCAAGCTATGGTCTAGTATGAGTTTGATGAACTTCCTAATCAAGAGGTTTATGCAAGCTAAAAGGATGACCTAAAGTTTAATCTATGGGGAATGCCTAATGCAAAAAGATGAGGTGATGAATGAATTAATGAGCAAGTCCTTGGTCCAATAGATTTAAATGTCAAGCTTGTTTTGGATGTGTTGGCCTAGTTTGTGTGAAGGTTTGAATGTTGTAAGTTTTAGGTGTGGCGTTTGTTTGAAATTTTTTTAAACACACATGCAAGACACAATGGATACAATGTTTTTGAGTTTTTTTTTGGTTGTGAATTTTGTTTGATTGTTGCAATACAAGCACAAGTCCTAGGATGGTAGAGAAAAATATTTGTTGGGATCCCACTTGGATTTCTCCAGCCATGCCTATTTAGAGAGAATAGCTTAGGAGTTTGGTGACACTGGCTCCCCTCCACAACACTCACTTCTCAGATAAACCAAACTATGAATTCCCCAAAGAGGAATTTTCTATCTCTAGTTGGAACCACGAAAGTATGGGATGACTTCAGAGGTTCAACCTCCTATGCCAACAAATAGAAGGATTTTGGATTTCTACAAAAATGTTTCTAGTAAGGGAATCCGGTTCAGGGGATACTATGATAAACTCCCTCAAGAGGTCTCCCAACCCTTAGAACAAGGGATTTTCATATCATAAAGATACTAGGGGAGAACTATCACGTATCACTTCCTATTGATCATAATTTTCATTGCAACCACACATTTATATAACAGTTCGGAAGAGCTTGGATTTAGCTCATTACCGCTTGGGTCATTTCCACCTTTCAAAGTGGGGTGGTAAGCCCTTTTAAGGGATTAAAAATATAAAGAGATGGTTCTGGCTTTTGATCACCAAGTTTGCACAAGGTGTGAGCATAAACCTACCATCTTACAAGCATGAAAAACACCGTTTTATTAACCCCCTAGTTAAATCTATGTGAAAGAAGAAATTTGTTCTTTTCAAGCACCAATTGAAGTATTTTCTATACTAAAAGATAATCGGTTTTAAAAATCCAGTATTCGAGAAACATATTGCACCAAATGTCATTAATAGTTTTTTATTTCTAATCTTTGACAAACGTGTGTTTATGTTTTCACCTTTCCAGTCTCTGACATGTGCACCTGCAGTAGAAAAACCAATGATTTAGCCACATAATCAAAAATTAAAATATGAAGGAAAAAGACATTAATCTAAATTAAAAACTAATCTAAAATTGGAAACTAATCTAAAATTAAAAACTAATCTAAAATTAAAAATTAATCTAAACTAAACATTAGTCTAAATTAAAAATTAGTCTAAATTAAAATTAATCCAAAATTAGAAATTAATCTAAAATAAAAAAACTAATCTAAAATTAAAAGCTAATCTAAATAAAAAATTAAATCTAAATTCTAAGTTAAAGACTAAATTTAAATTCTAATATCTAAATTAAAAACTAAATCTAGGTTAACTCTAAATTAAAATTTATACTAAATTAATCTAAATTCTAAATCTATTTAAATTTAAAGTTAATCTAGAAATCTATAACTAAAATCTAAACTAAAATTAAAATAAAAAATCAAAACTAAAACTGAAAATTAATCTAAATTTCAACACATTTCAACACATATGTCTCTCTGTTGTCATCAAATAAAAATGCCGACAATCATAATTTGCAGGATATGTTAAAAATGAAACACCATGATTATAGGATACGTTTCAAAATGCCATGATTGCAAGATACAGTTAGGAAGGTTGCAAAATGAATGATGTAATTGTAGGATGTTGAAAATGGAATGGAAATGTTGTGATTACAAGATATGTTGAAAATGGAAATGATTGTTATTGCAGATTATGGCAGCGAATTGTGCACTTGTAGAATCCATTTTAGAAACTTTTAAGTAAACTTTCGCATGTGAGTGGTAGTGTAAAATCCAGACTCTAAACCTTTTGTGAATGATGTCTATAGGTGAATAGAGCTTGGAGGAGTGGAATACCTCAACTCTTTGTAGTGGAATACCTCAAAAATCTGGTTGGATGAGCAGCATGCAATTACAACATTATGCTAAATATTTACCGATTGCAATAGAAGAGTTGGGTGTTTCAAGGAACCCTGGATGGATGAAAGATCAATTCTCTTGTCTTGGGTTGATTAAGTGGGAAGATGATACAAAATAAGCAATTCTGTGAAAGATAAGTTCTCTTGTCCTCTCTCATGCACTAAGCAAGGCATAAAAGCTTAAAATCATAAAACAAAGAATGGATTTTCATCAGAAGTTAAGGTTGCAAATGCTTGGGTAGACACACATGCAAAATAGGGAATCACAAACATAGTGAGCGGACTACATTAAAGGAATTTGTTCTCACAAAATTCAATGACCAAAATATTTGTCATGATATGGGTTTGTTGGCTTTAGAAGCTTTTGAGCAAATGTAAAATGGACTCACTGGAAATCTTTAGAAACTTTTGATTCAAATGCAAAATGGATTCCTTCAAAAAATTTCAATTCAAATGTAAAATGGATTCATTGAAAATCTTTAGAAACTTTCAATCCAAATTAAAGAAAATACAACTCTTGATTTAAATAGAAAAATTCATATCAAAGATTAAGCCATTATAGAAGATTGCAATATCCCTGTGGATTTTTTATTTTATTTTATTTTTGATTTTTGATATATGAAATGCAGCTATGAAAATGGTAATATGATCAAATCTATGAAAAATGTAGCTATAATATTATTCATGTCGGGTTCACCATATGTATGATGTTGAAAATGAAAATATTGAATTCACAAATGAGAATCAACCTGCATTCAACATCATTCCAATAGAGCTTTTCCAAAATGAAAACAAAATGTAAAAATGAAATACTATCAAAGAATCAAAGCAAATTCATCAAAAGGAAAGATAACTCCATTGTCATCCTATCTACAATATCTTGTCTTTGCTCTCATATTTTTGCATCAAAAGCACAAGAGGCTATGTAGAATGGATTTGAGAATTATGAAATTGGAGTTTCACAATCAAAATGTGTATGCTTTTTTGGTGAGAAGAAAGGGCTTTTATAGATGAATTCACAGGGTGAATCCAAGTTACGGGAGAGATGTGGGATAAAAATGTGAGATGGAGAAATGCATATTTGAAATTGATTGAAATGAGAGATAAATGAGTGAGATGATTTATGACATAATATATGTTTAGAAGCTTAGAATAAAGTGCATTTTTGAATTAATGGATGAATGATTTAATGAAAATGGATTAAATGATTTTATGAATTTAAATTATTTAATGAAATATGTGAATAGATAAAGGCCCGTGTATGAATGCAAATGATATTTTAATGATTAAAGCAAATAGAAAAATAATCGATTAACAGTTGATAAATGATTATGCAAATGGATAATGGTTATGAATAAATGCTTATAAATGCTTATAATATGGATAAATGGTTATAATATTTTAATGGTTTTAAATGGATTAATGAATAGAAGAATGTATTGAATGAATGAATTAAACAAATAGTAATATCCATTTAATTAATAGATGAAAAGTAGGACAATTGTGAGGACCACTTTTGAGTGTCTACAACCACTATTAGTTTAGGTATGGGAGTATGTTAATATACCTCACCTTCTACTTTATGCAACAGTTATTGAGCTTTGCAAGGAAAATTTAGGACTTCACTTGACCTATTGCAACCTAGATTCAAGATCATGTGAAATTATTTCAAGATGCCACTTATTACATCGCAACATACTAGGGGTTCTTCAAATCCATACAATAAAATCTATAAGCCACAAAATATATCTCCTATGAGGTGTTTCACAAAATAATCAAAGACATAGTCTTCCTAGTCAATAAAGACTATACATTCATGGAATCAATTGATCCTAGAACATTGTGGATACCTCAACTCTCATATTAGGTGACCGATACCAAGATCCACTCATAGGCCTCCACATTCCTTACTCTCCCCAAAGATCCACAAGCTGAGAAATTCACCATATACTAGGAGTATATGGACAACGTAGAAGGATGAAGAGCACTTTGATAAGAATAAGGATAAACTACATGAAAAATGGGGATTACCAAAGTAATAAATAGAGGAGTAGAGTACAACCACTCCTTGAAGACCCGAAAGACTCTAAATTGACACTCCATCTATAGAACCTTCCCAAGGTGAGAGTAGTAGGACAAGGAAGAGAAGGATCATCACCACTCATCCCAAAGAATAACCATAAGAAGAAGAAGCTATAGAGGCTCTCTTACAAATGATTGCAGAGAAAAATCCCAAGCAAGGGAAGGAGAAGGCACATAAAGAGGTTTCTCCATAATTAATGGATATAGAAGAAGAAGAATAGGAAATACCAAAGGATACTCCTCCCCCAAAAACTACAACTATCCCCAAGGTTTCCCCACTTGTAGATGACGATCATCTATATATTTTTTTTTTCCACAAAGAGGTGTTGAACATAACACACCGAAAATATACCAATATGGTACTACCATATTATATGGTCACAAAAAGAGTTCAATGATGAGATACATGATAAAATCTAACAAAAAATTAGAGGATTTGATTGACTTATTTTTGAACCCCTCGACTATTGCATTAAGGATAAGAAGGGAGAAAGTAGCCAAAGAAGATGAGCAGTTAAAAGGATTTAGCCATCAGAGAATTGGCTACTACAATTACACCACTGTAGAAGCAAAATATAACATAAGTTTAGAACAAAGAGCTTTCGTCAAAGAATAGACTAGAAAAATTAATGATATAAAGATGGGATATTACTCAAATGGTCCAAGAAAAGATCAAGGGAGCTACATTAAAATCATATCAACAACCATGCAAGGAAGAATTAAAATATAGAGCAACTTCATCATAAAAGGAACAATCTTCTCAACCTTTGTAGTTAGATACATCTTCCTCCTTTGTAACTTCCTCAACATATCTATTGAAGACTTTTTGACTAGACAAAAGAAAATCCAACTAATGGAATCTCCATAGCTACTTCAACTTTTGTTGGTTGTATCACAAGTGGACATTGGGAGCATTTCAACCCTACATAAATTTTAACTAGGGGACATCCTAGAACAAATAACAAGAGACATTGAAACATCATGTGGAGAGATTTGATCAGTTAGAGGAGTTAGTAAAGGATATACAATGAAAATTTTCTCAAATACAAGGGGACTTATCCCAAACATTGGTGAAACAACTAAGAATTTTGATAGATGGGGTGATCAAGGAAACCCAATTACAAAAGAAAAAAATAAGGCAATAGATGAGGAATGGAAGAAATGTGCTATCACACACTCATCCCTAGAATCACATATCAACACTCTAAAAAACACAGAAACAGATCTCAATGCCTTGTACCAATTTTTTCTATAATAGCTAACAATGACAACTACATCCAAGGCTCAAATAGAATAGTTGGAAGTCCATATATTTCAAATATCCACAACCTATGATTCCTTACAAGATATAGATTGGATATCTAAGGTACAGTTAGAAGCACTCCATGCACAATTCCAATTGTTGGAGGATCAACAAAACAAGATATGAAATATATTCCACTAACTGAGAGAGGTAGTCAGTTTAAGGGTAGATCACGTTACTAGATTCCTCCAAGAATAACAACAATTAGCCTAGAAATACAAATTCCCTAAACACTCTTAGTGGCAAAGAAGTTATTACTACAAAACCAAGTACAAACTCAATAGCTACATTTGGCCAAAACCCAATGGGAAATTGCAATTGCCAAACTAAAGGAGATATAAAAGGATATCCTTTTAGTAGAGTAGAATTAACTTTAGGAAAAGTCAAAATTTTGAAAATGGGGATGATTTTAGCTAGAAAGAGAAATAATGTAGACACCACCAAGTGAATCCTACCGCATCTTTCTGCAAATAACTTGCAGACACTAAGATTGAAAAGATACCATCTATAATAGGGGTAGAATAGATGGGTCACATCCCATCATGTAGCTATATGTATAGAGAAAGATATGACTAAAAATATAAGGAAGTGATGATAGAGAAATTCATGTAAGACTCGTATATAAAATTGTATGTAATATGTATACAAATTATAGGTAAGAAAGGAAAGAGATAGGTAGAGTATAGGGGATATATAAATGTACTTTTTTTTATATGATTAATATAATGATTACCAAAATTCTATCTATATGATCTATTATCTATCATTTTGTGAATTAATTAATCCTTTGTTTGAATTGATTGGTGTTGCCTTTATATGACTTAAATTCTACAGTGTAAATTATAACACTCAAAAAGTACTTGGGGCTCACAACTCCAATCTATGTTTCCCTAGTTTTCTTGCTATTACACCTCAACTAATATTAGTTATTTATTTTCCACCTAAATTGTGCCTACTTATTCTCCCTCATCATCAAAACATTTACAATGATCTTGCAACCCTCTTAGGCACTTGAATGATGGTGAATATATGTGTTAGAAAAATGGAGGAATTCATCACACAACGTTCAATTAGAATCCTTTGTCTTAGTGTTTTTCATAATTGCTTATCCTTTCTTGAGGAGTTGGATAGAAATGACATGCTCAATAGTCATCCATGAATTTTCTTTCTTGGTATGTACGATATCTCATTGACTACAAAAAAAATTATTTTGTATGGGGGTTGATGCAAGAAGTTGGGTCCACAAAAACTCAAAAAGTGGGTATTTTTGTTGTTTTTCAGATTTTTTCACACTTGGAATGAAAATTTGAGGCACTTACACAATAAGTCTTAAAAAAATTAGTAATATGAAAATTTGAATTTTGAATCTAGTTTCCAAATATGCAAATTATTCAAATACCCAGATGATAGAAATTGAATTTTGATAGGGATGTATAAAAATCACTTTTTAAAAGTCATTTTTTTTTACCATACCATGCACGTGTACAAACACTAATTTTTGATCCAAATAAAATTATTTTGCTAATTCCTCTTGGGAAAAGATAGCTAACAACATGAAGATTGATGAGGATATTTTCTTGTAATTTTTTTTATTAAATTTTTATTGGACTTAATAGTTGTTTTTAAAAATCAATGTGTACAATCAAATATTTTTTTTTCATTGTGCAGAGAATTTTATGAAGATTGATACCATATATTTTTCTTTACAAGAAAATTAACCAAAAAAAGTTATTAAAAAACAAAAAAGTCTAATATTTCAAATTTATGGACTAGTTTACTTAGAAATTAATTAAAAAACAACAAATATAATCAAATATTTCAAAAAAATTATATATTTGGAAATTGGACACCATGTTCTCTAATGGGTTTTAATTTCATAGATTAATTTAGAAAAAAAGTCTATTAGCCATATTGCCAAAGGTGGACATTTCTCCTTGTGCGAACCTTAATCCTAATACCTGCAAACAATAAGAACAAACACATTAGATTATCAAATGCAAGCAAGAACAAGGATTCCCCATGAAATCCATTAACATAGCTCAAATTAGGAAAAAAACAATGAAGAACACTAAGAAAACAAGAAAATAGATTGAATCATAATTAAACTAGCAAACTCATGATCCCATGGGGGAATTGGTGCCAATTTGATGTGAAAATTGGCCCTTTCCCAACTCCTATGATGCAAGGTTGATGTGTTGATGATAATTGATCCAATTGGATGAAGGATGGTGAATGCTCCAAGCTGAAAATCTGCATAACCTAGCTAAGATTCAACGATGACGGATGAAATTTGATAGATATTTGAGCATGGTAATTGTTGGTGTAATTAAATGTCTTGTACCTTGTCCTAGGTCATAATTACACCTTAGTTAAGTTTACTTAGGGACCACATAGGAGGTTGTTGGAGAATTTCCACTTTTGGTGGACTTGACATGTCATTACTTTATCACTTCCACCTTTTGTGGAAACATCATGTGATTATCTCTCCACCTTTTGTGGAGTGATAGGTTTTCATTGTTGTCTCATGTCATAAGATTACGACACTTGTCATAATCTTATGCCCTTCTATGTTCTCATCTTGGCTATATAACCAAGGGGTCTCTCTCATTGTAAACAATCATAATCATCTCATATCAATGACATTGAATACAGTCTATTTTTGTCATATTCTATTCTCTCTCTTTTTGTGCTTTCCATTTGGTCCATAGATCTTGGCATCCATAGCCAATTCTAACATGGTATCAGAGAGGGTTGGGTGCCATTGGAGAGTCTTTTTCTGAAGAGAGATTTTAGATCTGAGGAGGTTCTATTTTTAGGCTCTTTGTTGCAGGTTCATATCCAAGCTTGTTGGTGCAAATCTGAGCTCACCATTGCATCCGGAAGGTTTGAGATAGTTGATTTTTCCTTTTGTTTCATCCAAATCAGACATATGAGGCCAAATCTATGAGGGTTTGAAGCTGAAGAGTGGTTCCCAGATCCAGAAGGTAGCTGCAATTTTGGAGCATTTTGGGTCAAATCCGACCCTGCCATCATGTCTAGAAGGGCCAAAAACCCTAAGATTGATTGTCAAATCGTCCATTTTGGAGCAAGTCACCTGCCAAGGAATTTTTTTTTTGCCCAGAGAGCTGTACGGCCCCCAGGGCGGCATTATTGCGTCGACGGTACAATTTTTTCAAAAAAAATTATTCAATCTCGTTGAAATATTTTTGAAATTTTTTTAGAAAAATTAAAAGAAAATCTATTGATTTTTTTGAAAAGTTTTAAAAAAAATTAAAAAAAAGGGGGCCGAAATCTGTACACTCTGCGGACTATACAAATCCGCAGAGGGTACTATTAGTACCCGAAGGTATGTGGTAACCTGCGAAGGCCACGTGGCCTGTCGGTCGTGGCCCCTGCGGCTCCCACATTCACCGGCGTCGGCATCAATTTTTGGCATTTCTTTCCAAAAAACCGCCAGCCTTCTCATTCCAACTACCAGCGGGTCAACAAAAATTCTGGGTGGCATTTGAAAAAGATTCCGGCAAACAAATATTCCATCAGGTGAAAGCATATTTTGACAGAAAAACCGCCGTGGACTCCGACAGCCATATAGCCATCAATCTTAAGCTCATGGTCAGCGAATATTCTACAAGGAAAGAATATTCTTTTTTGACGGTCTGCTAGATGTCAAATTTAACATTCTATTTTGATGATATCAGTAGTACGTCAACATTTTTAAAAAAAATTCTCCTCCCTCATGGTTGGCAGTTTTGATTTTTTAGTCCAACTTTGAAGCTTAATATCTTACTCATTTTGACTTCTTTTTTCAAGCAATTTTTTTTTATTTGGGCTAATTTTTCATGCTCTACGCACTGGTGCAATTAGTTTCTAGTTTTGGTGCCTGGTTTTTTTAGAAATTTCAGATTCTCACAGGTGTTGTTGCTTCGTCCTCATTTTGGGAACTTCGGGAGCTCATATCTTGCTCCTATGGTAACATTTTTGTGTGCAGTTTTTTTTGAAAGTGCATGATTTTTCATGTACTTCTTAGTGGTATGATTAGATTGATCTCATTTTGTACCAAAAATTGTACTTGATTCTGTGGCCTATTTTGGCACTTGCATGTACCAAGATCAAAGACCACTTTGCTATTTTTTGGGAAGTGGCAATTGTAAACGCACTAAATATAAAGTGCCAAATCTGATATTGCTTGGGGGGGTTTCTGGATTGAGTGATTTGGGGGGGTAATCTTGCAGTGATTGCTTGCATTCTTTTGCTTGGTTTGTGTTCTTGCAATGGGGAGATCTCAAATTGAACCCCTAAATCCACATAATTATGCTACATGGAGAAAATCAGTATCAAACTATCTCATGATGAAAGGTCTAATAGGTCATCTAAAGGACACAATTCAAAAACCTACTGATGCTAAAGAATTGGCAAAGTGGGAGATTGATCGTGAGAAAACACTTGGATGCATATGTTCATTAGTCTCATTTGATTTGCAATTTCATATTGAATCATGTAATACACCTAAAGAAGCATGGGAGACTTTTGAGAAATTGTATGGTAAAACAGATAAGATTAGAGGCTATCAGATTGATAATGATTTGATGAATCTTGATCCTAAAAGTTTTGACCACATCCAAGACTATATCTCCAAAATCAAGCAACTAAGAACACAATTGAAAGAATGCACTATTGAAAAAAAGGATTTACAATTGATTCTAAATGTGTTATCCAAGCTTGGTCTTGAGTATTCAGTGTTTGTTTCTGGCTTTCATACCCATTGAATTTCTATGGGAGCATCATATGTTGATCCTAAGTTTGATGAATTTGCAAATCTCCTAATCCAAGAGGAAGCTAAGCTAATGAACATGGGTCTAATCAAGTCTTCCAAACCACAAGCATTGGTGGAAAATGAGTCTAAGGTACAGAAAGAATCAGAGAATCTTGATAAGAAGCAAAAGAAGAAAAAGAACAAGCCACATAAAGAATCAGAATCCTCATCATCATCAAAAGGAGAAACATCTAAGGAGAGAAATTTTTGTGCATATTGCAAGAAGGATGGACATGAAGAACATTATTGTTATAAGAAGGATATTGATGAGTTGAAGAATCTTCTCAAAAGGAATCACATTGATTTTCCTTCTAGAATGTCCGAATCTTCTTCTCCTTATACTTCAAAATAGTCTAAAAAGGACAAAGGTCACGTATCAACATCAAGATATAAAGGACAAGCTCTTTGTGCTCTTTCAAGTCCAAGATCAGGGAGATGGATTCTAGATTCAGGAGCATCACATCATATGGCATCTTCACAGTCTATATTCTCTTCATTTCAGCCTTATTCTATGTCTCCTATCTTGATGGGAAACAATACATACATGAGTGTAATAGGGAAGGGATCTATTAGCATTGGGGACAACACTTTTTAGGATGTCTTGTGTGTTCCTCATTTGACGAACAATATTCTTTCCATTTATCAGATTACACATAGTGGAGATGGGAGAACTATGGAGTTCACACCTGATTTGGTTATCATTTGCGACTTCGAGACTTGAGAGATCATTGCTACTGGGGTGGTTGATCATTCATCTTGGTTGTACACCTTTGCACAGTTTTCTTCTGATGATGACCTTGTTCCTATGGTTGTTGATCACATACACCATGATTTAGAGGAGACATTTGGCTTTTTGAACTTGGGAGTTCTCACATCAAATCCACTCCTTGAGCCATGCTTTCCATCTCCTCCATCTACTGTTGTACCTGAAGATGCTTGCGATTCAATAGTTTTGGCTCCTAGTGATTCAGTGCAGTAGGATCCTGATTGTCTTCCAGATATGGCTACCTTGGATGACTTCTTGACAGGTATTTCAGACTTGTTCGTGGAGTCTCATCTTACAGATTTGGAGGACACCATTGATAGCATTCATCTTCTCTTTGATGAAGATGCACCTTCTTCAGTTGTTGTGAGGGAACACCATGACCCTCTTGTTCATTCTCTACGTGATCATTCTTCATAGATTGGTGTGAGTGTGGATACTTTTGGACAACATTTGGAGGAGGCTTCTTTGTCTTCAGAGGGGATATCTTTGGATCATGTTCTACATTCTTCTCTACTAGATGTTGGATTTTCCTCTTCAGCAGTGTGGCCTAGAATGCCTGATTGGAGTGTGTTAGCTTTCTGTATCGACATGGAGACACTTGAGCATGCTTCAGAGACACCATCATACATCATCCATATTTTTGACATTCTACATACATCCTTGGTTTTGTTTCTTCCTAAGGGGAGGAACGTTGTTCGACGTGATTGGATCATCTTCAGCATTGAATGTCGAGCTTCAACCATCATTGCAGGAGACTCAACATTGAGGGGGGGCTACCTTGCTTCTCTTCTACTTCTCTCTTATAGGGGGGTCTTTTTCCTCACATGGGTTTTTTACCTTCTCATTCTTCATTGAGAGCATTTCTATTTTGTATTTCATCTCTCTTTTGAGGGGGAGTTTTTCCCATGAGGTTTTCTCCCTTTCCTCGCTTGTGAGAGATTGCATTTGCATGTGTACATGGGTACCTAACATGGCCTAGTAGTCGGGACCCATCTTGCATTGTTTACATTTGTGTACATTCTCCCTAAGTTACACTTAAGGGGGGGTGTTAGTGTAATTAAATGTCTTGTACCTTGTCCTAGGTCATAATTACACCTTAGTTAAGTTTACTTAGGGACCACATAGGAGGTTGTTGGAGAATTTTCACTTTTGGTGGAATTGACATGTCATTACTTTATCACTTCCACCTTTTGTGGAAACATCATGTGATTATCTCTCCACCTTTTGTGGAGTGATAGGTTTTCATTGTTGTCTCATGTCATAAGATTACGACACTTGTCATAATCTTATGCCCTTCTATGTTCTCACCTTGGCTATATAACCAAGGGGTCTCTCTCATTGTAAACAATCATAATCATCTCATATAAATGACATTAAATACAACCTATTCTTGTCATATTCTATTCTCTCTCTTTTTGTGCTTTCCATTTGGTCCATAGATCTTGGAATCCATAGCCAATTCTAATAGTAACTTTGCATAATTTGTGGATGATCAAATAAGGAGATGCGCTCTTCATTTATAGAATGAGAAGATGGATGAATGACCAAAATTGAGCAATGTGGGACTAACATTCAACCAATGGCAAGATGCCACTTTTCAACCTATGAGTGGATGAAGGATGTGCAAGTTTTGAGGATTGTGCCAATAAATGCATATTTTTGAATTTTGAATTTTGAATTTTGTTGAAATGACTTGCAAGAGGGAAGAAAGAAAGCATTGAATGCAACTTGGCTCAAGGAAAAGGACATGTAAGAGGGAGTTAAGTGCCTTGTTGGATGTACATGTCAACTTGGATTTTTGAATTCAAACTTGGAGAATATTCCAAAAAGATGCCTTGTTGATGAAAATAGGGAATTAATAAATCAATTAAATCTATTTTCATATGCAAGTGGTAAATGTTGGAGGATGGGACATGATAGGAGATTAGATTAAATTAATCAAATTTAATGAAGGAGGTTAAATGATGTGACCTATTTGACTTAAATTTGTGGATTTATTTAAATAAAAAATAGAAGAATGTGATAAAGGATTAATTAAATAAATATTTTGATTTATTTAATTAAAAGGGATGATGTTAGATTAAACTGAATAAGGTATTAATTTATTTAATTTAATAGATAGACTTAAGGGATTTAATCAAATAAAATTGATTATTTAATTAAATAGGATAATTAAATCAGATTGATTAATTTAATTATCAAGAAGAGGTGACTTAATTAGATAACTGGTTTATTTAATTAAGAGAGGAATATTGATGAATTTAATTAGATAAGGGGATCTGATTAAATGGTTAGACCGAAGGATGATTCAGGATGAAACGATGTTAGCAGTTAGGATCAGCTGCACAATGTCAATCGATACATTTTACGTGTCTACATTTTTCCCCTCTTTGAATTGATGCACTTGTTGCGTTGGTTCAAAGAATAAATGATCTCGATCAAAACCAAAATTTTTTCATTTTCAAAAAACTTGCTCCACTGCTGCCCGGTGAGAGAAAACATGCCAATATATTTCCCCCTCGAGAGATTGGACGAAAATTTCAATTTTTGGGTGATCTTACGAAAAAAAGAGGACAAGGTGCCCAACAGGTCCAAAAAGGCTCTAGGAGGCCAAAAATGTGTCTAAATGCAATAAAACGATGTAAAACAGGCCTCAACTAGACAAAAATAGGTTTAAGAGTCCAAAACCCTATTAGGATGGCCAATTAAGGTGAAAAAACCCTAATTTTCAAGCTTAAAAGGGGTTTGAGGGGTCACTTTGAATTCATTTTTACACAGCCATCTAGCAACCTTGAGATTTGAGCTCTGACCTCCTAACGATATGGCACAATGACAGCTCCTGATGCACATTTCCAATCGAGTCTAGATGTACCAACGGCCACCCAACATTGGGGCACCAGTAAATGATCCTTACTTGAGCTCTATTTTTTGTTTTTGATGTTCATTTAATGCTTTCAAAGTCAGTCCTTTTGTAGCGGCACTATATAGCGCTGCTCATAAATCAAATTGAGCCGCTTGGTGTCAAATTGCGCTGCGGTGGTGGGGTTTGGAGTTTGAAAATAAACTCCAAAACTCTGACACTAAGCTCGTGGCCGGTAGGGTGATTTCTAAAGTGCGACACGACGGTCCTTTATCTTTTCAAAGTGTGCCACTTGGAAGGAAAGTGCACCGCGGTGGTGTGCTTTCAACATTTTGTGCCCTAGCATAGGAGTTTGATTAAAAATCAAACTGTGACGCCTTCATGGATTACAATGCTGGAGTGGTTTCTTGGACGCTCGACAAAAGATTTTTCAAAATTTTAACATGATGACCCTTCTTGATGCAGGATGCAGGGAGGGAGCTCTACTCCCGAGAGCATAGGTCACAAGATCTATTCAGTTACTTGCGGGACCTGAGCGACAGAGATCAGGACCAATTGCAAGACATGGGGTTGTGACACATTGCCTACACAATGCTTGTTCGCACCCACCTAGGGATGATGTCAGTGCTTGCCAAGAAATTGCACAACGAGACCTCTTCTTTCCACCTTCCCACCGACGAGGCCACCGTCACCTTGGAGGACGTTTGGTGCATTTTGAAATTGCCGATTGATGGTCGACAGGTCATTTTTGATATGGATGAGGGGCGAGATGCCTGCCACAAAGTCCTTGCCATAGAGGAAATTGTTATTTGTGAGGGGCAGATCGAGCTCAAGCGACACAGGGCCCTGACACCTCCCTTCTGCTTGGTTGTTGCAACCGTTATTTTGGGTCTCGTTGCCCCAGATAGACGAGGCTGATACTTCAACCCCAATTGGGGACTTTGCTGGGAGCACATGGTGATGTGCGACAGGCCTACTCGCTTTTCCTGGGGGCCAGTTCTTCTTGCATCTTTGTACATGGATCTTTACGAGCATGTCTACCTCGATGGTAGAGCACTCAGAGCAGGTGTGACATTTCTCCATGTATGGGTGTGGGAGCACATTGTTGTCCTTCAGTTGTAGATTGTTATAGTTTTGATGGTGCTAGATGATCCCCTTGTATGGCACTATAGAGGTGGTGTGTCCTTCACACACACAGGCGAGCACAAGATTCCCTATTGGAGGAGGTTCATAGATGAGATGTAGGTGTTTACATGGCAACCATACCTTGGTCGTCTTGGATGGGCCGATAATGCACATCATATTTTCTATGCCTGCCAAGACCGCTTCATGTAGGGGCAAGAGCACACTATGATAGAGAGATATCTGCCTAGGTGTGTGTAGCGTCAGTTCAGTGAGCCTTAGGATCAACCAGGCGATGATTATGTGGCCTTCTTTTCCTTCACCATGTCACAAGTTTCATGGGGGCGATACATTCCTGCCTCAGAGGCCGTTGACAGTTTCAGATAGTTGGTGGCTTAGCCATGGGCCTACGATCAGGGGCCTACAGATCTAGGTGTGACATAGGCATGCAAAGATTGGTTCCAACCTCCCCTACCTTTGATGATTCTAGGAGTAGTCCCTGATCGGTGGAGGGTGAGAGGCAGGTGCTAGTAGGTGTACCACCATGGGCTGAGGATCAACCTCAAGTATAGCCTCCATGAGCACAACCAATAGGGCAACCAACAGGGGAGGTGGATCCCTGAGATACATTGATTGTGTAGTTGTAGGTCCAGACTGTGACAGTCGAGAGGGATCAGGCTAGGACTGAGATAGATCAGATCAGGGCTGAGAGGGATAAGACCATATTGTAGAGATAGGATGCAAAGTTATAGGTAGCTATAGAGCTAAGTTGGAGAAAACAGTTGGAGAGCATGGCAGCCTCCTCCTCTCAGGGTACAGTGCCTATTCAGTCTTACAGGGAGGTCATCTGAGAGGCTGAGTACTACTGCATGCATTATCATGAGGCCGTACCCAGAGCAGCATGGGTCCTAGAGTACTCGCAGTGGACCAGCCACAAACCAGCAGAGGGGCACAGTGACAAGGGGTGAGGGAAACATATAGAGGGGTTAGGCCTCCTTTTGATCAAGATGATACTTTTTGTGCCTTATGGGCTCCTTTTTGATAGCCCGATGGGCCTTTTTGTACTGATTGACATACATGTACAGTGATCCAATTATTTTGTACTATGACAGTTACATTATTGATGATATATATATGAGCCGATGATTTCAATATGATGTTATGTGTACCATTTATTTATGCATGTATGGATGATTCTATTTCTATATGTTGTGCAATGATGTTTATTATGTTATATGATGTATTTATGGATGCATTTATTTCTGATGATATATGTATTATGTAATGATTATGACTGACAGATCTATATTATGTTGACTTATGATATGCAGATGTATTTGTGTGATGTGTAATGATGCAAAATGATATGATATGTAATATGCAATATGCAAAATGATATGGAAATGATCTGTGTTGTTTACGCGAAATGATGTGAATTATGCTTATAAAAGGAAATGATTATGGATGGATGTATGCTTTTCATGTAATGGATTTTGATGTTCCTATTTATGCTTATAATGATGTGGAATGATTTATGCAATGAAATGTAAAAACAATGATTGCAATGCTATTTATGAGATGATATGGATGATTAGTGGATGATATAATGCAATGTAAATGCGATGGTCATGTTTTATATGATATGATGCATACTGATGATGCAAATGAGATGGTTTTTTAAGATGCTTAAAATAAAAAATATTATTATCCTAAACATATTAAATGATAATGTAATGTATGCACGATGCGTTTACTGTGATGTACTATATGAAATAATATGATGATGTTTTATGAAAAAATGAACATAATGTGTGAGATGGCCTTATGATGTTATGCGAGTGTGTATGTAATGGATTATCTATAATGCTTATGTACCTATTATGTATGATTATGCAATAGGTGAAACTATGAAGTGCCTATGAAATGTTTATGCACATGAATGTTATGCAATGATTGATGTGATGAATGCAATGTGGTGCAATAAAAATGGATGTGCTTATCTATGAAGAATGCTTATAATAACATGTTTATATGATGATGGAAATGCAATGCATGTGTTTCCGATATGATACATTTATGCAATATGCCAATGATTTGTGGATGCAGGATCGATGACGATGATGATGATGATGACGATCAACTATCATAGTACCTTGTTAGCGCAATGAGCAAGAAGGAATGAAAGAGAGGAAGTCATTTCAATAAGACACAAGATGATGATTATGCAAATGATGATGATTACTTGCTGAGGAGCTGGGATTTTCAAAGGGCCAATTTCCTTATTTTTGATAACACACGTGGTACAATGCATCAAGGTATAGAAAACTAGGATGGCATTGTACCTAGTGTGATGGACTTTGACTTGAAAAATAGATAGGAGTATCCTTGTTCACACCTGACATACGAAAACCTTGCTAGGGTGAACTTTAGAAGTTTCAAAAACCTTGTACCAAAACATAGAAAGGTATAACCTATCAATGCAATATTCAACAAGCTGCCCAAAACCTTCTCCATACATACCTAACAAAGCAAGTATTCGCCAAGGTTATATTACAAGGACATCCAACAAGCACAATAGACAAAAGATAATGATCGTTACCCCATTCCTATTTCTCTAAATCCTCTATTCGGATATCATCAAGAGGTCCTTGGAATGAGTGCAATAAGATAAGTCAAAAGATAAAGACAAAGTAAACAAATAAGCTGATGTTCTTCAATACCGCTAACCAAAAGGTGATGTGTTTTTAAGGATAAGAACCAAAACTATTGCCAAAAGATAATGCCCATTTTAGGAAGGATGCATCCTAGGACATGTTAGTGGATGGTGGCACACCATTTCGTTTATCCAAAGCGTTCTTTCAAATGATTGATATGGGACCAATTGGATGATAGGTTATCGACACAAAGAGTTGACCAACTTGTTTACGTACTGACTTACACCTAAGACTTGACGTTTTAAGTTTTTACTTTTTGATTGGCTAAACTTGCTTCTGATTTATCTTACCAAAGATTGAGGATGACGATTGTTTATTATGAGTGATGTTATTTTGAGTGAAAATGAGATGAGATAGATGGATTTTTTCAAGTATTTGGATGTTTTTGATCTTTTTGAGATTTTTTGAGGCTGTTTTTGGTAATTTTCAAGATTTTCAAATGTTTTGATTTTTGATTTTTCAATGTTTTGGGGTTTTCTAAGATTTTGATGAAGAGACTAACCTAAAGACGTATCCTAGGGGCCTTGAGGGCTGATCAACAGATTAGCCTTGCCTACATTATATATGCAAAGACTATGTAGTTTGACTGATGAGATGACTGATTTATAGATGATATACATGATGAGATGTCAGTTTATTGTGACAGACACCTAAAGGACTGACCTAAGTGTCTCGAGGGATGATCAAAGATCAACCTTTCCTATTTTCAAGGCTCAGAGACCTGTAGTTCAACAAGACGATGATTATTTTTTACTTTTTGACCAACTTTTTGACTTGTTTTGGGATTTTGATATGTTTTGATGTTTTTGGATTTTCTAATTTTTTGATGTTTTTGGATTTTCTGATTTTGAGGACTTTAGGAACATACATGAATCCGATCCGATAAGAACATGCCCCCAGCGTGATGCAATAGACTACTCCAATAAAGGCAAGACAAGATGACCTTGAGGATGGGTCGAGTAGTACTAGGAGGGATCATGATACGAACACAAGACCAAGCTATGATGCAGATGCGGGTGGATGAGTGATGGATGGAGACTCAAATGCGATAGATGGTGGAAGCATAATGGATGGGTGATGCGGAACAAGCCGTAAAGATCCTAGTGGATGGAAAGTGCTTATTTACACAAGGCCCCTATTTGCCAGGTTTTCACCAAGGTACTTTCCCAAAGTGCCACCAAAGTGGTTTTCACTAGAGGATGCTTTTTTCTCTTTACTATTTTTGATCCTTTTTTGATTTTTTTTTTGCTTTTTTGATTTTTTTGTTGTCACCAAGATGCCTGTTTGCTAGGTTTTCACCGAAGTAACCATTTTTTAAGGACATTTTCTAATTTTTTGGATTTTTGGTTCTATACCTTGAAAGATTTAGGCATAAAACTTTTTGAGATGAGAGCTATTCATGGGCTCTTGTAGAGGTTACCCTTCGAGTGTTGATAACTGATATGCCCATGATTTATAACTTGCTGTGATAATGAATGGTCCCAACCAATTAGGTTCAAATTTTTCTTTGTTGCTTGGGTTTGGGACATTCTTTTGATTCTCCTTTAATACCAATTCTCTGACTTGGAAGGTCCTGCTTCTGATTTTCTTATTATAGCTCCTTTTGAGTCTATTCTAATAGACTTGCAAGTGATTCAAAGCATCTATATGTTGCTCATCCAGTAGCTCCAGCTCATTCAATCTTGATACTCGGTACTCTTCATCTATGATGAGGTTTTCTAGTGATATCCTGAGTGATGGGAGCTCAATCTCAATGGGGAGTACTGCTTCTGATACATAGACCAGGGAGAAAGGGGTGGTGCCGGTGGGTGTGCGGATGCTGGTTCGATTGGCCCAGAGGGCAGGATTAAGCTGCAAATGCCAGTCATGACCTGCGTCATTGACTATTTTCTTGAGGATTTTCAGAATGGTTTTGTTTGTAGCTTCTGCTTGGCCATTTCCTTAGGGATAGTATGGGGTAGAGAAGTGATGTTGGATTTTGAATTTTTCACATAAGTCATGGACCTGCTAATTCTTGAATGGTGTCACATTATCTGAGATAATGGCTTGTGGAACACCATAACGACAAATGAGATAGTTCAGGATGAACTTAGATATTTACTTCCCAGTTACATATGTCATGGGTATGGATTACACCCACTTAGTAAAGTACTCCATTGCAGTTATGATGAATTTATGACTATTAGATGAGGTGGGTGTGATTTTTCCAATGAGATCAAGTCTCCACTGCGTAAAGGGCCATGGTGTGATGATAAGATGAAGCTCTTGAGCTGGAGCATGGATGAGGTCCCCATGCTGTTGACATTGTAGACACCTTTTGGCATAGTCATGTGTTTCTCGTTCCATTGTGGGCCAATAATACCCCATCCTTAGCAATTTCTTGGCCATAGTCATTCTGCTCGAGTGTGAACCACAAATACCGTTATGTACTTCAGTTAGAGCAGTCAATGCCTCCTCAACATTTAAGCAGCATAGTAGGGTTCCTTCTATGCTTCTACGATATAGGGTATCTCCTAGGATGACAAATCAGGATGCCTTTTTTACAAAGGTTCGTTTTAGGTTTGATGGTAAGTCAGCGGGTATGACTCCTATTCGAAGGTATGTATAAATGTCATGGTACCAAGGATCACTAGGACCAATGATTTTGCACACAAATTCTAATTTTGGTACCTTGAATGTAGGTACGAGAAGCTGCTCTATTAGGAATTCATATTTTGGAATGTTACGGGGGATGTCAAGTAAGGATCCGATTGTTGCCATGGCGTCTGCTGCTCTGTTGTTGGCTCTAGGAATTTGCTCAAATGTAATTTCAATGAAGGATTCTTTGAGAGTCTCCACCAATTTCTTGTATGGAGTGAGCTTGTCATCCTTGGTTTGGTATTCATCATTCACTTGATTTATTATTAATTGGGAGTCTCCATATACTTTGAGAGCTATAATATTCCATTGCATTGCTATTCTGAGACCTATGGTTAAAGCCTCATATTCTGTAATGTTATTGGTGCAAGGAAATTCCAATTTGTAGGACCTTGGTATGCAATACACTTGTGGGGTGATGAAGAAGATGCCAACTCCTGATCCATGCTCCATGTGTGAGCTGTCAAAGTACAATTTTCGATGGTCAGCTACATTGAGATTGAAAATAGATTCATTTGGAAACTCTGAGATGAGCGGATTCTCTGAATAGATTGGTGCTTCTGCAAGTTGGTCTATAAGGACTTGGCCTTTGATTGCTTTCCACTCAACATATTCAATGTCATGTTTTGATAGTATCATCACCCATTTGTCCATTCTTCCAGTGAACATTGCCTTTGACAGTAAGTACTTGAGAGGGTCAATTTTGGCGATGAGTTTTATTTTATGTGCCAACATGTAATGTCTAAATTTCTGTGATGCAAAAACTACTGCTAGGAATGCTTTCTTGATGAATGAATAGTTTAGCTCATGCCCAACCATTGTTTTGCTGATGTAATAGATAGCTCTTTATGTTCCATTTTCGTTATGCTGAGCTAGGAGAGCTCCAAGGGTTGCTGCTGTTGCTGATACATAGAGAATCAATGGTTTTCTTGGGATTGGTGGCATTAAGATTGGTGGTGTCAGTAGATATTCTTTGATTTTATTGAATGCCTCTTCACACTTGGTATCCCATTTGTAAACTACTCCCTTGTGGAGTAGGTGAGAGTATGGGTTCTATTTGTCTAATAACTATGCTATAAATATTTGAATGGATTGGAGCCTGCCTTGGAGGCCTCTCAATTGCTTTAACATTTTTGGTGCCTCCATCTCGAGGATTGATTTTACCTTTGCTGTATCTACCTCGATACCTCTCATTGACACTATATATCCTAGCAGCTTTCCTGATTAAACGCTGAAGACACACTTCTTTAGGTTTAATCTGACCTTGTACTCCTCCAACTTGTTAAAGATGGCACTTAAGGTTGCTATGTGATATTTTCTCTTTCTGGACTTGGCTAGAATGTCATCAACATAATCTTCGACCATTTTATGGATCATGTCATGGAATATTAATGTCATAGCCCTTTGGTATGTTGCTCCTGCATTCTTTAAGCCGAATGGCATCATATTCCAATAGTAAGTCCCCCATGGACAAGTGAAAGCCATCTTATGTTGGTCCTCTTTAGCTATCATAATCTGATTATACCCTAAAAAACTATCCATTAGTGATAAAATTTCATGTGCAGCTGTCATATCGACAATCATATCAATGTTTGGAAGTGGGAAGTCATCCTTTGGACATGCCTTATTCAAGTCTCTAAAGTCTGTACAGATTCTGATATTCCCATCAGGTTTTGAGATAGGTACCAAGTTTGACACCCATTCTGGATAATCTATCAGTTAGATGAATTCCGCATCTAATATATTTTTTAGCTCCATTTTGACTAATAAGGCGATTTGAGGGTGCATTTTTTGAAGCTTTTGTTTAATAGGCTTTGCTTCTGGATATACTGCTAAGTGGTGAACCACGGTCTCTGGATCAAGTCTTGGCATGTCATCATAGCTCCATGCAAAGTTTATCTAGCTTTCTCTTAGGAAGGATGCTAGGAACTCTTATTCCTCTGATAGTAGTGATTCCACATAGAATGTGATGTGCGGGGTTTCCTCTATTCCTAGATTGACTAGATTGCATTTTTTTGCCAGGAATGTTGATTTTTCTTAATGAATAGCTCTAGAAGGAAGATTGAATCCCCCATCCTTAGGTGCCTTAGAGAGGTTTTCACCGAGTGATGCATCCTTTCTTTTTAATTTTTTCTGGTTAGAGAGTGCCATAGTGTGGTTTTCACTCAAGGACTTAGATATTATTCTTAATTTTTCACTTTTGTGACTGAGGGATTCAATCGTTTCCCCATAATAGGCATGTGTATCTAGCTCAATTATGAACCCTGCTTTGTGATCTCCACATGGAATGTTATCTCGCAACCCCATGAATTCTAAGAGTGCCTCATCATTTTTGAATGTATCAAGAATTGGTGGTCCTTGTTGGTCATAGTCAATGAGTTGGGGATATACTAGGCAGATTTCATGATTTGGTGGTCTAATTCAAAAGATAAGGTGCCAATCATGAATAGGGTGGTGTCCTCAAAAAGCCCGGGTAGATTGGCTGTGAGATCCTCATCATCACTACTACTACAGACGTCGGTTATATCAAATGTAAAGTTATCTATGACTCTACCTGTAGATACTAGTAAGCGTAGTTCTATTGCGGTTGGCTGAGGAGGACTATTAACCCTTCTAACTAGAGGAATTTGGCAATGTATGGTTATACTTGGAGGGGTACATCCAAGGCCAAGATTTTTTATCGCTCACGTCTCTAGAATGATAGGTATTATAAGCACATTGTCATTTCTCCCAAGTCTTTCGTTTCTGTTGTAGCCCATTGCGAGCAACATTTGTAGACCCTTGCTTCTATCATCCATTGGTAAATTAGCTGCTGGTCTCTCATCTTGGTATAGCATATGCGATGGATCTGCCTCAATAAATTCTCGGCCAAGATTTCCCCAACTTGTAAAGTTGGGATAATCTTCAGGAGATGTTTGAGATGTGGAGGCTTCATTTATTTGCGGACATCCCCGTGATCTAGGAGATTGTGGTAACTCTCCTACCATGAAAGCATTTTTAGGGATCATGTAGTTTCCACAACCGTTATCTTGGATGATGACCTTAATGTCAGAAATGATGGGAATGGTGGGAGTGGTGGGTGTCTCTGTCGCAGAAGTGGATGCGAGAGTGGCGGGATCGATGTATGGTGTAGATGGGCCCTCATCATTTTTTGGTACTTGGGGGATTTTATAGTACTTTTCTTCAAGGCTTTTGCAATAAGAGAAAGGTTCGAGATCTCCATGGATGGTGACTTCTTGTCCCTCATATGTGAATTTCACACATTGATGGAAATTTGATGCTACTGCTTTCATCGCATGAATCCATGGGCATCCTAGGAGGATGTTATACGACAGGTTGAGGTCCAAGACCTACCAAGTGGTTTCCATGATAGTGGGCCCTACTTGAATAGGGAGTTTGATCGTGCCTTGGGACACTCTTTCTTGATCATCATATGCTCTTATTGTGATGCCCTTTCCTTTGTCGATAGAATCCTCTGAGATTTTTAATTGTTTGATGAGGTTGAGAGAACATATATTCAATCCCGCACCTCCATCCACCAAGACCCTTTTGACTTTGATTTTCTGCACTATGACCTCTGAGTGGAGTGCAAGGTTGTGAGATGGTTGAGCAGGGAAATTCTAGTCAGAGAATGTGAGGAGGTTTTACGTAATGATATTTTTGACCATAGCTTGGAATTATTCCACATCAAGATCTGCAAGGATAGTGGATGAAGCCAACGCTTCTTCTAGGATTTTCTTATGGGCCGATGATATTTTCAGTAACTCCATGATGGAGATTTGTGCTGACATTCTTTTGAGCTGATCAAGAATGTTATATCCATTAGGGACATATATAGATGCATGGACTTTGTTTGGCTAGGATGATCCTATGATGGTAACTTTTCCATCTCTTGTGGTGACTCCATAATCGGCATGGGCACCTTTGATGGTGATGACCATGCAGTTTTCATCTAGGGAGGTGACTACAGTTTCATACACATGATTGACATTTTTGTGGGTGCCTTTCCCTTTATCAGTGTTATTATTATTCCCTTTATTGCCATGGTTAGGCATTAGATTCATGTATATCTTAAGATCTTGGTTTCCTGTAGGTTGTTCCATGTTTATAATTCTTTGATCGATGAGATCTTGAATTATATTTTTTAGCCTCATACAACTGTTCGTGGTATGCTCTATGATTTTATGGAAGTCACAAAGTTGATTCTCATTATACCAAGGAGGTTTCACATTCGGTTCTTGGTGATTCTCATAGGTGGGAGCTTTGATGAGTTTTTCATTTATTAGTTTCTTCAAGATGACTTCTAGTGGTTCCCCTAGAGCAGTGTACTTTTCTTGGGGTAATTCTTGTTCCATTGGGGTGGTCCCCTTTGATCATTGAGATTGTTAATTTTCAGATTGTTGTTTGGTTGTTGTGTTGCTTGATGATTGTTTTGGTGTTGGATTTGGATTTGTGGTGCGAGTGTATTTTGGTGAGGGGCACTAATGACCACTTTGGCATTAACAACACCATCATTAGTAACATTTTTGTTCCTTGCCCACGTGCAAGGTTTATCATTGTAATGGGTGGGTGGGCGGTTGTTTTGTTGTTCGGGGTATGAAGTTGATCCCGCAGGTTGTGTCATAAGGGCTCATTCGATGCTGAGCAACTTGGAGATCAAATAATCATATGTGGTGATCCCTTGTACCTTGAGATGAAATTCCAAGAGGCCATCAAGGTTGGATATAATGGTGCAAACTTGTTGTTCCTCGGGCATGGTCCATTTGCTTTGATTGGCCTTGGATCACCATCGTTGTAGGAATGAAGCGAATGATTCATTCTTTCCTTATTTCAGAGTTGAGAGTTCTTCTAGACTAACATCCATTGCAATGTTGCATGCATAATTTTTAATGAATGCATCTATAATTTTTTGGAATGCTCTGATGCCTATAGGTAGGCGAGAGAACCATTCCATAGTGTGGCCAGCCAAACTTCTAGGAAATAACTGCATCAAATAAGTATCATCGTATGCGACTTCCATGTAATGAACTTGAAATTCCTTGATGTGATCTTTAGGGTTTCCTGTCCCACGATATTTGTCAAACTTGGGGATCTCAAATCCCTTGGGGAATGGTTTCATCACAAGGCTCTTGTCAAATGGATAGGGACACAAGTTGCTTGGTGTCTTTGTGGTTTTCCCTGATTGAAGATGGAGCACTTGTTGTGAGAGCAACCTAATTTGTGTGGTTACGTTGTGATGCAGGAGCATCCAGTGGTGTAAGGGCAATCTTGCATCACCCAAAAATAGTTAAATTTCAAGTTTCTCAGTTTTTAAATATTTTTACATTTTTGGATAACCTTTTTTTCATAATGAAATTCTCAATTTATGATTTTTATTTTCTATTCCTCAGTTGAAAGATATTGCATTTTTAGTTTCCCAGATTTGCACCTGAAAATATTTCGAGTTAGATTTGAGGCACTTAGAGTTCCAATAACAGCTCTGAAACTCTTTTAAATTGGCATAGAAAATTTCAAGCGTGTTATTGACTTCGATACCTTTCCAACGGTTCAAACGGTTTGCGAATCAGAGTCCTAGATCAAAAGTTATGGCCCCGAGAAGTTGGTGCACTTTCTAGAAGATACAATTGCAAATGTTCTTTTGAAATTTGAACTTCAAGTTGTAATTTTTTAGTGCCAAACCGCCTAAACAAAAATTTGAATGTTGTTTTGGCTCCAAACTAAAGAGGAGCTCTATTTATGGGCGGGTTTCTAATTTTTGGGTAACTTTTTGGGGACAAGCTCGCATATTGCGAAAGGGTGATTTTGTAGCTTTCTGTAACTTGTATGTGTTGTAGAACTTGGGGATTTGAGATCCTCTACATGTAAGAAGCTCCATTTTCTGAATAATAAAATTATTCTCTTATTTGTGAGTTATTTTCTAAGTCTCGGGCTACGCCCTCATCAAGTGGTATCAGAGCGGGTTTTCTTGAGCGTGTGGACAGATTGCTGATCGTGAGACAATTCACACTAGGACCGTGGTTGTGGGTCGAGGTCAAGAAAGATTCCTCCAAGAGTGATGCCTGGTAGGTGTGGTGGTGCCAGAGGTGGTCGAGGTGGCATAAATGCTGGTGAAAGAGATGCACTAGTAGCCCTCCAAAGACAGATTGATGCATTACAAGAGCAGTTGAGAAGAGGGTTAAACCTGAGGGAGGAAAGTGAGGATGAAGGAGAGGAAGAAGGTTCAAATGTAGAAGAGGAAGAAGAAACAATTGATCAAGACCAAATGTGGCTAATAAGGGCCATTTCGAATATTGGGAAAAGACCTAGAGCATAAGTCCCCAGTTATTCTGGAAGTCTGAACCTGAAAGAGTTAATCAACTGGATCAACAAGCTAAAAGAATATTTTGAGTATGAGGAAATAGAGGAACCAGATCGGGTTAAGTTTGCAAAAATAAAGCTGAAGGGCCATGCCAGTATTTGGTGGAAAGAGGTCCAGTTGGAAAGAAATTGAAGAGGAAAAGGAAATATCACCAGATGGGATCGCATGGTAGAGAAACTGAAGAAGCAATTCATACCAGTGGACTACGAGTTAGATCTGTTGAAGAAATTGCAAGGGTTGAACCAAGGAAGTAGATCTATGAAAGAATATACTGAATATTTTCATAAGATAATCATCAGAACGGGCCACACAGAGGCCACTAAGGAGAAGGTAGCTTGATATCTTAATGGGTTACGACCGAGCATTCAGGAGGAGTTAAGCCTAGTCAGAATGACCACCATTGAGGATGTGTATCAATTTGCTCTGAAGGTGGAAGAGAAGCTGAACAAAAAATTTGATGGCAAGCAAAAAGGATGAGGAGGTCAAAGTGGAAGGGGTAGTGGAAGACCTTCAGGAAGCTGAAATGATGATGAAAAGAAAAGTGAAGATGTGGGTACCAGCCGAAGCCAAAGGAATGACAACTTCTACCATCCTCATGGTCAAAAAAGTGGTGATCAAAGAGGTAGAGGACGAGGGAGCTATGGACAAAGATCTGGAAGAGATGGTTTCAAAGGAATGTGTTTCCAGTATGGTGAAGAAGGGTATCAAGCCCATGAATGTTCACAACACCAAGGAAGGGAAGACAAAAGGCCAGAAGGTCGTGGAAGAGTTGCGCATGCAGATGAGGAGGCCCAATCTGAACATTTAGATGATGCTGAAAGGGGAGAAGCCCTAGTGATTAGGAGAGCCCTAGTGACTGAGGAAAAGGAACCAAAATAGAGGAAGAATCTATTTTGCACAAGGTGCAAGTGTGAAGGAAAATGTTGTGATGTCATTATTGACGGTGGGAGCACCGATAATCTGGTGTCAGAAGAGATGGTCACAAAGTTGAAGCTAAAGAGGGAAAGACACCCACATCCATATCAGATTGCCTGGTTGCAGAAAGACCACAAAGTTTTGGTCAATGAGCAGTGCCTAGTAAAGTTCAAGATCGGGAGCTACCATAATGAGGTACTCTGTGATATCATCCCCATGGATGGATGTCACATGTTGTTGGGGAGGCCGGGGTAGTTCGATAGGCGAGCTATACATGATGGCCATGCAAACACTTATTCCTTGACAAAGGATGGGGTTCATCACAAGTTGAAACCCCTGAAGGAGACCAAAGAAAAGATATGCAGTAGTGCTAGAATTTGTTATGTAGATAGAATTTTTTTTTTAGAAGGTATGAAGCATGAGCGTGTGTGTTATGCATTGATTCCTAGAGTGAGTAGGGAGGATAGTGAGAAGGTTCCAGAAGAAGTTTCTAGGATGTTGGATGAGTTTTAGGATATTGTTTCTGATAATGTACCTGAGGGTTTACCACCCATAAGGAAGATCAGTCATCAGATTCACTTGATTCCTGGAGCCAGTTTTCCAAATAAGGCAGCTCATAGAATGACTCCAGTAGAAAATAAGGAGTTGAATAGACAAGTTTAAGATTTGTTGAGAAAGGGTTTGATACGGGAGAGTTTGAGTCCATGTGCAGTACTTGTAGTACTAGCACCAAAGAAGGATGGGGAGTGGAGGATGTGTACAGATTCCCGAGCCATAAACAAGATAACAATCAAGTACAGATTTCCCTTGCCAGGGATGGATGACTTGATGGACTGTTTGAGTGGATCTTAGTACTTCACAAAGATTGATCTGAAGAGTGGATATCACCAGATCCAGATTCGAGAGGAAGATGAATGGAAGACTACCTTCAAGACCAAAGAGGGCCTGTAAAAGTGGTTAGTCATGCCTTTTGGGCTAACTAATGCACCGAGCACATTCATGTGGCTCATGAACGAGGTACTAAAAGAATTTCTGGGAAGTTTTGTTATTGCGTATTTAGATGATATTTTGATTTTCAGTAAGACTTTGGATGATATCTGATGCATATTCGGAGAGCCTTTGAGAAGTTAAGAGAAGAGAAACTGTTGATTAATTTGAAGAAGTGCAATTTTGTGAAGAGGGAGTTAGTGTACTTGGGGTTTGTTGTCTCAGCAGAAGGTCTCAAGATGGACCCAGAGAAGGTGAAGGCTATTCTAGAATGGCCTACCCCAAGAACTGCTACTGAGGTGAGATCTTTCCATAGTTTGGATAATTTTTATAGAAATTTCATTAGAAACTTTAGTAGTATTTATGGATCCCTGACTGAATCAATGAGAGGGGATAGAAAAGAATTCAAGTGGAGCACTGGAGTGGCAAAGAGTTTTGAACTATTGAAGCAGAAGGTAATAGAGCAACCTGTTCTAGCCCTCCTAGATTTCAACAAGGTGTTTCAGGTGGATTGTGATGCCAGTGGTTGTGCCATTGGAGCAGTGTTGAGCCAAGAAGGTAAGCCCATTTCCTATTTAAGTGAAAATTTAAATGATGCCAAGAGAAAGTATTCTGTATATGATCAATAATTTTATGCAATAGTTCAAGCATTAAAGAAATGAAGACATTATTTGTTTCCGAAGGAATTTGTTCTATATATTGATCATTAGGCCTTGCAGTACCTAAATAGTCAGGGAAAATTAAATCAGAGGCATATGAAATGGGTAGAGTTTTTGCAGAGTTATACCTTTGTTTTGAAACATAGAAGTGGGAAGTTAAATAGGGTTGCAGATTCCTTAAGTAGGAGGCATACATTGATGACAAAGATGTAGATTGAAGTGGTTGGGTTTAATGAACTTAAGACACTGTACGCAAAAGATCCTGATTTCGTAGAGGCTTGGAAATATTGCAAGGAACCTATTACAGTGGACAGGACAAGGTGGATGGATTTCATAATCTAGGATGGCATGTTATTTAAGGGAAGTCAATTATGTATCCTGAGGAGTTTCATGAGGGAGAACCTAATAAAGGAGAATCATAGTGGAGGAATGGCAGGAAATTTTGGTCGGGATAAGACCATTGCCATTATCAATGAGCATTATTATTGGCCTCAGTTGTCACAGGATGTGAAGAAGTTTGTACAAAGCTGCAAGGTATGTTAGATGGCTAAAGGAGTGAGCCAGAATACAGGCTTATATCATCCCTTACCTGTACCAGAGAGGCCATGGGAGGATATAAGTATGGACTTTGTTCTTGGTTTTCCAAGGACACAACGAGGGAATGATTCAGTCTTTGTGGTGGTTGATAGGTTTTCGAAGATGGCACATTTCATTCCATGTCGAAGACCCATGATGTAGTCCACATTGCTGACTTGTTCTTCAAAGAGGTGGTGAGGCTACATGGTCTACCAAAGAGTATTGTTTCAGATCATGACACCGAATTTGTGGGGTACTTTTTGAGGACCTTGTGGAAGAAGTGAAGACAAAGTTGAAGTTCAGTTCTATACACCATCCACAAATAGATGGGAAGACAGAGATTGTTAATAGAGTCGGGTAACCCACGAGATGTTTGGTAGGAGATAAACCCAATGGATGGGACTTGATCTTACCGTAGGTAGAATTTTCTTACAATAATTCTATCAACGAAGCACGGTAGATCACCATTCCAGATTGTGTATGGAGGTAGCCCTAGAATAGCTCCGAATTGAGGAAGATGGACCAAGAGAAGAAAATAAGTGTTGAAGCCGAAGATTTTGCAGAGCACATCAAGAATATACATGAGAAGGTACGAGAACACATTAATAAGATGAATATGCAATATAAGGCTAAGGCAGATCATAAAAGGAGGAATAAGGAGTTTCAAACTGGCGATGAAGTAATGGCCCACTTGAGGAAAGAAAGGTTTCTTGTGGGAACCTATAAAAAATTGAAGATGAAGAAATTCCTTGTAAGATTTTGAAGAAGCATGATTCAGGGAATGCATATGAGGTAGAGTTGCCTGATGGAATCAACATTTCCCCTGTGTTCAACATTTCAGATTTGATAGAGTATCATGAAGGTGGAATGAAGGAAGCACCAACAATAGGGTAGTATGGCATTCTAGCACCTACTTCATAAAGGGAGGAGATTGAAGCAATCTTGGATAGTCGTGTGGGAAGGAGTACCAGAAATAGGTAGTATGAAGAATATCTGGTGAAATGGAGAGGAAGGCCTGTGGAAGATTCATCCTATCTATCTAAGGCAATGGTTGACCGATTGGGTTTTCCTCAACCATCTGAGACATGATGGGTCACTTCTCAAATTACCCTGGATGTCTGATGTAGGAGCATCCAATGGTGTAAGGGCAATCTTGCATCACCCAAAAATAGTTAAATTTTAAGTTTCTCAGTTTTTAGATGTTTTTACATTTTTGGATACCCTTTTCGTCATAATGAAATTCCCAATTTACGGTTTTTAATTTCTATTCCTGGGTTGAAAGATATTGTAGTTTTAGTTTCCTAGATTTGCACCTGAAAATCTTCCAAGTTAGATTTGAGGCACTTAGAGTTCCCAGAACGGCCCTGAAACTTGCCAAAATTGGTGTATCAAGTTTCAAGCACGTTATTGACTTGACCTTTCCAATGGTTCAAACGGTTCACGAATCAGAGTCCTAGATCAAAAGTTATGACCTTGGGAAGTTGGCGCACTTTCTAGAAGATACAATTGCAAATGTTCTTTTGAAATTTGAACTTCAAGTTGTAATTTTTTGGTGCCAAACCGCCTAAACTCAAATTTGAATGTTGTTTTGGCTCCAAACTAAAGAGGAGCTCTATTTATGGGCGAGTTTCTAATTTTTGGGTAACTTTTTGGGGACAAGCTCGCATATTGCGAAAGGGTGATTCTATAGCTTTCTGTAACTTGCATGTGTTGTAGAACTTGGGGATTTGAGATCCTCTGCATCTAAGAAGCTCCATTTTCTGAATAATAAAATTATTCTCTTATTTGTGGGTTATTTTCTAAGTCTCGGGTTGTGCCCTCATCATGTTGTTTTGCGGATCAGGGGGTGAGATGAAGGTGTTCTGGGGTGTCTTGATTGTGGGTTGGATGGGTGGGTTGGTTGGTGTGTTATTTAATGGTATTTGCACATTTGGCCGAGCCATGTATGCTTGCACTTGCTACTGTATAAAAAACACTTGTTGTTGATCTTGTTGTTGTGATAGAATTTCTTATTGTTGTTCTTCTTATTGTTCTAACAACGCTTGTTGTTGGGCTACTTCTTGCTGCTCTTGATATTGTTTTATTGCTTGTTGATATGCCTGTAGTTGCGCTGCTTATTTTTGTGCAAGAATTTGTTTTTGTGTTTGTGCTTGTTGTGCTTGATATTGGGCATGTGCTTGAGCTTGGGCTTGGGCTTGTGCCACTTGTTGTTGCAATAGAATTTGGGCTTGGGCAGCATTTTGTGCATGTAATGCGGCTTGGGCTGCTTGAGCAGTTTGTGCGGCTTGTTGTTGTTGTTGTTGCAATAAAGCTTGGGCGTGTGCGGCTTGTTGCACTTTTAATGCGACTTGGGTTGCTTGCGCAACTTGAGTGGCTTGTTGAGTAGCTAGTTGCACGGCTTTTTGTTTTTGCACTTGTAGGAATCCCTTTTGAAAAGTAGCTTGCTGAGCTACTTGCAATGCTATGTTGTATTGGCTTAATATGCTGGAAGTTGGTGGTGGTGATGAGCGGTGATGTGATGTTGGTGATTTGAGTGGTGGATGGTGCTATTGATGTGGTTGGCTCTTGAGAGACCATGCTTTGAGATTTTAAGGGGGTGGTTGATGATGTTGTGATTGGTTGAGTAGTTGTCATCTGTTGTTGCAATATCGATGACAAGTTTTGAAAATTTGGTGTGATATTTTGATTGATATTCAGGATATTGGTTTGATTAATACTTGGTAAAGGGGGAAGTCCTAAGCTAAGGAGTGGTGTGGATGATGATGGAAGTAGCGGAAGTGGTGAAAATATGAGGGGTGTGGTGTCGAAAATTCCCCCAGGTCCGAAACATGTCACCCTCTTCTTGCGAATTTGTGAGAAGAGAAGTTTGAGGTGTTGCGTGGAAGGATGATGATGATGGATCATTATGGAAAGTGAAAGGGACATACTTATGTAATGGATTTTGGGGTATGTTTTGTTCCAAGATGGTATTTGCATCCAAGTCTTGATTGTTGAGAAGGGGGTGTGTTTGAATAGCATTAAGAAATGCATTTCGCTTATTAACATTGGGTTTGGTTGGAGCAAAAGATGTGATTTGTGGAATGTTTTGAGTGATGTTTTGGGATGGGGGTGTAGATGAGATGGGGATGGTGGATGAAATTGGAGGTAAAGATGTCTCCACTATAGTAATTATGTCGAAATACTTGAAGGTAATTTGGCCCCTTGTTTTGCTAGCTCAAGCATGTATATTGAAGGGTTAAGCCTCATCATGATGTTGATGATTTTATGGTTTTCTAGATTTTGGAGAATTTTAGTTATTTCTTCATGCGACATCCCAAAGGTAAGATCTTGTCCTTGGGTTTCCTCTTGTGGGTTTTGTGATGACGAGGTAATCAAAGGATTGTTTGACTCAATGGGATTCATTTCGACGTTCGTTTGGCTTAGGTCACTTGAAGTGGGTGTTTCTTTGTCAGCTTCCATGTTCTTCTTGTATTGAGATCTAGTTTGAACCATAAAACAAGGATCAATTTTCAAGAATAGGGGAGATGAATCTCTTAATTCCTTGGATTGATCTTTACTTTATGCACAAAAGAGAAAATTTTAGGGTATCTCGAAGATCAAAAAGGTGATATGATGATGATGCAAGCGATGGATGATGTCGATGTTTTGATCTTTTGATAAATATTGAGGGGAATGCTAGGCTTTTGGGACTTTTGGATATGTTTCGGATTTTTATTTTTTTAATTTTCCCTTGGGATTGTCTTTGATTGATTGATTTTGATTTTCTTTGATTGAAAAAATAGACCCTAAGATGTTGGATGATTATCTAGGGGGTATATTTGCTCAAAGGATGATAATTTGAATAAGTGTAGGGAGAAGGATGCATCCACCCACACCTATTCAAATAAGATGATAATTTAACCAAGCATATGAAGAAGGATGCATCTACATATACCTAGAAAAACAAGATGGTTTGATAACTTTGACTAAGCATATGCAAAATGATGCATCTACACATACCTATCCAAATGTGTTTTGATACAGATTTCAAGGATTTTGTCTCAAGGATTTGATGATTTTGATTTTTTCCTAAAAGCCTAGCATGAAGGATAATTTCAAGATTTCTTAAAAGGTGATGATGAAATGATTTTTGTTTTGATGTTTAAAGGATGGATGAGAAAAGATTTTGACTTCTTTTGATCCTAAGATGAACCTAAAAAAGACACTTTGTTTACCTATACCTCGGTAAATTGAAGAACATGCAATGCTTCTATAGACCTTTAAAACCAAGAAGTGGTTCAATTTGAGCATACATTTCCGGATTTTGAATCAAAGATTTTCATTTTGGGACTTTGAATTTATTTGGAGATTGTGATGTTTCAACACATGTAAGAGTTCATTTTGTTTATCTTTGCTTAGTGACTTTATTTTACCACAAACACTTTTTTGATTAAGTTTTCCAAACTAGATGTCCAATGTCTTAATTTCTTCGCATCCCACAAAGTATGTTATGTGGAAATTTTATAAATTTAAGCCAAGGGTTACCTATTGTTTAAATTTAGTAGACAAATTGAGATGTGATCCAATGTGTTTAGAAACCTCTAAGGATAGAATCCCAAGGAAAAGCAATAACACACAAATTGGGTCAATTGTATTTGTCTCCTAAAGGGTTTGAAATTTTGATGATGATGTTTAAGTGTTTGTTTCCAAGATGTTTTTGAACAAGCAAAGCATTTTGTAACCAAGAATAAGTACAACCCTACGGATATGGAAGACAATATTTGTTGAGTCCCCACTTGGACAAGTCTAGCTACGCTTATCTTTAGCAAATGGTTAGATGCTTGATCCCACTAGCTTCCCTCCATGGCTCATTAATGTCAATTAGGGCAGCCAAGCATCAACACCCATGAAAATCCCATGGCATGCTTTCCATTTCTACTAAAAGACCGTAAAAGTGTGGGGCAGCTTTAGAACGACCATTCTTGCACCAACAAATAGATCAAGGATTTTGGAAATTCTAAAACATGGATTTTAATTAGGACTTTCCATTCATGGAGATTGACCCATACAGTGAGAGTCCCTTTTCAGATCCATCTCATCAGAGCCAACCGCGTGATATTGGCGTTTATTCCAATACCCACATTTATATCCTGGCTGGAAATACTCTCGGTTCAGAGTGTTACTTGTTGAGTCGTTCCCTTGGGTGAGTACTTTTTCCCCAAGGCAGATCCTTTAAGATAAACAAAAGCGAATAAACTTATTCATAGTTCAATCGAACTTTATTTAGAAACAAAGAGAGAACACATGCAATAAGTTCATCCACACTTGCACAAGACTTTGTTCAATTTTAAACCCAAAATGAAGTGTGGAGGTGATTGCTTTGTCTCAACCTAAAATCACAAAAAAGGCCTTTTGATTCTCAAGATCACTATAAAGCGCAAGAGAAGTGCATATGTCCTTTTTCAATGAAGTTAGTCTAAGTAAGCCATCACAAAGAAAAAGTTGCACATGTTCGTGTTAAATCCACAAAGAAATTATAAGTTCTTTTTAAAGCACCAAATTACAAATGATTGTTGTTTTGTTCAATTGTTAACCAAAAAACAAACTCTAGTAAGTTGTAGTCCTAATGTTCATTTTAAGCCTTTGTAAAAATTGAAAAGATTCTTTTTAAAGCCCAAACGAATTAGTATCCTAAGCAAAAAGAGATAACAGTTTCTTAAGAGTGTTAAGCAAACACTAAAGTGTTCAAAAACACTTTGATCTTGCGAAATACCATCATTATGCTTCTCTTTCCTTTGTATTTAATTGATCCAACCTACAAGAGAGAAAATCAGTCAAATTCTACAAAAAACAGAGATTAAAAAGCATAAAACAGAAGATAAACTCATCATTAATAAAAAAGCAAGTGCTAAAATGAAATTTCAACTTTTTTACTCCCTACCAGTGGCACAACCAATGACCGTGTCATAGTTTGATTTCCTCAACGGTGCTATACAATGCCGCTTACTAGTTAGTGACGCTTTGTGTCCGGACTAGTGAGCTCAAATGTGTCACCCTTTTCACTAGCGTCGCTGTTTAAAATTCAAATTCAATTTTTTTTAGGCTGGATGGCTCAAGCATCGTAGTTTGATTTTTCAGTGGTGCTATATGGTGATGCTAGAGAGTTAGCGGTGCTAAAATAGCGACACTGAGCTTCCAGTGTTGGAATTTTCCTGTGTACAAACAAAAACATAGAATTATTAGAAAAATGTGATTAAAAATGATATGTTGCCCTCCTTCTAGTGCCAAATGTGTGAACCCCAATCCTAATACTTTAAAAACAATAAGAACAAACATATTAGATTATCAAATGCAAGCAAGAACAAAGATTCCCCATGAAATCCATTAATATAGCTCAAATTAGGAAAAAAGCAATGAAGAACACTAAGAAAACAAGAAAATAGATTGAATCCTAATTAAACTAGCAAACTCATGATCCCATGGGGGAATTGGTGCCAATTTGATGTGAAAATTGGCCCTTTCCCAACTCCTATGATGCAAGGTTGATGTGTTGATGATAATTGATCCACTTTGATGAAGGACGGTGAATGCTTCAAGCTAAAAATCTACATAACCTAGCTAAGATTCAACGATGATGGATGAAATTTGATAGATATTTCAGCATGGTAACTTTGCATAATTTGTGGATGATCAAATGAGGAGATGAGCTCTTCATTTATAGAATGAGAAGATGGTTGAATGTCCAAAATTGAGCAATGTGGGACTAACATTCAACCAATGGCAAGATGCCACTTTTCAACCTATGAGTGGATGAAGGATGTGCAAGTTTTGAGGATTGTGCCAATAAATGCATATTTTTGAATTTTGAATTTTGTTGAAATGACTTGCAAGAGGGAAGAAAGAAAGCATTGAATGCCACTTGGCTCAAGGCAAAGGACATGTAAGAGGGAGTTAAATGGCTTGTTGGATGTACATTTCAACTTGGATTTTTGAATTCAAACTTGGAGAATATTCCAAAAAGATGCCTTGTTGAGAAAAATAGGGAATTAATAAATCAATTAAATCTATTTTCATGTGCAAGTGGTAAATGCTGGAGGATGAGACATGATAGGAGATTAAATTAATCAAAGTTAATTAATTTAATGAAGGAGGTTAAATGATGTGACCTATTTGACTTAAATTTGTGGATTTATTTAAATAAAAAATAAGAGAAGAATATGATTAAGGACTAATTAAATAAAGATTTTGATTTATTTAATTAAAAGGGATGATGTTAGATTAAAATGAATAAGGTTTTAATTTATTTAATTTAATAGATAGACTTAAGAGATTTAATCAAACAAAATTGATTATTTAATTAAATAGGATAATTAGATTAGATTGATTAATTTAATTATCGAGAAGAGGTGACTTAATTAGATAACTGGTTTATTTAATTAAGAGAGGGATATTGATGAATTTAATCAGATAAGGGGATTTGATTAAATGGTTAGACCAAAGGATGATTAAGGATGAAACGATGTTAGTAGTCAAGACTAGCTGCATAATGTCAATCGATACATTTTACGTGTCTACACTCTTAAAATTTCCTTAGTTTTTTAGTTATAGGTGAAAGGCTAAGGGTCGGGTTGTGAAGCCTTTCCCGAGCCTAAAACTGAGGCAACATGTGCATTGGGGATTCAAAATTTTAAAAATGCATTAAATTAAATTAAAACTCGTACATGTTTTGCATTACAAAACGCGTACACATTTTAAAATGTGTATGTGTCTCTAAAAGGTATTTACCTTTTTAAATAAATGATTTGTACATGTTATAAAATGTGTATGCATTATATAATGTAGACAGGTTTTTTAGTGCACACACATTTTTTTAGGCTCAGGTACTCAAAGCATAACATGTATAAGTGTTTTTTTAATAATGTGTACGAATTTTCTGCGAGATTATTTTTTTTGGCCAAAACTTCCCCTCTTCGTGGACCTAACTTCTTGCTTTTACCTATGGGATACTAGGCAATAAAAAATAGGTTTATATGTTCTTTGTTTAGAATAAGTGAAGATCTTTACTTTTATGCTTTCTATGATACTAGGTCATGTTATTGATCTTGTCAATACCATGTTTTTTACCTCTTATGATGTGAATTATGGTGGGGTTACCTCTTTTCTCTCTCTTAGGTGGCTCTCTTATGTTGTTGATCATGGTTTTTAACCCACATACTATTTTTTTTGGATTCAATTGAATGTTGATATAATAATTCTTTTGGGATCATGAGTGTTTATTCTTCGAATGATATTATTGAGAGATCTCTTCTTTGGTAATAGATTGTGGATTCAATGCTAGATGCCACTTGGATTTTTTTTAGGGACTTTAATATTGCTGAGATGGCATATGAAAAAGCTTAGACATTTCCTTTTCTTTAGATACCTGGTGAGAGAGAGGCATGGTATTATATGCACAATAAAGTGGGCCTTTATGACCCTAATTTGGGTTATCATCACACACAACCTTTTTGGCATACATGGTGCAATTTTTGTGTTGTCTTTGATAGAGTTTTTAATTTTTTTGATCATGTGATGATATCTATATAATATTTTTCCTTTTCTAGTTTCTTTTATCTTCCAATTGATCATTTATCGAATGTCACCATGTTAGACCACTTTCCCACTAAATTCAAGATTGAGTGGAAAGTGGGCCTGCCTTAGCCTTGTAATACTTAGTTTCTTTAAAAAAATTTCTTGATGAATCATCAAGCCAAATTGGCTAACATCAAGAAGATATGGAACCTATAAAGTTTTCCAACTCAACTAGCATGCTAGATTGCATGGTTGAATAGAGAAATTCAATAGACATTTCATTTTCTCCACATACATTTGACCATATTTAAGATGTGTGTATACGAGGTTACCACCTCATATATTTGAAATGTGATGGAGACACTTGAATCCAACCCAAATAGGAATGATGAAAATGGGAATCACAAATATTAACAATGCAATGAAAGTACAAAATTCACACAAACAACAATCACTAAATGAAGCTCAAGATATTGGCATAGAAATGATTAACAAACAATCATCACAGAAAAGACCTTTGATTTTCTCCATAGTGGGTTTCTCTTCAAAGTGACAATAACAATAAATGAATAATAAAGATTGTTGAAGTAGTAGGTTAATCATCTAGTTAATTAGTTACTAATCATGATTAATTAATTAGATCACGTCTTACTTTATTCACTTACCCTAAACTTAGGAATTGTATTTTAATTATTAGATTGGTTGAATAAAGCACATATTATCTCATTGCATAGGATGATGACACTTGTCATAGAATAATTTAATCCTCCCTAGGGTTTAGAACTAGGGTTTCTATCTCTTTTTCATAAGGATTCATTGTATATTGTAATAATTCATTTAGATTAATACATTGCACATATCAATGTTTTTTCTAGATCGTATTTCATCTCTTGGTTGCATAGCATAATCGTTGCTTTGATTTTTCATGTGTGATATGAATTTTGGTTACATGCATTTTTGGGAATTGTGGGATTCAATATCAACTCAATCTTGGTATTAGAGCACTAGATCTATAACTTCCTATTCAAAATTTGAGAGATCTAGTCTTAAGGTAAAAATCAACTCATCTTGAGGAAAAAAAGGATCACCATTAAGTCTAGAATGACCAAAAACCTTAAGAACACCTATCTTTTTTTCTCAAATATAAGCATTTGCAAAAAAAAGAATTTTTTTTTAGGGGCACATAGATTTGAGCCTGATTTGCATGTAAGTACAAGGTTTGCAATTTTTTTTATTCTAGGCTTTCAATTTCCTTACAGAAATTTTTATCAAAAAAATTAAAAAAAAGGAAAAACAAAAAAGAAAGAAAAAGATTTTAAAAAATTAAAATTAATTTATTTTTTTAAAAAAGGTTTTACCTACACATGGTCATAACCTACACAAGCATAAATTCCTACACAACAGTGGGCATGGAAGTCAATAGTATGCCACTAAAAACATTGGTGTTCTTTATTCTTTCAACTAGCGGCTTCCCCACATTCACCAATAGCTCAGATTCACCAAAAATCTCAAAATAAACAACTCTTCAAAACCCAACACTTGCAACCAAAATCCAGCATGGAAAAATAACCCAATAAAGATTCTAGCATTAGATAAAGAATATTTTGATAGTACAGGCATATACTGACAACATGGAAATTTTTTAGGCAACCATGCAATTTTTTGCAGTCAAAGGAATATTCCAAGAATATTTGTTGACATCAACATGATGTCATGCTAAGATCATCTATATGACAAACCCTCCAAGTCCCCTCTTAGCCTTCATTCACCTCAAAGGAGTAGTTTTTTTTTCTTTTTGGCGTAACTTGGGCATATGGTGTCAAAATTAGATAGACAAGATATCTTCAGAAAGCTAGTTTTGAGAACTTTCCAATATTGTTGGTTTTGTCACCATATTTTTTATTCCTTTTTTCTTAGTCAAAGTCAGATCTTCATTTTTCACTTCTGAGCTCACAAATTTTTCCTTCCATCTTCATTTTTTGTGATTCTAGTTGTGTTGGAAAGGTATTTTAGAGCTATTCAAATCCATCCATTCACTTTTTCTAGAATCTACCTGAGGTATATTTTATTCAATATTTTATGATTTTCCATTCTGCTTAATTACTTGGACATCTTGGCACCTGGAAAAGATCTTTTTGCATGAGGTGACATAATTTGATTTGATTTACCAGTACTGAAATTATTAGTCTCTGATTTGTTCATTTGAGTGAGTATCATGGGTTTTTCTGTTCATCCTTCTATGATCAATTTGGGTAAGGATAATTATGAGTCTTGGTGAAATGGCATCTTGACACATCTCAAGTGGCTTGATAATTTTCCTTATTTGTAAGGACTCATGCCCATAATAGGCACACCGAGGAGTTTATCAACATGGGGTATCATCCAAGATCATATTGTAGGGGTTATATGTTCTAGTATTTATTTTGAAATTATGTGCATTGTATTAGAATTAAATGTCTCCACACACTTTGGACATGACTTTGGGAGATCCATGAAGACCCTCATATCTCTCCATACCTAGAGGATCCTACTACACATTGTCTCATTCCTCTTGCATATGCAAATTCCATACCTTTTATGACAATAATTTAGAGGAGCTTGAGTATATCACATGTCTTGCATGTTCTCATGGTTCAAAGAATTGTCTTCATTTTCTTCATGTTCTATTGTTCCTAATTAGTTTTAAATTGCCACATATTTGGTCCCTATTGATTTAGTGCATTAGGACATCCATCTTCTTCCAAACATAGCTACTTAGGATTCATATCTTGCAAAAATATCATCCTTGTTTGTAAAGTCTCAAATTACAGATTTGGAGGATTATTTTAAGGAAATTCATCTCCTCCTTACTGACTACCACATCATCATTGTTAGCTTTCCATCATCTTCATCATCTTTGGAGCATGATCTACATCAATCTTCACTTGTTTCTAGATTAACATCATCACTTTTTGACATGTGGAAACTTGAGTAGTTTTCAAAGACACACAATTTGGATTTGGATTCTAACATCACCCATATTTTTGGGTTGCATTCTCCAATCACTAGTGGATTTTTTTCTTCCTAATGGGAGAAAATTTTATTGTAGGTAGTGGATCATATTTTGTCCTCAAGAATTCATCATTTTTGTAGGAGCTACTTCTTTATGGGGGCATTCATATCCTCATTTTCTCTCTCTCCTACTAGGGTGATCCCACATAAGTGGGTTACAATTGCATCCATGAAGAAAAATTTCTTGGGCACCTCAAAAAAGAATCAGGTGGGTTTTAAGGGGTTTTCTTGAAGGGGGTGTCTAAGAGAACCCATTTTTGGGTTTGCTTGAACACCCTGCTTCGAGCAAACCCCTCTGTGTTTGCATGTTTTCTCAAACCCCTTCGTGGTGGTAAATTTATTAATAAAATAATGGGGTTCAATCGAACATGGGTTTGCTCAAACCCCCTTTTAGGGTTTTTTTTAAATGATTAACTATCGAAAATGATAGTTTCATTGTCATTTTACCAAGTAGACCAAACCCAAAAAATGACCAATCAAACACCATTATAGCGCCTGAGGTGAAGGAGAAAGTAAAATACATCCAAAACCCTCCACGATGTCAAATTTTGATTCCAGGTTTGCTTCTCAATTTCTCAACGAGATTTGTATATGCTTCCATATTTTTCATACATGTTAATCAAGGTAGTTTCAACTACAACATATGTCAAAATTCCTCTATGCTTTATACTTTGATTGATGTCCATACCTGTAGCCTCAAGAAATATGTTCTCATGGAATACCATGATTGAAGGATATGCACAAAATAGATTTGTTGAAAAGAGTTTAGAAACTTTCAAGAGAATGCAATAGGAAGGTGTAAAGCCAAATTTCACAACCTTTTCCAAAATCCTCCTTGCCATACCTTGTTCGAAAGCTTCCATTTTGGCACAAGAAAGGAGGATGTTGGAAAAGGTTGTCAAATTTGGCTTTACACCTTCCTATTTCTTTTTCTTGAAAGTTTCTAAACCCTTTTCAACAAATCCATTTTGTGCATATCCTTCAATATGGCATTCCATGAGAATAGGCTATCCTTCAATCATGGTTGTATAAATAAGGGCCTTATTCTTGTGTACAAATATATTTTAACATTTTAACATAGAATCAACTATTGACATAGATCTATAATTAGAAGTTTGATTTGTAATAGTTTATTTATTTGTAGGTAATGTGGATGTGTTTTCTTATTTTACATATGTTTCTTTACTACTCATCTTAGACAATGTCCCCTCATTTGGTACAATGACTTAATGTATGCATGTCTACTTATGCCCCTTAGATCAAAGTGGATTACTTGTAGGAATTAAATATCCAAGTTAGTCAGAGATGCTAGATAATGTAAAGGTGAAATTCTAGGGATTAAGTTAAGGTAGCTTCACCCTAAGAACTCATTCATTTATGGAGGATCAAATATCCATTGTAGAGAACAAAAAATGTGGTTTGACACAATTACTTAGGCAAGGTAAAAACCTTTTATGCCTCTCCTATAACTTGAGATAAAAGAATCTTTAAGGTCTATTTGACCAAGTCATGGTGATGCAAGATAACCCAAAGATTAAATTATTTACTATTTCAATCAAGGGACTATGGTGGAAATTAAGAGAAAACTAAGACAAAGAATTATTGCAATTGATCATAAATCAACAAAATGAGATTTCTTCAACTAATTCAATATAGAATCTAGAATTTACATGTCAAAATCAGAAATTAAAAATACTTGTGCAATCTTACAAGAATTGAACTTTCAGAATTGGACGCAAATTCAATTTATAGTCTAAATTATAATATGTAAACCTTAAATCTACTCCTAAATTTAACATATTTATGCAAAGTACAAGGAGAAAGAGAAAGAACTTGTTTTATGTTGCTATCAAATTTTATTTTGTTGAGCACACAAATCCCATAAAACCAATATAGCTTGACCTATATGCAACATTTAGGAACACAAGAAGGTCCAAATGTCTAAGGATAGTTCAGCCATGAGGAAAAATAATTAAATACCACTAGATATATTTGTATATAGATCAAGTACCAAATCATCACAAATTTCCATTTGAATAATCTATTTAAAGAAAAAATTAAACAAGTTTAGTTCATTTAGAAAAATATAGTAAAATAATCATAAATCATGTTTGAAAACCAATGCAAATGAGAAAAATAGCTAAGAGTAGTGAAAAAGTACATTTCTAGTTATTTAATTTCAAACCCTTTAAAAAGTCTAAATAATAGAATTAAATAGATACTAAACCAAGAAAACACAAAAAATAAAGAGCTCAAAGTTCAAAAAAATGAGGATTACAAAATCAAGGACCAAGGAATTTAAACCAAGACAAAATAACTCTAACATGTACACCATACCAAAAATTTAGTATTACTTTGCTCTAAAGAACATTTAGTGAAACATAGTGACCAATCTCAATATAATCAATTGACAAAAGTTGTAAATGTAGGCATAAAATATCTTGATGGGATTTGTAACAAAAATAGAAGAAAAGTTTGTTTTATATATATATATATATATATATATATATATATAAATATAAATATAAATATAAAACAACCTAAACCATGCAATAAACATGATTGATTTTCTCACATATTTGAATAATGATGATAGAGTCAAACCCTAATGCACTTAAATATGACCTATGTGTGTTTCAACTAAACTTGACAAATAAAAAATTTAATTGAAAAATTATGAATTCTAAAAATATTTAAATGTACATGAACACATAATTCAATTAAATTGAACTTAAGTTTTTCTATTTCAAACTAAACTTTATAAATATATTTGAAATTCAATAAAATTTTACTATTGGTAGGTGGCTTAAGACATCATAATCTAGGATAAATCAAAATTTTCTTTGAATTACACTCCACCATCTTATTTATTTCTCTACCTATCATTTTTGAATTAAATAAATTTATTTCTTTAATTCTGTAAACTTTCCCTCTTTCATCAAATTTAAATTATATATGTCTTATCGTATCTTGATTTTACTTATCCATTCATTCTTTTAATTAATCTCCACCATTGATCAAATATCAAGTGAAGAATATAAATACAATTTTTTTATTCATTCATATCCCCTTGAGAAAATAGATCATAATTACTATCAAGAGCATTATCAAGCATTATCAAGAGAACTATCAAGCATTATTAAGAGCATTATCAAGCACTAGATCAAGAATTAGCATTATTAAGCAATCAAGTTATCATCATTATTATCAAGCATAGGTATCATTTATCTTTGAGCATTTATCATTATTGTTATCATATATTAGATGGAGTTCATAGTGAACCCCACAGTTCTCAAAAATACCTATAACCAAAATACCTATCGTGCACAAGACATCAAAGCAATGATTATTATATGCAAGCAAGAGAGGAAAGAGATTAATCCAAAAAAAACATTGATATGTGCAATGTATTCATCTGAATGAATGTTATATATAAACGCTTTTGACTGGGAGCTATGAACCAATGAGGTCACAAACAAGGGACCTCATCCACAATTTAAACATTCAACAATAACACCCCAGTGGGGTTTGAACCTTGATGACAAGAATGACACTACAACAACTTAACCGTCACACTATACCACTATTGGCATTTTTTATAAGAAAATATTTAATTTAAATAAACTATTTTAATTTATTTAAAAGAGGATTATTAATTAAATAATTTTAAAAAATTATTTAATTATAGTGGACAAAAGCTATATTAAATTTTAATTAATATTGGAGGGAAAATGATAAGTGATGAATTAATTAAATAGTTAAAAATTATTTAATTAATATAGATATGATAAAAATATTAAGACAATAAAATAATTAAACTTAACTATCACAGATGAAAATGGGGAAATATTAGCTTAATGGAATAATTAATTAATTAAAAAATATTTAATTAATTATAGATAAAAGAAATGACAAGGATAACATGATGAAATGATAAGATGAAAATGTGTTACTCATTCTTAAATGTCTAGAGGTATCAAGGATTTTTTTGTGTTTCTTTGAAATTATATTGTAATGCTTGTAATGTTGTTTGCTTAGGATTGCTTTCAATATATTAAAAAGTTAATTCCGTATGTGCTAAATGGATCATTAAGGTCATTGGGGGAAATGCAACTTAAAAAATATCATCAAACATTGTACTGGTTCAAGTGTTCCTTTTGGGTAACAAGATTGGAAAGGCCTAGATCTTAGTACTCTCCTCATGACAAGGGTACTAATTCCAATTAAGGGATATTTTATCATTAAGAACACTCTGAAATCCCAGGAGACTATTAAGCCTTGGCTTCTTTGGGTGTGAAATAACTTTCACAATGGCCTTTCAATCAATCAATAGTCTATTTGGTGGTGTCCTCTTCAATATTGTCAAGACTACCCTATTTATAAGCTTTAATGGATCCTTGTATTTTTTTTAATGAGGTGATAGAGTGCTTAATTTCATTAAAAAAGCTACCAATTTTTTTATTTCTTTACCAAAAACTAAAACGAAATTCACACAAGCTAATGAAGATTAAAATAATTTTTCATCTATTATTGATGTTGTTCCTCCTCAAATGATTCATGAAATATGGGTTAAATCATTCAAGTCATGGTGGATGGATTTCAGATGGTATATTTAGACATGATTTCATATGTAACACCTCTCTAAACCCAAGCTGGTAAGATAGCGTTTTTATTTTGATTGGGTATTCTAACTGTTAAATGTTGTTATAATGAGATTAAACATTGATAATTAAGGGAAAGGGTTATCATGATTAGTCATTATTCTGGATTACATGCTTATATGGTTATATATTGTTATCATTTCTTATGTACGATTATGGATAGGAAAGGGATGATGTTGTAACACTCATATTTGAGAGGCTTACGATATCATGAATCCCTTCCTAATGATTGATGTTACTTTGGACTATATGTATATGCTCATGTACTTTGACATGTAATTGGAAGTGATGCAGGTACTAAGTATCGACTCCACTTGGATCCATAGGCCTGAGCGTACTCATATTCCCTCATGGTGGTTACTAGAGGTAGTCATAGGCCAAACGTCCCCTACCCTAGCCCACTATACCTTGTTAGGGAAGTGTTTCCTTGTTGATGTCTTACCGTCTGGTTACCTAATGGTAATGTTCGGAGCACCTTTCAGTCATATGTTTGGCGCACCTTTTAGTTGTTTGTGGCTTACCAGTACATCATTGAGGTATTTTGTTATGGTTTTTGTGAATATGTTATGTGGCTATATATTTTGGTTGTCAGTCCTATGATGTGTTTTCATTGGCATCTTTTAGTGGTTTCATATATGGTATTTCATTGTGTTTGATTGATTTGAGATTTGGAATGGTTTTATTCATGAGATTTTAAATATGTCATTTCAAAATTTTTAAATGATTTTATTAATCCTTTTTGCAAGCTCTTATAGTATTATTTAAATCCTTTTTGGGGAGCTTTGTGTATTTGGACGATTGGATGTAAATTACTATTTTTAAATGAAATAGAGAATATTGTATATTTTGTGATTTTAATTAATTGTTTTATTTTGGAGCTTTAATATCTTGTTTAATTGAATGTTTTATTTCATTTTTTATGGTGTCGAGGAGTTAGTTAAAAATAAGGGGCATCCTTGTTTTGATTATATATACTTTTATTCTTTTGTTTTTGGGGGAGTTATCTTTTTAGAGAGGAAAATATAAAAGTGAAGGAAGTTTTATTTTGGGAGAGTTTTTAAAAGGGAATGAGGTTTTGTTTTGAGGAAGATATATATTTATTTGTTTTGTTTTGGGATAAGGGAGTCATTCTTTTTGGGAGGAAGAAATTTTCTATTTTTTTTGGAAGGAGAAGAAAAAAACCCTTGAATTGGGCAGCAGAGTTGGGGAGCAATGTGGAGATTTGGTTGAGAAGAAATTTATGGGAATCTAATTCTTGACTTCAACATGCCATTTCCTCCTTGCTATCATATTTTGGAACCTAGCTGTGCCTTCTATTCAAAGCGATCTTTCTTTTCAGTTTTATGGCAATATTGAGGTATTTTTCTGTGGTTCTTGAATCCTTGAATTTCTCATGGTTTTGAATGTGATTTAGTTTGGAAATGGTAAGATTTGTATTTCCTTATAGAAAATTTATTCTTTTGATTCAATTTTGTGAATGCTTTGGGAATGGAGAATGTTTGTTTTGGATTCAATTTGCTGCTCTGTAGTTTTCTTATGGCATATTTTTGTGCATTCAAACAAATCTAAAATGGGTTGCTAGAAAAAATAGATTTCTGGGCACTTTCATTTTATTTCTATTTTGTCTAACTTGGTAAAACACATTTTTCATTACTGCTCTTAAACCACCTACTAAAACTTCAAAACAAATATGGAATCCATGTAGAAATGCTAAGATCTGAACTGGGTCTTTGGCAAATTTTTATTTTGGGCACTTCCATTTTTGCCCAAATTTGTGCCTTCTTGTTAAATGACATTTTTCATTGCTGCTCTTTTACTGTCTGTTAAAAATGTAAAATAAAATTGGATTCCATGTAGAAATGTTGAAATATGAGCTAGGTCATTGTCCGATTTTTAATCCAACCACTTTCATTTTCAATGTTTTTTGCCCAGCCATGCATTAAATGATGTTTTTTATTACAACACCTTATTATGGGTCATAAAATTGAAAATTTAAGGTGGATTCCAAATTGAAATGCCAAAGTATGAACTGGGTTGGGCTTAGAATTTTAATCCGAGCACTTTGAATTTTTATGCCTCTATTTCATGTTGAATTTTAGCTGTAATTGTGTCTTCTTACAACAATGTTGCTTGGCTGTTTTAAATGGTTTTTATGATGATCTTAGTGGCTTTTCATTGTTTCATATTTTCTATGGATGCCTCATTTGGTTAAACGAGAAGGCCTATCCGTCTGTAGGGTGTTGAGTTATCCATCTGCAAGGCATTGATATGGGCATGAGTGAGTCTCCTCGTCTATATGAAAGGTGTACTTGTTTCCATGTGGTACCATCCCTTCGAGCACACATGATGACACTCCATCTGATCTGCACTTTAGTACCTCATTTCTTAGTAGTCGTGAGTAGTACCTGACATGTTATTGTATGAGCATTTACGTGTTGTGATATTGGTTTTAATGCATTGTATTCCATGTTTGCTCCGTGTCTGATGTGAGTGTTGGCCATATGTTTCATTGCCTTGTTTTTCTGCTTGGGCCTTTGACTACCTCCGAGCATGGTGGGGTGGCCTCTTTTGAGTCCACATGGTAGGGAGGCGTTACCACTACCATTAGGAACCGATGTATAGGTTATTGAAGCATCAACTGGAGGTGTTCTCTCTTGTACATGCTTTATCAGTTGATGTTTCTTATTCATGGCTATGCCTTTTTATTTATGTATATTATACTCGCTTGAGAGTGAAAATGTAATCATATAGATTAATGAGAAGAAATGTGATGTTTATATTTGGTTTATGAGTTTTGATTTTGGTATCGAACTCGCCTGTCTTATGATGATAATAATAGTTTTTTCTTCAATATTTTTCATGCAAAATAAAATTACATGTTGGTTATATTTTTCCTTCATGTTTTAGTCTGCAAAAGTTTCGATGCATCGATGCTTTCTGTTTGCTATTTTTTGTCTTTGCTACAAAGTTCTGAAGCAAAAGGTTCCAGAGTAGGAAGTTCTGGAGCAACAGGTTTTGAAGTAGGAAGTTCCATAGCTAGAAGTTTCAGAGTAGTAGGTTTCAGAGCAACAGGTTCTAGAGCAAGAAGTTTTGAAGTAGCAGGAAGTTCTAGAGCAACAAGTTCTATAGCTAGAAGTTCTGGAGTAGCAGGTTTCAGAGCAACAGGTTCCAGAGCAGGAAGTTCTAGAGCAGTAGGAAGTTCTGGAGCAGCAGGAAGTTCTAGAGCAGAAAGTTTCATAGCTAGAAGTTCTAGAGCAACAGGTTCTGGAGCAACAGATTTTGAAGTAGGAAGTTCCAGAGCAGTAGGAAGTTTCGTAGCTAGAAATTCCGGAGTAGAAAATTATAGAGAAAAATTTTCAGAGCTGTCCTATTCACTCTTGTTTGGATTTTCTCTAGAGGGTGGATTAGTCCTCTCCTTTGGGTTATGTTCAGCCATGCTTGGCCATGCATGTTGTCAACATATTGTATTGTAAATTTCTTTTGTGTAAGTTATTCTTTATTTTAAAAAAAGAAATTATCTTGCCCTATTTTGGCTCTTACCCTTCGGGGTTGTGTAGCGGGATGTTATGTCTGGTATCAGAGCCCATGTTCACACATTGGGAACTCTAGAGTACTTGAGCCTTCTATGTTATGTTGTGTTTGGCATGTGTGGCATGAGCTTGTTATATTGTTTTCATAGTCTTGTTGATTAGCGTTTATTCCTTAGTATGATGTATAGATCATGCTTGTGATGATCTAATTTAATGTGTCCCTTGTTTCCTTTGGGATGCCCCTAAGGGAAAAGCTAGAGGCAGAGTTAGAGGTAGAGCCCATGTTGCAACATTGGGATCCCTGTTTATGGTTGATACTTGCTTGGGGTGTTGTGTATGGTGGATGACAACAAGTTTTGTTATTTTTTCCCGCCCCTTGCATGTCTTGTTGATGAATGCTTTTGTGAGGGTTAGTTAAACCCTCAAGCCTACTGAGAAGTGTGTTTTGTTTGGTCTCCTTCTTTTTGAGTGGCTTTTTTGTGTTTAGGGATTTGACCCTTGAGTGGTCCCTAAGTGTGGTTGTAGCCCATGTAGTTGTAGTGTGCTTGATGTGCGTGTTCCAAATGCTTGTTGCGGTGAGATAGTCATAGGACCTCTTGCTTTGAGTGCTTTACTATGGCGTTTTAGAGGGTTGAATTTTCCAGCCCTGGCTTGTGTTGTGGAGGAAGGATGCCTCCTAGGTCCTACCTTACCCTATGGGATTGGAGTGGTTCCCTTGGTTGAGAGTCTCCCAAAGTTGAGATTGATTACTTTCCTATATCCTGTGTTGTGGGTGGGCATGTTGGACCTTAGCTTGTTGGTGGGTTGTAGGTGACATGTGTTGCCTAAAATTACCCTTGTTTGGTTTCTTAGTTCTTGTTGTTGGAAGGTCTGTTTGACTTTAAGGGTGCCAAGAAGTTCCTTTTGTGTGTATTCTCTTCTTGAGCCTTGTTTTTTTTTCATCACCATGCAATTTTTTTGGCACATGTCTTCTTGTGCTTTACCTCTTTGTGCAAGTGATTGCTAGATTGACCCTGTGTCATTTTGGAGTTGTTTTTGCATGTTATATTGTATTGAAATGATGAAATATGGTAATATAAAATGAATGATCGTGTTGTTAGTTCATAGAGAATATTGGATGAACTCTTATGATTGATGCATTTGTGTGGAAGTGATAGTGTGATGATGAGACCAAGTTTGCATTAGTGCTTATGTCAAAACTGTAAATACCTCCATCTCCTCTCTCTTCTCATTCGTTTAACAAAGATGCCTATCTTTGAATGTGTGGTGTATTGAAATCCATTGTATTCTTGTCTTTTATGAGCAAATTTTATGCATTCATGAAGTTTATTTTATTAGATCAAACCTTGGGTAAAGGACCTAAGTTTCCAAGTTGCATTCATAATCATGGAACATGCATAAATATGAATAGAAAATCATTCTACATTAAGTAAAGTTTAGAGAAAAAGGGAATAGTGAAACCATTGGCATGTTAATGATAATTTCGTAATGGGTTCATCTTGTTGGTGAGGCCTATAGTCCCCAACTTTGTTGTTGAGTCTTAAGAAATCATGTAGATGTTAAATTATTGTACCTAGATTCAAAATGAAAAATGGTAAATGTATGTTGAAGTGATAATGTTGTATACCTTGTCTTGAGTAAAAATTGTAATGATATTGCACTGTGTGGGAAATAAATGTGGATAACATATGTGTGTAGTAAGGTGATTTACCACTTAATAAAATTGAATGTGAATGTGAGAGTTATCATGACATTGTTGATTTACTCCATGTAGCACTATGATGTATTGTATGGATGTTGGGGGTACATGTTCTTGGAAAGTTGTATTGATCTTGCATAACTAGAGGTGGATAATGGTTTTGTTTTGGTAAGAGGAAATTAGAAAAGGGTACTCCCTATTATGTGAACATCCTGTGTTAATGTGCATGTTGAGTGTTGTGAATACCCTGTACTTGTTTTGTGTGCCCATGGGATGGTGAGACTGTGTACCCATCCATGGAGGATATGTCATATTTTAGGTGTGGGACTAGCCATACCATTCTATGTGCTTGTATGTTTGTTACTTGATTGATGGCCAACCCATGTGTGGTTGAAATTTACATATATATTAAGAGTAACCAAAAGTTAGTTTCGTAGAATCTCTTCTCTTGGTTCTCTAGTCCCTCAATCCATGAAGGGTTAGTCATAGCCAAAAATTTCCTTGTGTGGAGTGTATAGCGTATGCATATTGTGGCGCAAAGTGTTCTCAGCTCAATTGATCCTGAGGAAAGTACTCACTACTTCCCCTTATGATGGATCAGGGTACTTGATCCATATGTGCTAGCCTAATCCCCACAGTTTTGTGTACAAAAACATTGGTTTGTTAGTTTTTCTTGGCTGTTCATAGGGACGTTGAGTTGGAATTAGCGAGTCAACCTCATCCACATGAGAGGTGAGGCTTGAGTAGCCCCATATTTATATACTCATTTATGCACTATTTATTCCATATCTACACGTGTTTTACCATGATGCCATAGATATGATGCCACACCACACTAATGTTCTAACATAGTGTTGGTGATGATGCCACGTGCTTAGATGCGTGAAGTTGCACTATGAGATTGTGTTATGGTAGCCTACTTGTGTGATGAGTGTGATGGGTCCTCATACACTTGTAGAGGGACACTCATATTGCTCTTGATAATGTTTGGGTCGGTTGGCATATGGGTATGTCCTAGCCATGTATACCTCTGGCTACGACGAGTACCTGCGTGTGCCTTTTCCACGAGGTATCACTATGTGGGGTGTGTTATGCATGTGCCTACTTCCATGGAGTCACAAACAAATTTCCATGCGGTGTACAACTAGTATGTGCCTTCTCCAGCTGGTGTATGACCATGCCGCATTGAGATGCAATGCGGGATGTGGCCGAGGTGTACATTCCATGCAGATAGCCAAGGAGTGCGTGGGCCACTTTATGAGTCCATGCTGCATGACGATGCGATGTGAGGTGTAGCCGAGGAGTACACTTCATGCCATATGGTTGGTGTGTTCACTCCACCACACATGAGGGGCTATTGCGATAGTCAGATGTTGTTCCCTCCTTCCTCGTTTGGTGGCTAGTTTAGTCACATAGTTATGTATTGTGCCATTTCAAAGATTGTAAAACTTCTTTTGGTTATTGATGATTTTCACTTTGATTGTGAGAACTGGAAAAATTTGATTTATCTTGTTTGTGATGGTTTAGCCACAAATTGTGAAAGTTCTTTGCATGTAGCCCTCATGGTTACACATGATTTAGTGTTGAAATTGCGCACATTTCTTGCTTTATTGCTACAATTGAATCTTTATTTGATAATTATTTATGATCTTTGGTGGCTAAACTAGTTTTCTATTTGTTGTTTTCAAATGATGGTGTTGTAAGGTGATTCCTCATCGAGAATGGGAGAGCCAGACTCAATTGAGTGTATACGAGGAAGTAGACACAAGGAACCTTGAGGATGGGGGTATGTGAGGCTGTTACACAGCTAGGACCCACTACCTACCTATGTGTGATGACTATCCCTTGGAGGCTAACCACCTTATTCAACAAAATATAGGTCATTGTGGTCTTGTTTGGATGGTCTCACCGTGTGTGTGTGGCCTAACACCATCAAACCACTGAATATGAGATATGGATTATGTGAGATAGATATTGGCTCTTGGCTCATGGATTATGTATCATGGTTTAGTATGCTACTTACCAGTGTCTAGATGGACCCTTGTGTAGCCTTGTGATGTGATTCCCAGTGATGTAAGTATGTATGTATGTATAATTTCACGTTTCATCTTGGATATGGTTTCATATGAAAAGTTCAAAAGTTGGCTTATTATGCTTTAGAAAGTGTAAATTGTTATATTTTGTTGAAAATGATGGAAAATATGTTCTCATGTGTGAGATTGGAAGTGTGTAGAAAACAAATATTGTTACAAAAAATGGTGTTTTGGAGAAAAAATTGAGTGCTTCTACATCTTCTTTACCCTATTCTTAGTGGAGTTAATGTGTATCTTAACCTATTTTTGGATAAATGTGGATGTTAAAATAAATGCTTATGATGAGAATTGTGACACATGTGATGTTAGCAAGGCTAACCACATTATTTTGTTTCATGTTGAGACCTTATGAGTAAGCCATATGTCAATATATTGATAATGATTCTTAGAAAGGTGAATGTTATATGGATGTCCTATCTATTTCTATCAGTGATTAATGATGTATATTATATTTCTCATCTTTGGAATGAAGTACACTAATTAAATGTTGATTATTATATTTTGAGTACTAATGTGTGACATGGCTACATATTGAGTTTACATTACTTCCAAGAGTAAGTCAAATCTTAGGGAGGGAGGATGTAACACCTCTCTAAACCCAGGCTGGTAAGATAGCATTTTTATTTTGATTGGGTATTCTAACTATTAAATGTTGTTATAATGAGATTAAACATTGATGATTAAGGGAAAGGGTTATCATGATTAGTCATTATTCTGGATTACATGCTTATATGTTTATATATTGTTATCATTTCTTATGTACAATTATGGATAGGAAAGGGATGATGTCGTAGCACTCATATTCTAGAGGCTTACGATATCATGACTCCCTTCCTAATGATTGATGTTTCTTTGGACTATATGGATATGCTCATGTACTTTGACGTGTAATTGGAAGCGATGCAGGTACTGAGTATCGACTCTGCCTGGATCCACAGGCTTGAGCATACTCATATTCCCTGATGGTGGTTACTGGAGGTAGTCACAGGCCAAATGTCCCCTACCCTAGCCCACTGTACCATGTTAATTAGGGCAATGTTTCCTTTTCGATGTATTACTATCCAATTACCTAACGGTAATGTTTGGAGCACCTTTCAACCGTATGTCCAGTGCACCTTTTAGTTGTTTGTGGCTTACCGGTATATCATTGAGGTATTTTTTTATGGTTTTTTTGAATCTTTTATGTGGCTATATATTTTGGTTGTCAGTGCCATGATGTGTTTTCATTGGCATCTTTTTGTGGTTTCATATATGGTATTCCATTGTGTTTGATTGATTTGAGGTTTGGAATCGTTTTATTCATGAGATTTTAAATATGTCATTTGGAAAATTTTAAATGATTTATTAATCCTTTTTGAAAGCTCTTATAGTCTTATTTAAATCCTTTTTGGGGAGCTTTGTGTATTTGGATGATTGGATGTAAATTACTATTTTTATACGAAATAGAGAATATTGTATATTTCGTGATTTTAATTAATTGTTTTATTTTGGAGCTTTAATAGCTTGTTTAATTGAATGTTTTATCTCATTTTTTATGGTGTTGAGGAGTTAGTTAAAAATAAGGGACAACCTTGTTTTGATTATATATACTTTTATTCTTTTGTTTTTGGAGGAGTTATCTTTTTAGAAAGGAAAATATAAAAGGGAAGGAAGTTTTATTTTGGGAGAGTTTTTAAAAGGGAATGAGGTTTAGTTTTGAGGAAGATGTATATTTATTTGTTTTGTTTTGGGAAAAGGGAGTCATTCTTTTTGGGAGGAAGAAATTTTCTATTTTTTTTGAAGGAGAAGAAAAAAACCCTTGAATTGGGCAATAGAGTTGGGGAGCAATGTGGAGATTTGGTTGATAGAAATTTGTGGGCATCTAATTCTTGACTTCAACATGCCATTTCCTCCTTGCTGTCATATTTTGGAACCTAGCCACACCTTCTATTCAAAGCAATCTTTCTTTTAAGTTTTTGGGCAATATTGAGGTATTTTTCTGTAGTTCTTGAATCCTTGAATTTCTCGTGGTTTTGAATGTGATTTAGTTTTGGAATGGTAAGCTTTGTATTTCCTTATAGAAAATTTATTCTTTTGATGAACAATTTTGTGAATGCATTGAAAATGGAGAATGTTTGTTTTGGATTCGATTTGCTGCTATGTAGTTTTCTTATGGCAGATTTTTGTGCATTCAAACAAATCTAAAATGGGTTGCTGGAAAAAATAGATTTCTGGGCACTTTCATTTTATTTCTATTTTAACCAACTTGTTAAAACACATTTTTCATTACTGCTCTTAAACCACCTATTAAAAATGCAAAACAAATATGGAATCCATGTAGAAATGCTAAGATTTGAACTAGGTCTTTGGCATATTTTTATCCTGGGCACTTTCACTTTTGTCCAAATTTGTGCCTTCTTGTTAAATGACATTTTTCATTGCTGCTCTTTTATTGTCTGTTAAAAATATAAAATAAAATTGGATTCCATATAGAAACATTAAAATATGAACTAGGTTGTTGTCCAATTTTTAATCCGAGCACTTTCATTTTCCATGTTTTTTGCCCAATGATGCATTAAATGACATTTTTTTGTACAACACCTTATTATGGGTCATAAAATTGAAAATTTAAGGTGGATTCCAACTTGACACACCAAAATATGAACTGGGTTGGGCTTAGAATTTTAATCTGGGCACTTTGAATTTTTATGTCTCTATTTCATGTTGAATTTTAGTTGTAATTGTGTTTTCTTACAACAATGTTGCTTGGCTATTTTAAATGGTTTTTATGATGATCTCAATGGCTTTTCATTGTTTAATGTTTTCTATGGATACCTCGTTTGGTTAAACAAGAAGGCCTATTTGTCTGTAGGGTGTTGAGTTATTCGTCTGCAGGGCATTGATATGGGCATGAGTGAGTCTCCTCGTTTGTATGAGAGGTATAATTTTTTCCATGTGGTGCCATCCCTTTGAGCACACATGATGACACTCCATACGATCTGCACTTTAGTACCTTGTGCCTTAGTAGTCGTGAGTAGTACTCGACATGTTATTGTATGAGCATTTAGCTATTGTGATATTGGTTTTAATGCATTGTATTCCATGTTTACTCTATGTTTGATGTGAGTGTTGGCCATATGTTTCATTGCCTTATTTTTCTGCTTGGGCCTTGTGACTACCTCTGAGCACGATGGGGTGGCCTCTTTTGAGTCCACATGGTAGAGAGGCGTTGCCACCGCCATTGGGAACCGATGTAGAGGTTATTGGAGCATCAGCTGGAGGTGTTCTCTCTTGTATGCTCTTTATCAGATGATGTTTCTTATTCATGGCTATTCCTTTTTATTTATGTATACTCCTTTATGTATATTGTACTCGCTTGAGAGTGAAAATGTAATCATATAGATTAATGAGAAGAAATGTGATGTTTATATTTGGTTTACGAGTTCTGATGTTGGTATCATAATCGCTTGTATTGTGATGATAATAATGTATTTTTCTTCAATATTTTTCATGCAAAAAAAATAGATGTTGGTTGTATTTTTCCTTCATGTTTTAGTCTGCAAAAGTTGTAGTGCATTGACGCTTTCTGTTTGCTGATTTTGTGTCTCTACTGCGAAGTATTGGAGCAAAAGGTTTTGAAGTAGGAAGTTCTGGAGCAATAGGTTCCAGACCAAGAAGTTCTAGAGTAGTAGGTTCCAGAGCAACAGGTTCTAAAGCAGGAAGTTCCAGAGCTGCAGCTCTAGAACTCCCAGCTGTAGCTCCAGAACTTCTGAAGCAGGAAGTTCTAGAGCTACAGGTTCTAGAGCAACAAGTTCTAGAGTAGGAAGTTTTGGAGTAGCAGGAAGTTATGAAGTAGGAAGTTTCATAGCTAGAAGTTCCAGAGCAGCAGGTTCCAGAGCAACATGTTCCAGAGTAGGAAGCTCTAGAACAACAGGAAGTTTCAGAGTAGGAAGTTCTGGAGCAAAATTTTTGGAGCTCTCCTATTTTCTCCTGTTTGGATTTTCTTTAGAGGGTGGATTAGTCCTCTCTTTTGGGTTGTGTTTGGCCATGCTTGGCCATGTATGTTCTCGATATATTGTATTGTAAATTGATTTTGTGTAAGTTATTCTTTATTTTTTTTTAAAAATTATCTTGTTCTCTTTTGGCTCTTACCCTTCGGGGTTGCGTAGAGAGATGTTACATCATAACTATAAGCCTTGTAAAGAATATTTATGGCCATATCATATTTCTATAGATTATTAGTTTAACCATTATTAGTAAATTCAATCTTCTCTTTGTACTTAGTATCATTGATTCTAGTGTACTAGATGGCTATTCTTAATCTTAAAATGACCCATTTTTCCTAGTAATATTTTTATCAAGGCCTCCCACTTGGTTCATTTTTTACTCATTTAGGAGTTTTTAATCCTCATTTTATCTGTTGGTGTCATCCACCTCCTAGGAGCACCATATGCAAAAATAACCTTCATAGAAAATGAGAGAGACAACACAAGGCCTTTTCACCAAAAAATGAGTGTATAAATTTGAGATGATTAAAATATATATGGTACAAAATTTTAAAGCCATGAAATAGGTGATGGGAAAACAACTACCCAAAATGGGAAATAAAACCATCTGATTAATTCACGCTAAGATAAACTTAACACACTAACAACCCCCCTTAAGTGGAAAGTTAGGGAGAATTATTATGCAAAATGAAGATGCAATATAGGTATTGACTACACAAACATATTAGGTACCCATTTACAATGTAATCTCTCACAACTGGAGAAAAAGAGAAAAACCCCTCTCCAAAAGACAAAAGAAAAAAAAAAAGTGATACATGGATGGAGGACTCAATCACACCCTCAAGTGCTACATACATCATGTATATACCATCAATGTACCCCCCATAAGAGGGAAAGAGGGAGACTATGTAGCCCCCCCACAATGTGTAATCACCTAAAAAAATGGTAAGTTCCTAAAGATAAAACATAATCCAATGTTGACAAACAACTTGTCTCCCTTTTGGAAGAAACAAAACCAAATACAAATGCAAGAGTTCTTTCAACTCCAAATAGGAATTGAAAGAAAGAAGCATGAAAATGTATGGTGATTTTTTTGAAATATGCTCATGTATCACCAAGACCTTGGAAGATTATGGCATGAACCAATCAAGAACATGCCCAATCACAATAGAAGGTGAAAAACAATGTACCATTGGAAACTGATACTGAACAATATCTAAACATTGAGATGGTTTGACAATAGTTGTGCAATAACTATCAACAAAAAGGAGAGATAACCCCTCAAATGTGTCTTCCAAATCTGAAATGTGAGACTACACAAACAAGGAACCAATGCACGAAAAAATAGGAATCCCAATTGGGAAGACAATGAGAAACTAGTTGTGATGAATCACTAGACGTGCTCAATGAATCATCAACACAAGATGAATGGTCCTATTAAATAGGAATGATAGGAGCCTCAATCAATAACTCTACACAATGAATCACTGAAGGTGAAGGTACATTAATTATACCTTATGGAGAAGAAGGAGCATCCGAAGAACCCTCGTCATCCTCATCTGAAGATTCAAAGTATTCAAAAATTTCAAACTCCTGCATAGTAGCATGATCATAAGGTATCCTGTCTAAAAAATAAAGAGGCACAAGAAAATTTGAAATGGGATCATCTAGGAATAGCTAAGTATTAGGATCTCCATGTATTTCCCAAATTTTAGTCCAAAGAATATGAGGACACTCAAAATGACCAATAGCATTCAAAGTGGCATCATCAATATGCATTGAAATAACTCATAGGACATGATTCCTTTTGCAATTCCATGCAAATTTATTACTATTAGTACCAGGAAGGGGAATAAGATTATATAAATGTGGCAAAAAATAAGTCATCTAAGATGCTTTATGATACCATCTCTCCATTTTTTATAGTTTTCCATTTTCAATTTAATCACAATAGGATGAAATGAAAACCCCATAATCAACTATGAAAACCTCCAAGAATAAAAAGACATTAACCTTCAACAACAATTAGAAACTCCCAAATTTTACAAATGAAGCCTTCCCAAAATACTTCAGGAATCAATAATGAAAAAAAAAGGGGCTAAGAATTTGAAAAAAAATGAGCCAAAAATTAAACACCTTATTGGGTTCTCATGCCAAATCACCAAGCCAGATCTCAAATCAACTCACCAAGCAACTCCAAAGAGCACTACACCAATCACCACACACAAGAAACAATCTATGAGACTTGCTCACAACATCTATGCACACTATAATGCTATTTAAATAGAAAAACTATTCTCCACGCTACCAATGTGTGATAATGGTTTTATCAAAAACTTCAAAACCAACTTGGGCCCACTTCCTCTCGGCTATGCAAAAGCCCTAAAATGAAATATTTTTGTTGCAAACTTTATAAAGTACAAAGTTTGATTAAGAAATAGTGCAGTGTACAAAAAAAATGGCTGGCTGGAGAAGAATGCTTCCTCTTCCTCCTCATGGATAAATTGACCCCAAATCAGCTTCAAAGAGCCTTCAATCGATCTCCAAATGCCTAGTGCATCACTGCCTCCAAGTGCCTCAAATTGATACCAGTCATGAAAAATCAGTCTTAGAATTAAACAAATCTCCAACTCAAGCTTCAAACTTTTTGAACACCCCCTCTAGAATGCTTGAAATTTATGAATGCCCCCTTCAGAATGCTTGAAGTTTGTTCCTTTGTGCCAAGTTCCAAAAATTTAGTGTGAGGAACTTTCCAAATGGAGGAGAACAATGCCAAGGAAAGGAGAAAAGTGTTGCCACCAATTGGACCTCCAATTGGCCCCCAAATTGTAGTATTCAACTGGTAATTGCAATGTGGGGAATAAGATGATATGGCATCCTCTCCACATAAAATCACCTAGTGCAGCAAGGAAGAACACCTCTAGAAAATGCAAAGGAGTTGTTGCCCCTAGACAAAGAAATTGGGCTTTCACATATAGAGGAAAATTACCTCTCCAAAATCTTTTTGCACCTCTGTAGCAGAAAATCATGCCTCCTCAATAGAGATCAAGTCTTCAACAATGATACACCATCCTCCAAATTATTGATCAAAATGCAAAGACCACACAACAATAGGGACTCATACACTGGAAAAAAATTCCCTCAAACGTCCTTTCCACGACAAAAAAAAATCATGAAACCTCTTTCATCGATTAGTGCCGCCTCAAAAGTAGAGAAAAATGTGGCCTCTAAAAAACATAGATCACATCTTTTGCAAACACCCCTAGAGAATGGAAAAAATCGCACTAGTGATGACAATCTGCGTTCGTTAGCAATAGGAAATTGGATTAATTGGAAATGAGGCAACTTTGAAATTTAGCAAATTTCAAATGCCGAATAATCTCTAGCAAATAAATGACCTCAAAATCTTCTAATGAAAACTCTCATGAGAAGGAGTGCAGAATGGGTTTCTTTGATACCATGTTGGTGTCATCCACCTCCTAGGGGCAACATCTACAAAAATAACCTTCACAAAAAACAAGAGAGGAAACATAAGGCCATTTTACCAAAAATAAGTGTATATTTTTGAGATGATTAAAATACATATGGTACAGGCTTTTAAAGTTGTGAAATAGGTGACCGGTAAACAACTCCCTGATATGGGAAATAAAACCACCCAGTTAATTTACTCTAAGTTAAACTTAACACACTAACATTATATTTCATGGATAGTTTGATACTATCAAGAATCACTTTTGGTTTTTAACTAAAGCCCACGAAGCTAGGAGTTAGATTCATATATTTTCTAGGCATTTTAGGATTTTATCCTTTTCATGACATGTGGATTTTTTAGGTTATTATCCTTGTCTCTCTTTAAAGTAAATTTGGCATGCATTCATAGCGAAAAATCTCCTCAACTTTTGTAAAGATATAAATGCAACTCTTTTTCAAATGTGTTTGGTTTTTGCTCATTTTTATTTATATACTAAAGAAATGATTTTATCTAATTTTATTATTTATATTTCATGCAAGCTAGTAAATTTGTACTTAAATTTATCCATTTATTGTACCTTTTCAATCACTAGGGTAATTTTCCATGCACTATTGTCAAAGACTCACTACCCATCTACTCCTCAAGGGAACTAGTCTAGAATCAACCAATCTACTAGAATAGATTATCCCAATCCCATGGCTCTCAGTCCTAGGGAGTAGAGATAATGTTTCCTATAGATATTCTAAGCACTCACCCACCTTTTGAAGAACACATAATATACTAATATGGGGTAAATAAATATATGCAAAATCTTAATGTCAAATCAAAATTATCCTTAATAACATTTCTAGATCTTACTTATATATCACTAAAAAAACAATTCAAATAATAAAAACAAACACACATCCACACATGAGAACACTAGGTATACATGAAAACCCAAGATGAGAAAAAGAAACTATGGGAATAGCTACTTGGATCTTCTATCCAATCTAGCCTCACAAAATAATGAAATACTCACAATCATGAAGTACGAACCAACCTACCAGAGACACCAATCCTCAATTGTGCTTGTAGGAGCCAACCTATTAGAGACACCAATACCCAATATATAAATCTAAGCACCAACTCAGTAGGAAATAAACCAATCCTACCAAATCATAGAAATATGATTTGTGGACCTTCAAAAATGATAAAAAAGCGTATACTTGTTTTGATGAAAATTCAGACACTTTCCCATAGAACATATGATCTTCTAATAATGACACATATAATAATTGGAATGCAACTCACATTACATCAATATGATATTTTATTTTAAGCCCTAATTACTTAACATTCCCGCAAAAAATACAACTTAGGACAAATCCTAGACATTTATATCTATGAATTATATTTACAAATTCATTCACATGACAACTCAAAAAATAAAAATAGTATCTGCAATTCAACCACACAAACACTCCTTAACCAAATATGTCCAAATGTGTAAATAAGCCAGGTCCAATACACCACATTCTACACCAAAGGATAAAAAACACTATGTGGTTCCTAATGTAGACTTATTTGGTCTCAACAATCATCCATATTCTACCTCTAGAGGGAAAACCTTACAAGCCTCTACCACATTGATCCAGAACACCAAGTTGGTTAAATAACCAACACAATGACCCTTTTGTCACTTCAAACTTCTTTCCTAATGAACATAAATTCTAAAATCTTGGGAAGAAGAGAAAGCATGTGTAGACATACTATCCTTTGAATCCATAAGATATAACTTTCATCCATGAAGAAATTTGGATCAAAACATGTTATCTAAACAATCTCACTATCTTTGGGGTAACTTAATTCAAGAATTCTAGATCACTTATATCAATAGGAATAGATAAAAGCATGATATTTCAATCATACTAAATGCAACCTTATTCATTGATTTCAAATTCTCTAACATGACATGGCCATGACTTAAATACACCTTGGTTTCAAAAGCTCATACATAGCAATATGATTACATTTAATTCTCATTAATCTTCTAGCATCAATCTGACAAAATAGAAACTTTGACATAAATGATAACATATGTTCAACAATCTCCCCCTTTGTTATTTATGGAAAACAATAATTTTTTCTTAGCACACCAACGTAGTTAATTTGGAACTTCCCCTATGTGGTACAATTTGCTAGAGTTCCTAAGATTTTGAAAGATATATCATTTCAAAATCCTTCTTTCTCAAAGATATAACATTTTTTCCTTTTTTTCCCTTTGAAATTAATGGAAAAGCACAACAAGTGAGAGTCACATCAATTAGAATCCCTTCATATTCCTTCCTCTCTTTAGTTAGAGTTTCTTGCTCCCCTTATGTCATCTCCTTTTTGACAATCATTCCACAAGCCCACCAAGCATGCTTATGGTAGGGAGTCAATACTCCCCCTCAACTTGTACATCCTCTTGATTTAAGAGGAGGGAGAAAATACTCCCAAATTATTTTGGACATACTCAAAAGTCTCCTTTGGAAGAGATTTTATGAAAATATCTTCAATTTTCTCCTTAGTCTCAACGTTCTCCAACTTCATTTCCATTTTTGTGACCTTCTCTCTTAGAAAATGATACTTAATTGCAATGTGCTTTGACCTTGAATGTGTCACTAGATTCTTGGAAATATATATTGCACTATTATTATTACAAAGAATTGAAATGGGCTCATCAAACTCTATTTTTATCTCCTTCAGATCTTCATCCATAAAACTCGAGTGTAACATGAAACTATTGCAATGTACCCCACTTCTACTATAGATAAAGATATTGAATCCTTATTCTTACATAACTACCTAGATAAAATATTATCACCAGGAAATAAATCTCCACCAGTTGTGCTCTTTTAGTCATTTATTCTTGTAACCCAATATACATCTGTATATGTAGTAATGTGAAATTTTCACTCTTATGATACCACAAACCAAAATCCATTGTAGCCTTCAAATATACAAATATCCTTTTTACTGCCTTAACATGGTTTTTTTTAGATGCTTCTTAAAACCTAGCTACCATCCCTACTACTTGCAATATGTCTAGCCTAGATGAAATCACACACAACAAAGTACTAATCATTGACCTATACAGGGTCTAATTTTTTGGAGAATATTCATCATCTTTGCTCAATTTAGACCCAGTAACCAGAGGTGTACTCATTGGTTTGCACTCTTTTATCTTAAACTTGCTCAACATATCCTTTATGTACTTGTTATAAGAAATGAATTATACCTTTGTCTAATTGAAAAATATGTAAGCCAAGAAATAAAAATAACTCACCAAGCATTGGAATTCTAAATTCATTTTGCATTGCACTCCAAAATAATTTTCACATATAGAATTAGTTCTACCTCCAAAAATGATGTCATCAACATAAACACCGTAATCAATAATTTATCTCCTTCTAGTTTTATGTACAAGTTTCTATCTACACTACCTCTCCTAAAACCCTATTGTTGTAGATATCTATCCAATCTGGAATACCATGCTGTAGGAGCTTATTTGAGTCCATAAAGAACCTCCTTTTGTCTACTCACAAAATCTAGTTTATCTAAACATTGGAATTTTTCCATTTATTCAATGCAGACCTCCTCTTCTAATTCTCCATTCAAAAATTTAGATTTTACATCCATCTAATATATCTTGAAATTATTGAATACTAATAATTCCAATGAATACATTGCACATATTAATCCAAAAAACTTTGATATATATATGCAAACAAGAGAGGAAAGAGATTAATCTTAAAAAAACACTGATATGTGCTAATGTATTCATATGAAATTTAGAATGCTAAAAGTCTAGCCATTTTTTGAATCACTTTTACATTTATATTGAACTTGTTTCTAAAGACCCACTTTGTACCAATGAAATTTTGTCTTTAGGTCTCAAAACTAACTCCCAAGTTTGTTTTTCCTTATTTGAATCAACTCTTCTTCCATAGAATCTATCCAAAATTTCTCTTTTCTTGCCTATATATAAGAACTCGGTTCAATCTTTGATTGTAAACCAAAATTTACCTATTCATTTTCTTTGTCAATTCTTTTCTAGGTTTGAAATCTACTATCTTTATCTCCAATAATTTTATCTTCAGAATGGTTCTTCTCAACATATCTAGTTAGAGTATTTGTAACTATATTCTTTGAATCATTCTCTAAATCTTCATCACTACTATAGATTAGATCCTCGTCATCTTTTTCATTTGAAATCTCAATAGATTGCATAGTTTCATTAATAGTCACATTGAAACTTTCTACAATCATTTTCAACATTTTTTTATAACATCTAGATGCACTTTTCTTTTCATAGAATATCTAAGAAAAATACCTTCATCGGATCTAGAATCAAACTTACCCAAGTGTTCTTCATCCCTTTTGATATAACATTTTCTTCCAAATAGTCTTCCTTTCCATAATTCATATGTTTTTTTTGTAATCATTGGTTTGATTTGAGATCTATTAAAAATATACACTACTGTATAAATTACTTCTCTCCAATACATATCTAATATTTTTTTTTGATTTAATCTTGTTCTGGCCATCTCCTATACAATTCATTTATTTCTCTTAGCTACTCCATTTTTCTAAGGAGTTCTACGAGTAGGAAATTGTCTCCATATTCTATGCAACTCATAGAATTTATCATACCTATCTGAAGTGAACTCTTTAGCTCTATGATCTCAAACACTTGATTTTTCTTTGAGTTTCATTCTCAACTATTTCCTTAAATTCTTTAAATTTCTCAAAATCTTCTAATTTTTCTTCCAAGAAAGTAATCTAATTCATTCTAGAATAATCATCAATAAGCATCATAAAATACCTATCACCTTGAATGCTCTTTGTCATCATTGGTCCTCATAGATCTGCATGAATCAAATATAATGTCTTTGTTGTAGAATATTCCTTAGTAGGAAATATTGTCCTTGTTTGTTTTCCCTTGATGCATTGTTTGCAACTAGTAGATAGAGGCTTCTTGATCTTTTTCATGTCTCTTATCATTCATTTTGAGTTGATCCTCAAAGATATCATCAAAATTTATCTATCCGAACCTTTTGCACTAGATCCAAATTTATTCTCTTTTTTATGGAAAAAATAATTTTGTACATTCACCTCACTAAGATGATACAAATCACTATCAATCTTGCTTCCTTCTACAACTAACTCACTGGTACCAATTTTTCTAATTTCATAACCTTTAGCATTGAATGAAATTTTATAGACTTTATCACATATTTTACTTACACTCAAAATATTATGCTTCAATCCTTCTACATATAAAACACCATGAGTTTTTGTCTTCCCATCATCAAGACTCAAAATACCCTTAACAATAATCTTACCAAAAAAATTGTTACCAATGGTTATAGATCCTCCATCAATTCTTGAAGTGCATGAACTTTATCTTGTCTTTCATCATGTGACATGAAAGTCCATTGTTAATAATGCATAGATCTTCTCCTTTTAAGAAAGTAATGCAATGTAAGCCACCACAGATTTCTCTAACCTATTCTCCTTTGGTTTCTTCCTCCAAATCTTATTTGTTTCATTATTCTAACATTCATAATTATTTTCTTTTGTGTTCAATACATGACTCACAAAATTTCTTCTATAATTTCTAGCAATATGTCCAAAATTGTTACATTTGTGACAAATACTATTGAAATTGTACAAATGCGCAAATGCATTTTTTCTAACAAAACTATTTCTTCTTATTGAAGCCTTTCTACAATTCACAACCTTATAACCAAAATGATTGCAATTAAAATAGTAACTAGAAAAAATTGATTAAACCTAGTATTGTATCTTTTTCCTATTAAAGCATGTCTTTTGGATCTTCTATTCTATTTGTACACTTGGATGAAACCATTATTCTACATTTATCTTTCATTGATTGTTACAACTTTCTTAGACTTTAAATTTTTTAAAAAATTCTCTTCTAGAATCTCAACAATAGACTTCACAGGCTACTCGGTCACCTTATTCTTTTGCATATAAATAAAACCAAGGTTAGTTTGATATGTAGTGATCTCTAGCTTTCTAATATCTGATTCAAGATTTCAATGCTCTTCCCAAACTTCAACCTCAATTGACGATTTACTTTTTCAAGATATTTCCTTAGTGACATAATCTTTACTTCATGTTTTCACAATCCTTGTCTCTTGATAACAACATTTGGTAAAAAATTATTCAATCCTCTTCGCTTATTCTACTTGAATCTTTAGGTAAATGACCATATTCTCCACCTTCTCAAGATTTAGTGATAATTTTTCTTTATCTTTCAATTCTTCTACAACTCTTTTCTTTAGCCTTTGTCAAACGTGTCTTGGTCATCATCATGATGACAAATAAAGTCTTCTAATTCTTATGAAAATTTTTCCCTTGGGGACATGACTTTTTCCATTCTTTTGGTCATCATTGTTAGAATCTTTGTATGGACACTTAGAAATAAGATTTTCTACTTCACCACAATTAAGAATTTTTAAAGGAAACTTACCTTTATACTTTTTGGAACCCCTCTACAACTTGCTAAAAAAGTTTTCTTCCTCTGACTTTGATCCATCTTGTAAATATAGACCATATTGCCTCCTAGAAACTTTGAATGCCACCTCCCTTTTTACAAATTTGTCATTTTGAATTCTCATATCATAGGTAGTCAGAATTCAATGTAACTCATCCATAGCTAGAGTATTAAAATCTTTAACTTCTTCAACAATAGAGAATTTTGCATTAAAATTTTGGAGAAGGGATTTGAGTAGCTTTTTCATAATCATACCTTCTTTTAAATCTTCACCAAGACCTTTGATAGAGTTGACAACCTCATCAACCTGGAGTAGGAATACAATTTTTTCTTCTTCTTCTTTCATTTTTAGGATTTCAAATTGACCTCGATGAATTTGAAGCTTTTCTTGCCTTATCATCACATTCATAGATATTGTGTGACTTACTCCATAATTCCTTCACTATACTACAATGCATGATCCTCATAATCTTAAAGTTAGATTAAAGAACATAAAATAAAATTTATTGCTTTGACATTATTCTCACAAGCCTTCTTTTTAGCTCGATCTTTTGGGGGACTTTCAGTGATATCATATCCGTTAACAAATGATTACCTAGCCTCAAATCTTAGGGCCATCAAATATACTTCCATTCTTACTTTCCAAAAGGAATAATTTGTTCCATCAAAAAGTGGTGCCTTGTTTGTAGATAATCCATCTTAAGCCACTAATTTTTCCACCTTGAATCTACCTTATTTTTTTAAGATTCACAAAGGAAAATTTCTTTGATACCAATTCAAGCGAACACAATATACTGAGGTGGGGTGAATCAACATATGTAAAATCTCAATTTAAAACCATATTATCCTTAGTAACATTTTTTAAATCTTAATTTGTTACTAAAAAAAATATTCAAATGATAAACATAAAAATATATCCAAACATGAGAACATTATATATATGTTGAAACTCAAGACGGGGTGATCCCACAATAGTGGTTTACAATTTTTGGCCAAACTGGACACTAAAATTATTATTTTTAACTAAATCTTCACATTCAGGCACCTAAAGCAGCTAAACCATGAGGAATTTGAAGATGATGCAAACTAGAGTCTCATCATATTTTGTCTATAGATTCTAAAAATATTTTTTTCAAAATTTTTGGAATCAGATTGCACTTCTTTTTCCATCTCACACAAAAACTATTTTTTTTTCAAAAAATAACATTTTTAAAAGTGACGCACACCGTATAACACATAATTTTTTTCCATGAAGGATAAAATTATAATACCTTTGAATTTAGATTTGTGACTTTGATATCTAGTGCTTCCACTTGGTTAGATAGTTTTTTATTGAATATATTTTTTTTAATCATGTTTCAAAGTCAAACCAATTACAATTCAGACATAGCGTGATTGTATAACACATAACTTTTTTTGTATATATCAAAATTCATTTTTTTTGTTGTTGGAGCAAGGACTTCAATATTTGGTGTACTCATATTTTTCATTTTTTTTTTTTGATAATCTGCTATTTTTCTACATGTGCATAATAAAGACCTTCATTTTTAGTGAAAAACCTATATTTAATAAAACTAAAAAAAAAAACATAATAAAACCAAAACATATCAAAATTATATTCATTGGATAACTTGTTCCAAGGACTACCTAATTCCATTTGGGTTTGTGAAGTCTCCAACATTTTCATGTTCAAACTGAGCTTCAAAGTGAAAAAATATAGGTTTTTTTTGTGTCTAAGGGGAGAATGAGGGTTAAGGGGGGTTTAGACGAACCCCTAGGGGTTCAAGAAAACCACCTCACCTAATGAATTTTTATTTGGTTTTTGGGTGGGAAACTAGGGAATGAGTTTGCTTGAACCAGTAGGTTCGTATGAACCCCCAAAATCATATTTTTTGGCATGGAGTCATTTTTTGTGAGTTTTCCTTCCTCACTAGAATTGTAAACCACTATTGTAGCTTCACCTAGGAAAAAACATGGTGAGAATAGCTATTTGGATATGTTTTCCAAATCCAGCTTCACAAAAGAATGAAACACTTGCAATTCACCAACCTACCGAAGACACCAATCCTCAATTGTGTTTGTAGGAATCAACCTACTGGAAACACCAATCATCAATATATAGATCTCAACACAAAATCAATAAGCAAGAGACCATTCCTACCAGATCACATAAATATTCTTTATGGACCTTCAAAATTGATAACACAAATGGGTGATCCCACAATATTGGTTTACACTTTCTTGGAGATCCTAATTTTTGCTGAAATCGCATATTTTTAGAAAATATAATGATTTAAGCTTTGAAAAGTTCCATTTAAAGGATTCCAATTGAAGAGGGTTTTATCAAACCACCTTAGATCAAACCCCCTTGGATAGAATCCCGCTAGTTTTAAACCATACCTATAATAGAGTCTCCTTTACACCCATCAAAATGCTGATAAAAAACCACTTTTGATTTATCTTTTGGGGGATTTAATGAGTTCATTTAAAATTTATTTTTTTGTGAGTATGTAGTCCTTATTATAAGCTTCCCAAAAATTATAATTTTAAATAAACTTAATTTTATTATTATATTTATTTTTTTATTTCTTGTGAATGTAGGTTTTTCACCGAAAATCAAGCTCTTTGTTTTGCACATATGTTAAAATAGTAGATTATCAAATAAAATGAAATTGAAAAATATGAGTGCACTAGATATTAAATTACTTGATCCAACAAAAATAAAAATTGAATTTCGATACATCCAAAAAAAGTTATGTTGTTTATGGTTCGCCTATGTCTAAATTGTAATTGGTTTGACTTCAAAACTTGATTAAGGAAAAAATATTCAATAAAAAACTATGAAACCAAATGAAATCACTAGATATCGTAGTTAAAAATCTAAATTCAAATTATTTTTTTTTATCCTTCATGGAAAAAAATTTATGTTGTATACGGTGAGCATCACTCCTTAAAAATGGCGTTTACTGAAAAAAACTAGTTTTCAAAGGAGATGGAACAAGAAGTGCAATTTGATTCCAAATATTTTGAAAAAAATATATTTAGAATATACAGACAAAATTTCACAAATCACTAGTTTGCATCATCTTCAAATTCCTCATGGTTTAGCTGCTATAGGTGCCCGAAAGTGAAGATTTAGTTAGAAAAAATTAGTTCAATGTCCAATTTGGCCAAAAATTGTAAACCAGTAATGTGGGATCACCCAAATACTTGATTTGATCAATCTTCAGAGACTTTCCCACACAACATATGATATAATAATGTCACACAATGATTTGAATACAAGTCACATTACATCACTCTAATATTTGCATTAAGGCATAATTACTTAGCATTCCCACAACAACTACAACTTAGGATAGATCCTATATATATATAAATTATATTTACAATTTCATTCACGTGTCAATCCAAAACAAAGAAATAATATATATAAGCTAGCCACACAAACACTTATTAACCAAACATGTCTAAGCATGTAAATAGGTGAAGTCCAATAGCCCACATGCTACACTATTGTAGTAATGGAAAAAGTAGCCTTTTCCCTTCTAGTACTTAGTTTGGGATAATTGACATTCAAAATAAATTAATGGTGCCTTAGAATAGTGTTGTAATGTGTTGTACACATTCACATCATTCTAGGACCATTTATTTGATTAAAATATGCCTTAATTGATCCTTTGCAAGAGTGTTGTAAAGTGTTGCAACACACTTTCACACTTTTCTAGGATTTATTTAATTAATTAAGTCTAGTGGGCCACTTTTAATAAAATATATTTAACTTGTAGCTTATTTAGGCGTTGTAAAATTTTGTAATATACTCTCACATTTATCTAGGTTCCCCTTAATTAATAGTGGTTAATTGAGCTTAATTGACCCCTTTAATTCAAATTCAAGCCCCCTTTTTAAGGATCTATCCTGACACCCAATAATGATATTGTATGACATTTAATTTGGAAAATGTAATGTCTTGAAAAGTGTTGCTATGACCCATTCACCTTTACTGGTGCAAGGTGTCCTCTCCACATAGGACACCCCTTTCTTTATATTTTTGAGGTGGTTTTTTAATGTTATTTCACCTCCCCAAAGCTTGGTCTAGGAAATTGTGCTAGGGACCATTTTCCTTTAGTGGAAAATCGGTCCTCCTTTAATAGGACCCCTCTTATTGAATTTAATTATGGTGGGATCCTTATAATTTTAATACCCAGATCTAAGGTCGGCTTGAATTCTTTGAATTTTAGGGTAAATCTCCTAATTTAGTATAAATAAGGGGTTAATTCACATTGTTTCACCTAGCACTTTTATGAGACATCCTAGCAACTTTGAGAGAGCATCCTTATATAAAATTAGAGTTTACAAGAGAATATCAAGAGCATTCATAAGGCATTTTAAGGAAGATTTCTAGAGTTTATTACAACAATTCAAGATCATTTCATCATGTCAAGGCTTTAATGCATCCATGCATGTTGTTGAGCCAAGATTGTTGATGTAGCATTGAAGATCCTCATTGAAAGCATTGTTTCACATCTATTTGAGGTCAAGATCTACATTATCCATGGCCACTTCATGTTAGTTTGCATATTTACATTACAAGACATCATCCAAGTTATCTTCATTGCATTATTTCTTGTTTCATGCTTCAATTTCCTTATTTCATCAATTGGTTTAATTAACTACAAGGGGTTTGACTGAGGAAAAATCCTATCGCCTAAGAAAAAACATTTTTATCCTCTTGCCTATGTGATTGTAGGTTTTAGGTTGAAGAGAAAGATTTGGAACAAAATTGTAAAAGTTGTCAGGTTGCAAGATTGTCATTTATAGTGCAAGAACAAAGAAAGGAGGCTACGAAATTTATTTAAAAATTTTGGGAGCTAATGACCGAGGGTTTGGAAGTGTATACATCAAGGAACAAAAACTAGAATTCAGTTTTCTAAAACCCTAAGAGGAACCATTCGCCACTAAAGGAAAATGAGTCCTAAGTAGCTCAAAAACAACTTTTTGACTAAGTACACAACTTTTTATACTCTAAAAACTTCCCTCATAGTTGCTATAATAGTTAGGTAGAATTTATGATTTTTATTTGCATGTTTTGGCCCTCATAATTGAATGTTTTAATAAGAAAAATATCTAGTGGTTTATCATCTTGTTCATTCATGGTGGTAAACCCTACTTTTTCTATTAAACAACTAGTAAGAAAAAAATGCTATACAGTTCCCAATGTAGACTTATTTGGTCCCAATGGTCATCCATACAATACCTCTAGACTCTAGAGGGTGCATGTTACAAGCCTCTTTTACATTGATCCAAAACATCAAACTGGTTAAATAACCATAATAATGACCCTTTTGTCACTTCAACCATTCTGGTTGATGAACATAAATTCTAAAAGCTTAGGAATAAAAAAAACCATGTTTGGACATACTTTCCTTTCAAGCTATGAGACATAACTCATACCCATGAAAAAATATGGATCAAAACATGTTATCAAAGAAATCTCACTGTATGGGTAACTTACCTCAAACATTCTGGATCAAACTTCCAAATCACTTCTATAAATAGGAATAGATGTAATCATGTTATTACAAGAGTACTACATGCATCCTTCATTATTCTCAAATATTTTGACATGACATGATCATGAAAGAAACACACCCTAATTTTAAAAGCTCAGACATAACAATATGATAACATTTAATTCTCACTGATCTACTAACATCACTCCTTTAAAACTAATGAGAACCTTTGAAATTAATGACAACATATGTTTGACACCTTTTTCCTCTTCTCATGGGCATGGTGCTCTTGGTTGAGCCAACTTTGAAAAGTTTCCTCACCTTGAGTTGGTCATTTCTCTAATTTATGCTTACCAAACATTATGTGAAAGTCCTAAGGAGGAGGGTTCTCTCACTTGTTGAGAGATAATTGATGATAATTCTATCTGAGGACAATTGATGATAAGGACACCCCTCCTATCAATGCTATATTAGCTACATAGTTTGTTGTGTTCAAGTTTGATCCTTTGTTATTAAAATTTGGTATTTATTTTGGATTTCATCCCATATAGACTTTGAGGGTGTTCCTCTCTACCACCTATATTTATTTTTGTGAATCTTGTAGTATCATTTTTAATTAATTAAAAATATAAATAGGACTTGATCATTAAAAAAAGAAAAATTCTTTGCTTTCTTTTAAATTCAAAAATGAATATATTTTTTAAGTGATTTTTTATATAATGTATTCATTATTTTATAAATTATAGATCTTGAGGAGTTATTAAAGCTTAAATTTAATAGTCAATCATACCTATTAACAAAAAAAATCATAAAAATGTTGATTCATAATTTCTCGTGAAATATTAAATAATAATATTGTAATGTCTCACTTGATATTTTTAATGTTTGAATACTAAATATTCTAGCAATTCCTTAATCAAATAAAAGCATTTATCAAGATATCCTTAGCTAGTAAATCTTGATTTGTAGATGCTCTATTTTGTAACTAGTTAAATAAGTCAAAATTGAATAGAACTAGTCACAAAATGTAAATTAACTTGTGTGGGAAAGATCATTTTTTCTTTTAACTCCCTATAGATCCACTTGGTATAATTATTGATCATTATTCACCATATACAATTTTCTATAGATGCACAAGCTGAATATGTAAAATCCATGCATTTGAACTATTGATATGGGCATATACTAATGACATCATCATTACCACTTGGCACAATCTCATAATACCAATAAAAGAGCACTATTTCAGAATTATGTGCGAATCTACTTTTAATTTAGAGAAATATAAAAATCAATGATATTTGCCATGATGTCATGATTTTATAAGTTTTAAGGCCATTTATTCACACACAAAAATATTCCCAAATATTTAAAACTTGAATGAAAATTATATCACCATAGTTTTTAATTTTATTTTATTTTATAAAATCATATGAATCCAATGCCACAATTTTAAAAGGAATTCATTGATGGTTGAATTATAGATTTATACTTTTCTTAAAGGGATCATTTTCTCTCCAAAAGACTAGTTTGGAAAGATAAAGTATATTTAAAATAGCAATTGCACCTTGGTGTGCAATGGTTATGTCAAAGAGGTGTGGACACTCAATAATGAAAAATATTTATCCCTTTTTTTTTTTTTTTCATATATTAGTGTAGAACATGAGGTTAATATATCTAGTCCATTTACCAAAGAATGGAAATTCTAGTAGTAGAGTATAGTATTTGAAGTAAAATTTATATATTAGAAGGAGAAAGTAAAAAATGTGAAAACTTACTTTTACATATAATTGTATATATTTATTCTTTTCTATATAATTGTAAGTGATATTGCAAATGAGCCATATTGACTAAAGAATAAATACATGAAATACATATATTAATAAACAAAGTATTTAGAAATTGTATTATTCAATTAAAAATGTAAAATATGGCATGGATAAAATAATATGAAAATGTATTTTGTCCCTTCTTGCATATGTCAAATTTGTAAACTATATAAAATTAATTTTTTATTATTTTGAGAACATTTTACTAATAAATAATTTTTGGTTTTGGAAAACTCATTAAATTCGAGCCAAATAAGACACTTATCAGACTAGTATTCAATATCAAGCATTCTTGTATAGAAGTCTAATAGTTTTTCATGTGACTATACTAGATATAGTACCCTTGCAATAACCATCAACTTAATGCATAAGTAACATTCATAAATCCTCTATTGACCTATAAATTGACAACAAAAAATATATTACAATACCATGTTGAATGTGAAACTATTAATACATTCAAAAAAATTTCCAAGCATGAGTGCATGAGAAATAGATTCAATGACAATAGAAAAAAAACTCTTTCAAGCATTATTACATAGTTGTACAGTTCTTGAAAATTAGTAAAATGATAAAATCCATGCTTTCTTCCCCCCCAAAAAGGATTAATTTAATATAATATCTCTAAAATATTTATTAAAGCACATGGCATTCGATAATTAGAGAAAACACCATTACAACAAAGATGCTCTATCAGATTAGTTTGAAAGGATTGCATGCCAGTTTGACAGATATACCAAGTTTGTATATTATTTGATAGAGTTTTCACATAGTTTGATAGAGATTTGTATATGTAGCTTTCAAGGTTTGAAATTCGGTTTTGTAAATATATATGCATAGGTTAAATGGATAAACTTGCAAGTTTAAACTACACATAAACTTTGTGACTTAAAGGTTTGAAATCTCATAATTATTTTTGTTGGGAATGCGTGGTTTTAAATTTATTTTAACACTAAATAAATGTGTGGTTTTAACAATATGGTCACAGTCTTTCACTTGAAAAATGATGGTTTTTCTAGTAAAAAAACACGTTATTGAATTGGAAGATAGTGGTTTTCAACAATAATGCTTGGTTTTGAGATTTTTTAAGTGGATTTAAAAGTAAACCAATGGTATTTGGGATGCATGCATAGTATTGACTCACACAAAGATGATTTTAATTTGAAACTTGTGGTTTTGACCTATGAAGCATGGTTTTTTGCAATAACTAATGGCTTTGACTCAACAAATTCAAGATTTTTTGGATTAACAAAGTGGTTACTACAAATGCAAATGTTTACAGGTGCTTGATACTCCTTTGAACAACACTATGAGCCTAACTTGTTGGAAATATAATCTGAACTACATCATTAGCTTCCCCAATTGAAACTAGGCATCTCAATGTCCTTCATAGAAGCATTGAATCTTAGTCAATCTCAACATTAAGGACAAGAATTCAAATAGATTGCATATTAGTTCCCCCAGTTTGTTCTCTATTCCATCAGTAGGTTTCACACGTTTTGTTTAAATTTTGAAATACGTTATTTTATGTTAGTTCTCTCCACTCCATTGATGGCTAGTTTCCTATATATTGTTGAATCTATTTTGATTCCACTTAGTCTCATGAGTCCAACTCTGCAAAGCTATAAGGGTATACGATGGTGTTTATCAAGGAGCAGAAGCTTGGAAAACAATAGTCAGATGATGTAATGGTAGCATGTTTGAATAAGCACCATTTTTTAAGGTCTTTGTAATTATCCATGTAAGGAGTTAGAAGTTGATGTATGTCATGTAGTAGCTCAAGGAGTTGTAATAATAAATGTAATGAAATGTTTGGAAAGAAAGAGCATAAGCTTATATTTGTTGTAGAAACAACCATTTATGAATATAATGGCATCATCTCTGTAATGACGTTGAAATGAATGAGTTGAAATCAATTTTTTTTGTGTTTATTTGTTTTCTTCTTTCACTTTCAAATCCAACACAATTATTTGAGATTGATCGATCTCACATTGGGAACACCTTTGCTGTAATACTTTATAAGGCAGGTTTTAATCAAAGCTTGCTTTTAAGATATTTAAAATTCGTTCAATATGCTTTCTAAGTTATGAACATTAAAATTGTTTTAGACTCTTTCCATTATCACAAAGGGTGGGCTGTGAAAAGATGGATTTGCAACACAACTATTTCCACCATGGTGGACATTAGCGTAGAATTTTGTGAGGCTAAAAAATAAGGTTATGAAACTTGTCTTATTTGATGTTTTGGGATCACAACATCTTAAAATTTCACAACTTAAAATAGTAGATAGAAGAAAAAAAGATTAGAACAAGTATCTTCAAAATATTTTGCACTGTGTTCCAAAGCTATCATGCATTTATACAAACTGGTACCTTTCAAATAACGTTCTACTATTTAAGCCACTCATCTATTAGTGGAATAGTTGTATGATACTAACTTCCTTTAACACATTTTTCTATTATTTACTGATTTTGACCATTCAAAGATAAGTAAAGAAATTTTATTTATTTTTAATTGCATTAAGCAAAAAGGAAAAATTACAATAAACCACTCCAAGTGGAGAGTTGGGGACAATTTATAGGCGATAAAAAGTGAATTGATTGATTGGTAAATTGATTAAGAGATGGCTTAGTTTTTTCAGAGAAGTAGGTGAAAAGAATAAATAAATAATCTCCACATTGAATGATGGTGAAACTAGATATTTGCTTTAAAATTATTGTAAAAAGGAAAGAATAAAGAAATGATTTGAGAGAGAAATATTAAAAATAATAATAAATTTATTCAAGCCAATGAAAGAATCATTGGGCAAGTTAGAGCCGTTCCAGCAGAAGATTTAACTAGCAGCCCAACCACATGATGCCGTTTGAACGGCAAGGGAAGAGTGTATGGAGTTAATAGGCAATGGGGACTTTGATTTGTAGGTTTATATTCAACACTCAATACCAAATATATAATACGTTATATGTGATTTTGGAGTGTAGTGCAGAGCAACCAATTCATATAAACACTTTTAGAAAGATGTATTTTAATTCAAAATAATGTATAATATGCAATAATGAAAGCATACGCGGTTGAATGTTGCGGACAACTCGTAGGCGATGAGGACTGAATTGACTATTTCGGGATGTCCAGCAGACGGCTTAATCTCTACGATAGGTGATAATGAAAATAGACGATTCCTTAAAATTATCAATGATCAAGTTAAGAGCTGTTCCAGCGGAAGAGTTAAAATAGCAGCCCAGCCACATGGTGAAAACAATCCATCTTTTCAAGCATGGTCCACATTCACAGTTGATGGAAAAATGCCTTCCATGATCATAAATTACAATGATAAAAGACCAGACGAGCCCAGTGAGTGTTCATTTTGTGTCTAGAGACAGAAGAAGCAGCTTTTAGTTTTTTTCCTTCTCTGTATTATTTCCTCACTGTTAGTAATTTTAATGAAGGGGGAAGAAGAAGTAAATAATCTCCAGGCCGGTTGACAGGGAAATAATAATAAATGTTTTAAATCAATGATCAAGTTAAGAGCTGTTCCAGGGGAAGAGTAAAAATAGCAGCCCAGCTATGTCGCAAATGTCTTCCATGATCATAAATTACAATGATAAAAGACCAGACGAGCCCAGTGAGTGTTCACAGTGAGCGTTCATTTTCTGTATAGAGAAAGAAGAAGTAGCTTTTAATTTTTTTTCTTCTCTGTATTATTTCCTCACTGTTAACAATGGGCAAGTTTCCTTTTCCATCATGCTGTTGCTCCTGCAGTCGCTTCTCCTCGTCTTCACCATCTTCTCAACCTTCTCAACAGCCAGCCAATGCTGGACCTTCTCAACAGCCAGCCAATGCTGGGCCTTCCACCGTCACTACTACTGACTTGGAGAGTTTTCTACATAAATTCAATGATATAAGCCAGCTTGAAAATCTGATTCTGGTTATCGAAGAGCTATTGAAGATCGCGGTAAATTCTCTATACATGTGTTTTGTATAATACGAATTTCTGCAATCCTACTTTTAGAAATCTTTCGCTTCTCAACAATTTTAGCTATACATACTTTGAGTTTGCTTTCCTAATCTATTCTTGTTAGGCTATATTGAGTGTGAATGTATTACTGTCCAACGCAGACAGGCGAGAAGAATGAAGAAGGATCTACTTCAGCAGAATGTTCTTATATCCAGTATGGCCAAACAATCCTGGAGTTTGTAGATAAACGCATTGGCATACTTCCTGCGAAGGTAAAGTTTCCATTTCGGAACTATAAAATCAAGTTACGATACAATTCCAATATGATTTAACTCTAGCAAGCTATAAATTATTGGTTGGCTGTAACTCTAAACATTTGGGAATTTGATTGTAATAGCTAGCTTACATATCATGGACCTTTTCTGTGCAGAAAGATTCCATAGATGGCATAAGTGGGGAGACAGTGAAGGCTCTTCTAGATTTACTCAAAGGGGCTGTGAAAATTCATTGGGTAGGGGCAGCACTTTCTGTGGTGGGATTTGTATTGGCTAGATTTAATCAGATGTCTACCAACAAGAGTGAGTGCCTTCAAATTTTGAAAGCTTTGGTAAATCTTGGGAAGCAAATTCTGGAGTTGAAAGAGGAAATGCCAGAGCAGAAGCAGAAACTAAACGACGCAGTGGAGTGCATCGTTGTAGGATGCAGCATCTGCACCTCTCAACTTGCAAACACCCAAATTTTCAGGTGAGTTCAGCTATCCGAGCGGTTTTGTTTGAACGGTTGAACGCGCAGGCTTGGAATTTGACGGTAAACAAATTTCATGACAGTTGATTATTTAGCTGCCTTTCAATTGATGTTTATGAAATGTATACACTATTAGAAATGCATTAATATAAATGAATCGTGTGAAGGTTTCTTACTGCTTCAGTTAATGCCGATAGTTTAGAGGCTTTTCAGCTCAAAATAGACCGCTTGTACAACGATCTCCAATTGTGGGGTATAATTGACATAGAGAAAAGTCTACAAAAGATTGCCCCGGAGTCGCAGGAACTCTATTCACACCAATCGGCAGGTAAGGTGCTTTTCAATTTTAGTCATCTATTCCTGTTATGTTTTGAGTTTTACTACAATCTTCAATTCAGTTTTTGCACAAACTTTACAGTTGGGATCACCAGTGCACGAGGAGAAGTTATCAGATGTTTAGATTTGAATGCACAAGATACGTCAGCACAAGTTGTGGTTGTCCATGGTTTCGGAGGGATCGGGAAAACGACTCTAGCCGATGCCGTTTATGCACATATTGCCCTTCAAAGTTATAAGCATTGCAGAATTCACATGGAACAAAATTGTACCAAAAATGATCTTAAAGTCCTCCAAGAACAGATTTTGAATGGGTTGTTCCACCACAACATGAAATTGAATAACTGTGACCATGGTCGTGGATTGATTCGGTCCCTTTCCGAAAAAATCCTAATCAGCCTCTATTTCTATACATTGACAATGGTCTCAAAAAGGAAGATCTCAAGGAACTTTTACCTGCAGACTTGGGCAGTTGGCTTCCACCAAAGAGCAGAATACTTGTCACTACCCGAAATCTTTGGGAGACGAACATATTTGTGGATAGGAATGTCAAACGGCAAGAATATCACGTGAGTCCTCTTCCATCGGCAAAGGCAAGAAAGATTTTGTTGAAGAAAGTTTGGGAGTACAATGATGATATGAACATAGATGTGCTGCTCAAGCTTTGTGGTGGCGTTCCTCTTCTGCTGGAAATAATTGGTTCCCAACTAGCTATAAGTACTCGAAATGCAAATAATATAGAAATATTAGAGATGATTAAAGAAGGGGAGAAGGTGGAAGAGGAAGATATGAGTGACCGTATGGTTGATTATGTGTACCTCAGATTGTTGCCACGTGTCAAAGAAGCTTTCCTAGATATCACATCCTTCTTTTATAGTTATAAAAGTCGAGAGGTGGCATACATGGTTGGGGAGGAGGAATTCAGAGCTTTAGAAGATGCATCATTTGTTAGGACATCTGAATATGGTAATGTGATTGTTCATGACATAATCCGAGCAAGAGGGAGAAAAATGTCAGAGCGAGAGGGAATAGAATCATAGATCCAGAGACTTTATCAGAATGTTTGCAAGATAAAGAGGTATGTCATATTTACAATGTCTCGTGAAAATACATTTTTTATTCACAATCATAGTAATATATTTGTTTATTTCATGCAGAGACTCAAAAGTTTAAAAGGCATCTATTTTAATAAACCATTTGAGCATCCTCTAATAGAAATTAATGAAGATCATTTGAATTGCATGAGTAATTCTTTAAGAGTGCTCTGGTATCTAAGAGGATCGCATATAATATTCACAAAGAAATGTGATAAACCATTTAAACAACTCAAATGTGTCCTTATTCCGAGTCACATTCTTGATTTACCAATGGAATTTGAGAAACTAGAGCGTATCACCTACTACTCTAGCCCATTGAGGCGAGGCATGAGTTTGTACGAGGTAAGATATATAAATATTTATCATTTCAATTAGCTTTGATTAACTTGTATAATAACACTTGACATCTTTTTCATAATTGTTCTGCAAATATATAGCTTCCTCCAAGTTTGCGTGTGATGCGCATTACAGGTTGTTCTGAGAATGGAGTTGCATAATCTAGAATTCCTTTTGAGATCACTACACCTTCTTCACTTGTAGATTTGAGGTTTATCAATATTCTAACAATGGAAAGATTACCAGATGGAGTGGAAAAGCTCACAAAATTACAAGAATTATGGATATGTAGTTGCCCTAGGTTGAGGGAACTTCCTTCAAAAATTGGGGAACTTGGCAATTTGGAATATTTAAATTTGAGTTACTGTTCTAGGTTAGAAGAATGGCCATTAAGTTTTGGAGATCTCTCAAATTTGAAGGCATTAGACTTGTCAGGATGTTCTTTGAAACTAAGAGAATGGTTGCCCTACAATATTGTAGAAAATTGTAAAGATATAATAACATAATATTTTTTTTGTTCTGAAAATTTGTTATTTGTTGGAGTCATTTCTTTGGGGAGATGGTGCCCTATGTTACCATCCCTATTTTAGGGTAGGTCAAAGATTGGTTTCAATAAAATAAAATATTATTACCGATCAAAAAATAAATAAAAATAACATAATATTTTCAACAATTCACCCTTAATACTTAATTATGAGATTTCTTTGTGATTTTTAATTTGTAAGAGAACAAGTGAGACTTAAAATTTTCAATGGCTTTTCATTTATAAAATCAAATATATATAAATAAATTGTAAAAAATGATAAAAAATGATTACTTTTAATTAATATTAATTTTTGAAATTAAATGTGGAGGAAGGATTTACATAACTATTGATTTGATGATAGAATATGAACATTGATGATTTGTAGAATCAATGTGTGTCACTTTTATAAAAGAAATGATTACACAAATATATTTTTTAAATTTTAAAGTGATATGAATTAATGTAACAAAGAAGTATTAATGTAGTTTATGTTTATAATATTTTAAATTTATAAACTTAATTGAATATATTTTTTATAAATTTAAGAGAATTATTTTAATTGTTATTTTTAAAATAAATTTAACATAATTATTTTGAAGGGACTTGAAAAAAATATAGCATTTAAAAATGATTCACTTAAATAACTTAAAAATCTAGTGCATGGAGAAATAAAAAGTAGGTATTACTACAAGTTATCATTTAATAGTTCTTCAAAGCCAAATTTACTTAAAATGGTGAGAGGTAGATGAGTGCTCTATTAGGGTTTTGTTTATTTTAAAAATCTTTGTCCCCTCTATCATTTTGCACTCTAGGTTCCAAAGTTTGAAGTTCTACTACATTTATTATAATTATTTTTAGTATTTTCTTTATATATGGCCTCAAACAACATCACTCCTATTGTTCTTACCAGTGTTGATGGCCTGGAAACTCTACAAAATTGTTCCTTCGAGCAAGCATCCCTAGAGTTTTTTTTTAAGGTATTTCACGAGCTACACATTATGTAGCCACAATAGATGTATTTCTTTCCATCACCAAATTTGAAAGTGTTTGTAGTTGGTATAATTTCACTCTTATAAGATATTTTATACAGAGAAATCCTTCTGAAAGCATGCTTCAAGAATGGGTCAACAAGCATTGGGCCCCACATGGGGCCTAACTTGATGTTCTTCAAAACCTCACTAAGGGGATTGTGTAGTGCTCCTCCATTTGTGCTCCTCCATCTGTGTTGCTTCCAAATCGCTTGTGAAGTCAAGTTTTGATTGGTATATTGTTGAATTGACTCTAATTTGTTTGATTTGTGTTTTGATTATTTATTACGTCACAATAAAGATTGATATGGTTAAAGGTATTGTGATAAATTAAATAAAAAATTTAATACCTTTGAGATGTTGATCAAATAAAATATTATCAATAATTTATTTGATTTAAATAAATTAAATTTACGATTTAATAAGAAATATTAAAATAAATATATTATTATGGTATTGTAGCTATATGAAATATTAATTAATAAATTAAATATTTAATAGTTGATTTACTTTGTTCAAATATTAAAGCAAGTTAGAATTATAAAATAATAAATAGGGGTAGTTGGCGGAGTGGAGAAATTGGTTAAAATAAGTAATTTAAAGAAAGTACTGCAGTTAGGATGCCATGCAGTTGCAAATTAATTATTTGCTTACAATAGAAGAAATGGAATGCTTTATGAAGATTCTTTGGTAACTGAAAAGAAACTAATTTTGGTATTCTGTTTTTCACGGAAGTTTTCTTGTTCTTGTTGGGGGTTTTGGGAAAACTTGGAATTGGGTGATTCTGCAGAATCTGTTGGGGACTTTGGAGGAAATAGAAGCTGCAGCTTGGAATTTGGATCCAACTTCAACCTTCAGCTCAAGCAATTAAATTTAACCAGGTTCCATTTTGTTGTGAACTCTTGCTCTGTTTTGGAATGAAGGATTGAATTTGTATGCTGTCATGGAACAAATCATATCTGTGTTTATTTGATTCTGATTGTGCTTCTTCTGCAATCCATGTACTCCTTGAGTTTGTATTTAATTTTGCTATTCTTGCCATCGACGATGATTTGAAACTTTTGGAATCCTTCATTAACCCATTGGTACTCTGTATTAGTTGATGGTTTTCTCATAATAGGAATTCGATGGCCTTCAATATAAATACCTTACTATGCATATTTTTATATATGACTTCCAGAGCATGGCATAAAAAAAAGGTGGGGGGGGAGCGCTAATGTAGCCGGCTGCTAATGGAAATTCTCCATGCGTCCTACTTTGTGTTCTTGGACTCCTTACATCTTCATGCATTTCACAACTATCATTCCCCTCGCCCCAATACCAAAACCCATTGAGTGTCTCTTTATAACTTCCAGTCAATTCAGTTATCATCGTTTCTAGTCTCTGCGTCCGCACTCAATCTCTGCAACACGGGAGTTTCTCATGACCTGAAATCTATCTTGGTCACTCTGTGGATTGTAATTTGTATCTAATCTTGATTTCCTGAAGAATTTTGTGAATTTCAAAATGCAGTTCGATTTGAATGTATTACTTTAGTCTATTTTCTTTAACGACGCTATATCCTCTGTAATTCACTATACTTATGCCACTCCATACTTTTCCATTGAGATCGATGGCCAGATAAGGTAAATTCTTAGCTGTCGCTACCCGTTAGTAAGTCTTTAATATGCCCTAGAGGCCTGGAGAAACATGTTGATCAAATGTCCTTGTAAGTTTAATTGTATTGCATTCGATTGTAAAGTGTTAGATATCCCTTGTCTGGCGGTGACGCCTTAAGCGGATTGTTAATTTCTATAACCCAGCAACAGATTAATTGCACAATAAATTCACAGAAAGAAATCTGATTTATAACAATTAATACAACTGGGTTAATTAACAACTAATAACAGCGGAAGCAAAAATAACATGAAGCCAAACACAAAAAAGACAATAACACAGATATACCCAGGAAACCCCAATGCGGGGAAAAACCTGCAAATGTTGGATCTTCTATTCAGCCTAACAGCAAACTTTTCTTTCGAAAATACAATATGAGTTTGCTAGAGCAATCTTGTATTTATAGAGCCTAGCTGCTTTACTTAGCGTGCAAGGAAATAATCTTTCCTTGCTTTCTTTGGCTTTATTTACACATAAAATCACTCTAGGATTTATCTTATCCTCACAAACTCAGAAACATTCTATTAAAGAATAAAAATCCTGCTGTTGCTAAAAATCCAACTCGAATTGATTTAAAGCAAATCTTATCTTGAGTTGCTTTAAAGCAAATCCATATCCCACTTTTCTAGCTACAAAAATCAACACGGATGACTTTGGCGGTCAGCGAACGAACCTCCTAGGTATGAGCTTAAGTCTGTGTTGGTTATGTGTTGGTAAATCGTAAGCTGGATATCTGTTTTAATGCGCTTTATTTTAGTGCGAGCTTATTTTTTAGATTGTTTTATTTTGCATCACCAATATTCTCCTCAAGTGGCGTCATCTTGTTAGTTGGGAGGAGGCCTGCGTAATGGAACACCATACCATTCTGTCCTTACCTTCTCTAAACTTCAGTCAGTATAAAAAATCAGCCCTTGAACTTGTTGAGTCGGCGTTTCAAGAATCAGACTCTTAGAAAGTGTAGTATTGAACTGTTGTGCATGTTTTGTTTATTAACTAAATACATCTTATCTCTCGGATCAACGTAGAGTAAATGAAATTGTGATTATCTTGGTGTGGTATTTATGCTAGTTAAGGCAACTGGCTCCATCAAATTTTGGAATCTATTTGAGCACTTTCCACTGTATCTCCAGCTCTGTGCGTTGAAATTTTACAACCTGTCAAGCTCCCATCATTCTCGAACTCAATCTTAAAATTTCCTGCCTTACCTAAGGTGATATTTATCGGCGCCCAAGAGTCCTTATCTATGTCTTTGGCCCAGCCGTTTACCTTGTTGATTGGTGTATCTTCATGCATTTAAATATATTAGATCAATAAATAAATGTGTATTTGTAAGTATGTATGTATTTTGTTGAGCTCGTGTGTTTTCAGTATGCTGCAGGTCGAACTCTTGTTATTTGTTGTTTCTTTAAATGAAAGAAAATTTAGGCTTAAGTTGCCTTTCATAGTTTCGTTCATTGTTTATAGTTTGTTGTTGGCTGTAGGAGGCACGATTTATACTAAAGTTGATCTAGCTAGATGAATTATATGTGTAATTATATATATATATATTTCTCATTATAACTTGTTATGTTGGACAATTTACTTGATTAATAACTTTTATATATATATATATATATATATATATATATAGCTCTGTGTTTCGATTTTAATCAAATCTCATTATCTATATTCAATCTTCAAGACATACATGTGAATAAACAGATATATTAAATTAGGATTAAAGTTTAGAACAAGTATATGTTATATGGTATTTATTAACTACAAAATTTATTATTTTTAAATATAATTAGATAATTTAAAATTAAGAAGTTGATTTTCACAAATTTAGATAGTTGAGAGACTTGTTTAAAAGAAAAGCTTAGAGGAACTATAGAATGATATTTAGTAAAGAATTTAGAATTGAAATTTCTTAATAGATGGTATACCTTTGGTTATGTTGTTGGTTTTGTTAGTTTTGTAAAAAATAATGTTAGAGTTGTAATGAATATAATGTTTAAATAACAATGATTATTTTGTCGTGGTTGCATTTGATTGATGCTTGGCCTTTTAATATTCTTACACTGTAAGTACTTTCTTTTGGATCTAATTGTTGTGTTTTTTGTGTTATTACCTTTGCATTTCTTTTCACACTATTATGTAATGAAGTTCAATATGTTGAATGTTTGACGTTTTGATTGAGTTTGTACCGTAAGAATGGTTTTATGGTTCTTTGTGGTATTGTCTTCCTCTTGAATTATTTTGATTTGAGGAGATTCTATATGTTGAAGTTTTGTGGAAACCCATGTCTTGTTCTAATTTACCCTCGATTGTGAGTTCTCAGATAGTCAGTTGTTTTAGGCTTCTAGAGGTGGGGAAAAACATTGTTTTATAATCGGTTTTCATTTTGGTTCCTTGTGAATGGTTGCTCTTATGTTCAATTTGATTTTGGTGGGTTTAGCCTTGCACTTGTAAGTGGTTTTCTTTACTCTAAAGTTCCAGCGTGAGATGCTACATGCCTCACTTGGTGCAGTTATTTGTTTAGTTTTGGTATCTTGTGCAAGTTGGCTTGCCTGTTTGTGATTTTGAGATTTTGTTGTAAGTTGGCAGAGTGGCTCTCAATGAGGGTTTGACGCCCAAAGTGGTTGGTTCAGGGTAACTCATTGAGAGTTTAATCAAGTGATAATCTAAAAATTAATTAGGGGGTTGGATATGTGCAGGATGATCATGGAAAAAATAGGCCCTTAAGTGGCAAAAAATTCAAAAAAATTAAATAAAAATTTGAATAAGTTATCTATATTATTTCAAAAATATGTAAGAATATAATATGTAGCAAATTTAATGTAGTTTCTAAACTACTAAGTTTATTTAAAAAAATGTATTTGGTGAAAATTTAAAATTTCAATGCAGTAGCACTTAAATTTCAGGGAAACAATAAGAAGTAGGTGTCTGTCTGACCACCCTAACCGCAATAAAATGATAATATTTTTTTATAAGAATTTAGATATAAGTAGAGGACTCATGTCCTCATGTGATGCATATATTTTTTTAATTTTTTTCCAAGTAAATAATTAATTATGAATTTTTTATTACAACTTTTAAAAAATATAAAAAAATCAATGTCAGACCACCTTAATTTGGTCAAAACTTCATGAAATTCATTTGCTTTAATCCTATAGTATGCAAAGCATAGAATGTGACACATGTTTTGAAAATGTGACACCATTTGAAACCTATAGATGTTTTTCAATTAGCCCATCAATAATTAGGGCTTTAGTCGTAATTCAAATAGAAAATGAATAATAATTATTTATTAAATTCAAAGTAAAGCATAATTTATATTGGTAGAAAGCTGAGAATCTCCTTTAAAAACCCTTTTCATTTAATCAATTTTGGGTAAAAAAAAGTCGTCAACCACATACCCATCATATCGCCATTTTTTGGCCCATCATTATCCTGCACATACTCGATTGGATAGTATCATATATTAATTCAGATAATGTAGCCTCACTCATGGCCCCAAGTGCTCGTTTAGGCTTGGGATGAGTGGGAAGGCCTGGAATGGCAAGATCAACTTCCTTGCCTCTGCCTAGTAATTTTGTAAGGTATGTTGATCCTGCATAGCCTGCATGGGGGTCTAGCGGCCGATAGAGGTGGCTAAGTAGTTCGATAGCCTTACCCATAGCAACCCATGCAATGACACTCCACCCTTTAACAACCTTGTATTCTTGTTGTTCCCCTCTTGTTTCTTATGTACCTCTGGAAGCGAATGTTTCCTATGTTGGATGTTTCTTGCATTGGATGCTTTCTTGTGTTATTGTTGCTCTTGTCATGGAGTCTTGTAAACCTTGTTTCACTTGATGGTATTTTGTTGTGGTCCTTCTTGTCAACTCCTAGCATGGGGGGTTGGCCTTAGGGTTCATGTGGTTGGGTGGAACGTGCTATGCACCCCATTGGGTTCCTAGTTGAGGATCGAGTTGTGTAGAGTTGTACCAGTTGCTGTGACTCCAAAGCTATACCAGTGTTGGAACTAGACTTGATGATTTGGAATCATTCATATCATTTGTATTATTCCATGTTATTGTACTTTTCCCATTTATGTTGGGAAGCAACATTGTATGATGTAATTTTTGCATGATGTACACCTCCATATCATTATTGTAATGGTTGTAATCTTTGGCTTTATCTTATGATTGTTGATGGATGCTTATATTTTACACAATTTGTGTTGATCCTTGTATTATTATGTGTTCATAAATGGATGTATAATCATTTCTTACTTATTCTTAATTATGGTTTGCATGTAATCTTGGGATTCATTAACTATCATTATGGAATGGGTTTATGTTTCATAATGCAGTCTTGTACACCCCAGAGGACGTAGTTATTATTGTATATGCATATTTGTGTTATAGGTGTTGTATGTTAATGATCATCTTATGTTATGTTTTACCTTAATCTACGCTGCATTCCAGTTTACTTTTAAAAATAAATTATGCTATAATTTTTTAGTTCTAGTTGTCCTTTGGGGTTTGTGCATCGGGGCATTACATGTTGACTTGATGAGGTTAACCATGTTTAGAAAATCCTCATACTGGACTCTTGGAATGTGCACTCATCCTTGTTGGTATTTCATCCTTGGTCATTAGACTTCACAATCTAATATGACAAGAAATTTTGCATTCTTATATGACTTAAATTTTTGAGTCTTCCCTTGCCTTATTGGAATTTTTTTCACCCTATTACCTCTTCTTTGGGAAAGTTTTTTCATATGGAGCTTGATCAAATTTTCAAGCACATACTAATTAATGTATATGCACTATGATCAATTTGTTTAAAGATTTATTCAATAAAGTTTATGAAAATTTAGATTGGAAACCTTCATCACACCTAACAAGTGTTTTATCTCAACCTTCCTAACACTTATTTGAGGTTTCAATTCATATATCATAAAATTAAGGATTTCCCTCTCACCACTCCCTAGGTCAAATATCATCCTTGGGTGACTAAGGTTTCTAAGACTACAAAGGCTACTATTGGAGCTGAGATATAGCTCTGATACCATGTTGAGATGATGAATTGCACAACCCCTGAAGCTCCGGAATCTTCAATGCAGGACTTTAGCCATGAAAGATAATCAACCAAAAAATAAGTGTTGCAACAATGGAATGCTGATTGAAGATTCTATTGATATGATATTGATGATATCTGATTGATATCTAGATATCTGATATATTGATATTGATATTGATTGATTACAAATGTACAAGATGCCTGATTATATAGGCAAGAGCTAAAATCTAATATGAATGAGATGTTGCCATATGTCAAGATCAAACAACATGTGACAACATGTGGACCCTAATGGTGATGATCATTAAATGAGGAGATAAGTTCTAGAAGGACAACTCATCTTCTAGAAGGAATCTTATCCCACGAAACTAGGAAGGGAATATTATCCCACTTATTAAATGATTGCAACCTAGGACTAAATGATTAAATGCAAGACCTAAGTTAACTTATGCTAGTGTAATAATTAATTAATTAATTACACTAACACCCCCCCATAAGTGCAACTTAGGGAGGAAAATGCAATGATTATGCAAAGAATATGATCAATGATGATGGGTCTCAGCTACGAGGCCATGTTAGGTACCCATGTACATGAAGATGCAAAAAATCTCCCAAAAGAGGAGAAAAGGAGAAAACCCAGTGGGAACAAAACCCCTCTCCAAAAAGGAGATGAAAAAGAAAAAATGTGAGATAGGATGGGAAGGATGGAGGACTCCCAAATACCCCCCAAGGACACCATCTGTCACATGAATACCATGTTGGAGCTAAGATATAGCTCTGATACCATGTTGAGATGATGAATTGCACAGCCCCTGAAGCTCCAGAATCTTCAATGCAGGACATTAGCCATGAAAGATAATCAACCACAAAAGAAGTGTTGCAACAATGGAATGCTGATTGAAGATTCTATTGATATGATATTGATGATATCTGATTGATATCTGGATATCTGATATATTGATATTGATATTGATTGATTACAAATGTACAAGATGCCTGATTATATAGGCAAGAGCTAAAACCTAATATGCATGAGATGTTTCCATGTGTCAAGATCAAACAACATGTGACATGTGAACCCTAATGGTGATGATCATTAAATGAGGAGATAAGTTCTAGAAGGACAACTCATCTTCTAGAAGGAATCTTATCCCACCAAACTAGGAAGGGAATATTATCCCACTTATTAAATGATTGCAACCTAGGACTAAATGATTAAATGCAAGACCTAAGTTAACTTATGCTAGTGTAATAATTAATTAATTAATTACACCAACAACTACCACCTCGAAATATGAAAATAAATGGACTATGGTGTCTCACTAGAAAGGTAAAAATACTACCTCTAATGGACCCCAAGTAAATTCTCAACCTTCTACAGATTCTTATATTGCTAAAGTGTATCCAACTATTCTTTGAAAATCTTAAAAGAAGGGAAAAGAGGTTTCTATGCTCTCAAGTGATGCTATACCCTTGGGTGATGCACCTACCAAGCTAAAGCTTTATTGGATGACTCAGCTCGCATTAGTTCTTTCTTTACCACCTAAGGTTCATATTTATTCTCCCTCATCATTGGAACCTTTTTTATGCTCTTGTAACCCTCTTGATCACATGAAGGAGGGTAAATATGTGTTATAAAAATGGATGAATTCATCACCCAACATTCAATTAGAATCCTTTTCCTTTATCTTTTTCATAATTACTTATCCATGCTAGAGGAGTCAGGTAGCGATGACATGCTCAATTCTTGTCCATAAAATTTCTTTCTTGGAATGTATGAAATCTCACTGATCACCACATAAATTATTTTATATGGGATGCTAGAGAGCAACAATCATGAACTTAGGTGTTCTATTTTTAGAAGTGAAGATCTTTAGTTTCATGCTTTTTATGATAGGCCATGTTATTTAGCCTGCTAGTACCATGGTTTGCACCTCTCATGATGTGGACCATGGAGGGGTTACCACTTTTATCTCTCCTAGGTGGCCCTCTTATATCATTGATCATGGTTATAACCGCACAAAATATTTTATTTAAATTCTATTAAATATTGAAATAATCATTTTTTGGGATCATAAGTGTTTATTCTTCTAATGATGTTGAGAGATCTCTTCTTTAGCAATGGATTGTGAATCCAATGTTAGATGCCACTTGGGTTTTGTGTGGGGAATTTAATATGGTTGAGATGGTATATGAAAAAGATGAGACATTGCATTTTCTCTAGATAACTAGCAAGAGAGAGGCATGGTATTGCATACACAATAAATTGGGCCTTTATAACCCTAATTTTGGTTGTCATCACACACAACCCTTTTGGAATACATGGTGCACTTATGTGTTGGATAAGATATATTTTTTAATTTTTTTAATCATGTTATGATATTTGTATAATATTTTTTCTCCTTTTCCAATTTCTTTTCTCTTCCAATTAACCCTTTGTCAAATGCCACCATGTTAGATCACTTTCCCATAAAATTAAAAATTGAGTGGAAATTGCACTCCCCTCAACCTTATAAGACTTAGTTTCTTTAAAATAAATTCTTGCCGAATCATCAACCCACATTGGCTCACATCGACAAGATATCGAACTTGGAAATTTGAGCCACTCAACCAACTAGTTGGGTTGCATGATTAAATAGAGAAATTTGAAAGAAACATTTCATTTTCTCCACATCTATGGGTTTTAGTTTTCCAAATTTAACATACTTTCATACGAGGTTACCACCTTAGATCTTTTTGAATCCATGGAGATTATTGTAGCCAACCCCTTCACCCATGCCTTGTAGGTTTAGGTGGTAGAGCTAAGGTAGAAAAAGTAGATATAGAAAGCAACCACTTTGTGTGAAGTACCAACCTTAAAGCCAAACTCCACTAGCTTTTAAGGTTGTTAATAGGACTTTGAAGGAGCTTTTTCAATCTCTCAAATCCCACCATGCCTCTTATGACATCAAAAAAGTTAACGATGGTTAAAAGGTGCTTAAATAATTTCTAAACAATCTGTAAGATTTTGTCAAGAACTATGAGAAAGACTTCATTACCCAAAATAATTCTCCTAAATTAGAATTTCCCATTCAAGAGTGCCTTCAAGTTGTTCCCTATTCAATCTCTTCTTCAAAACAAGCATTTTTTATTAACTACTCTCCATTGTTGATCTCAAGGAAGCTATGCACATAATTAAAAATGATAAGGCCCCTTGGTGTGATGGTTTTCCTTGTGAAATTTATAAGGCTCTATAGGGCTATGTTGGCAAGGACCTACATAAAGTATATCTAAAATATTTCCATTTTGAATCCTTAGGGAAATTCATTAATAAATTAAATATCAAATTCATACTTAAAGCTAGTGATCCTAAAGATATTTGTAATTGGAGGCTTCTCACCTTGCTCAATGTGTCATATAAGATCATTTCCTATGACTTTAAAGGTGTGTGATCTTCTTTCTCAAAAAAAATCTTCATAAGATCCAAATATATTTTGAAAAATTTAATTGTAGTTTGGGAAAGTATGGAATGGGCTCAACACTCCCAATAGAAGGCCCTTTTTTAAATTTGATTTCTTTTTTCAAATCTTATGATCATATTATGTTTGTAGGAAACAAGACAGTAAGAAGCAACTATGACAACTTGTTGCAAATGGATTGTGAAGAAAAAGACTGATTAGGGCTAATAAATCTAGGGTATTTTTTAAGGGAAATATCCCTATTTGAATATAATTTAGAAAGATAGAAAAGTAAGGAACTAGGAAATAAGAAAGAAAAAGGGAACATACTATACAAAGCATAGACATAGACCTAAATTTTATGTTAGATACTAAATAAAAATATGCATGGAGATATAAGGATTGTGAATTAATATTGATGTATGCTAATGTATGCGATATGCTATATAGAATTAAGTCTTACTATAGTATGTGATTGCTTTCAACATTTATCTTATATTCTATTACTATCTCTTCTAGGGTATAAATAGATAACATAAGAGTACACTACATTTAGATCTTTGGAATATTTTCTAATTTCCCTTGTCAACATTTTTTTGTTGTTGAGACCTTAGTAGGAGTAATGGAGAATACATATGATAAAAATAGAAGGAAGAAAATATGACATAAGAAAAGATCAAAAAAAAAAATTTCATAATTAGTAGAAATCTCTTCTAGGTCCTACCCCTATGAGAAGAGGGAGGGTAGGAAACTATAGATGACAAATGGAAAGGGACAAGGAAGCCTAAAAATATCCTTGAAAAGATGTAACCATTCAAAGTAATACAACCATGGGATACTTAAGGATTAAGGAAACACCATATCTAAAACACCCACATGTGGCAAAGGGAGATAACAAGAAGTTAAGATAGATTAGTTAAATTATACAATTAGTGATGGATATGAATATGGAAAATAATAAAAACAAAAAAAATTGAGTGTCAAGAAATATATTACAAGAGAATAGAAAAGGAAAAATAAATAAAAAGGGAGCACACCAATGAGGGTTTAGTGTGCCATTGTGGGTGTATCCAAACAAAAGACTAGTAATTTATTTGAGTTTGAGAAAAAATGAGTGTGCCACAAGAGCTACAACCAATTTGATAATTGATTATATATAGAAAATACTCTGCAAGAGATGAATGTCCATGTCAAAAATGATACACATAATCTAGATAATCTATAAGGAATGATTATCGTGCATATGACATGAATCCAAGAAAATATGGGAAGAATAATGTAGGAATATATTAATCCCAACAATACCATAACTAATTAAGACACCATTTAATCAACTCAATATTGGTCTAATATTCATATCAAGATTGATGAAGAATATAAATCAGTATTTAACCCAATAGAAGATCTTCAACCTTTGAAATTTTATGTGGACTACCTAGACCAATTGGTGAACTTATAAGTGTGAAAAGGATAGAGGAGGAAGAATAACATGTGATACCTACCAATAATAATTTAAGGAGTATATGAGGAAATTGTGAAATGGCAACACGAACTAATAGAATGTTGCTAACAAACATGAAGTTATCTCCCAAAACAATATAATACTTTGAAGAAGTACAACCCCTTGACAACCAAAATAAAGAAGTATTTAAACAAACAAAAAGAGAGAGAAATATTGTAAGGGATTAAAAAAAGTATTAGGGAAAGAATACTTTCATATTCAATTGAAAAGAGACAAGGGAAGGGAGAATAAATCCATAAAATAAAGAACAACTAAGAAACCAAAAGACAAAGCAAACAAAACCTACCGCAAGAAAGAAAAAAACATAATAAAGATGGAATCGCCAATTAAGTTGATAGTATTTGGAAAGGATACAACTGAAGATCTGACCATATATTTATTTAAGAATCAATATGGAAAAGTAACAATATAACCAAAGATCAAATTAAATTATTAGATTTTGTAGGGACATTTTGAAGAGATGCTTTGAGTTTGTACCAGAAAACCTATCCATGACATGATAAATAATGGAGTGAGGTGAAGAAATAATTCATAGATAATTTTGAATCCTTGAAGATCCTAATAGGAGTGAGAAATATGGGAGACTTAGTATAGAGATAAGGAGAATCCATAATAGAGTTTGATAAGATATTTGAAGAATTCTCTAGGAAACTAGAAGAACCTCTAATGGAGAAGCAATAAATTGAATGATTTGTTTCATGGTTAACTCCTAAGATCAGAACATCATTAGATGGAAAAAAAATTCATGCCTAGTCCAAAGAGGTGACCTTAGTTTTCTACATTGAGAGTCAAACTTGGAGAAGGGGAGAAAAAGGAAGGATAATATAGAGAAAGAAAAGTTGAAACTAGAAATAGTAAAATTCAAGATAAAAAAGAAATACTAGCAAGGAAGGAGAATAGCCCATAAAAGCAAGTACCAAACACATGGTGCACATATTATACAAGGGAAGGAAACTCTAGAAATGAGTTACCTATGATCAAATGATAAAATAAGGTTTCCGTGCACTAAGGGTAGACCTTAGGAAAACACCTAATAAGAGTCAAATAGTCTATTGTGGACTTTAAGATCAGTAGGATGATAAAAAAACAAAGGATTATCCATCAAAATTATTCAAATTACAAGAAGAGGATGGTCATGATCCTTTGTGTAATGACCACCATAATAATAAAAATGATTATAAAATGGCACATGTGAAGAGGTTGGAAAAGAAACCTCTATAATAGAATCATGGATATAATGTCCCTAGTTGGGGAAATCAAAGAAATATGAGTACACTACAAATAAACTACCCAATCAAGGACCTTATGTTAACAATTATAGTAATGATGAAAAAAGTGAGTATAATAGCTATGGATGAGGAAGAGGCTATGGTAGAGGAAGGAGGATAAGTTATTCCCATTGTTACAAATGAGGTAAGTAGGGGCACTTTGCTAATGAATGTTGGTTAGATAAAAAATGTGGATTTTTTGGTAACACAACATTATGTATTCAACTATGATAAGGCACAACAATATTTTATAAATGCATCATCACAATCTAAAATTCATGAATTGATAAGGTTCAATGCACAAAAGGGAGAAATGATAATGAGAAGAATACCTAAAGAGACACTACAAGTAGCTAGAAGGTGTCAGAAAGAAGATAAATATGACTCAGAAAATTTAAGCACTAATACATCAAAACAAGAGCAGGTCAAGGAAAAAGACTATTTAGATGAAAAAAACTAAAACATAAAAAGAAATATTAAGATGTGTTGGTAACTAGGAAAGGAACTAATATTACAAAAAGATATAATACCAATAGCGATGACTAGATTAAAGTGGAAGAATAAGAAGAAGACTTCTTCCAAAAAAAATACTATCATGATAAAATATTTGAAAAGTAAAAATAAATGTAATTAAGAAGGGGAAAAAAGGAAAACTTATTTTCTAAAGAAGAGGTAGCACTAAAAAACTTTCCCAACTCACACAACAAAATATTCTACTAGAAAAAGTTAAATAATTTTGCAAATATTGGAACAAACATTACAACCAAAAGCCACACTTAAGAAAGATGAGAAAAAAGACTTGGAAATCTAGGCCACTAATGATTACAACTCACATCAATCATAAAATACTTAAAGTAATGTTGGACCAAGGATTAGATGTCAATATGCTTCCAAAAAGGGTTTGGGAATAATTGTGCATAACTCAACTAGAAGAAACCCCTTATAATATAATACCAACTAATGTATCAGCCATGGAAACAATGGGAACATGGAATAGGGTCAAATTTAACATAATGGGAGTAAAACAAATAGTAGACTTTGTAGTGGTGGCAATGAAGGAACCTTTTAATTCATTTAATGCACTATTAGGTTTATGATGGTTTTTAATGCTAATAGGATAGTAGACTCTAGATACCTAAAGAAATAGTATTTATAGATGACACTAGGATAGTGAACATCCCATTACATAGAAATACCAATGAGGATTATATAGAAGAAATTGATCAAAAAGAACAATGTGATGAGGAAACCAAAATTATCCTCTATTCTATCTCTAAACTACATAAAATGGAAACCTTAGATGAACCTAACTTGAAAGGGGAAATAAAAATTGAGAGTGAGAATTATAGTATAGATAGTGATGAGGTACTTAACATATGGCTACAATAAGATTTGGAACTTAAAAACCAAAAAATTATATGAATTGAGAAAATATTTATGGTGAGGATAACATAGGAAATCTATGTCCACCACATTAGATAGAAACACACTAAAAAAGATGTCTTACATTAGATTATCATCAAGAACATAAATCACACAATCATATATGAAACATGTGTCGCATTCTATACTTTTCATAATATAGGATTAAAAAAAAAAAGAATTTCATGAATTTTTGACCAAGTTAAGGTGGTCAGACATACGAGTTTTTATATTTTTTAAAAGTTGTAATAAAAAATTCATAATTAATTATTTATTTTGAAAAAAATATTAAAAAAATATGCATCACCTCGAGACATGAGTCCTCTACTTATATGTAAAATCTTATAAAAAAATATTATCATTTTATTGTGGTTAGGGTGGTCAGACAGACACCTACTTTTTATTTTTTCCCTGAAATTTAAGTACTATACTGCATTGAAATTTCAAATTTTCACCAACTAGATTTGAAAAAAAAAAAAACCTAGTAGTTTAGAAACTACATTCAATTTTCTATTGATTCTATTCTTACATATTTTCGATATAATATAGATAACTTATTCAAATTTTTACGTCAAGTTTCCTAACTCTAATTTTTCTAAATTTTTTGCCACTTAAGGCCCTGTTTTTTCCATGATGATCCTGCACATACCTAGGTCCACAAATTTGTCCTCTTGTGCTAACTGAAGTGTTTATAGCTCTGCTAAACTCAATCATGTTTCTTTCTCCACTAGTCTACCCTTCCATTTCACTAATACTCACTAAATTCTTTGCCCCTTGTCTTTCTAATCACTCTTGAATAAAAAATATCTTCAACTTCAAAATTATTTTCTCTCCTCTTAAAATTAGTTTTCTCTTTATATTGTTGGCTGCTCCAACTAATTTTTTCCCTCACTTGCTAGTGTAAATGTGGCATATTGGTGCAAGTGCACCAAGTACATGACAAAGGAGTTAGAAGGTCCATAGTTTGAGTTTGGTGAAATTGGGTCACTTCAATGTAATAAGGCCATGTCAAGGCCATTTTAGTGTTTTAGGAGTCATTTTGTGTCATTTAGGTGATTAGGGAGTTTTTAGTGCAATAAAGTGTTAAAATGGAGAAGTTGTCAAATTTGTTAAGTTCCAAAATTGCAACAAATTTGAATGATAACGGTTAGTTTTTGAAAGATGGTGGTTGAAGCTAGTTGGGGAATGTTAGTTGGTGTATTTTTTGTTTAAAAAGACCTCACATGGTTCAAGGTTAGGGTTGGAGATGTCGTACTTAGAAGATCAATAAAATTCATTATTTCCTTGCAATTTTATGTATTTTTCCATAAATTTTGATGTTCTTTTGAATTGTACGGTTCTGTACAGGGTGGTTGTGCTCTCTTTTGGATGGAATTTGGTGGGAAGAAGAATTAACTCCATTTTAGTTTTGGTTTTGTTGGATTTCAAGTGATTTTGTGCATTTTAGAAGCCAATTACTAAGGGTGAGTCTGTATACCCTGTTTTAAGGGTTTTGAGTGCATCAAAATGTCATTTTAAGCCTTCCACCCACTGTATGCTTTTGTAACTCAGTGGAAAGGATTATTTAGGGTTATAAAACATGTGTGTGTGGTTTTATGGGTAAAGGAGGCGATAGAAGGTTTTTAGGTGATGCCCTAGAGGTCAAATAGTGCATTTTTTAGTGGAAAATGGTGGTTTAGTGCTAGGGTTTGAAGAAATATTTATTGAAATTTTAAGCTTGTGTATATCTTTTTAAAGGTTATTCAGTCTTTGGCTAGCTGTGGGAAGGTTTGGAGAATAGGTTTTCTATAAACCCTTGCCTAACTTGTGAAAAGAGGGGGATTTGGGGTTTGTGATGTTAGAGGGCTTGTAATGCCCTAAAAGTGGTGGATTTTGTGCTTTGGAAGACTGGTTAATGCTGACCAATAGGTTTTTGCATGTGGAAGGAAGAATAAATGAGTTTTGCTTTGTTAATTTGGCCTAATTGGCCTTGTGGACAATGTAGTTTGCTTGTTTTGTGAAAGTTGTTCCAAAAGAGTCTTATGAGGGTTTGATGTACATTGAAGAAGGCTTAAATGGGTTCCTAATATGGTGGTTTTTTATAAAGTTTGTTAAGGAATTCTAGGATTTAAGGTGGGAAAATTAGGTCTGTAGACCTACAAGAGTGACTAGGTGAAAAGTTGAAAATAAGCCAAGATTGAGTTTTGAGGGAAGGAAGGAGGTTGGAATCCTTTTGTATTATGGAAGTGAGTTGTTTTCCACTTTGATTGCTATTAAATGGTATCAAAGCATAGTTATTAGATCTTTGACGGTGATAGGTTGAAGTTTGCAAAGAAGAAGGTTGAAAGTTTGTGTGCAAGGAAAAAGGTGTAATTAGAGGAGTAAAGATGCCTCCTAAGGGAAGCACTATTGTTAGGAAGATTGATCAACAGGCTAGAGAGTTAAAAGCCTTGAAAAAGTAGATGGTTGCATTGAAGTCTAAAGTTGGGGTTAACATGGATGAAAGTGATTCTGGAGAGGAAGAAACTTCTAGTGAAGAGGAAGAGTTGGAGCCAGAGGATGTGAGGATGATAAAGGTTTTGAAGGATGTGAAAGGTGAGGGACAAGGAAAAATGGATTTGCCTATGTATGGGGGTAAACTAGATGGTGAAGAGCTCTTGGATTGGATAGGAGCCATGGAGAATTATTTTGAAAGTGAAGAAGTAGATGAAGAACACAAGGTGAAGAAGGATAATACCAAGTTAAAAGGACATGATTTGCTATGATGGAACTTTGTGCAAGATGAAAGGCAGGGTATGTGCAGAATCATGATGGGCCAAAAAGTGGCAATATGATGTGTATGTGGCTGACGAATTTTTTTTTACCCAAAATTAATGAAATGAAAAGGGTTTTTAAAGGAGATTCTCAGCTCTCCACCAATATAAATTATGATTTACTTTGAATTAAACAAGTAATTATTATTCATTTTCTATTTGAATTATGACTAAAGGCTTGATTGATAGGTTGATTGAAAAACATCTATAGCTTTCAAACAGTATAACATTTTTTGAATCCAAAACATGCGTCACATTCTATGTTTCACATATTAAAAAAATAAAAATTGAATTTCATGAAGTTTTGACCAAGTTAAGGTGTTTATACATACAAATTTTTATATTTTTAAAAGTTGTAAAAAAAAATCATAATTAATTATTTACTTGGGAAAAAGTTACAAAAAAATATGCATCACATGAACATGAGTCCTCTACTTATATCTAAAATCTTATAAAAAAATAGTCATTTTATTGTGGTTAGGGTGGTCAGATAGACACCTACTTCTTATTTTTTCCTTGAAATATAAGTACTCTGCATTGAAATTTCAAATTCTCACCAAATAGATTTTTTTTTTAAACAAACCTAGTAGTTTAGAAACTACATTCAATTTAATACAGATTCTATTCTTACATATTTTTGAAATCATATAGATAACTTATTCAAATTTTTACGTCAAGTTACCTAACTCTAATTTTTCTAAATTTTTCTAAATTTTTTGCCACTTAAGGGCCTTTTTTTTTCCATGATTCAGATCCTGCACATACCTGTCAGAAAAAGGGGAAGACCAAGATCACTTCTTCAGAGAGAATGTTGACAAAACTTAAAGGTAAGTTCCTTCCTAGTGATTACAATGTTCAATTGCTTAAAAAACTTCAAAATCTTAGGAAAAAGGATCTAGATGTGCAAGCATACATCAAGGAGTTCTATAAGTTAAGTATAAGGAAAAAGCATGAGGAAGATGAGGGAGAAAGAGTAGCAAGATATCTTAATGGATTGAGGTATAACATTCAAGATGAAATCAGGTTGATGACACCAAAAATAGTAGAAGAATGTTTTCAAATGGCTATAAAGGTGGAAGAGAAAGTGAAGAGGAGACAAGAGAAGACAACAAGAGGAAGAGGCAGTACTTTTAGAGGGAGAGGAACCTTTTCTTCACCAAAATAGTCCAATCAAGAACAAGATGCTGATAAAGGTAAAGAAAAAGTGTTGAATTTAGAGGTGAATGGAGAGGTGGAAGAACAAGTTTTAGGGGTAGGTATGCAGATCAAGGAATAATTTCTAATGTGTTTTTAGGAAGGTGTTACAATTATGGTGAGTTTGACCATCCATCCTACAAATGCCCTGAGAAATTTGGTGCTACATCAAGTGGAGGAGAAAGGAAAGGCAAAAGAAGAGCACAAATTGTCCAAGAAGATGAAAGTGAAAGTTCAAACTCCAATAATTGAGCTCCTAAATTTGGTGAATCTTTGATGCTACAAAGACAACTCTTGAAGGCCTCCAAGGAGAAGGAACCAAGGCAAAGGAGAAATCTATTCAAGACCACATGCAAGAGTAAAGGTAAAGTATACAAGGTAGAAATTGATTAGGATCCATTGATAATATAGTGTCAATAGAAATGATAGATAAGCTTAATTTGGTGAAAGTTCCTCATGAAAAACCCTATAAGGTGTTATGGTTAAATGATGATTAGTCACTTCTAGTTAATGAGAAGGATTTAGTTGAATTTTAGATTGGAGGGTACAAGGATAGGGTACTTTGTGATGTTCTACCAATGCAATGTTGTCGTTTGTTGATTGGAAGGCCATGGAAATTTGACAAACATGCTATGTATGATGGAAGGGCCAATACATATTAGATTGAACATGATGGGAACTCATTTACTTTGCTTCCATTGCAAGAGGAAGTTAAGGATCAAACAAAGGAAACAAAGGTAATCATGATGGGTAATAAAGAGTATGTGAAGATGGGGGAAGTCAAGAATGATCAGTTGGTAGCCATGACAAAGGTTGCAAACATTAGGACAAAGGTATTGTAGGTTGGTGCATAGTTAGAAAGGAGAAATGATGAGAAGAAGATGTTAGAGACTGGCTTAAAGAAGGCCACAGATGGTTTTCTTGTAAAGACTCCAAATAGTTTGGAGAAGTGTGATAATATAATGGTTGAGACAATGCTTTGTCCAGTTGTTGGAAGAAAGGTTGATGGGTAGGTGTATTCCATCAGTACAATTTTTAGAAACTTTGAGAAAATAGAAGCATTTGAGTCTGAGATCCTGACAAGAGATGCAAAGACAAAGAGTGAAGTGAAAAGAGGTACTTGGCCAAAGCATTTGAATGAATTCAAGTATGCAAGGATGATGAGGGACAACATTCAAGAACCAAGAGGTAAATGTTTGTTTGTAGGTATGAAATTAATTTCAGTTGGGGAGTAATGGTGGAAGGCATGAGGTAGGTTAGTTTGCAAGGATGAGGCAATGGCAAGGTGGACACAAGTTCAACAATGCAAGATATGAAGCAGGAACCGAGTATTTGTTCCCATAGAGGAGACTTCCAAATTAGGGAGAATTTGTAAGGAAAATTCATGCTATGAAAGAGCTAGGTTTGAGTCAGTTTGGTCCTCATGGGACATGAGGTTTTCTTTTAGGGGGGTTGTATGGTGCATGTGCACCAAGTTCATGACAAAGGAGTTAGAAGGTCCATAGTTTGAGTTTGGTGAAATTGGGTCATTTCATTGTAATAAGGCCATGTCAAGGACATTTTAGTGTTTTAGGAGTCATTTTGTGTCATTTAGGTGATTAGGGAGTTTTTAGTGCAATGAAGTGTTAAAATGGAGAAGTTGTCAAATTTGCAAGTTGCAAAATTGCAACAAATTTGAATGATAAAAGTTGGTTTTTGAAATATGGTGGTTGAAGTTGGTTGGGGAATGTTAGTTGGTTTATTTTTTTTTTTAAATACCGCACAATGGTTCGAGGTTGGGGTTGGAGATGTATTTTATTTTGTGTATTTTCTATATTTTTCTAGAAATTTTGATGTTCTTTTGAACTATATAGTTTCATACAGAGTGATTTTGCTCTCTTTTGGGTGGAATTTGGTAGGAAAAATACTTAACTCCATTTTAGTTTTGGTTTGGTTGGATTTCAAGTGATTTTGTACATTTTAGAAGCCAATTACTGAGGGTTGGTCTGTATACTCTGTTTAAGGGTTTTCAGCTCATCAAAATGTCATTTTAAGCTTTCCACCCATGGTATGCTTATATAATTTGGTGGAAAGGATTAGTTATGGTTAGAAAACATGTGTGCATGGTTCTATTGGAAAAGGAGGTGACTAGAAGGTTTTTAGGTGATTCCCTAGAGGTCAAATGGTGCAATTTTTAGTGGAAAATGGTGGTTCAGTGCTAGGGTTTGAATAAATATTTGGGGGCAGCAATATTTATTGAAATTTAATATTTCTCAGACCTTTTTAAAGGTGATTCAAGCCTTGGTTGGATGTGGGAAGGTTTGGAGAATGGGTTTTCAGTAAACCCTTGCCTAACTTGTGAAAAGAGAGGGTTTTGGGGTTTGTGATGTTAGAGGGCTTATCATGACCTAAAAGTGGTGGATTTTGTGCTCTAAAAGACTTGTTAATGCTTCTCAATAGTTTTTTGCATGTGGAAGGAAGAATAAAGGAGGGTTGCTTTGTTAATTTGGCCTAATTGGCCTTGTGGATAGCATAGTTTGCTTGTTTTGTGAAAGTTGATCCAAAAGAGTCATATGAGGGTTTGATGTATGTTGAAGATGTTAAATTTTAGTCATCAGATTAACATGCAAAAAAAATTAATTCAAAATCAGATACAATAACACATGTACCCTGGGAAAACCCTCCTCTTGAGGGAGAAAAACCCAACAATAATATATCACTTATATATTGAATCACAACAAGAATATCTCCTTTACAATGAGCCCAATAATGAGGCTAAGAATAGCATCACAATCAAATGCAAATATAGAAACTATGTGATGCAATCTACTGATAATGATCTCAACCTTCTACACAAAAGTTGATCTGCACTTGAATGATAAACTGTTTCTCACACATCAATATAACAATGACGATCTCAGACTTCGATAACAGATTGACTAATCTACTCTGATCCTTACTCTTATTCGCACCTTAGACTAGTGAATGAACAATGTAAATTGGATGATTAATGGTGAACAAATGAAGTCATATATATATCAAATGATAGAAGAGATGCAACTCTTCAAAATCGAAGTCAGCTGCAATATAGATAACAAAACATCTAATAGCAAGAGGTCAGCTTCTCTTAGAAATAAATGCCTCTTCATAAGTCTTAAGTTGGCCTCCAATGATAATCAAAGATGCCTTTTCATTTGGACACAACCAATAGGGAAAAGGTCGGCACACATAGGAACTCATGCCATTTAAATAAGGCGCACCTCTTCATAAATAGAAAAATTTATAAATTAAATAGCTTGAGCTATTATTTAACTTATTCAATCAAGGATAATCAACAAGCTGGAAGAATATGACTAAAGCTATAACATCAACACTCCCTCTCAGCTAGGGAGGATACTTCCGGCTGCTCAAGACAAATCACCTCATCGTGATGTCTATCACTATGGCTACAACCACAAATGAAAAGAAGAAAATCACCTCATTGTGATATTAGATATTGCCTCAACACGATATCAACCATAATGGCTACAACCATACTATGGTGTGTACAAGTGTTCGTCACTTGCGTGATGTTATCACCTCAACATGAATTTCACCATGGCTCTCCTAGAGGGTGAAACACAAGTACAAAAATATGTCATGGAGTCACACACATGACATCCACCATGACTCTCTCAGAGGGTGGAAACAAGGGCTTTCACCTCAAATCTCAAAGAGAAATGTATTAACAAGGGCTTGCACCTCAAATTCCTCTGTCTCAGAGGAAAATGCATTAACAAGGGATTTCACCTCGAACTTCTCTCACGAGAAGAACTCACAACAAAGCTCACTGATATCGGTGACTCTTTCGGGCCAAGGGCCGGATCCTCCACCATACCAAGCTTATCTTGAAAGTACGTGAACTTTATCCCGAGAGAGGTTTGGTGAGAATGTTTGCCGCTTGCTCATCGCTAAGCACATATTCTCAATCAGATAGCCTGTAGGTACATATATCTCTGATATAGTGGTACTTGATCTCAACATGCTTGGTTCTGTCATGGAACACAAGATTGACAAATAGCTTCACGCAACTCTGATTATCACAATGAATGATACTAGGCTCCATTGATTGCCCAAATAATCCTGCAAGGAGCTTACGAAGCCACACTACTTCCCGAGCTGCCATACAAGCTGCAATATACTCTGCCTCGACTGTACTCAATGCTACAAATGACTGCTTCTTGCTGCACCAGGACATCATAGCAGATCCAACCTGAAGAATATCTCAATCCATATCCAACTGTGCCACGCAAGTATCTCAAGATATGCTTTGTTGCAACAAGAGTACCATCTTCTTCAGGTTCAACAGGCTCCCTCTGAATCTTCAAGCACTTGCATCAACCTTTTGACCTCTTCGTCCAAGATTGCCTGCAACATTTTGACTTAGATAAGTGTTTTCCAGTGCACACCTCTAGTACTGTAGAAAGTTCAGGATAGTCCTCCTTGACCTCATCCCAGATCTCACTATTTTGAATAGGTTTGCGGAGCTACCAATGACAAATCTAGATGACAGTCTTGAGCAATTATGATCTCAACAGCTGAAGGGATCTTCTAAGGATTTAGCACCTAGCTTTGCAATATAGTAATCTTCACTTCTTCTCAGTGAGTTACAAAACTCCCTCTTGACCCTTGCTTCAGAGATTGCAAGGAAAACTTCTGGAAGTGAACTCCCTCTAGCCACCAACTCAGTCCCATGGCTGTAAGATGTGACTTCATTCTTGATCATTTCTTTGGTCGGCATGACTTCCTCATGAGATACCTCAAGCTTTTCATCACTAAGCAATCTCTCAACACCTTCTGCTCTTAGATCTGTCCTGGAAGCATTTTAGAGAGAGATTACTAACTGTTTATAACTATCCAAAGAAATATCAAGGCTAGAATTATACAAAGTTTACTATCTCGGGTTATAGCACGAATACATTAGAATTTATGAACAATATTGAAACATGAATAAGTAAATCAACACAAAAGAGAAATATATCAAAAGATCAAAATGAAGGGATAAGGAAACTTATCTTTATTGAATTTTGATATAACTCTTTCTTTCAACTTTTACTCCTCCTGAGAGTGCTAAACTCAGCACAACAAAAGACAATCTGAACAACTGCAAATTTCTTGAATGCATTATGTAGTTAGCAAGTACAACCAACTCTCTCCAAGAGTCCAAGGCTCTATCATAGTTCATGCATTAGAGAATGATACCATCGAAATTACAATTCTCTTTTTATTTCAGAGTCTAACTCAGAAATCTTCACAACTAGCATGAAATCTTCAAAAAATCTTATGCTAGTGAACACAATTCAAGAGAAACCA
>VDFB02086081.1:174859806-175035365 GCA_007258455.2 Sequoia sempervirens | reverse complement strand
CTAATATTACAAAAAGATATAATACCAATAGCGATGACTAGATTAAAGTGGAAGAATAAGAAGAAGACTTCTTCCAAAAAAAATACTATCATGATAAAATATTTGAAAAGTAAAAATAAATGTAATTAAGAAGGGGAAAAAAGGAAAACTTATTTTCTAAAGAAGAGGTAGCACTAAAAAACTTTCCCAACTCACACAACAAAATATTCTACTAGAAAAAGTTAAATAATTTTGCAAATATTGGAACAAACATTACAACCAAAAGCCACACTTAAGAAAGATGAGAAAAAAGACTTGGAAATCTAGGCCACTAATGATTACAACTCACATCAATCATAAAATACTTAAAGTAATGTTGGACCAAGGATTAGATGTCAATATGCTTCCAAAAAGGGTTTGGGAATAATTGTGCATAACTCAACTAGAAGAAACCCCTTATAATATAATACCAACTAATGTATCAGCCATGGAAACAATGGGAACATGGAATAGGGTCAAATTTAACATAATGGGAGTAAAACAAATAGTAGACTTTGTAGTGGTGGCAATGAAGGAACCTTTTAATTCATTTAATGCACTATTAGGTTTATGATGGTTTTTAATGCTAATAGGATAGTAGACTCTAGATACCTAAAGAAATAGTATTTATAGATGACACTAGGATAGTGAACATCCCATTACATAGAAATACCAATGAGGATTATATAGAAGAAATTGATCAAAAAGAACAATGTGATGAGGAAACCAAAATTATCCTCTATTCTATCTCTAAACTACATAAAATGGAAACCTTAGATGAACCTAACTTGAAAGGGGAAATAAAAATTGAGAGTGAGAATTATAGTATAGATAGTGATGAGGTACTTAACATATGGCTACAATAAGATTTGGAACTTAAAAACCAAAAAATTATATGAATTGAGAAAATATTTATGGTGAGGATAACATAGGAAATCTATGTCCACCACATTAGATAGAAACACACTAAAAAAGATGTCTTACATTAGATTATCATCAAGAACATAAATCACACAATCATATATGAAACATGTGTCGCATTCTATACTTTTCATAATATAGGATTAAAAAAAAAAAGAATTTCATGAATTTTTGACCAAGTTAAGGTGGTCAGACATACGAGTTTTTATATTTTTTAAAAGTTGTAATAAAAAATTCATAATTAATTATTTATTTTGAAAAAAATATTAAAAAAATATGCATCACCTCGAGACATGAGTCCTCTACTTATATGTAAAATCTTATAAAATATTATCATTTTATTGTGAAGTTGGTGGTGGGGCAGGACACCTACTTTTTATTTTCACAATTTTAAATTACTATCTTGCATTAGAAATTTCTTTTCACCAACTAGATTTGAAAAAAAAAAAAAACCTAGTAGTTTAGAAACTACATTCAATTTTCTATTGATTCTATTCTTACATATTTTCGATATAATATAGATAACTTATTCAAATTTTTACGTCAAGTTTCCTAACTCTAATTTTTCTAAATTTTTTGCCACTTAAGGCCCTGTTTTTTCCATGATGATCCTGCACATACCTAGGTCCACAAATTTGTCCTCTTGTGCTAACTGAAGTGTTTATAGCTCTGCTAAACTCAATCATGTTTCTTTCTCCACTAGTCTACCCTTCCATTTCACTAATACTCACTAAATTCTTTGCCCCTTGTCTTTCTAATCACTCTTGAATAAAAAATATCTTCAACTTCAAAATTATTTTCTCTCCTCTTAAAATTAGTTTTCTCTTTATATTGTTGGCTGCTCCAACTAATTTTTTCCCTCACTTGCTAGTGTAAATGTGGCATATTGGTGCAAGTGCACCAAGTACATGACAAAGGAGTTAGAAGGTCCATAGTTTGAGTTTGGTGAAATTGGGTCACTTCAATGTAATAAGGCCATGTCAAGGCCATTTTAGTGTTTTAGGAGTCATTTTGTGTCATTTAGGTGATTAGGGAGTTTTTAGTGCAATAAAGTGTTAAAATGGAGAAGTTGTCAAATTTGTTAAGTTCCAAAATTGCAACAAATTTGAATGATAACGGTTAGTTTTTGAAAGATGGTGGTTGAAGCTAGTTGGGGAATGTTAGTTGGTGTATTTTTTGTTTAAAAAGACCTCACATGGTTCAAGGTTAGGGTTGGAGATGTCGTACTTAGAAGATCAATAAAATTCATTATTTCCTTGCAATTTTATGTATTTTTCCATAAATTTTGATGTTCTTTTGAATTGTACGGTTCTGTACAGGGTGGTTGTGCTCTCTTTTGGATGGAATTTGGTGGGAAGAAGAATTAACTCCATTTTAGTTTTGGTTTTGTTGGATTTCAAGTGATTTTGTGCATTTTAGAAGCCAATTACTAAGGGTGAGTCTGTATACCCTGTTTTAAGGGTTTTGAGTGCATCAAAATGTCATTTTAAGCCTTCCACCCACTGTATGCTTTTGTAACTCAGTGGAAAGGATTATTTAGGGTTATAAAACATGTGTGTGTGGTTTTATGGGTAAAGGAGGCGATAGAAGGTTTTTAGGTGATGCCCTAGAGGTCAAATAGTGCATTTTTTAGTGGAAAATGGTGGTTTAGTGCTAGGGTTTGAAGAAATATTTATTGAAATTTTAAGCTTGTGTATATCTTTTTAAAGGTTATTCAGTCTTTGGCTAGCTGTGGGAAGGTTTGGAGAATAGGTTTTCTATAAACCCTTGCCTAACTTGTGAAAAGAGGGGGATTTGGGGTTTGTGATGTTAGAGGGCTTGTAATGCCCTAAAAGTGGTGGATTTTGTGCTTTGGAAGACTGGTTAATGCTGACCAATAGGTTTTTGCATGTGGAAGGAAGAATAAATGAGTTTTGCTTTGTTAATTTGGCCTAATTGGCCTTGTGGACAATGTAGTTTGCTTGTTTTGTGAAAGTTGTTCCAAAAGAGTCTTATGAGGGTTTGATGTACATTGAAGAAGGCTTAAATGGGTTCCTAATATGGTGGTTTTTTATAAAGTTTGTTAAGGAATTCTAGGATTTAAGGTGGGAAAATTAGGTCTGTAGACCTACAAGAGTGACTAGGTGAAAAGTTGAAAATAAGCCAAGATTGAGTTTTGAGGGAAGGAAGGAGGTTGGAATCCTTTTGTATTATGGAAGTGAGTTGTTTTCCACTTTGATTGCTATTAAATGGTATCAAAGCATAGTTATTAGATCTTTGACGGTGATAGGTTGAAGTTTGCAAAGAAGAAGGTTGAAAGTTTGTGTGCAAGGAAAAAGGTGTAATTAGAGGAGTAAAGATGCCTCCTAAGGGAAGCACTATTGTTAGGAAGATTGATCAACAGGCTAGAGAGTTAAAAGCCTTGAAAAAGTAGATGGTTGCATTGAAGTCTAAAGTTGGGGTTAACATGGATGAAAGTGATTCTGGAGAGGAAGAAACTTCTAGTGAAGAGGAAGAGTTGGAGCCAGAGGATGTGAGGATGATAAAGGTTTTGAAGGATGTGAAAGGTGAGGGACAAGGAAAAATGGATTTGCCTATGTATGGGGGTAAACTAGATGGTGAAGAGCTCTTGGATTGGATAGGAGCCATGGAGAATTATTTTGAAAGTGAAGAAGTAGATGAAGAACACAAGGTGAAGAAGGATAATACCAAGTTAAAAGGACATGATTTGCTATGATGGAACTTTGTGCAAGATGAAAGGCAGGGTATGTGCAGAATCATGATGGGCCAAAAAGTGGCAATATGATGTGTATGTGGCTGACGAATTTTTTTTTACCCAAAATTAATGAAATGAAAAGGGTTTTTAAAGGAGATTCTCAGCTCTCCACCAATATAAATTATGATTTACTTTGAATTAAACAAGTAATTATTATTCATTTTCTATTTGAATTATGACTAAAGGCTTGATTGATAGGTTGATTGAAAAACATCTATAGCTTTCAAACAGTATAACATTTTTTGAATCCAAAACATGCGTCACATTCTATGTTTCACATATTAAAAAAATAAAAATTGAATTTCATGAAGTTTTGACCAAGTTAAGGTGTTTATACATACAAATTTTTATATTTTTAAAAGTTGTAAAAAAAAATCATAATTAATTATTTACTTGGGAAAAGTTACAAAAAATATGCATCACATGAACATGAGTCCTCTACTTATATCTAAAATCTTATAAAAAATAGTCATTTTATTGTGGTTAGGGTGGTCCGGATAGACACCTACTTCTTATTTTTCCTTGAAATATAAGTACTACTGCATTGAAATTTCAAATTCTCACCAAATAGATTTTTTAAACAAACCTAGTAGTTTAGAAACTACATTCAATTTAATACAGATTCTATTCTTACATATTTTTGAAATCATATAGATAACTTATTCAAATTTTTACGTCAAGTTACCTAACTCTAATTTTTCTAAATTTTTCTAAATTTTTTGCCACTTAAGGGCCTTTTTTTTTCCATGATTCAGATCCTGCACATACCTGTCAGAAAAAGGGGAAGACCAAGATCACTTCTTCAGAGAGAATGTTGACAAAACTTAAAGGTAAGTTCCTTCCTAGTGATTACAATGTTCAATTGCTTAAAAAACTTCAAAATCTTAGGAAAAAGGATCTAGATGTGCAAGCATACATCAAGGAGTTCTATAAGTTAAGTATAAGGAAAAAGCATGAGGAAGATGAGGGAGAAAGAGTAGCAAGATATCTTAATGGATTGAGGTATAACATTCAAGATGAAATCAGGTTGATGACACCAAAAATAGTAGAAGAATGTTTTCAAATGGCTATAAAGGTGGAAGAGAAAGTGAAGAGGAGACAAGAGAAGACAACAAGAGGAAGAGGCAGTACTTTTAGAGGGAGAGGAACCTTTTCTTCACCAAAATAGTCCAATCAAGAACAAGATGCTGATAAAGGTAAAGAAAAAGTGTTGAATTTAGAGGTGAATGGAGAGGTGGAAGAACAAGTTTTAGGGGTAGGTATGCAGATCAAGGAATAATTTCTAATGTGTTTTTAGGAAGGTGTTACAATTATGGTGAGTTTGACCATCCATCCTACAAATGCCCTGAGAAATTTGGTGCTACATCAAGTGGAGGAGAAAGGAAAGGCAAAAGAAGAGCACAAATTGTCCAAGAAGATGAAAGTGAAAGTTCAAACTCCAATAATTGAGCTCCTAAATTTGGTGAATCTTTGATGCTACAAAGACAACTCTTGAAGGCCTCCAAGGAGAAGGAACCAAGGCAAAGGAGAAATCTATTCAAGACCACATGCAAGAGTAAAGGTAAAGTATACAAGGTAGAAATTGATTAGGATCCATTGATAATATAGTGTCAATAGAAATGATAGATAAGCTTAATTTGGTGAAAGTTCCTCATGAAAAACCCTATAAGGTGTTATGGTTAAATGATGATTAGTCACTTCTAGTTAATGAGAAGGATTTAGTTGAATTTTAGATTGGAGGGTACAAGGATAGGGTACTTTGTGATGTTCTACCAATGCAATGTTGTCGTTTGTTGATTGGAAGGCCATGGAAATTTGACAAACATGCTATGTATGATGGAAGGGCCAATACATATTAGATTGAACATGATGGGAACTCATTTACTTTGCTTCCATTGCAAGAGGAAGTTAAGGATCAAACAAAGGAAACAAAGGTAATCATGATGGGTAATAAAGAGTATGTGAAGATGGGGGAAGTCAAGAATGATCAGTTGGTAGCCATGACAAAGGTTGCAAACATTAGGACAAAGGTATTGTAGGTTGGTGCATAGTTAGAAAGGAGAAATGATGAGAAGAAGATGTTAGAGACTGGCTTAAAGAAGGCCACAGATGGTTTTCTTGTAAAGACTCCAAATAGTTTGGAGAAGTGTGATAATATAATGGTTGAGACAATGCTTTGTCCAGTTGTTGGAAGAAAGGTTGATGGGTAGGTGTATTCCATCAGTACAATTTTTAGAAACTTTGAGAAAATAGAAGCATTTGAGTCTGAGATCCTGACAAGAGATGCAAAGACAAAGAGTGAAGTGAAAAGAGGTACTTGGCCAAAGCATTTGAATGAATTCAAGTATGCAAGGATGATGAGGGACAACATTCAAGAACCAAGAGGTAAATGTTTGTTTGTAGGTATGAAATTAATTTCAGTTGGGGAGTAATGGTGGAAGGCATGAGGTAGGTTAGTTTGCAAGGATGAGGCAATGGCAAGGTGGACACAAGTTCAACAATGCAAGATATGAAGCAGGAACCGAGTATTTGTTCCCATAGAGGAGACTTCCAAATTAGGGAGAATTTGTAAGGAAAATTCATGCTATGAAAGAGCTAGGTTTGAGTCAGTTTGGTCCTCATGGGACATGAGGTTTTCTTTTAGGGGGGTTGTATGGTGCATGTGCACCAAGTTCATGACAAAGGAGTTAGAAGGTCCATAGTTTGAGTTTGGTGAAATTGGGTCATTTCATTGTAATAAGGCCATGTCAAGGACATTTTAGTGTTTTAGGAGTCATTTTGTGTCATTTAGGTGATTAGGGAGTTTTTAGTGCAATGAAGTGTTAAAATGGAGAAGTTGTCAAATTTGCAAGTTGCAAAATTGCAACAAATTTGAATGATAAAAGTTGGTTTTTGAAATATGGTGGTTGAAGTTGGTTGGGGAATGTTAGTTGGTTTATTTTTTTTTTTAAATACCGCACAATGGTTCGAGGTTGGGGTTGGAGATGTATTTTATTTTGTGTATTTTCTATATTTTTCTAGAAATTTTGATGTTCTTTTGAACTATATAGTTTCATACAGAGTGATTTTGCTCTCTTTTGGGTGGAATTTGGTAGGAAAAATACTTAACTCCATTTTAGTTTTGGTTTGGTTGGATTTCAAGTGATTTTGTACATTTTAGAAGCCAATTACTGAGGGTTGGTCTGTATACTCTGTTTAAGGGTTTTCAGCTCATCAAAATGTCATTTTAAGCTTTCCACCCATGGTATGCTTATATAATTTGGTGGAAAGGATTAGTTATGGTTAGAAAACATGTGTGCATGGTTCTATTGGAAAAGGAGGTGACTAGAAGGTTTTTAGGTGATTCCCTAGAGGTCAAATGGTGCAATTTTTAGTGGAAAATGGTGGTTCAGTGCTAGGGTTTGAATAAATATTTGGGGGCAGCAATATTTATTGAAATTTAATATTTCTCAGACCTTTTTAAAGGTGATTCAAGCCTTGGTTGGATGTGGGAAGGTTTGGAGAATGGGTTTTCAGTAAACCCTTGCCTAACTTGTGAAAAGAGAGGGTTTTGGGGTTTGTGATGTTAGAGGGCTTATCATGACCTAAAAGTGGTGGATTTTGTGCTCTAAAAGACTTGTTAATGCTTCTCAATAGTTTTTTGCATGTGGAAGGAAGAATAAAGGAGGGTTGCTTTGTTAATTTGGCCTAATTGGCCTTGTGGATAGCATAGTTTGCTTGTTTTGTGAAAGTTGATCCAAAAGAGTCATATGAGGGTTTGATGTATGTTGAAGATGTTAAATTTTAGTCATCAGATTAACATGCAAAAAAAATTAATTCAAAATCAGATACAATAACACATGTACCCTGGGAAAACCCTCCTCTTGAGGGAGAAAAACCCAACAATAATATATCACTTATATATTGAATCACAACAAGAATATCTCCTTTACAATGAGCCCAATAATGAGGCTAAGAATAGCATCACAATCAAATGCAAATATAGAAACTATGTGATGCAATCTACTGATAATGATCTCAACCTTCTACACAAAAGTTGATCTGCACTTGAATGATAAACTGTTTCTCACACATCAATATAACAATGACGATCTCAGACTTCGATAACAGATTGACTAATCTACTCTGATCCTTACTCTTATTCGCACCTTAGACTAGTGAATGAACAATGTAAATTGGATGATTAATGGTGAACAAATGAAGTCATATATATATCAAATGATAGAAGAGATGCAACTCTTCAAAATCGAAGTCAGCTGCAATATAGATAACAAAACATCTAATAGCAAGAGGTCAGCTTCTCTTAGAAATAAATGCCTCTTCATAAGTCTTAAGTTGGCCTCCAATGATAATCAAAGATGCCTTTTCATTTGGACACAACCAATAGGGAAAAGGTCGGCACACATAGGAACTCATGCCATTTAAATAAGGCGCACCTCTTCATAAATAGAAAAATTTATAAATTAAATAGCTTGAGCTATTATTTAACTTATTCAATCAAGGATAATCAACAAGCTGGAAGAATATGACTAAAGCTATAACATCAACACTCCCTCTCAGCTAGGGAGGATACTTCCGGCTGCTCAAGACAAATCACCTCATCGTGATGTCTATCACTATGGCTACAACCACAAATGAAAAGAAGAAAATCACCTCATTGTGATATTAGATATTGCCTCAACACGATATCAACCATAATGGCTACAACCATACTATGGTGTGTACAAGTGTTCGTCACTTGCGTGATGTTATCACCTCAACATGAATTTCACCATGGCTCTCCTAGAGGGTGAAACACAAGTACAAAAATATGTCATGGAGTCACACACATGACATCCACCATGACTCTCTCAGAGGGTGGAAACAAGGGCTTTCACCTCAAATCTCAAAGAGAAATGTATTAACAAGGGCTTGCACCTCAAATTCCTCCGTCTCAGAGGAAAATGCATTAACAAGGGATTTCACCTCAAACTTCTCTCATAGAGAAGAACTCATTAAACAGGCTCACTGATACTGAGACTCTTTCTTAGTCAAGGCTGGATTCTCCACCATACCAAGCTTATCTTGAAAGTACACAAACTTTATCCTAGAGAGAGGCTTGGTGAGAATGTTTATCGTCTGCTCATCAGTGCTGATATACCTCAATTGTATAGCCTTCCGCAGTACCATATCTCTAATATAGTGGTACTTGATCTCAACATGCTTGGTTCTATCATAAAACACAGGATTGTCAAAAAGTTTCACGCAACTTTGATTATCACAATGAATGATAGTAGGCTCCATTGATTGTCCAAACAATTGTGCAAGGAGCTTACGAAGCCACACTACTTCCCAAGCTGCCATACAAGCTGCAATATACTCCACCTCTACTATACTCAATGATACAGATGATTGCTTCCTGCTGCACTAGGATATAATAGCATATAACTCAAATTGAAGAATATATCAATCCATATCCAACTGTGCCACGCAAGTATCTCAGGATATGCTTTGCTACAACAAGATTACCATCTTCTTTAGGTTTAGCAAGTTCCCTCTAAATCTTCAAGCACTTGCATCAACCTTCTGACCTCTTCATCCAAGATTGCTTGCAACACTTTGACTTAGATAAATGTTTTCCAGTGCACACCTCTAGTACTATAAAGAGTTCAGGATAGTCCTCCTCGACCTCATCCCAAATCTCACTATTCTGAATAGGTTTGTGGAGCTACCAATGATAAATCCAAATGATAGTCTTGAGCAATTCTGATCTCAACAGCTGAAGGGATCTTCTAAGGATTTAGCACCTAGCTTTGCAATACAATAATCTTCACTTCTTCTCAGTGAGTTACAAAACTCCCTCTTGACCCTTGTTTCATAGATTGCAAGGAAGACTTCTGGAAGTGAACTCCCTCTAGCCACCAACTTAGTCCCATGGCTACAAGATGTGACTTCATTCTTGATCATTTCTTTGGTTGGCATGACTTCCTCATGAGGTGCCTCAAGCTTTTCATCACTAAGCAATCTCTCAACACCTTCTATTCTTAGATATGTTTTGGAAGAATTTTAGAGAGAGATTACTAATTGTTTATAACTATCCAAAGAAATATCAAGGCTAGAATCATACAAACTTTACTATCTAAGGTTATAGCATGAATACATAAGAATTTATGAACAATATTGAAACATGAATAAGTAAATAAACCTATAAAATAAATATATCAAAGAATCATAATGAAGGAATAAAGAAACTTATTTTTATTGAATTTTGATATAACCCTTTCTTCCAACGTTTACTCCTCTCAAGAGTGCTAACCTTAGCACAACAAAAGACAATCTGAACAACTACAAATTTCTTGAATGCATTATGCAGTTAGCAAGTAGAACCAACTCTCTCCAAGAGTCAAGGCTCTAACATAGTTCATGCATTAGAGAATGATATTGATGTGATCAACCTATCACAATAAAAATGCAATTCTCTTTTTCATCTCAAAGTCACTCTCAGATATCTACATAATTAGCATGAAACAACTTGTAATGAATAATTTGAAATCTTCAAAGGATCTTTATGCTAGAGAGCACAATTCAAGAGAAATTACAATCTCTCTATACTAATTAGGCAAGATCCAAATAAATGAAATAACTCAACAAACAAATAATACTTATGTCTTGATGGATGAAAATACTAGACATAGTAAGACATGTTGCTCATGTGCATAGATCAACACACAACCTTCACGACTAGAACACAGGCCCATGACTTAGAATAGAAATTCCCTAGAATCCTTCTGAGGGGAGATCTCATCCACATCCGCAAATGAAGCATGTTGATTAGGCCTGGTTGGGCAATCCTTTGCATAGTGATCAAACTTGTCACAACAAAAACATTGGACTTTAGATAGGTCCCACTTCTTCTTGAATGCGGGAGCAGCATCAACTCCTTTATCTCTATTCCTCTTGAAATATCCTTTCTTTCCATATTTCCCTTTCTTCTTTGAGGATTGAGTGGAAAGAACATAAATGTCTTCATCTGTAGGGCTTCGACCAATACCTCTTGTAGCCAACCTAGACTCTTCTTGGATGCAATCCACCCTCAAATGATCAAACTTGGGAAGTTTAGATCTTGCATTGATTCCTTGAATGAAAGACTCCCAAGATGAAGGAAGACCATTGAGGGCAAGCATGGTTAGATCCTTGTCATCAAAAAAATGACCAATGGCTGAGATTTGATCTCTCAATTTAGAAATCTTCATGAAGTAAGCGATGACCGATTCTCCTTTCGCCATCTTCACATGATGGAGTTGTTGCTTCAGTGCAAGAGCCTGACTTGTGTTGTTGATTTCGTACATCTCCTCCAAAGACTTGAACATCTCCTTCACTATCTTCATCTTAGAGATGATAGGAACAATATGATCTTTAACAGAATCAACCAACAGCTTCTTTTCCTTGATGTCTTTCTTCCTCCATTGCAACTTCTCTTCTTCCTCCTCTGGTTTGGGAACTTTGGTCTCCACAAACTCGGCCAAATCATTCTCTTCCAAGGTGAGCATGATTCTGAACCTCCATGATGTGTAGTTGGATTCTCCCTCGAGTCTATCTTCAACCTTAAAATTGTTCACCATCTTGACTAAATAGAGATAGATGAAGATATGAAAAGAGAATAGAGAGTATTGCTGCAATAACAGATCTGATCATGATCTTCTTCAAACCCGCTTTGATACCATGTTAAATTTTAGTGATCAGATTAACATGCACATAAATTTAATTCAAAATTAGACACAATAACACAACATGTACCTTGGGAAAACCCTCCTCTTGAGGGAGAAAAACCCAGCAACAATATATCATTTATATATTTAATCACAACAAGAATATATCCTTTACAATGAGCCCAATAATGAGGCCAAGAATATCATCACAATCAGATGCAAATACAAAAACTATGTGATGCAATCTACTGATAATGATCTCAACCTTCTACATAAAAGTTGATCTACACTTGAATGATAAACTAATTCTCACACAGCAATATAATAATGATGATCTTAGACTTCGATAATAGATTGACTAATCTGATTTGCTCCTTACTCTTATTCACACCTGAGAATAGTGAATGAACAATGTAAATTGGATGATTAATAGTGAACAAATGAAGTCATATATATATCAAATGATAGAAGAGACACAACTCTTCAAAACCAAAGTCGGTTGCAATATAGATAACAAAACATATAATAGAAAGAGGTTAGCTTCTCTTAGAAATACATGTCTCTTTGTAAGTCTTAAGTCGGCCTCCAATGATAATCAAAGATGCCTTTTCATTTGGACACAACCAATAGGGAAAAAGTTAGCACACATAGGAACTCATGCCATTTAAATAAGGTGCACTTCTTCATAAATAGAAGAATTTATAAATTAAATAGCTTGAGCTATTATTTAATTTATTCAATCAAGGATAATCAACAAGTTGGAAGAATACAACTGAAGCTATAACATCAACAAAAGAAGGCTTAAATGGGTGCCTAAAATGGTAGTTTTTTGTAGAGGTTGTTAAGGAATTCTAAGAGTTAAGGTGGGAAAATTAGGTTTGTAGACCTACAAGAGTGACTGGGTGAAAAGTTGAAAATAAGCCAAGATTGAGTTTTGAGGGAAGGAAGGAGGTTGGAATCCTTTTGTATTATGGAACTGAGTTGTTTAACACTCTAATTACTATCACATATGTTTGAAAAAATCTTCTCCTTTAGCACTTCCTTTATATCACTCATTATTTGCAAGCTCCCTTAGTTCTAAAGTACCTTTAGGAATATGCCTATAAATAATCTAAAATGGAATCTTACCTCATTGTGTTTTTGGCAGTCCAAGCACAAAATCCATGCTGAGATCTTCCCATGGTTTCTCTAGTCTGGGTAATGGCTGATATACACATATATTTTGACTCCCACCTTTGGCATATTGACAAACTTGACATCCTTGCACAATTATTTTGTTTCCTGCCCTCATCATTGGCCAAAAATATCTTTCACTTAGCTGTTCCATTGTCTTATCAGCTCCAAAATGTCTAGCTAAACCACCAAAATGTTTTCCTCTTATAAAATTTTGCCTCATTAATCCTTAAAGTATGCAAATTTGTTTTCCTTTGAGAAACAATCAAACTTGTATAAAATAATCCATCCAAGGTGTCCTATCAACATTAGTAGGTGTAAGGAAATTTGGAAGCGCATCTTATGAAAACTCCATGCAGTAGTTCCTTCGATAACTTTCATTTCGATTAGGTTGCCTAAAAGAAACATACAACTATGTCCAAATGTGGAACAAACACAGTTCATTTCCCACATTGATCCATCTAAGAGAAACACATGTAAATTCAACAGCAAGCATTAATAGATTCTACTTCACAAACCAACAGACATGAAAGATGAAACCAAAAACCAGAACACAAAGATTTATGAGGGGAAAATCCTTTTGGATAAAAAAACCCCACACTCCAAAGATCAAGCCATTGTATTATTCAACAATAGAACAGTTACAATACAATTTCAGGCTCTTATCCTTTTCAGAGATTACATCTTGTTCATTTGGATACAACTAGTAACATACTATCCTTGAGAGATCAAACATGGAATTCATGATCAAGAGAGCTTCTAGTAGCATAACTTTTCCTCTCTCACTCTCTGCCTTGGCCTCATGACTTCGGCCTGTCAGCCAACCACTCGGCCTTTCTCTATCGATCTCTCTCTAGCTCTCGGCTCTTCAGTATTAGCCTCAGAATGTCCAATGTATACCTATATACATTCGTTCTCTGCAAGCTCTATAGAATCATTCTTTTCCAACTGTCGGATCAGAACTCACAAGTCATCCAGCCCAACATCATCAAATGTTTCCACTTCCTCGTGCTTTAGTTTTCCAACTTCCACACAGAAATGGTTTAGCAAATGGTTCACTTCTGCTTTCTCGAATTGGTCCACATCGCACCATGTCAGACAGTCTTCACTTGGTCAACATCAATCAACTTGTGTCGAATGTCGGTGAGACACAAGAAGTGTCTCCTCGATGCCACAAGACCCTTTTACATGTTGTCACCAAGAGTCATCTCCATCGACAAGAGGTTCCACTGAGCTTACAAGTCACATCGACCTTAGCATGCACATCAGTGAGACTATCACTATCGCCAGGAGATCATATCGAGTCTTCAAGTCATGCCGAAACCCATTGTATTCTTATCGGCATCCATCTATCAGCAAGAGTCACTTCATCGGCATGATCGGCAAGACCTCTCACCAACCTTCAGTTGAACTCATCCACCAATGCTATCGCCAAGACATTCAATTGTCGCCAAGAGGTTTCACCAAGGTCTTCAAGTCACATAGACATGAATGTTCTCATCGGCAAGACTATCATCTTTTGCCGAGACCTCACATCGAGCTTCATGTTATACTGAACTCCGAACAACAGTCACCAAGAGTTACATCAAAGTAAGGATTCCATCAGCAAGGCAATTGCTCTTTGCCAAGACATCACCTTGTAGGTTTCAAGTCACCCCGATTCAATCTTGTCGGCTAGACTTACTACTTTCACCAAGACTTCATACCGAAGCCTTTAAGTCATATCAATGTGTTCCATTGTCGGCGAGAGAATCAACCTTTGGCAAGACATCTTACCGAGGATTCCATGTTATCTCGAAACAACTGTTCACCAAGAGTCACACCGAACTGATGACCCCACATGCTATCAGCGAGACTTCTGATATTTGGTGAGACATCATATCAAAACAATACATTACACCGATGACCCCTAACACTATCGCCAAGACATCTCCCGGTCACCAAGAGATCATGCCGATAGGAACAAGTCATACCGATTTCTTCATCGGCCAAATAGACCAAAGGTCATGTTGATATCGGCAAGACTTCCTATTGTCATCGAGACTTCTCACCGAGACCCTTGAGTTAGCCCGAGTGTATACCGTCGGCGAGGCATTCCTCAGTTGCCAAGAGATCTTCTCGAGAGTTCAAGTCACCCCAAACCAGCTTATCGGTGAGACTTCTCTCAGTCGCCATGACTTCCTATCGAATCCATTTGTTATCCCAAAGACTCTAAGTCACCATGAATCTCCTTGAAGCCCGATAACAAACCCTTATGTTGCCAAGACATTCCACTTGATAGGAGATTATAGCGAAGGCCACAAGTCACAGTGATAGGCTTCTTCGGCAAGAAAAAAGCATTGTCTTGGTGACATGAGCAAAACACAAGGTAAACTACCAGTCAGCCAAACAATAGAAATGTCACAATGACTAAGCTTTCTCAGAGGTTTCAACCTATGAGATTGAGGCATATTTTCCAACAGTAGGCTCCATCCATGTTGTCCATGCATCCTTAAAATCCAAATCATCTTTATACAACTCTTTAATGGCATCAAAACCAACTAATTCAACTCCCATTACAATCAAAAATGCAACCCTCCTACTTAGTGCATCCTCTCTCATCCTAATTTGATGATATCCACTTTTTAAATCATTCTTTGTAAAATATCTTGCCTTTCCCAAACAATCCATGAGATCATCCATTCTTGGTAAAGGAAAATGATACCTTATTGTTATTTTGTTGATGGCTCTTGAGTCCATGCACATTCTCCATTCACCATTCTTCCTTGGTGCTAACACAACTAGTATTGCACATGGGCTACTTAGGATATCTCTAATAAGTCCTCTTTCCAATAATTGTTGCACTTGTTTGTTCACTTCTTCATTTTCTGCAAGTGTCAACTAATAGGATTCCTTGTTGGGTAAACTTTCCCCTAGAATCAAATCAATGTGATGGCTAATGCTCCTCATAGGTGGTAGTCCTTCTGGTAGATTCTTGGACGCAATTTCATCAAACTCTTCAAGCAACTCCTTTACTTCTAAAGGCATGCCACCACTGTCCTTTGTTGCATCTACTTGTAGCTCCTTGGGAACTACTAAAAAATACAAGTTTTCCCCTTTAATCTCCTTCAAGAATTGTTTCCCTGCTACTAGCAACATTCTTGGACCACTTTCCACCTCTTCCTCCTTGGTTTCCAATGGTGTAAGAGTGTATTTTCTTCCATTTTTCTCCAGTGTATAAGTGTTTTCTCTTACATTTTAGATTTCCTTTCTATCAAAATTCCACAACCTCCCTAAGAGTAAGTGACATACATCCATGGGCATGATATCACACCACACCTCATCTTCATATGTGCAGGTATTCAAAAATTTGCAAGGCATTGTTGATCAACCAAGACTTGGTGCCCTTTTTGCAACCATGAAACCTTGAAGGGGTTGGGTGAGTTGTCCTTTTTATCCCCAAATTGTCCACCATTTCAACTGAAACTAAGTTATTAGTGCTACCACTATCTATTATGACTTTGCAACATTTTCCACTTGATTTGTACATATTGCTCTATTTTTTTTTCCTTTGGAAAGGTTCATCTTCTTTCTTGGTTGGCTTCAATAATTTCCTCTTCATCATAAGTGCTTCTCCTCTCTTAGGTTCATCTGGTTCACTAGCAGACCTTGTAGATTCATTATCCCCCTTTGCTACATGAGCGCTTGTTACCCCTATTCTCTTTGATCCTTCTGGTCTGTGTTGTGGGAATTCATAAAATCTGTGGCTTGACTTGCATAGTTAAAACATGTCCCTTTGAAACCTCTACCTTGGCCTCTTCCATATCCACCTCTACCTCTGATAGGGTATGGTCTTTATCTTGTTTTCTCGTTCTCTTTTTTGACTTTTTGATGGGTTGGTTTCCTTACCATGGCTGTAAATTTTCTGTTGCTGCACTTCCCCTTTATTGAATCCACCTTTGTTTTTGTTTGTTGCTCACTTCCTTGCCAATTTCTCTTCAACCTTTAGAGCATATTGATATGATTCTTCCACATTTCACACCCTTATCATGCTTAGTTCATCTTGAATGTTCAAACTAAATCCATTAACATATCTAGCCACCTTCTCATGCTCTAATTCATTATGGCCAAATCTGATGGAAATTTTATAAAACTCCTTTGTATAGGCCTTCACACTCAACTCTCTTTGTCTTAAATTCTACAATTTCTTGAGAAGCTCAAGCTGATAATCACCAGGAAGAAATTTATTTTCATCTTTCTTACCATTCGATCCCATCTTGTGATCTTATCTCTACCATTTCTTCTTCTCTCATCTTGCACCTCTTTCCACTAGAGTGTTGCATGAACTTTCAACCTTGTTTGAGCAATCTTAACTCTTTTTGGGTCCTCTATTTCATCATGCTCAAAATATTCCTCCATTTATGTTATCTAGTCAATTAGTTTATCTAGTTCTAAACTCCCTGAGAAGATTGGTAACTCTACCCTTGTTCCTTTCCAAATATTGGAAATAGATCTTATAAGTCTTCTTTCACCCACATCCATATCTCCATCTGCATTGTCACCATCTTGTTCAACCATCTCTGCTCCTCCTTCATCATCTTCATTGTCACTTTCTTCATGTGCTCTGCCTCTTCTCATTCCACCTTCTAATGCATTCATTCTTTCCTACATTCCTCTCAAAGTTTCTAACACCTCATCTATTCTTCTTGCTACTTCTAGATAGCTTCAACCTCTACCATCCTTCTCCTTGGTGGCATCCTACTACTCTAACTCACCTTCTTTTCTTTTCCTTCTTATTGCAATCTTCCTTGCTCCAATATCATTTTATATAGGGACACACCCATAGTTCTCACTCAAAAGCAATTACTCTAACCCCAATCTTAATCCACTATCCTTCTTCCCAGAGCTATAGTTGTGCTCTGATACCACATTGATGGCACCCACCTCCTTGTAGGCACCTAAAAAACTCACCTTAAATTGAGAAAGCATGCAGAAAAGGAGAGGTTGTGTTGTTGTAAGAAACTCACACAACCTCTATAGAGGTTTAGACACGTGATTCAAGACAAAAAAATAATTTTGGAAGCATAAAAATAACTGTAGAGGCACAAACTAGCTTGCTATAATAAAAAAAATAGACTATTGTTGTGAGTACTCGCAACAATGGCTGTAGGTGACTGTTTCAAACTTCAACAATGTAAACAACTTTAAAATTGCACATAACAAACTATACTTTCAAAACAATGACCTCTAACAAGGATACTCATAAACACACACACAAATGAAATAGAAATAAAGAGGAAAATATTATATTAATTTCAAAGATATTGTTTTAAACACTTCTACATATACATTTACATAAGTATTTGCAGAATAGAATTCTCTCTGTCACTCCTCTTTGTCCTCTTGTTGTTGGATATGATCCTCTATGGCCACTAAGAAAACATTTCTTTTGTCAATCTCTGATATTCTCTATTGTCCTCTTCTATCCTCCTTTGTTTTTGTTATTCTTCCCTTCTTTCCTCCGTTCTATTCTTCTTCTTTCTTCTATTTTTTTCTTCTTTTCCTAGCTGTCCAAAATCTACATGCTTCTCTTCAAAATATCTCCAAAATCTTTCCTAAATCTATTGCAACATTCAAAAGCTTTCATAAATTCCTTCAACTACCTCATTTTAATTCAAAAACTCCCGCCTAGTTTTCTCTTTTTCATTCTACATTATAGCTGCACATTAAATGGGCATACGAGTAGGTATTGCTGCCCTCAAATAAGACAAAAATCAGTTTTAAAATTTTAAAATCCTTGTAGCTCCTTCACGTGGCACTAATTAAGAAAATAAAAATATAAAAAATAATAAGTATATGTTTAAATCAAAATGATGCCCCTGCATCGGGAGAGGGTTAGCTTATTTTTTCTTTTCATTTTTGAGATGTTTGTTTTCAGAGTTCTTGGGAAGATGAATAGGAAGAGATTGCTGGAAGAGGAGGAGGCCATTCATTGAAAAGATTCTACCATTTTTTGGATTATATAATTTTTAGGTATTCTTCTTCTTTAATATGTTGTAGTAATATTTGTGGTTTCTTAATGGTGATTTTGATTTGAGGGTTTTGATTGAGGATTTGATGTGATGTATTTTGTTGTACATGTGTTGTGTTCTTGTGTGTTATTTCTTAGTGGAGTTGACCTCCTCTTGTATAGAGGAGCCCTTGGTCCTCCATGTGCAAGGGTTCTGATTGGGCATAGATCCCACACACAAGCGCTTACATTCTTGGGATAAGAGTATCCTTTATGGGTAATGGCCATTATTGGGGTATGAGTACCCTTGCATGTATGATATATGAGTATCCCTTTATATATTTACAATTTATGTTATTGGGAGGAATAAAGGTGTTGATTAGTTGTGGTTTTTTGTGGAATTGGTGTCAAGTTGGGGTGGTGTTGGTATGGAGATTATGTGGAGTACTATTGTGGAGATGTGATTTTTATGTTTATATATATAGAGAGAGATATTCCCCATGTCTGGTTGAGCCCTTTCTCCCCCTAAGTGGTTTTCCCTTGGAAAACTAATATGATAGATTTGAGCTTTGTGTTTTTTTTGGAAATGGGTTGACGTGAGGGTTGTTTGTAAGTATATGCGAAGTATTTCAAGTGTTAAGTGTATTTTTGTCTTTGTGTTGAAGTTGTATTTGTATGATGCTAAAAACCCTAAACTAATTGAATTCAAAAATGAAAATCAACCTGTATTCATCATATCAATAGAGATTTTCCAAAATGAAAACAAAATGCAGAAATGAAATTCTAATTCTAAGAAATCAAAGCAAATGCATTCAAAAGGAGAGATAACTCCATTGTTTTCCTATCTACAAAGTCTTATCTTTGCTCTTAGATTTTTACAGAAATGCGCAAGAGGCTATGTAGAATGGATTTGAGAATTATGAAATTGGAGTTTCACAATCAAAATGTGTATTCTTTTTGGTGAGAAGAAGGGGATTTTATAGATGAATTCACGAGGCGAATCCAAGTTATGGTTGAGATGTGGGATAAAAAAAGTGAGATGGAGAAATGCATGCAAATAGTAAATAAATTAAATGGATAAATTAATGAATATGTGCAATATTTTAATGGTTTAGTGAATTGGATAGATGGGATATGCAAATGGTTAAAATGAAATGGATTAATGATTTATGCAAATGAATGAATGATTATAGATAAATAATACAATATTTTAATGATTAATGGATAAATAATACTGTAATGAATATAGATTTATAAATGCTTTAATGAGAGAGATAAATACTTATAAAATGGTTATGAATGAAATATGAATATGAAATGAATTGGATAATGTATTTATCAATATGGAAATATGTGCAATATTTTAATGGTTTAATGAATTGGATAGATGGGATATGCAAATAAATTAATGTATGATTATGCAAATGGTTAAAATGAAATGGATTAATGATTTATGCAAATGAACGAATGATTATAGATAAATAATATAATATTTTAATGATTAATGGATAAATAATACTGTAATGAATATAGATTTATAAATGCTTTAATGAGAGAGATAAATACTTATAAAATTGTTATGCATGAAATATGAATATGAAATGAATTAGATAATGGATTTATCAATATGGAAATATATGAATATAATGATTATGTATAAAAGGTGTAATGGATGTACTTAAATGATTATGGATTAATGATCAATGAAATGGATGAGTTAATGAATATGAAAATGGTTAAATGATTTATATGTAGATGACTATATGAAATATGAAATGAATAAAAATGATTATGAGGACATTTTTATGCATCTACATTTTTCCCCTCTTTGAGACAATGTAGCCTGTCACATTGTTTCAATTAAAAAGATATGCCCTAGTGAAAGGAAGAATGAGCAAGGATGACGAGGAAGTAGTGGTATGCCCCTTCAAGAGGACATGGGAGTTCAAAGAACACAAGTGTGGTCTCAACATGGATGAGAGGATTGAAAGATGATAGAGGAAAGTAGATAAGGATGACGAAGGAAAAATGGAATGATTAAGGAAATGGATGATGGAAGAAATGATAGATGAAAAAGAGATATGAATGAAAATGAAGGTGATGAAGCCTCTTGTGCATGTCATATTTCTTTATCATCATAGAGTGGTAAACTATGAAAAATGGAAAACAAACACCATGGTTTGACATAGACCAAGGTGTGCAAGGTCATCCATCTATAAAACAAATAGTCGCAGGCAAGGAATGTCCTAACTCATATTTAATGAAAAGTTGCTCATCTTTTTTTCAAGACAAACCATAGACACCAATCAAATAAAAGATGAGTCATGAGACATTGTCGGTCCTCTAAATCCTTCGTGGGACATCCTCGAGGTCACTAGTAACATGACCAAAGAAAAACCAAAAGATAAGACAAAATAGACCAACAAGGTCAACATCCATTCAAATTATTTTCCAGTAAGTGTTTGCCACTGGTGTGTTAAATGATGAAGTGAGTGATGGGTTGATTGTTTTGAAAAGGCATGGTTTTAGGAGAAGAAACATGTTGTATAAGACGTCAAGTCTGGTTTTGATCATGCAACTACTTGTATAAGGAAAATGACAAAGTTCGATAGTGAAAAGGTCTAGTTTCAGGAAGGACACATCTTGTATAAGACCATTGGTTTTGATCGATTTGACTAGTTTGATTGATTTTACAAATGACTGATTTGATTTGGAGACTTGTTGGATTACTTGTCTTGTTGATTCAGGATTTGTGTTTGAAGTTCATATGATGATGTCATGTTTGAGTTGACAGTGTTCGATTTATTTTGAATAACCTGAAAAACCCTAAAAGACTGACCTAGGGGGCCTCAGAGGCTCATCAACAAATGGCCTTGCCTACATAGCAATGCACAAAGACCTCAGAGTTTGACATGACCCTTGACTTTGTTTTAATGACAAATGACCGAATCATGATTTTATTTATTTTCAACCAACACCTAAAGGACTGAACTAATGCCTCAGGGGCACATCGACAAATGACCTTGCCTACATCTAGTCACATAGGCAACGTAGTTCAACAATAACAAAGATGGACATGACTGAGTGTGACTCTATCTTTTGGGAGTTTGACTCTATTTTTTGGAAGTTATATGAATGTTTTTGGGTTTTGACATGTTTTGATTTTTATGAATTTTGAAGTTTTATGGATTTTTTTTGGATTTTGAAGTTTTATGACTTTTTTTGGATTTTTGGGAATATTTTGATTTTTTGTCTTTTTGAAATGTTTTGATTTTTTTGTCTTTTCAAAATGTTTTGATTTTTGTCTTTTCATGTTTTATTTTTTTGTCTTTTTGAAATGTTTTGATTTTTTTTGTCTTTTTCAAATGTTTTGATTTTTTTGTCTTTTTCAAATGTTTTGATTTTTTTTCTTTTGAAATGTTTTGATGTTTTATAAGGATCATGACAAATGCATGTGAATGATGCCTACAAGCAAGTGAAAAAGCATGCTCAAGAATCCAAGGAAAACCATGACCTTGCCCCTAGTCAAGCTAAATACCAATTGATAGGTGATGATGATGATGATGATGACATTGTTTGATGTGAGGACACATCTTGAAAAAACGTGAGGATGATGATAATGTTCCAAAAGGATCGAGGTCCGCAGTAAGGCTAGGAACAAAGCCAAGGAATGTTTTCAATGATGTACGAGGTTGCATAACAAGATTGTATGGATTAGGATTATTGCATTTGGAATCTTGTTTAGGACTAGATGTGATGATGGAGGATCCTTAGATTGTTGAAAAGGGGAAACCTAGACATGTGATAGGTATGAAAGGATGATGGGTGGTTTTGGTAAAATATAGGAGACACGAGGATTATTTGCTAGAAGAGTTATTGTATGGTCTTCAAGGACTATGTTGTATAAGGATAAAAAAAATTCTCTGAGGTATGGACTTGGATAATGCTATGAAGGAAATGACATGATATTTCACGAATAGTGTATGACCAAAGGATAGGCATGCCAAGATTTTTTCCAAAGCATGATTTATGTTTGTACCCCAATCTATATCAAGATCAAAGTAGGTAGGAAAATGAATAGGAATGATAGGGCTTAGATGGATAAATGGGAGTGTCATAAGAAATGTCATGCGAAGGGTATGGGAGATGAGAAAAATTACCCCCAAGTGTACTAGTCCACATAGATAATTTCTTTTACACATGACGCTTGTTTGCTAGGTCATCATGGTACTTATCCAAAGTGCCATAAAAATGGTTTTCACTATTGGATGAAATTTTAATCTTTACTTTTTTTTTCTTTTTGATTTTTTTTGTGTCACCAAGATGCTTGTTTGGTAGGTTTTCATCAAGGTCACAATTTTATTTTTTTTCAATTTTTTTGGTATTTTTGATATTTATGGATGGCCTTGCTATTTTAGCTAATCACTGAATGTTCTGAGTCCATTGATGGTGTTGATGTAGAGATAGGGGCCATGATATTCCAATAATGACCTTGATGGAGTGGTTGCTTTGTTAAGATCACAACACTTGCATACAACTGATTGATGTTATTGTGATCCTTGTTGATACTAGAGTTGGCCTTATCAAAATACACACATTGCAATAGGGTTCCATGGGAGTTCGTAATATAAAGAGTTGTTTCCAAGATGTGACATATTTGTGAGGTATGATTTTTGGAATAATGGATGATGGTAGATGTGGGAGGATTGTTTAGACATTTGGATGAATCACTTTTTATTTTCCAAACTTGGGATTTTGGATGGTGAAGTTTGGAATTTTGATTGGGATAGTGTTTGGAACCAATACTTTTATATGCCTTGCTTGATGACCATTTTTAAGGAGGTGGATATTTATTATATGTGGGAGTCCTCATTTCTTGTGGCTCCACATTTTGATTGACTTTTGAATTTGGAGTATTTTGTTTGCTTCATCCATTTTTCTTTAGGATCCATTTTAACTTCATTTTTCCACTTGGATTTTTATTTGATTCAATGGCCTTTGAAATTTAATTTTGAACTTTAAATTTGTAAGAATTTTGTTTGTGTTGGTTCCAAATGGAAGGTTTATTCATGTTAGAATGACGATTTATGGTGTGGATGGAAGGAGTGTTGGAAACAACCTTATGACAAGTACTACTCATGGTCCCCATTTTGATGTTTGTATCAGATAAATTTCCCCCCAATATCGAGGAGGTATCACTAACATCATTTGATTTTCTAATTGAAAAATATCCAAGACCCTGATGTCTAGAATTTTCCTAAAACTATATTGGTTCATAATTCCTTGCTCATGTAGGCTTAGTCCTTTTCCTTGATATTGCATGCTTTGACATATTTTGTTTGTGATGGGTTATTTTTTTTTTTGAAAACAAGATGCTAACCTATCATTTCATATGTGGAAACTATTACTCAGTATTTTCTCATCAACAAGAAAGCCTACTTTGACAAAGATAGATGATCCTAGTTGATAAAATGTTGTAGCTTCATTGACATGTTGGATATATTTTTGATTGAAATATTTGGTCTAATTTTGTGACATATCAGATTCAGATGATTCTACTGGTGCTTCCAAGTTGATGTTGAAACCATCTTCATGGTCATTGTCATAGAGTCCTATGAATTCAACTATAGCTCAATCATTTGCAAATTTATGTCTCGAGTAGGAGACTCTTGTTCTAGAGGAAGATCATCTATGTGTCCCATGGTGGAAAGTGTCTCATTTTGGGAAATGGATGTGATTGGTACTTGGATAGGATCAACTTATAATGTTTGATCATGAATGTCATAAAGTTCAATAAGTGGATTGTTTTGGATTTCTTGATCAATAGTAGTGTTGTGATCAAAGATAGGCTTGTCTTGGGTGACATGGTTGGGAATGGGATCTTGATCAAGGATAGGTGTATTTTGGATGCCATGATTATCTAGAAGGACTTCTTGGATGGATTTAAGGATGGGGTCATGGGATGGACTACTTTGATCTTGACATGAAGGTGAAGTTATTATGTCATGCCTTGGGTTTTCCTCTTGACATGTATCCTCAAGTTTAGGCAATGGAATGTGACTTTGGACAAGGAAATTATTTTCTTGACTAAATATATTTTCATGACTAAATGTAGCTTGGGATGGAGTGAATAGGAATGGATTAGTGGACAAAGGAATGCAAGAGGATGTGTAGGCTTGGAATGGACTAGTGGAAGGTTGGTTTCCCTTGTCAAGGTTAGGATAAGGGTGATTAAGGGATTTTTGTTGTGGATTAATGGCATGGACTGTGCTAAGGGACTCTTGATAGTAAGCGTAGATGGATGGAGGACTAGAGCTTATGAATGGCTGGTAAGAGGGATAGATGAGTGGTTGAATATGGGTTGAGGTTGATTGGTATTTGGATTTGATGAATTATCTTTTGAAGTCTATGGCTTGTTGGGCTTGACCATTGCAAATTAATTGGTATTCAATTTTACTAGAAAGCATATCAAGGTGAAGGGAAGACATAGTGGTGGATGGTATGAAGCCTAAGAGATGCCAATGCAATAGAAGGTATAGACCTATGCTATGTTTTTGGATTTTTTTGGAATAAGGTATGCCTAAATGTAATACAACTATTTTTTTGGATTTTTGACTATATAGGGATGCCTAATATTGATGCCTAGATTAAGATTCAAGGTGATGATAGTCTATAACTAAGTCATGCAAAGCACGAAATGAAGAGATGGAATAATATGACCTAGTATGAAGGGTAAAACCTAAGATATGGTTGCTAGTCAAACTAAGATAGGTATGAAAACTAATATGATTGTCAATGACCTTGGGTATAGTAAAGACTAATAGGATATGTTGACAAGGAGGTCTCAAACTAGACTGATGAGTTGAGGAACCAACCTAAATGATGAGGACTAGGATGAAAGTTGTCCGAAAGATAAGGTCAAGAGAATATAGATTTGAAGCTATGGTCTAATTTGAGTTTGATAAAATTCCTAATCAAGAGGTTTATGCAATCTAAAAGGATGACCTAAAGTTTAATCTATGGGGAATGTCTAGTGCAAAAAGATGAGGTGATGGATGAATGAATAAGCAAGTCCTTGGTCCAAATATATTTAAATGTCAAGGTTGTTTTGGATTTGTTGGCCTAGTTTGTGTCAAGATTTGAATTTCGTAAGTTTCAGGTGTGGTGTTTGTTTGATATATTTTTTGAACACACTCTAGACACAATAGACAAAATGTTTTTGAGTTTCTTTTTCGTTGTGAATTTTGTTTGATTGTTGTAATACAAGCACAAATCCTAGGCTGGAAAAGACAATATTCATTGGGTTCCCACTTGGATTTCTCCAGCCGTGCCTATTCAGAGTGGAGAGCTCCCCTCCATGACACTCACTTCTCAGGTACACCAAACTCTAAATTACCCAAAGAAGAATTTTCTATCTCTACTTTCAACTGTGAAACTGTGGGATGAATTCAGAGGTCTGACCTCTTGCACTAGCAAATGGAGGGATTTTGGCTTTCTACACAAAAGTTTCTAGTAACGGCATCCAGTTCAGGGGGTTATTGTGATAAAATTCCTCAAGAGGTCTCCCAACCCTTAGAAAAAGGGATTTTCACATCATAAAGATACTAGGATAGAGCTACCACGAACACTTCCCATTGATTGCAAACTTTCCTTGCAATCACAAATTTATATAGCGGTTTAGAAGGACCTGGCTTTAGTCCATTACCGCTTAGGTCATTCCCTTGGGGTGAGTACTTTTTCCCACCAAGGAAGGCCCTCTAAGAGGTAAATTATTGAGTTTGCACAAGGTGAGAGCATAATACCTACCATCTTACAAGCATGATTTTTTTTTTTGTTAACTCCTTAGTTAAATCTATGTGAAAGAAGACATATGTTATTTTCTTAAGCACCAATTGAAATGTTTTCTATACTAAAAGACAATCGGTTTGAAAAAAAAAGTCTTCCAAAAATGTCCTGCACCAAATGTCATCAGTAGTTTTCTGGTTTCCAATCTTCAACAAATGTGTGTTTATGTTTATACCTTTCGAGTCTCTGACATGCGAACCTACACAAAAGCCCAATTAGAAAAATTAACCACAAAACTAAAATTAAACTAAAAGAAAAAAATTAACATTTAATCTAAAATCTAAATTAACGTTAATCTAAATTAAATCTAGATTATAATTAATTCTAAATTAAATTAATCCTAAAGTAAATAAAATTTAAACTAAAATTTAAATCTACCTAGAATAAATTAAGTCTATGGTTTTTTCAATGGATGCGGAAAAAGCCCCAGATCCAGATGGTTTCACAACTATGTTGGGAAGGATATTTTTTAATCCCTAGAGGAATCGAGAAGGTACAAAAATATATTAAAGGAGCTAAATTCTACCTTCATTTCTTTAATTCCAAAGAAATTAGATATGATTTCCTTCAATGATTTTAGACCAATAGCACTCTGTAATTCCATTTACAAGATTTTCACTAAGGCTATCTCTTCCAGACTTGCAAAAATGCTTCCCCTCATCATTTCAAATGAACAAGGGGGTTTTTTCCCAAGGAAGGACACTCCTAAAGGGGAAATTTTGGCTCATGAATCTCTCCATTCAACAATGTGTGAAAAATCCCTAGCAATGGTTCTTAAACTTGACATGTCAAAAGCATACGATAGAGCGAGTCTGTGGTTTTTCAATAGATGTGAAAAAAGCCCCAGGTCCAAATGGTTTCACAACTTTATTCTTTCAAAAATGTTCGGATTTCGTTAGGAAGGATATTTTTTTAGCCCTAGAGGAATTGAGAAGGTACAAAAATGTATTAAAGGAGCTGAATTCTACCTTCATTGCTCTAATTCCAAAGAAATCAAATCTGGTTTCCTTCAATGATTTCAGACCAATAGCACTCTATAATTCCATTTACAAGATTTTCACTGAGACTATCTCTTCCAGACTTGCAAAATTGCTTCCCCTCATCATTTTTGATGAACAAGGGGGTTTTGTCCTAGGGAAGGACACTCCTAAAGGGTAAATTTTGGCTCATGAAGCTCTCCATTCAACAATGTGTGAAAAATCCTCAACAATGGTTCTTAAACTTGATATTTCAAAAGCATACGATAAAGTAAATTAGGACTTCTTGCTAGCAATCTTGAGAAAATTTGGGGTGATCCCACAAAGCTGGTTTACAATTTCTGGGAGATTCTGATTTTTGCTGAAATCACATATTTTTAGAAAATATAAGGATTTAAGCCTTAAAAAGTTCTATTTAAAGCATTCCAATTGAAGAGGATTTGATCAAACTACCTTAGATCAAACCCCCTTGGATAGAATCCTGTTAGTTTTAAACCATACCTATAACAGAGTCTCCTTTACACCTATCAAAATGTTGATAGAAAACCACTTTTGATTTACCTTTTAGGGGATCAAATAAATTAATTTAAAATTTATTTTTTGTAAGTATGTAGTCCTTATTATAAGCTTCCCAAAAAGTAGAATTTTAAATAAATTCAACTTTATTATTATATTTATTTTGTATTTCTTGTGAATGTAGGTTTTTCACCGAAAATCAAGCTCTTTGTTCTGTACGTGGAAAAATAGAAGATTATCAATTTTTTTTTTGAAAAATATGAGTGCACTAGATATTGAAGTCCTTAATAAAAAAAAAAAAATCAAAATTGAATTTCGATACATACAAAAAAATTTGTGTTATATAGTTCGGCTATGTCTAAATTGTAATTGGTTTGAATTCGAAACTTGATTAAGGAAAAAATATTTAATAAAACAATATGAAACCAATTGTAAGCACTAGATATCGTAGTTACAAATCTAAATTTTAAAAAATTAGAATTTTATCTTTCATCAAAAAAAAGTTGTGTTAGAAAGTGAGCACTCCTTAAAAATGGTGTTTATTGAAAAAACCTAGTTTTTGAAGGAGATGGAAAAAGAAGTGCAATCTGATTCCAAAAATTTTAAAAATATATATATTTAGAATCTATAGAAAAAATGTCACAAATCACTAGTTTGCATCATCTTCAAATTCCTCACAGTTTAGCTGCTATAGGTCCCTGAAAGTGAAGATTTAGTTAAAAAAAATCAGTTTAGTGTCTAGTTTGACCAAAAATTGTAAACCAGTATTGTGGGATCACCCTTTGAGTTCAACAATAGTTGGTGTAAGTAGATTCTCTCCTATATTTCTAGTGCTAGATTCTTTGTAGTCATTAATGGAACACCTTATGGTTTCTTCAGTCCATCCCAAGGTTTGAGATTTCTCCCTTTCTTTTCATTTTAATGGCTGAAGCATTGAGTAAATCTATAATTTCTGCTTGGGAATCTAGACAGTGGAAAGGATTAAAAGTTCACCCATTCCTAATCCTATATCTCACTCCATCTGTGTTGATGAAACTCTCCTAATGGGAAAATCCACAATAGAAGAGGCTAAGGTTATCAAAAGAGTAATCTCAGATTATTGTTCACACTCAGGTCAAACCTGTAATTTAGAAAAATCCAAAATCTTCTTTTTGAATGTCAATCCTATTGTCAAAGCCCAATTAACAAATTTTTGGGGTTTTAAATGTGGGTTACTTCCCTGCAAATATTTGGGTTTACCTTTCTTTTTAGGAAAAGAGAGACACACTTTCTAGGATAGCTTAATTTCCTCTATATCTAACAAGATCTCACTTTGGAAATCAAAGTGGCTTTCATTTGTAGGAAAATTGGTAATGTTATTTATATGTTCTTTGTTCCCTTCCAATTTATCTTTTTTCAATATTAAATCTCTCGAAGGGAAAGGGAAAGAACATCCAAAAGGTCTTCAAAGATTTTCTTTAGACATAAAACATTTCCTCAAAAAAGAGAATTCCTCTAATTGCTTGGAAGTCTATTTGTGACCCCAAATTTGAGGGTGGAGCAGGAATAAGAGACATTTATCTTCAAAATAAAACTCTTGGTGCAAAATTGGTATGGAAAATTTACAATAAACCTGATGCAAGATGGTGTCAAATAATGAAATACAAATATTTAGACTCCCAAGAAAGAGAAAGGATATTTACTCAAAAGGATCTACCTAAGGGATCAAAAATCTAGAATTTTATTTCCTCCTGTAGATCAATCATTTTTCCCCATCTCTCTTGGGTAATAAATAATGGGGAAAAAGCTTTCTTTTGGGATGATGCCTGGAATGGCCACAAACCCCTTTGGTCACTTGGTGATTGGAAACTAATAGAACTTCCACTCAAAGCTAAATGGGGAATCAAGGTTTGCGATTACTTTGAAGCTAATCCTTTGGACCCTAATGTAGTTAAATGGAAGGATTTTAATTTTCTACATGATCCTTCTAATCTTAAGGCCTCTCTTGAAGTTGAACTTGCAAAAAGATACATTTTTCTATCCAATAAACAAGATGAAATCATCTGGACAAAATCTAAGTTGGGTCAATATAGTGTCAAAGAGGGTTACAACTCTCTAGTGGTGAGCAATATTGAGAGAAAATGTCCTAGTAGACTTTGTTGGGGCCCAAATGTTCTTACAAAAGCTGGTGCCTTTGCTTGGTTGGAAATCAGAGACAAAATCTTAACAGGGCTGAGGTTGGATAGATTGGGAATCACTCCTTTGTTCTTTTGCATCATGTGTGATAAAGAATTTGAAACAAAATATCACTTTCTTGTAGGCTGTGAGTTTTTCCACCATTGTTGGACCTGGGTAATGAATAAATTGGGGTGGTCAAGTCACCTGCCAAACTCTATCCTCCAACTTTTATCTTTGTGGCCTCTCTCTTCCAATTCATCTAATTTTTCATTCTTATGGGAGATTTTCCCCTCTATAATAATTTGGAATATATGGCTCGAGAGAAATAACAAAATTTTCAAGAAAAAAACCTCCACACTTCTTCAAGTATTATAGAAGATTGAAATTTCAGTCTTCAAAGTGGTATCAAGTTCCCTCTTCAAAAAGGTGCATCAAGTTAATTGTTTTTCTTCTTGGGATTGCATTAATTTAGAAGAATTGGCAGCTTATTAAGCTTCCAAGAGCTGGATTTGCTTCTCAAAAGACACAAAAAGCCAACATAGACAAATTGAGATGGTCACCTCTACCAAGAAATTTTATCAAATTAAAATTTGACAGAGCCTCAAGAGGGAACCCAGGGAAATCAAGCATAGAAGCTATATTACGGGATTGGAAAGGTGAATTCATCAGTGTTGCTTGTGGTAAAATCCTAGACAGAATGAATAATGTGGCTAAACTAAAAGCTTTGAACCTAGGCTTGAAACTTGCCAGCAAACTCTCTATTTCACAAATTGTTATAGAAGGGGATTCAATGATAAAAATATTGGCTCTTAAGAAAAGGGGCTCAAATTCCTGGCATCTAGATTACATCTTGTCTAACATTCTAAAACAACTAAAAAAAAAAATCATCTTTCCAAATATCCCACTGCTACAAAGAAATAAATACTCATGCATATTTTCTAGCTAATAAGGCAATTGATTATTCAATTGATTATAGAGAATTTTTTGAACAGGATTGTGCTTGTCTATTTTCAAATTCATGATTTTAGTCCAATAATCTGGGGGTGCTCTACTTTATTTGCTAACATTACTTTGAATTTTTGATAGTCGATTTGACTTCTAATTCTCTACATGAAATTGTATCCATTGTTTCTTATCCATTTGAATATCTTGAAATTAATTATCGTGGCATGTGGGAAGTTCTTCACTCAACCATATATATCAACAAAAAGAGGATCACATGAGTCAAGATTTTCAATTACATGTAAAATTTCAAATTCCAATGACTTGACAGGTGGCCACCTCCTCCTTTATCGGTGTCCACAAATATGAACTTGTTTCATTTTGATTGGACATTAGCGAGGGATTTATGAGGAGTACCTAATTGATTTATAAGATTATTTCAAGTCTCCTGGGTAAAAGTACAAAGTCGTGTGACACTTTTGGCTAACTTATCAACACAAGTGAATTTTAGTATTTATAACTAAAAATGAATTTTGGTCGAATATATGATCTAGTAAGATTCATTCTAGATAAGCTAAATATGTCCACAACTTTTTCAACTAAAATTGTTGGCTAAATGCATATGTAGAACCGTTTTGAGGCCAATTTACTAAAAAATGAAATTATTTGAAAAAAATGATGTTTCAACAACTCCTACTCATATAAAAAAAAAAATTAAAAAAAGTAAAACTACTCTTTTGTAGATCCATAAGTATAGCTTACAAATATATATTTATTTTAATAGTTCATTATTATTTATATTTTATTTATATTTTTACTGAAAGTAGGTTATCAACACAAAAATATTAGGTTGATTACCACATGTCAAGAAAAATACTAAAACTTATTAATTTTTTTTTAAATATGATGCCCTAGGTAAAAGAATCTAGATTAAGAGAGTACAATTTGTTTTCTATTTTAGATAAATATTCAATATAAAATTTGACATCAAGTGGAAAAAACTGTGTTTTAATACACACACATTAAAATATTTATTTAAAAATATGTATTTATTAAAATTGCAAAAAAATATATCCATTCCCTAAAGTTTTCAGTTATAAATATACTCAAAAAAATTGAAGGGAAAAAAATAGAAAATTTACTATATAAAGCTTGACGTCTCATGTAACCTCTATTTTGAACATTTTATTAGCAACTAAATTATAGTGTTAATTTATAAAAAACTATATTCAAATAATTTTTAATTTTTTTCAAAAAAAATACAAACATAAAATGTACCAAAAAATACACATTTTATTAGTTTACATCATTTCAAAATTGAAAACATATATGCCACTTTCTAGTGATTCAAGTTTAAAATTCATATTAGCGTTGGCCATTTCCTTTATAAAAGTGTGACACAACTTTGAACTTTTACCCTCTTGTGTTAATGCCATACTTTGGATGGAGTCTCTCTATTAGCAAATCAAAATAGGTACATTTGGTGAATTGTTTTGGGGATTGTCAGTACTTTAGAATCATGTCTTCGTGCTCATTCAGTTGGAAACTTTTGGCCACCCTTGTACAATACGTTCTACATTCCTTGGATTTTACATTAATTCGTACTGTTGGATGACATTTTTTCCTCACAAGTTTCCACACCAACGGGTATATCTTGTAGCATTAGACATTTGTGAGGGAATCATGGCGTTAGTAATTGCTTCACATTATTTAATTATCTTTTTAGTGGCATCTATTTTCTCCTTGCTAATTTTGGCATGTGAATTACACTTTGGGCATCATTCTTTTCCCATTTTTAAGGCTAATTGGTATTCTTGTTGCTATTGGTGAGACCAGTTTAAGCGAATTTCTATCTTTGGAAAGGTAAACTTGCCTTATGATAGGTAACATTCCCAAGGTATTTCATCTTTCACCATATGGAAATTTGTTAGCAGATCAAGGCTCACACCTCATTTTGTTATTTAATATCTAGATGTCCTTTTCCTTTGAAGAGTACAATCAACATTCAGTATGTGTATTGCTCACATGAGTGAGATTTTCCTTAAGCTTTAATGCCGGCTAATCTCCTCTTATTAATTCGACTATTCTGGTTTCTTCTCTCATACTCTTTGTTTTAGCTGGCTTTCCTTCCAGTCAAGAATGGATAGTCTCTTTCGTGTGCTAGTGCCTTCAAGGACTCCATAAATTCGTGACAGCTCCCCTCTCTCTGAAGAAAAGTTGAGAAGAACCTTTGCACTTGAGTGCAAGCAAGTGCTAGATGTTGTGGAGATTGTTCTAGGTTATGACTAGATGGAACTAAATGCTTATGCACTTCCATATGAGCTAGCATCCAGATTTGTATAAAACCTTATGGTCATCTTGTGGAATGTTGATATGGTGATGTTTTTAGTGGGTACTTACTTGCTTCCACATGTATGTCCACTCTCCACTTTGCAACTGGATCTCGAGAGCTATGATATACTTCAGGGAATAAATTTCATTGGTGGTGTCCTTTGCAGAGAACATCTTCTCATTGACGGACAACTCTCAAAACTCCTTTGTGCCATGGCACATGGTTTGGTAAATGATTACTCACAGGAATTTAACCTTCGCCTTCTTGACCTCAGACCCCACATGAGGAATTTAGTGATTTGATTTATGAACTCTTTAAAGTTGTTAATTTGCTCATCTGCCATGCTATTATTGAGCCTCATGTCAAGCCATTCTTCTCACCTCCTGTAGATCTTGCTTCTTTAGAGGAAATTTCTTCTTAAATCTTCTCTCACCTCTTATTTTGATACTTCACATCATGATTTTGATATTATGTGGTTTGCTTCATTAATCAAATTTTGGGGTTTTTCGCAGTAACCTTGGTTTCATTGTTGAAGCTTTCAGGCATAGGTTTTTCCTTCCTCATTTGACAATAGGTTTGAATGGATTTGTTAACAGTTTTCTACCTCTCCTTGGTTGTTTTCGAGTCATCCATTTTGTGGATCCTAGTTTCCTGCATGCTCCCAGTTCGTCCATCACTGTGGTCTTCCTCTTGTTTATCGCTGGATCTTCTACCTTTCTCGTTTCATGCACGAGCCTTTTGAATGATAATTTTTGGCTCCTTATGTAGCTACATCATATGTCTGTAATATCTCTCTTTCTTTCTTGGGGGATTTTTTGTGTTTGAGGTTTCTGCCTTCCTATGCAAATCTCTGGTGCTTCTACAACTCTCTTAGTTTTATACTGTCGCCTCTCTTTTTATTAATAAAATATATTTGTGGCTCTGCCACCTTTATTTAAAAAAATAAATAAATCTACCTTCTAAATTAAATCTAAATTAAAAACTAAATTTGAATTAAAAATTGAAACTAAATTTAAATTAAAAATTAAATTAAATCTACATTATAAATTAAGTCTAAATTAGAAATCAAATCTAAATTAAAAAGCTAAATCTAAATTAGAAATTAGATCTAAACTAAAAGCTAAAAGCTAAATTAAAATTAAAAGTTAAAAACTAAACTAAAGTTAAAATCTACATTAAATTTAGATCTAAATTCTAAATTAAAAACTAAATCTAAACTAAATTAAAACTAAAACTAAAATTAAAAAGAAAATGAATGATATTCAAGTTTACAGATCATGCTGAAACTGACACACTTTCATAAATTATGACATTGTAAACAACATATGAGTAAAAACAAATTATATGGCTAGCTTTTCACAACACTATCACACTCCATATACGATGCAGCAAAAAAATGTCTCCCACATATAGCTGTACTCATACGCACAGGCAAAATGGAAACACGTTTCATGAAATTCAAATAGTTCTCATGTCATCTAATAAAGCATGAAGAATATTAAGATATGTTTAGGTTGCATGTGCTCAACCAATGTAGAGAACAAAGCTAATGCATGTGATAAAGATCGACATTTGAATTGTTTACAAAACCGATTGCAGGAATGGGAAAAACACATTTGTTGAAATTGTTAGTTACTCCTTCAAAATACTCATTCTTATTATCTTCAAAACCAGTGACCAATTTAAATTAAGAGCCCATAAATTATTTAAATCTGCAACAAGAAAACCAAATTTCTCAATGCTTTGAATATTCTCCAATTTAAATTAAGAGCCCATACATTATTTAAATCCGCAGTTCAAGAAAACCAAATTTCTCTATGCTCTGAATATTGTCCGATTTAAATTAGGAGTCCATAAATTATTTAAATCTGCAACAAGAAAACCATTGGGCCTACGTTCACGTCAGCTTCACCATATGTATGATGCTGAAAATTAAAAACTAATTGTTCAAATTCACAAATTAAAATCAACCTGTATTCAACATCATATCAATAGAGTTTTCCAAAATGAAAACAAAATGCAGAAATGAAATTCTAATTTTAAGAAATCAAAGCAAATGCATTCAAAAGGAAAGATAACTCCATATGTTTTCCTATCTACAAAGTCTTGTCTTTGCTCTCAGATTTTTATAGCAAATGCACAAGAGGCTATGTAGAATAGATTTGAGAATTATGAAATTGGAGTTTTGCAATCAAAATGTGTATTCTTTTTTGTGAGAAGTAGGGGCTTTTATAGATGAATTCATGGGGCGAATCCAAGTTATGGGAGAGATGTGGGATAAAAAAGTGAGATGGGGAAATGCATGCAAATGGTAAATAAATGAAATTTGGATAATTTAATGAATATGTGCAATATTTTAATGGTTTAATGAATTGGATAGATGGGATATGCAAATAGATTAATGTATGATTATGCAAATGGTTAAAGTGAAATTGATTAATGATTTATGCAAATGAACGGATGATTATAGATAAATAATATAATATTTTAATGATTAATGGATAAATAATATTGTAATGAATATAGATTTATAAACGATTTAATGAGAGAGATAAATACTTATAAAATGGTTATGCATGAAATATGAATATGAAATGAATTGGATCATGGATTTATGAATATGGAAATATGATTTAATGTATGAATATAATAATTATGTATAAAATTTGTAATGGATGTATTTAAATGATTCTGGATTAATGATCAATGAAATGGATGAGTTAATGATTATGCAAATGGTTAAATGATTTATGCAGATGACTATATGAAATATGCAATGGATAAAAATGATTATGAGGAAATTTTTATGCATCTACAGTATTTGTGGCTAAGTAATTATCTCATGCTTAGGGGTGGGTTGATTTATAACCCTACAGTTGGGTGGACAACCCATTGGTACTTTGTTGTTTTTCCATCCTTTGATCATTTTTTAGGTTTTCTTATGGAGTGTTTTGACAATGCTTTGACAGTGGTGCAAGTCATTTGGGAAGAGAAGAAATATTGAGATGGAATCAAGAATGTTCAAAATGTTCTTATTTGGCCTTGTACCTTGCACTTCAAGCTCTAGGATTATTTGGAAAAAGTTGTAATACAATTTCATAAAAGAAAGTTTCCATGTGTTATGAATCTTTGCATTTTACCCATACTAGCATATTAACATGCATTTGGTTTTGAAAAGAAAATTTATTTAAGATTGTAGTAGATCATTTCATATATCCATGTTCTCATGAAAAGTAATGTAAATGAAACATTTATTTTTGAAGTAAAATTTTAAGGAAATCGAAACTTCTTGTTATTGAGTCTTGAATACAAAAATCCTACACTAGCATAGTAATAGGAAAGTAAGATTTGAATAACATTGCATAGTATGTAATACATTACAAACTATTAATAATCTAAAACATTCAATGCTTCAGTTTTTTTGATTTACCGTATAATTTTAAAGTGAATAATGATCATTATTCCAATTAAATAAATGGAAAAGGGGCAGGAGGTTTATTCTTGTATTGAGCGCTATCTGAGACCATGTTGTAGTGCAATTTATGGCTAAGATATTTAAGTGTCTGATAGGATTTCTTGAATGGAAGGCTATGCTTGTTCTTTTGGGTTTTAGAAACAACCTAACAAAGATAGAAAGAAAAAAAGATAACAAATGAATTAAGAATGATTCTTATTAAGTCTTCTTACAATCTCTTAAATAATTAACTAGCGCTTGCACCTCAATGAGGTGCAATGGTTACGCCGATAGCAGGATATACTTCAGCTTAGTAAAATGAAGATGACATGGACAAGACATCAAATAAGCTTTAATCTATTTGTTCTAAGCATCCAAGGTAACATAAGTACTCAGTTGCCCCAATTAATTATATGCAATGCAAAAAACCAAAATAAAGATGCAGGTGCAATAAAACTGGCTTACCAATTTATAGATATCAAAAATCGTATACCCAATAGAATGGGAAAGAATCACTCAGGAAAAATGCTAATGGGTCAATAGAAAAACACAACATACAGGCATAGGATGGTGCTAAAAAAAAAGAAAATATTTGGCTTCCATACATTCTTTGACAACAAATATGCCCTGATTGCACAATTACAAACATGGCCAATGCAACGAGTATGAAGGTAAATACGTAAAGGTGAGAACTCCACATACTGCCATTGATTTGGAGGACTACAAGTATTTAAGAGCCACAATAAAATTTTATCAGATCAATTGACTCTCTTTTAAAAAAAAAAAAATTAGAAAGGGACATCCATAAAGGCTTAAAGGCGTGAATTGTATGATAAAACAACATATCATTCACATGCTTTCTCCATCTATATTTTCTAAGCTAAATCAACTTAAAAGGGAATGAAATTAAATGCTCTAGAATATTAAATTGAGAGATTGTGAGAATCTAGCAGTTTTCAAAAAGGTGTTTCTTTATTTTGCATGAGAACATCAATCAATCTAAAATGTTTCTATCATTTACCTTTACTTTATTGCTCTTTACAAACAATAACTGCAAAAACACAATAGACACCACTAAAGAACTATGTTTATAGACCAAAACATCAATCACCATAAATTTGTATGATCCAATGGACTATGGTGTAATTGTAAAGGACATAGTAATAAGATGATGACTCGTCACCAAATCTCTAAACTGTGAAAAAGTAGATATACGCTCTAGGAAATATGATTTACCTTAAGTATCAATTAAATTTCTTATATATTGTTTTCCTCTAATAGTGAAGAGGCCATATTCCAGAACATTTTAAACTATTTGACCAAAATATACTATAATTTGAAATCATATCAGACAACTCTATAATCCGTGCAAAAGAAACTAAAATAAAATAAAATCTATAGGATATAACTACAACCAGTCAAAGACAACTTATGAAAACTATAATACTATCAGAATGAATAATGCTCAGAATAAAACAACCAAGATTTTAATCACATATACTATAGGTAACTCGTGACGTATTTGATAAAGCCATAAAGATATATTTGTTTAATACCAAAATAATGAATTAAATTTTTTAAGTAAAAACTTGACACCTTCAAAAGACGAGAGAGGGGATTGCCTTTACATAGAATTAGGACTAAATTATGAATGAAGACGAAAAGGTCACATGAGAAAAAAAAACAACCCTAATACCTAAAACATTTGACTTCTAGTACATAGAGGCCTTATTTGGAAATGAAGAAAAATGGCTTAAAATGGTTTTTAATACTTGAATTCAAATTGTAGAAAGATAAGGAGGACATTCTACATTTTGGTCCATAGTTCATGAAGGATAGCTATGTGAGTATCAGATAAGGGTTTCCCTCTTTTAAGATTCTTCACAAAATTTCATACACTCCTAGCTTCATTTGGATTAGACTATCTTACCATTCATTATAATTATAGGAAGCTCTAGATTTGACAATAATTTAACATTATATTGGTATATTTGTGTGTATGGCTATTAAGATTGCCAATAAAACATGTGCAACCTTTTCTCAGCTATGTATGGAGATGAACTTTACATATTATTTTCAAGGATATTACTTTGAGGGTTGGAGACAAATCATGGAATCAATTAGTAGATTATTAAATACTTCATTTTAGATGTAAGAGATCTTTTACTCCTGGGGATCCTACTTCTAAATATGAAAAAAAAAGTTCTTAAACTTGGGAGATTCCTGGTGAGCCCACTTGGTTGGTGGGAGTTAAACTTCATCATCATTTATTTAACTCTCATAAATTAAATTAAATTGGTAGGGTAGAATTAACAATTTGTGAATTTATTCCACTTAATCAAGGGACATAACATTCCTTCTTAACCAAGGTACACATTCTATTATATATTTCAATTCTAATAAATTAAAAAAATAGTTAAATTACTTTTAATTTAATCATTTATTAACTTAATAACTTTGTTATTTGTTACTAATGTTTTAAAATTATTATGTCTATTAATATTTAGATTTTGATATATTTTGACTTTTCATTTATTTTATATTATTTTATTTTTTAATTTAGATTTAATTTTGAAATTTATTTTTATGATTTATGTGTTTTTATGAAATTATAAATAATGATTAAAAAATATTATAATGAATTTAATTTATAATTATTTATCTTATTAAGACTTTAATTATTGTAGAATAATACTGTTTGGACCTTTTTTATAATTTATATACTAAAAATATAAATTAAAATTTATAAAGTGAGAGAGAAGGTAACTTTTGATTAGTTGTTTCATGCCAACAATCCAAGGATAGCACACCCTAGGGATTTATGCTCAAGGTTTCATGCCATTTGGTTAAAGGTATGATAATTCACCTTTAAAACCCCTTTAGAGTACCCATTACACACTTATGAGGAAAATAGATAGAGAGTGAAAGAGAGAAAATAAAGAGAGAAATAGAGAGGGGGACAAAGAGATATAGAGAGATAAAAAGAGAGATAGAGATACAAAAAATAGAGATATAAATATAAAGGAATAAATATCCATGAGAGAGGAAGAGAATAAAGAAAGAGAGGAAAAGAGAGAAGAGGAGAGATGCAGATAGATATAGTCACATAAAGAGAGATAAAGAGGGAAAGGAGGAGAGAGGAGGGAGAAAAATAGGGATAGAAAAAATAGTAAGGGGAGAAAGATAGGGAGAGAGAAATAGAAAAAAAGAAGAAATGTGAGAAAGATAGATGGATGAAGAGAGAAGGGAAGACAAATATGGAGAGAAATAGGGGAGAGAGAGAGAGGAAGAGAGAGATTGAAAGATAATAAAAAATAAAAATATAGAGAGGGAGACAAAGATATAAAGAGATCTCTCTCTCTCTTCTCGTATCTCTATAATATCTCCCCATATGTACTTCTCCCTACCTCTCTCTCTCTCTATATACCTCTCTCTACCTCTCTCTCTCTATATATATACCTCTCTACCTCTCTCTATATAACTTCCTATCTCTATCTTTCTATCCCACTATCTATCCCTCATTCTCTCCCTCATCTGCGTCTCTTAGTATCCCCCTCTTTCTATCTCTATTTCTCTCTCAATCACTCTCTATGTTTCCATCTCCATCTCCATCTTCCTCTCTATCTCTCTCTCCCTATCTCTATCTCCTTACCTCTCCTTACATCTCTTCACCCTCTATGTTTCCCACTATATATCTCTCTATCTCTCCCTCTTTCTATCCATATCTCTCCTTCTCTCCTTATCACTCTCTTTTTCTATATCTCTCAACTTCTCTATCCTCTCTCCCTCCCTCTCTATCTATTTAAATATATATCTCTCTATCTCCCCCCTCTCTATCTCTCTCTATCTTATAATTTTCTATATAACCTCCTTTATCTCTCTCTTTCCCCCTCTATTTCTATCTTCCCATCTCTCTCTCTCTCTCTCTCTCTTATTTACTCCATCTCTCCCACTCTCTCTTTATATATCCCTCTCTACCTCTCTCTATATATCACTTCCTATATCTTTATATCTCTCTCCATCTCCCCCTCTTTCTATAAATATCTCTCCCTCTCCCTCTCCCTCTTCCTCTTTCCTTTCATCTCTCCCTTTATATTTATCTTTTTCTATCTTTGTCTTTGTCCTTTTCTCTCTCTCTCTCTCTCACCCTCTATCTTTCCTGTTATATTTATCTCTCTTTCTCTCCTTTATATCCCTATTTTCCCTCTCCCTCTCTCTCCATATTTAAATTATTACATATATCCCTCTATCTCTATCTCTATCTCATTATCTATCCATCTCTCTTTAACCCTATCTTTTCCTCTCTATATATCACTTTCTATCTCTATCTTTATAAATTTATATCTCTCCCTCTCTCATTCTTTCCCTCTCTCCCCCTCTATACATATATTTATCTCTTCCACGTGTGTATTTCTCCTTCTTTTTATCCACATATCTCCCTCTCTCTTTCTCTCTCCCTATTTCAAACATATCATGATCCTATTGATAATGGAGTCTTATTATCTTCCCGATTCAAAGGTTTTGTTTTAGTTGTGTTTGGATCCCTGTATGTAGATGCATATTTGATTTTAAGCGACACTTCTCCATTAAGACCTTTGTTTCACAAACAAAACCTTTTTAAAAATAGCCTACCAATTGACTTCATGTATACTACATAAATGTATGTAAACAATAAACCAAATAACTAGCCAATTGACTATCCACACTTCTTCGTTGTACCCATTGGTTTCTAGTTTAAATTTTAATCTATGATGTCCTTTTTTCCTAGTCTCTAACTATATATAAAAAGTAACATATTATTAATGAGGTGGTTAACGAATCGATATGTTTTCCTACAGTTTCCTATTCAAATCTGGGAACTGCTTAACCTTTAAGTAGAGTTTTGCTCACTTAAAACAAGCATTCATTCTTGAGGGATACTTTTGGGATTTTACAAGATACTACTGAAATGTTCTGTGTGATAGTAATTGATGATTGACATGTTTGGCACTTGATTGTTTTAGGTGAAGTGCTTAAAGTAGAATTTCACACATCTCAGATAAGCATTATAGGAAAGATTGAGGTCTTCTACAAATTATAAACAACTGGGTAATTTTGTTTCCAGATATCTTATTCAGATTTAGTTTTAATCCCCAGGGTCTTCTCACTATTCACAATGGCAGATACAAGCATAAACCAGGCTGTCAATGAATTGGCAATAGAGGTAGTAGATTCAGAAGAACGTTACTCATGTTTTGATAATGTGAAGGGAAAATTCGAATATCACAAGGCCGAAGACATTAAGCCAGATTATAACTCAAGAAAGCTTTCTCGTGTGTCCATAAACATAGTACCCATGTATCTCAAGGGCTTAAACAGAGATGCGTATGTGCCTCGAGTGGTCTCTTTGGGACTCTTTCATCACAGGATGTCTCAGACACTCTCTGAAATAGAGTTACACAAAGTAGAGGCCGTAAATCGATCAACGAAAAGGTGCCCACAAAATCAGAAGCATGCACGCTTTCTAGTGGAAAAAGTATAGAGCTTGCTTCCAGAAATTACAACAAGCTACGAAGTAAAATCAGACTGTAAGGAAGAAATCCTTGCATGGCTCTTCACTTTGGATGGATGCTTCATTCTAGAGACCCTCAGGCTTCTCAGTGATGAATCACAAATGAACCTGGATCCTATTTTTAATAGAAACAGGGTCCGTTCTTATCAATTCAATATCCTTACTAATCTACTATTGCTTGAAAATCAGGTTCCCATAGTCCTCCTCCTTGGGCTATTGCAAAAGGAGGACAATTGCACAGAAGAAAAGGCAAGGATAAAGCTGCTTAGAATGATTCGTGATGGTATAGTTTCCTTGGCTCACCCTTTCTTGCAACCAAAAATAGGGGAATCACCAACAGAGCATGATGAACATGAGAAAAACTTGAAGGAAGAACTCAAGTTAAAGTATAAAAATCTGAAGCAATACAACCAAATTTTGGGATTTTTCCATGATTTCATTCTGCAGGAGTCGAAGACTACCGGTGAAGGAGAAAAGGCAGGGAATATTCATATTATAGTACCAGAGGGTAGACACCATAATTATCTTTGTGGTCTTCATCATCATACAACAGCTCATAAACTAAAGAAAGAGTCTAAGTATCGATACCTCACGGCTTCCGCTACAGAGTTATACAAGAGGGGAATGAAGTTTAAGTCGTACGAGGGAGTTCCCTCAGCAAAGGACCTCTATTTCGACAAATAGAAAAATACTCTTTCTCCCTGTGATATGGCTTTCTGATGCTACAGAATTGATCTTCAGGAACCTCATGGCTATGGATGTCTGCCAAGAAAAAGAACTCACCGTTATTTCAGAGTATGTATTTTTGATGAATAGTTTGATGGAGACTGTGGAGGACATGGCTTTGCTCAAGAAGAAAGGAACAATTCAGAGCTCCATTGGAACTGATGAGGAAGCGAGTGACCTGTTCAATGGTCTATGCAAAGGAATTAATTTCACTTTCGCTGATGAAGATAGGTTTGTGGCATTGAAGAGTGGTGTTAATGAATGGTACAAACAACAGACTATGGTGAAAATTAGTGCATGGGTGGAGAGTCATCCAAACCTTGTGAACAGATTGGTAACTCCAAAACATAGAATTATTCATCGCTCCTTGCTGACACTGTGGTTGTTAAGGATGAAGGGCCTGAAAATACAACTGGGGTTAGCTCCAAAGTATACGCTGGTGTTGCATACCCATTTAACGATGATGATGAAGACAAGTTAGTGAAACAACAACTCAAACTCAAAGCTAAGGTAAATGGAGAAAAAGCAAGCATCTCAAGGAGGAAAGTGATTGCAGGACGTGAACATGATGGATTTATTGAAAAGGCTTTAGAAACTTTCAAGTAAATGCAACGGGCAAGTGATGCCAAAAGAACGATGAAGACTATTTAGACTAATAAACTTCCTAATATGTTCCAGTGTTGCGGCTGAGACAGGTTCAAATGAAGCTAGGAGATCTCAAGAGTTCTCCCTCAAATTTGAAAGGGTTTAGGAGGTCCACCCTAAGAACTCTAAAAGCTTAAAAGTTGTAGGCCATATATATGCCAGCAAGGGTAGGTAGAGAAGGATTTTGGAAATTTTAAGAAAGGCAACTCATGGAATAGTTGACTGAGATAGTTCTAGTTTCAACTGACCGCCTTCTCAAGAAATCTCATTCATATTATATTCTTGCACGACCTTATATAAGTGATTGTGACACCGCAGGCTGCTACTACATGGCATCAGTCAAGAAAAGCTAGAGGCCACAGGATTTTGTGTTACCATTCTTGGGCTGGGACAGGTTATGAATGGAATCAGAGAGATTATTTAAACCTCTACAACATTCTATTTACAGTGTTGCAGAGGAGACGGGTTGTCAATGGTATCAGGGAGGCCATTTAACTTATACACTCTCTAAAGGCCTAAAAGCTTTAGCTGTGATAGATGGAGAATGGTATCAGGGACATTATTTAGATTTATATACCCTCCAAAGTCTAAGTTCTGCAGCTGCGATAGATTGCCCATGGAATGAAATGTAGCAATTGCAGAAGGTGCACAAAAAGGATTTTGCAAGGAAGCTCTCAAAATTTTGAATGCAAAATATATAACCCAAACATGACACATGACTGTTTGACAGACTACCAAAAAGAAATGTGATCTCATAATACAAACTTTATCAAAATTCATAACATAAACTTATTAACTCATAATATACCAATACAATACACAAAATATGTTATCAGATCGCACTTCATAAAGTAAATTTTTATCAAATTCTAGCTCCTATTAAAAGGGAAGTGAAGACACAACATGGGAAGGACACACGACTTAGGCTGGGGTGCGTAGGTATAGAACTGCTTGACAAAAGAAAATGCAAAAAATCAATTAAAAAAAGATGATAGTTTCAGTTCAAGAAAGACGCGGAGATCATTCCATTGAAGCAGTTAAAGTAAGATCCGAGAATGGCAAGGCAAGAGTAAGAGAGAATTTCTTATCTCTTCCAACTATAGCATATTCTATGTATACTCACAATGTCTCCCAACAAGAGCTCTGCAAAGGGCATTCCTCTAATTGTTTGTTGTGAAGATAGCCAGAACCAGCCAGCAGCCTGCATCAATAAACAAGGCAATATTAGAAGATATAAACTAAGTTAACGAATGCCCAAGGAGATATTTAGAAAGAAAAAAAGGTACATACCCATGAAAATTCGAGGCACCTGAGAATGGCAACGTTGAGATAGTGGGTCTTTTCGAGCACATAGGCCATAGTGGCCATGTACGCGACTGCATGGGCAATGTCGTAGCCCTCCTCGGGTTTGAAGATGCTGAAGGACACACTTTGGATTTGGCAATGCTCAGAAAGATTAGGCTATATCAGACTGCCTAAGAATGTGCGTTTATAGAGGTTGCATGTCAAACTTCCTCTATGAACTGTCATTTCCATCCAATGGGTGACCATGCCATATTAATGGCATGAGCATCCCTTTAATCTAGAGGCAAGTGTGATGGATGGCCCCCATAGCAAATGGGTCACCATGCCATATTAATGGCATGAGCATCCCTTTTCTTTGCATGCAGGTGTGACAAGTGGCCCTAGCAACACCAATATTTATGAGAAGCAGAATACGAGGACAGGGAGTACCTACCACAATCTGACAGTGGTAAACTATAAAAAATTCTCTAAGTACTTACCAAATTCGGCAGCAAGAAGCCTAAATTTTTTTCCGGCAACAGACAGTAAGATTTTTCTGGTCAAATCTCCACCTATAATAGCCTATCGGCTAATTACATAGGTTAATCAGGTCGGGTTTAGCCGACACACTCTAAGCGTTAACTACTTAGGTGGTCAGGCCCACAAACCTCTTAATATGAACCATTTCCATTTTGTTTCTATTCTGACATTTTCCTTTTACCTTTGTCGTCCTGTTTCCCTACACACTCTAGTTTCCTAAAAGAGTTGTATTTGACCGTCCCGTTTTTTGACACTCTATTTTCTCGAAAGAGTTATGTATTGATTTTTAATCCCACATGTCAGGTGATAAAATGAAAAGTAGTAGATCATTCTAAAAAGTGTGAAGGACAACGCATAATGCAGTTTCCCTTATACACAACGTATAGAACCACCATTAAATTATACACTCATTATATTTAATATTTGAATAAACTGCCATGCTTTAAGTGCTTTGCTATTTTAACCTATGTGAGTATTACTTCTCAGATTTTAATAATTATTAAAAATAAATTATTATTAATTAATATTATAATTTTTTAATTTCAAAATTTTTATATAAATTTATTAATAATAAATTATTCAAAATTCATATTTGGTAAGATTTTTTTAAAAATATTTCTAGATAATAATAATAAAGCAATCAACACTCAATAATAATTAAAAATAAAAAAATTAATTACAACTAATAATAAAATTGATAAGAAATTATTAATTAAAAAAATTAAATAACAATTCTAATTACTAGCACTTGCATTTAAAGGAAGTTCATAGACTATTTTAATAAAAGTCTATATTTACATTAATATGTTAAAAAGTATGTATTTATGCATGCAGATTCTAATTGCACGTGGTTGGATTAAACAAATAATAATAAATGTCAAATAATAGAATGAAATAAACTTAGACAATTCTAGATTTTTTCCTTAAATAAATTAATTATTATTTGATTATGAAATATTTACATACAAATTTAGAACATAAAACAATGTATTTAATGAAAAAAGAAAGTTTCCATCAAATTGACAAGAAATATTGCAAATGGAAATAGATTGTTCCCATCTACTTTTCAAATCAATATTTATATGGCTTTTATGTGATAAGTGAGAATTTGGAGACTTTTACCTAATATTTTGTAGTCTTTCACCATTAAAAGGCTGTTGAAACTTGTTTGTTGATGACTCAACAATGGTTTGTAGGTGTGAGACTTGTTTCGGGGTCAATTCTCACACTATATGTAGTTTATCGGCTAAAAAGTTTTAACTAGTACTTGCATCTAAAGGAGGTTCAAGGATTACACCAATAGAAAACTATACATATGTTAATATGTTAGAGAGTATGTGTTTGTGCATGGGTTTGTATGGATGTCATGTTACAAATTCTAGTTGTACACGGCTGAGACTTAATTAATAATAAGTGCTAAATAATGGAATGAAATAAAGTTAGACAAATCTAGATGTTTTCCTTAAAGAAATTAAGTATTATTTGATTTTCAAATATTTGCATAAAGATTTAAAACATAAAGCAATTCAAATGAAAAATAAATTTTCCATCAAATTGACAAAAAACATTGCAAATGGAAATAGAATGTTCCCATCCAGCTAGAAAATCAATATTTAATTGGATTTTATGTGATAAGTGAGATTTTGGAGGCTTTCACCTAACATTTTAGAGGCTTCTACCATTAAATGGTAGCTAAAACTTGTTTTCCGATGAATCCACAATGGTTTGTAGGTGTGAGATTTGTTTCAGGCTTAAATCTCACACTATATGTAGCCTATTAGTTAATAATAATCAATTAAAATTGATGAATAAATTAAAAACAATTCATTATTCGGCAATCTAGATTTTGACACATGATCTATGATTTTATTAGGAATATATAATTTTGGATTTTAACAAACTTCATGCACAAATGAGAATTTGATGATAAAATTATTGTATCAAAATTGAGTTTCAAATTGGGTAAACACAATAGACACTATAACAAATTGAGATATTGTTATGAGGGTAGTGATACAACTTTTTTAATTAGAGTGTATATCATGAGATTACAATTGTTTGAGGCATTACGTCAAATAGTTCACAAGCTTTGTCTATCATCCCACATTTTGTATAGATTTCAAAAGGGCATCTAAACCACAAAATTTGAGAAAATTAATCTTCATATTATGCTTTGATGGATGTCCATGTACTTTGTTCCAAATCTCCCATATCAAGAAAACCAATAATGATTTTGGTGAAGGTTGTGAAATTTGTCTCTGCATTTACCAATTGCATTTGCTTGAAAGTTTCTAAAACCTTTTCCAAAAATCCATGATGTGTATATCCTACAATCATTATAGTTGATTATTTCACATTTATTTGGCTTTGCATCTACAATTATATTTGCTTGAATTTTCCTACAGAATTTTCAATGAAGATCCATCTTGTGTATATCTTATAGTCCTTGTAGTCCACGTGACTTTGAATCCTTTGTTAAAGAAACTATTAAAATATATTTCTTATTTATGTTTTTATTTTGCATCCATGTTTATAAAAGTTTGATATTAGTAAAAATATTATTTTTGACAAGACATTAAAAGAGTGTTGATTATAAAAATATATGCATCCCAATGTAAAAAATGCAAAGAATGGAAATAATTCTTGCAACACATAAATTGTTATGTAGTAGCCAATTCAAAGAATCATGTTACCCTCTACCCTATATTCGTTTGTATACAAAGTTAAGATTCAAACGATTTTTTAGAATTTTAGAAGGTTTGATATTAGAAAGACATGTACTATTTTTAGATTTTTTACATGGGCTACCTAGGGCCACCCATTTGTTATAAATATATATACTACTAAAATTCCCCACTCATGAAGCATGCAATGATGATTGCATTTCATAGATGAAGAGTGTGTATTGTTGAAAATATCCACATGTAAAATAGACCCAAAATCATGAATTACTTAAAACCTTCATGGCCTTAGCATGCACTCAACCATATATGTATATCCTTACCTACCACCAAGATACTTTGAGCCATTCACTCTTATTGACTTGGCATATATTTGTATTTGTAGCTATCTTATATTTAAGTGGTGAACAAATTTATTTGTGCAATCTAAAGGAGGGTTAGTAGAAATAACATATTATATGGTATAACATATAGAGAACAAAGATGAAAAGACAAGAAAAATAAATGTAGTTCATGATTAGTTACTTCCACCATATATTGATTTTCATAGATTTGTAGATTTGTTTCATAATAGATATGCCCACAACTATAAAATTATGTAATACTACTAAGGTAGTTTTAACCACAACATTTGAAAAAATCCCGATATGCATTATACTTTGATTGATGTCCATACGCCATTCCAAAGGTCCCATATTGACATAACCAACAAGAATGTTAATGAAGGTTATGGAATTTAGGTTTGTACTTGTAAATTGTATTTTCTTGAAGGAATCAATTTATGGTATGAGATGTTATATCAAACTCTTTAATTAAATCCAACTGAAATGGATAAGGAACATTTTAGTACCAAATATGTCTATATAATTACATATTAAATAGTTGTAATAGATAACTCAATGCAAGTATTCAAATTGTTATGGAAATTTATCTCAATAAGATTGTTATGTATTATCTTTGGAAAATTTGACATGTTAATTTAGAAAAACATGCATATTATTCAAAAAAATTGTGCCTAAGCCATAATGATTACTTAATTTAAATGTAAACCTTGTTCAACCGATGAATTATAAATTAACTAATATAATTTATATAGTATCACCTAATTGTATTGTTGTGGGCATATCTAACATGAAACAAATCTATCTATATGAAAATTAATTTATGGTGGAAATAACTAATTGTGAGCTACATTTATTTTTCTAGTATTTTCATCTTTATTCTATATACTTAAGTTGTATCATATAGTGTGCTATGACTACTTAACCCTCCCTTTAGTCTGCACAAATATATCTTTTTATCACTTAAATATAAGATAGCTCTACAAATACAAATGTATGTCAAGTCAATAAGACTAGATGGCTCAAAGTATCTAGACCTAGTAGGTAAGGATATAAAGATACGGTTGAGTCCTTGCTTAAGCCATGAAGGTTTTCAGTAATTCTTGATTTTGGGTCTATATTACACATGGATACTTTCAACAAGATGTGCTCTTCATTTGTGAAATATGATCTTCATTACATGCTTCATAAGTTGGCAATTTTAGTAGTATAGGGAATTTATAACAAATGGGTGGCCCTATGAAGCCCATGTAAAAATTCTAAAAATAACACCCATCTTTCTAATATCAAGCCTTGTAAAGTATCTAAAAAAAAATAGTGTTTGATTCAACTATGCATAGGATATTGCCACAACACTTCATTCCACATGCATGATGCCAAACACAAAAATCACTTCACCACTTTTGTCAAGCCTCATCAACTAGGCCAATCAATTGGTTGAATGAACTATAGTTTAGTTATGAACCTTGGTTTCTTCAAAATAACTAGACAGGATTAGGGAGAGAAAGGAGCACAAACCAAACTACTTCAAAATAATGGTTGTTGTGGGTTCATTAGTTTTATTTATATACTCTACCTAGTTCCTATGGGGAGAAATTATTTACTATACAAATCAAAAAATGGTTTATTATCTACCTAGTATTATTTTGTGTGTTTTGAAATGGAAGAGATCTATAGCTCTATGGAAATTGGTACATGCTAATAGTCAACTTATTATCTTATTTATAGCATTTTCTTAGCTTTATATACTAACAAATATAAGATAGAGGGTAACAAGATTCTTTGAATTGGCTAGTACACAACAATTTATGTGTTGCAAGTATTGCTTCTATTCTTTACATTTTTTACTTTGGAATGAATATATTTTTATAATTAGCAAACTCTTTTAATGTCTTTCCAAAATTATATTATTAATAATATAAAAAAATTTGTAGACATGTATGCAAAATAAGAACATAAATAAGAAATATTGTGTAATATTTTTTCTAACAAAGGATTCTCACGTGGACTACAAGGATTGTAAATTATACATAAATGGATCTACATTAAAAAAAAATTGTAGGAAAATTCAAACAAATACATTGGTAGATGCAAAGCCAAATAAATGTGAAATCATGGACTATAATGATTGTGGGATATACACATGATGGATTTGTTGAAATGGTTTTTAGAAACTTGTGAGCAAATGCAATTGGTAGATGCAAAAACAAATTCGATAACCTTTACCAAAATCCTTGTTGGCTATCCTAAAATAGGAGATTTGGAACAAGATATGGACATCCATCAAAGCATAATATGAAGATGATTCTTCTCAAATTTTGAGGTTGCAGATACCCTTTTGAAATCTATGCAAAACATGGGAGGATATACAAAGAATGTGAACCATTTAACACAATGCCTCAAAGGGTTATGATCTCAGGGATGCACTTTGAAATGTTGTATTACTACCCTCATAACATTCTTTCAATTTGTTTTAATGTCTATTCTATTGTGCTAAATTTGAAATTCAATTGTGATAACATTAATTTCATCATCAAATTGTCATTTGTATGTGTCAAATTTGTCAAAATCCAAAATAATCAATTTCTAATAAAACCATAAATCATGTTGTCAAAATTTAGAATGTTGAATTGCAGATTGTTTACAATCTATTCATCAATTTTATTTTTTAAATAATTAATAATAAAAAATTTATTATTAATTATTATATAAAAAATTTAATAAAAAATATTACTTATAACTAATTTTTAATTAATAATTTATTATTTATAATCATTTTTTTAATTATTATTGATTGTTGATTTTTTATTATTATTATCTTTAAAATATTTTTTAAAATTATTTTTAACTAAATATCAATTATAAATAATTTATTATTAAAAGATTTGCTTTCAAAGCGGCTTAAGAGCCTTGACTTAGACCCTTCCGTAGGAACATTATCGCTTAATTTGTTCAGATCCAAGACAACATAAAAGGAATCCTATAATTTGCAATTCCCATGTAAGTCTACAGAGGAGTCGTTCATGGCAAAGAGAGGTAGTTCATTGAGTTTTATGTTGTCAGTTATACTTAACTTGTGAATTAGAGTATGGTGTTCATAGTTAGGATCAAAATATAAAATTTTAAGCAAACAAAGATGATTTAATCAAAATAATAGGTGAAGTCATGAGTGTTAGTAAGTTCAAGCACATTATTATTTAATTTTTAACTAAGATAAATTAAAAATATGCTCACAAATGATTGTGTAGTCCTGAGAATTTAAAAGGGAAAATGCTTAGTTTAGAATTGTGTAATTACTTATCTAATTATTTAATTATGAAGTTAATAATATTAATAATAAGAATCTGGTAAAGAATGAACTTTGTAATTTATGTATGAGCTTAAGGTAATACTTTCTTTTAAATTAAATATCGATATAAATAAATATGAACAAAATGTATTTTTGTAATCTTTAATGCAAATATTGTCCATATTAACTTTTATGTCCCTTATATATGCATATTTTTAAAAATAAACCATTTAGTAAATTAGCTTCGGAATTGTTTCATGGTTGAAACTAAGTAAGATGATCGAAAACTTGAAGTAGGTTACCATCCCCTTCATTAAGTAGAAAAAGAAAATTTAAGCAAAGTATATAATGTAAGACTTACTATTCAAATTAGAATTAAAGACTAGGCCCATTTCGGGTAAGCATTAGTCTTAAGTTTGGTAGTTCTTTCCCAATATTTATATGAGGAAATATACTTTTATCTTTAAACTGTTAACAATCAACAAAATGAACTAATGAGAATTACTAACATTATCCAATAGGTGAACTGCTTGGTGTTGTAAGTATGAGAAGATTGGTATTCTCATTGATGTCAACAAGCATGTATTGTCATTAATGTCAATTGCATAAGAAGGAAGAAGATTATTATTGGGGGAGATTTTTGTGAGAGTATGATGTTGTTATCTATGCTTTGATTAGTTGCATTATTTTTCCATTAGTAAGCTATTGTTGTCAACCTCTAGTGTTGCTTTGCTAAGCTTCTATCTATGGTTGAGAAAGTAATGAAGATGATGATGATGTATTCTCGATGCTTAGTTTCCAAGTTCTTTTGAGAAAATTTGATAAAAAGAGAAAAGAATGTGTTGTAGTGTTGTTCTAGGTCACAAAGTAGTGTTTTAGTGTTGCTTCACATTTCTTCTAGGTTGAATATTTTCTTGTGTTTTTTAGATATGTTGCTTAGAGGTGTTCAAAATTTGGTGTGTAGGATCATTGTACAAAAGGAGTTGTGTTCACTAGTTTGTGAACTATGTATTGCAAAAGTGTCTAGGAGAATTTTTTTTGCTCTACGTTTCTCTACAATATTGTTTCAAGTCTTGTGAATCTGAAGATGTGTTGATCGTGTTGGTGTCTTACATCATTTGGAGTTGTTCAAGGTTTGGTGCTTAGGAAGTCAATTTCTTAAGTAAGTGTATATGGAAGAGGAGTCTAATTTTACTGGGTGTGTGCATTCTTCTAGTGGAAGTTGTTGTGAAGGAATTTGTTGGATTTCAGGGTGTTTGTGGAATATTCCAAATTATGTTCAGGTAGCATTTGTTGTCTGCAAGGTGTTCTTAAATCAAAGAAAGTGTGTACTTAAAATTTTAATGGTGTTTAAACACTAGTAACAACTAACCTTAGTGTTTACACTAATTTCAGTGGATATTTATTATTTTTAGAAGTGTGTTGCAGTGTGGTGTTATATATTTAGGTACAAAATAAGGAATGGTGTGTTCCACTTCCACTTCTATCCACCACTGAAGTGTTTTGGTGTTGACCTAATTTGAACTTACATGGTTGATGTGGATAGATGACCTTAGACAATGGTTTCAAGGTTGAAAATGAACTATAAATAAGAGCTAAGTTGTTGAGGAATAAAGAGATAGATAAGAAAAATGTGAATGATGCAAAGTGTAGAGTTACAAGTTACGAATTTGAGAAATGTAGTGTGAAATTTTATATGTTAGATTGTTGGATGTAGTGAGCATAAGGTTTGTATGATTCTTTAGTCATTTCCACATAAATCTGGCGTTCTCTTGTGCATAGTGTTGAATTTTTTAGTTTATGTTATTTTCCTTTCATGCTAAATCATTATAATAGATTAAGGTTTAATTGTATTAATGTGAATTTGAATGTGAATGAGGGTTTTGAAGTTTTAAGGTACAATTGATTCAACCCCCCATCTTAGTTATTTTGTGCTATCAATAATTGGTATCAGAGAAAGGTTTAGAAGAAATCTTAATTGCTTGAGGTAGATTGAGGATGATGCATAAGAAAGAGATCCCTATATTTGATGGAACGGATCATGCATTCTAGAAGACAAGGATGGAAGGATTTTTGGTTTATCTTGGATATGATATCTGGAAGTCTATTAAGACTAGATATATTGAACCTACAAATGGTCTAAGTATTGTTGATGAGATCAAAGCCTATGAAAGTAATGATAAAGAAAAGTATGCTCTCTTAAATAGTCTTCAAATTTTGATTTGGTGAAAGTTGTGAGTTTGAAAATTGCTAAGAAAATTTGGGAAAAGTTAGAAAGAATTTATGAGGGAGATGATAAGGTCAAAGAAGCTAAGATGCAGAATCTAAAGATAATGTTTGAGAACTTGTCGTGCCATAGAAAAATGCCCCCTTGTCATTTTCATGGCCTTTTAGGTCTTGTTTCATGATGTTTGGTTTACTTTGCTATGATTTTATGTGGATTGAACATGCATATTTAGGTACTAAAATTTAAATAATGGCATCTTGTGAAGGTGTTGTAAAAAAATTTACACTCTTCTAGGCTCTATTCATTACAATTCACCTAAAAATAACCTTTTCATCACTAAACAAGGTTTATTTTGAAGTGTTGTAAAGTCTTATTTACCAAGATTTCACACTTTTCTAGGCATAACTTCACTATTTACACCTGTCTTATGCTTTATTTGACCCATTTATGCCCTTATAAGCTTTAATTAAGTGCATTTTTTAATGTAAACTTCACAAATAACATTAAATATGAATTAATTCCTGACACCCATTTTCAGGTCCTAGGTGGGACCTATTTTCCATGGGTGGCAAATGAGTCTCCCTTGGCTCCAAATTCAAAATATTTTAAATTTCCTTTCGAGTTTTTGTTCAAAATCACTTGGTGTCAGCCTGTGATGAGGTATTAACAGGTAACTAAGGCACAAGATTGTATAAATAAGTGTTTTTACATCCATTTTAACCCCCATTCATCAAGTTCACTTATTCACTCATTCACTCAAGCATTCAAACATCTTACAACATCAAATCAAGCATTCATCAAGCATTTTGAAGCATCCATTGACATTACTTCAGATATGCATCAACAAGGGTTTGGTAAGTTAATAGCATTTGCATGTTATTTTTTATCATTCTCTTTCAGAATTTCATTATTTCATTAAGGGTTTGATTACCAAAATGGGGTTTGACCAAGAAAAACCCCTATTTGCTAACCCTCAACCATTTTCCCCTCTTGCATGTGTGTTTGCAGACTTTTGTATGCAGATTTAACAAGCATTTAGGTGTTGAAGAGTGGTCAACAAGTTAACTAGGTGTTTCAAGTTAAATCAATCATATTTTAATCTTGGAGAAGGTCTTTTGTCTGTTTCCTACAAAATTGACTTCGGCAACCGAACAAGCAAACATTTTTAGATCTGGTGTTGCAGAGTTGTCTCTTGATTTCTTAGAATTTTGGGAGAGGACTGATTTGCCACCAGTGGTGAATGAGTCCCACCTTAACGCTGAAAAGCTAAGTTTTGTTAGATTCTGGATCCCGACAATTAGAAACCTATTTTTGACACTTTTTTATCAAGAGCGGGATTGATTCTCCACCCTGGGTGAATGAGTCCCACTGGTAAATTTCTGTGATTCCAAACATCATTCCAAAGATTCCAAATTCTACATTAGACCTCCAAGTGCACATTGATTTAATTTCTTCCTTTTTGTTTTGCATTTACTCATTCATAGGTCATTGTTTGCATAACACATCGTGTTTTCCAACATGTAGCATAAATCTTAGCTTTTTTATACATAATCAGTCATTTACATTACTTAATTGCACTTAGATCATTTCATCTAGACATAATAACATCATACACATCCTAATTTGAATGAACCTAGTTAGCATTTTTTCCCTACCTCTCTCCTTTTAGGTGAAAAACCTTAGAAGAGTTAGGGAGCCTTGTGGTGCCAAAAAATCTATGGTTCACTTACAAATGTTTGAAGAAGAAAGTGTTACAAGATATATGCAGAGGGTAGATGAAGTTGTCAACTGCATCATAGGTCTTGGTGGCCAACTCAAAGAACCAAAAGTGGTCAAGAAAATTCTCATAACTCTTCCTAAATCCTATAGTCATAACGTGTCTACTATTGTAGAATTATAAAATTTGAATCAATATGTACCATAGATTAGTTGTATGGTTCTTTAACTGCTTTTGAAATGAGATAATTTGGAATAAATAGTGGTACAAAAGCTGAGACTACTTTTAAAGCTAGGAAATTAGAGGAGATCAAGGAATTAGATAAGTAGGATTTTGATGATATAGAAGCTAACTTTGTAAGGAGAATGAAGAAGGGTACTAGTAAGTACAATTATAAGTTTCCTTTCAAATGTTTCAGTTGTGGAAAGATAAGTCACTATCCTTCAAGATGTCCAAATAGAGTTTTGAATAAAAAATTAAGGAGAACAAAGGTAAGATGATCAAGAAAAGTTATTATGTTAGAGAAGATGCAAGTATTTCTAATGATGATGATGAATGCTCATTCTTGGCTTTAAAAGATGAAGATGAATCTATTTCTACTAACTCTAAGAGATGTGTGAAGGAAAGCCCTTCGAAGAAAAATTATAAGATTAAAGGTACTTTGTTATCTACTTTTCATGCTAGATAGGAGAAGAACTACTAGATCATTGGGAGTGGATACTCTAATCACATGACCAGTGACAAGATTAAGTTTATTAAACATGAAAAATATGATGGAGAATGTATTCGATTTGGTGACAATACATCTACTAAGATATGTGGAAAAGGTTCAATTAGTTTTGATGGCAAGCATAATACTGATGATTTCTACTATGTTAAGGGTTTAAGACATAACCTTTTGAGTGTTGGAAAAATGTGTAGCAAAGGATAAAATCTTATGTTTTAGGATGATGGATGTGAGATCACAAAAGGATCTGAAACTGTGATTCCTGCTAGAAGAAGAATAGATGGAAATTTTTATCAGCTTAAGGGTGCTAATGGTCACTACTTTATGACTCAAGTTAATGAAAGCTAGTTATGGAATAAAAGAATGTGTCACATCAATTTTGATAACTTAGTAAGAATTATTTCAATTCAAGTTGTAGGATTCTGCCAAAGATTACAAAACCTATCAATGTTATCTATAAAGAATATCAAATTGGAAAGAAAGTAAGAAGAAGCTTCAAATTCAAAGAACAATCTATTGTCAGATTGTTGGAATTAGTGCACAAAGATCTTTATCACCCTATAAGAGCAAGAATGTAAGGAAGCTAAGGTAGCGGAACAAATTCCTACACTAATCTTGAGAGGATAATAATGCAAAAAATTTATAGATCTTTAATAGTTATAGAGACTTAAATAGCAATAAAGAATGAAGCATGGGATGAAGCTATGAATGAAGAGATTGAAGCTATTGAAAGGAATAACACTTGGGAGTTCGTGGATCGTCCACAAGGAAAGGATGTCATAAGTGTAAAATGGATTTATAAAACAAAGTATGGAATGGATGGAAATGTATTGAAGCATAAGGAAAGGTTGGTTGTTAGAGGTTTCACTCAACAACTTGGTATTGACTACATTGAAACATTTTCTTCTATAGCTCGCTTGGATACAGTAAGAACTATGTTGGCCATTCCAACCCAAAACAAGTGGCCTATTTTTCAAATGGATGTAAGATCTACATTTTTAAATGGTTTTATTGAAGAGGAAGTTTAAGTGGAGTAGACAAAAAGGATATGAAATTTTAGGTCATGAAGATAAAGTATACCAGCTAAAAAATGCACTCTATGGACTCAAGCAAGCTCCTAGAGCATGGTACAATTGAATTGATTCTTATTTAATTAAGAATGGTTTTAGTGGGTGCAATAGTGAGCCTAATTTATATATAAAGATGGATAGAAAAGATAAAATGTTGATAGTTTTTCTTTATGTAGATGATTTTATTTTTTGGGGGGATCTTTCTATACAAGTTCCTTTAAATCAGCTATGATGAGAGAGTTTGAGATAACTAGTCTTGGTCTTGTGAAATATTTTTTGAGAATATAAGTTAAGCAATCAATAGATGTAATTTTTATTTCTCAATCAAAATATGCAAGTGATGTATTGAAAAGATTTAATATGTTGAATTGCAAGTCAACCCCTACACCAGTTGTAACAGAACTGAAGTTAAGCAAAGAAGATGATGGTTCATTAGTTGATCCTAGATTGTTTAAAAGGATAGTTGATAGTCTCATGTACTTGACAACCACAAGGCCTGCCATCATATATGGTGTGAGCCTTATCTCAAGGTTCATGGAGTTTCCAAAAGACTCTCATTGGCAAGCTGGAAAAAGGATATTGAGGTACATCTGTGGAAGTAGATGAGTTCAAACTCATTGGATACATGAATAGTGATTGTGTTGGCAGCATTGATGATAGGAAAAGTACCTCTAGTTATGTTTTTCATCTTGGAACAATGGTTATATCATGGGCTTCAAAGAAACAACCCATTGTCACTCTTTCTTCAGCAGAAAGAGTATGTGGTAGCCACATGAGCAACATGTGAAGAAGCATAGATGAGAATAATGTTAGATGAGTTGCTACATAAACAAGATGAAGAAACAAAGATTTATTATGATAATAACTCAACCATTACATTGTCTAAAAATCATATTTTTTATAAAATAAGCAAGAACGTAGACACTAGATACCATTTTATAAGAGAGCTTGTGAATAACAAAGAAATATGTTTAGAGGTTTGTATATTAGAAGATCAATTTTCTAATATTTTGACTAAACCATTGAGAAAAGATGCATTTGAATATTTGAGAATTTTTTTGGGTGTTTATTTTGAAGATAGATGCTCCAAAAATTTAAAAGCTAGAAATGAAGATAGATGTTCTAGAAATTTCAAAGCTAGAAATGAAGATAGATGCTCCAAAAATCTCAAAGCTAGAAATGAAGATGGATGCTTTAGAAATTTTTGAGAAGATGGATGCTCTAGAAATTTTTTAGAAGAATGTCTGGTAGTTGAGATTAAGGGGGAGTGTTCGATTTATAATCTCAACTATCTTGGACATTAAGACCTATTTTTATTTTGTCAGTTGTTAATTGATAAATCTCTGATAGTGGTAAATTTTGGGAAAGTTGAACGTATTCACATTAAATGGAATGTTTAGATCTGACTTCTGACATTCTCTTTGTTTTAGGCTTAATATTAGTGTTTTTACTTTGCTTGCAAGTTTTGTTCGGATGATTTCTCTCAAGATATTATCTCTCTATTTTTGTATGTTGGCATGAAGAAAGAAAGAAGAAGAAGACCAAGGAAGACATGGAAAAAAAGCTCTACTATAACTATCCAGTTTATATATATATATATGAATCTGATATTGTCTACTTTTTGCTATGTATTTTGTGTGTGTTGTGGGAAGCATTCATATGCATTTTTATTTGTCTTTTTACTGTTGTATGCATATTTCAGTTTTCTCTATTTTTGCTGCTCTAATCCTTTGCCCCTTTCCCACAAAGTTAAGAGTTATAGTCATAAAATAGAATAAATCAGAATCAAGAGTAATGGAAACTTTCAGCTAATAATAAACCAAAAGGAATATCATTTACATTATGTACCCATAATGTCGTCAGCATCCTCCAACAAACCTAATAAGGGACATTTCCCTTTTTCCTCAAATCAAAGAAATATTCTCATTTGAGAACCCCCCTTACTAAGTGTTGTCTAGCATCCATATTTACAACATTTCACATTCTTTTATAAACCTATCAACATACACTTGCACAAATCATTAAGGGAATCACTTAAAATTATTTACAAACTATAAAACTTAAAACTACTATTTCCTTGTTATCATCTACATGCTATATCAAACATAATGAGAATTAATTATCAAATATAACATCAATATACCCAAAGAATCAGCTTTAATAATCATACATACATACATACATACATACATACATATACACACACATATATATATATATATATATGATCAAATTTAATTGTTTCATGATGAAATACCAATACCTAAACACATTTCACATTCTTAAAAAATACTACAGTATAAATATAAAAGTTCCAATAATTTACTACTATGAATTATACTAGATAATAGAGGTAATTAACAATAAAGATCATCTCAAGCTTATATCTATACTATATTCCTAATATTTTATTTCAAGAAAATACATCCCTAGAATGTTTAATTCAGTTTTCTTGAAACTACTGAGCACCGCTAAATCTGCAAATGATCAATCTCCAACACTCATTAGTGGGGTTAGTTCATGCACATACAAATCTATGAATACTACTATGGAATAACATATCATGCTCCAAAATGCAACAAATAACAAAGATGATAAAAAGACATATAGAAGCATGACATGTACCTATTCCATAGTGGATTGGTGTCACTTGTGAGAAGTGACCCTTTCCCAATCCTTGACAAGCTCAAATGATGAAAATTGTTGAAGATGCTATGAAATGGGCAAAATAAGCTCTCAATTTAAGAGAGTAACTTTGCATGAAGATTGTGGATGGATGTTGAAGAATGAGCCTTCTATTTATAGAATCTCAAGTTGAAAGAGCGCCCAAAAGAGAGCAATGTGGGATAAAAATTTATTCAATAAGAAGGAGCCACTTGTCACCTTGTGAGTGGATCGAGGATGTGCAAGTTTTGGTCAATGTTCCAATAAATGGGATTAGTTGGCCTTTTCAAATTCAAATTTGGCTTGTTGGAGGGAGAAAAAGAGACTTAAATGCCAAGTGGGGGACATGTAAGAGGGGAGTTATTGCCATGTTGGAAGGGACAAGTCAACTTGTTTTAAATTCAAACTTGAAGGAATATTCTCCAAAGATGCCTTGTTGAGGGAAAATGAGGATTTAATAAATGACTTAATTGATTTATTTGTGCAAGTGGGAAAAGCTAGAGGATGTGATGGGTGATTAGATTAATTTAGGATGATGATTAGGTGATTTGACCCATTTGACTTTAGATTTAAGGATTTAAACTAAATCAAAGGGAGATGAAAGATGATTTCAGATTTAATTAAATAAAGGTTTGATTTATTTAATTAAAAGGATGATTATAGGCTTAAATTAAATAAAGTTAATTTATTTAATTTAAATGGATGACCTTAGGAGATTGAAATTAATGAACTTGATTTACCTGATGAATGGATGGATGTGAATGATGCTAATTTCGTATGTCTACATTTTCCTCCTCTTTGAAGCAATGTACTTGTTGCGTTGGTTCAAAGAATAAACTTGTATTGATCAAAATTAAAAAAAAATCTATTTTTTTTGGATGCCCCAGTGGAAAGTACACTAGTACATTGCCCCCTCGAGAGATCAAGCGAAAAGATTTGATTTGAGGGTCGATCTCATGATTAAGAGGTTCAAGATGGACACATGGATGGTTATGATGATGATGCAAATGAGATGGTTTTAAGATGCTTAGAATAACCAATCTATATTATCCTAAACAACTTAAAATGATAATGCAATGCATGTGAGATGGATGATGCAATAATGCCTATATGATTATGCAATAGATGTTTTATGCAAATGTATGATTTTTATGAGATGCTTAGACTAATAGATCTATATTATGATGATGAAAATGCATGTGAGATGATGTGCAAAATGTTGATGGTTTGTGGATGCAGGCTAGATGTATTGGTGATGATGATTAAATATTCTAGCAAGATTTTAGTGAGGAAAAGAAGAAATGAGAAATGAGATGATGACAAGAGGATCCAACAAGCCAACATTACGAGAGATGATGATGAGAAATGAATGAGAAATGGATAATTTTCTTATCAAGAATTGGGATTTTAAAAGGCCACTTACCTTATGTTTGATAACACACGTAGATATGATGCATCAAGGTATAAAGAACCAGGATGGTGTTGCACTTAGTGTGATGGAGTTTGACTCAACAAATAGATAGGAGTATTATTGTTCACACCTGACATACAAAAACCTTGCTAGGATGCACTTTAGAAGTTTCAAACACCTCGGACCAAAACACAGAAAGGTATAACCTATCAATACTGGATAGTCAACAAGTTGCCCAAAACACCCTCCATACATATCTAACAAAGCAAGTATTCGCCAAGTTATATTACAAGAACGTCCAACAAGCACAACAAACAAAAGACAATGATTGTTGCCCCATTCCTATCTCTCTAAATCCATTTTTTTGGACATCATCGAGAGGTCCTTGGAGTGAGTGCAATAAGATAAATCAAAAGAAAAGATTAAGTACGCAAACAAACTAATGTTCTTAATACCTTCAACCAAAGGGATGTGTTTTGATAGGATAAGAATCCAAGTGATATCCAAAATGATGCCCATTGTTGGAATGATATATCCTAGGACATGCATTGTATAGGATGATGATGGGTTGATAAGTTGATTGATAGGCTGTTGATATAAGGTTGTTTGACATGTCTGAAAATGATCAAGAGTTTGATTTTGTTTTAAAGGTTTGTTGTTTGCTTTTGATTTTACGATTAAAGCTTGCTTTTGCTGATTGTTGTGATTGTTTCTATTTGTTTTTCCAAAGGATGAAGGTGATGATCAGTTTATTATGGATGATTGATTATTGCGAGTGAAAGCGAAATGGGATGGATGAATTTTTTTCAACATTTGAATTTTTTGAATTTTTGACATGTTTTGAGGCTATTTTTGGATTTTTGTTTTCAAATGTTTTTGGATTTTGGATTTTCTAATTTTTTTGGGATTTTTTGAAATTTTATGAATGTTTTTGGATTTTGATATGTTTTTTATATGTTTTTGGATATTTTTGGATTTTCTTGGTTTTTTGAATGTTTTTGGATATTTTTGTCTCGGGGGCTAATCAGATATTAGCCTTGCATACATTTAAGCTCAGAGATGACATAGTTCAAATACCATGTTTTTGATATTTTCTGATTTTTTGAGTGTTTTTGGATTTTTTTATTTTTCGCATGATTTTGATGATTTGGATATGGATATGTGTGATGATATCAGTGCTCTATTTAGGATTTTTTTGAAAACCAAGCTAGGGTTGACTGATCAAATTGATGGATTGATGATGATGATAACATTGTTAAGGATACACAACAATGCAAGCATTTGACTGATCAGGATTGATGACAATAACATTGTTTAGGATTCACAACAATGAAAGGATTGATTGATTAGGATTGATGATGATAACATTGTCGATGATGCACAATAATGCAAGGATAGTGTTAAGCAACACAAGGATTGGGAAAGATATGATCCCCAAGATGATGATGGGTTGATTGGAGTCGATTGATTAGGATTTTGAAGCTTGATTTGGAACAATTTTTTTTTGAATGATTTGATGTGATGTCGACGTGCAAATTAGATGTGACTGATATCGATTGTTTGGATCGATGTTTGGTTGAAGATAACACTTGATAAGGAACATATTCTTGTCAAAATATGCCATGGGCTAGTGATTTGGATTATTGCTTACAAGTGGTGGACCAATTTTATTTCACATTTTCCAATTTTTGGATCACCACATAAGTTGGAGGATATAGATCAAGATTTATTCCCGAAGCAAGATGTAAATATCTGTCTCCAGTGTCTAGCAATGTATGGAATTCATTGGGTGAATGCTTGGATAGGTGTATGGATGGATGGATATGGTAAGCACGCAAAGGATGCCAAGGATTATCTTGTGCTAAGATAAGGTGTTCAAATAAAGAATGCTCATTTGGATAATGCTTCATGGCTTAGATAATGTTGGGAAGGATAGGATCAACGAAAATGACCCATGTCAAGATGTTTACCATAAGCAAGCATAAAGTGTGCACCAAAATTTTTCAAGATCAAGATAACTCAGACTATGGATGTAGATATATGCACATGGATTGGATAAATGTTCATAGATGAATGGATTTATTATGGCTAAGATGGATGGAATACTCGATTTATTATGGATGTGATAAGATGTTTCACCTAAATTGGCACGCGTAGATGCTCGATTCTACACATGATGCATGTTTTCTAGGTTTTCATTATGGTACCTATCCAAAGTGCCACCATAGTGGTTTTCACTAGAGGATGATTTTTTATCTTTACTATTTTCAATCCTTTTTCTAATTTTTTTTTTTGGATTTTCACTTTTTTTTTTTGAAAGATTTTAAGCTCATGTCGAACTACCTTGTGTTGATGTAGACGCTTCTGTCATAATGTGCCATCGATATCCTGCTTGAAGAAGTTTCTTTGCTAATATATGTGCACTTGAATGTAACTTTTGATATTCTTGATCTACTTTGTTGATATCAGAGTTGACTTTGTCTTGGTGCACACATCGCGATAAAGTGCCTTCCAAATCCTTATGATGAAGGGTTGTTGCCAATAAATGGTCAATGTGAGAATTTGATATTGTAGTACCCCTCCATTTATGCTTATGTTTTCTATTTGTATGTTTTCACACTGTTAGACTTTGGTACTTTGGTTTGGATATTTTGATCGCTGATTTTGAGTGATAGTGGATTCACTTTGTGATTTGATGATACATTGTATGGTGATAATTGATTTTTGATATGCTTTACATGATAGCATAAATGTTTCCTTTAGATGTTATTGCTATATATATGTTTATGATGGACTAACTATTAATTAATTTGTCAGTCTAATGTGACGTGTATTGGTGTGGAGAGTGAAATTATATCACTCGCTTGCAAGTGCCCTGTGATGTCCGTGATTTTCTCCGCAAGGTGTGCCGATACAATGGATTATATATATGTGCATGTTATTGGTTTGGTTGTAGGATTGCAGGTACATGACACCGACTGCACCTAGTTACTCAGTCCTGAGCATGTCAAGACTCAACGAAAATGTTGATTGGGAGGTAATAACATGGTTCATCCTAGTCTAGTCTTAAACCTAGTCACAGTACATCGTTTGTTTTAGTTCGAAGTCATAGATGGTCTTGTTTGTCCCTGATTGGATCAATTGCTTGAAAGGAAAATTTTATCATTTTTATGATAGTTTATTATACTTCAATTTACTGTGGTTTCAAATTAATTTTAAATGTTGAAGAAATAAGTTTTACATTTTATTTAGTTAATTAATTAGTTTGTTTGGTTAAATAATTTGATCATTGAGATTAAATTCATTTAATTAATTAAATAAATAAATTAAATTAAGTTGTTTTAAATGTATGTGAATAGATTTAATTTTAAATTAATTGTTATTTGGGAAATGATATTTTTAATTGTTAAATAAATTCACATTTTGAAAATTGTAAATTTTAAAATAAATTAAAGGCATGCAAATCTTGAAAGGAAAGATTGCCAGGAAGTTGTTCGAAGATATTTGTTTCTTCTCGACATGTGTGTCAGTGGTAATTTATTGCTTTTGGTTGAGAAAATTTTTGGATGATATTTGGGATTTGGGGAAATAGAGAGGAAATCTTTTTCTTCACAGAGATTTAAAAAAATAGGTGCTGTTAAAATTTCTTTCAAAAGAATTTTGTGATTTTCCTTTTTGGTATTGTTGTATATTTGTGGAAGTTCTCTGGTTTGGCATATTGGGAATTGGTGTTCGAGAAAGGTTTTGGAAGCTACAGGCAACAGAGGTTCTCATCACTAGACAAATTTCTGAAGCTAAGGGAAAATAGGTATTTCCCTTGTGATTTTTTATTTGTTGTTTTTTTTTTAAAAGAATGTCCAAGAAAAGAAAGTTTCATTTTATTAAAATTTATGTATTTCTCAGGAAAAATTATTTACTGTATATTTTCTAAAAGGATTTGTAAATTTCATACAAACTTCTGAAAACTTCCTTCTCTGTGGAAAACATTTTAATTAAAATTAGTGAAGGGAAATCATTTTAAAAAAGGAAATTGAATCCTCAGGGAATAAATTAGGATTTGATTGGAAATGTTGTGCGTGTTTCTTTTGAAATCCTGTAGAAATTTTACAATTCCCCCAATTTCCCTATTGAAACCCTGTTCAAAATTCCTTTAAAGTAACTCTGTAGAAATTTTCTAGATCTTTCCATATGAAAACTCTATTGAATTTATATATATATTATAAATATATATAAATTTTTCATATATAAATTGGAATGTGAAAATCTTATATTCCTTATATGAATATTTTAAAATTACTATTCAGAGGAATTTAAGAATTTTATTTGAGATAAAGAAAACAAAAAAAAATAGAATTTACATATTGCTGTACGGGCAAAATTATTAAAATAAAATTTTAAAAAAAATAAATTTTACTGATTTTGGGGAGGCTTGAAACCCTTCCCCCATTCTGTACAGGTGGCGCAACCACAATGGTTGCATACAACAGCCAGTGGTTGCTGGGCATAGCCCTAGTAAGGGCTGCGACCTCCCCATAGGGAGGTCGTAGCAGGAGCTGCGCGCATTCATAAGTGTTGTTTTATTTTTATAAAATAAATAGAATTTTATGTGATTTTTTTTTAATGTGAATTCTTTATAATGTATTTTAACTATATATATATAAATATGTATATGTGTATATATATATATATGTATACATATAATAATTTATAATTAATTGTAAGTTTTGTAATTTATTAAGTTTAGAAAAATAATTTTGATATTTTAAGAAAATTTCATGTAAAATTTAAGATTAAATATTTCTAAAATAACAAGATTGGAAGAGAAAATTTAGTTTTTATTTTTATGTGAAATTGTGGAAGTTAAAATTAGATTATTTAGTAATGAATTTTAATCAAGTTGACTTGATTCCATGCAAATTATATTTGATTGACTGGATTTAATAAATCCGAATAGTAGATGTTTAGTTTTTCCTGATTTGCTTAATATTGTGCTTTTCCTTTTTATTGGGCAAATGGGGCTTTTTATGTGATTTCAAGTCTTCCAGTTGTAGTCTTTTCAAGGGAGTTAAATTTTACAATGGTTTCATATGTTTGAATAAACTAGGGTAGTGCACTTGGTGTTGTATGGAAAATAGACACCTAGTTTTTATGAACAGGTTGTGATGTCCATTGTGGTATATCTGGTATTATATGTTGATTTTTGTGCACTTGTTTACCTTAGTCAGGGAAAATTAGAATTCCTTTGTTATGTTTAGGGGAGTGGCTCTGTGTGAGGGCTGACACACAAAGTGGTGTCAGGGTAACTTACAAAGAGTTAGTAAGTCAGTGATAACTAAACAACACAGTAGTTAGACTAAAATCTTTAATAAGATGTTCATGCATCACTTATAGACTCTAGAGCTAGTTCAGTCTTGAGTATAAGATGAGAAGGCCTGGAATGGAAAATTGATATCTTGTTACCTTAAAATATATTCAATTCTGCAATAGTTTGGAAACGGGGCTGGGTTTCATAAGAGGTTACTAGGGTAACCCAAGTTGGGGGCCGGAACCTAGGAAGAAACACCAGGGTAACCTTTGCAATGTTGTGATGACACTCCACCTAAAATAACAGTTTACCTTGTGTACTTAGCATATTTGATTGTCTTAACTCTAGAAGCAATGTAACCATCAGTTAGTTATGTACTTGTGTCTGGGGTGAATAGGTTATGCCTAGGTAGCCATATTACTCTCCTAGCAAAGGGGTTGGACCTACGGGTACCACATGGTTGGGTGGAACGTGCACCTTACTCCGTTGGGTCCCCAGTTTATGATCATGGCAATGAGAGCTTCATGGATGGAGAGCTCACACTTGTATATTGATGTACTTTCTTTATTGCATTATTGTAAAACTTGTATTTGATACATCCCTCAATTATTTATGAGGTGAACATTTGTAAAATGTAATTGTAACTATTATTGATCTACCTCATTAGATGAATGAGTATTGTAATATTATTTCAAATGCAATGTAAGAATCATATTTTTATTTTATACTTTCATGAATGGTATTCAAATGATATGCAATGTTTATTTTTAAGTTTATGTTAATTAAATATGTGTAATCCTAAATACGAAAGTCATCTATGGAATCTCAAGTAGTGTACCATCGCGTAACATAGTGAATGTATGCAACTAATTAAGTTAATATTAATACTTTTTTTAAAAAATTATTACACTTATATACACAATTGCAACATTCCTTAGGTTATAAGACGAGGCATTATAGATTGGTATCAAAGCAAAGGTTTCTAACACTAGATGCTCTAGGTAATCGCAAGCCCATTAGGTTGACCTAGTACACAGTGTCGCTATCTGTTAGTCTTAGTTGTTTAGAATTTGAGACTTGTTCTTGTTCATGTGTAGGATCGTGCCTTGATGAGGTGGTAGAGGTCGTGGTAGAGGTCAAGGTGGAGGCCGAGGGACAATCCCTCAGGTTACTCCCACTCTGAGCCCTCATTAGAGTGATCAGGCAGAGCAGTTGGATCAAAGGAATGAGGGACAGAATCTTGAATAGTTAGGAGTAGAGGGTTCACAAATACGTCCTTTATTAGAGGAGTTCCTATCTTGACTTGGACCTAGACAGGAAGTTGAGCAGGAGGTAGTTAGAGAGCGTGATAGATCTCCACGGAGAGTAGATGATACAGTGCATCAGGATGCTATTGCTACAGGACATATGCGAGATTTATTGAGGGCACGCCCTCCTACTTTTGATGGTATAGGAGGTGGATTAGAGGTAGAGACCTAGCTACTAGAATTGGGAAGATGCTTCGCTATGCACCCTTATGGTAGCAATACCCGAGCGAGATGCGCTATCATGCATCTGATAGGATTCGCCTCTACTTGGTGGCTCTTGGAGGAGCAGAAGCTCCACTTATATATTGGGTCAGTGTCTTGAGAGATGTTCCTAGAGAGGTTTAGAGCATGGTTCCTATCGGAATACTAGAGGCAATGACGGGCTGACGAGTTTCATGATCTACGTCAATTGGTCATCCTATTACTTTTCTTCATAGAAAAGGGAAGAAGTTTGTTTGGACAAAGCAGTGTTAGTTGGCTTTTCAAACACTTAAAGAAAAGTTGACTAATGCGCCTATACTGATTGTTCCTGATCCTACTAAGGAATTTGTAGTTTGCACGGATGCATCCTTAGAGGGCTTGGGAGCAGTTTTGATGCAAGATGGGTGTGTGATTTCTTATGAGTCTCACAAACTCAAAGATCATGAATTAAACTATCCCACTCATGATTTAGAACTAGCTACAGTGGTGCATGCATTAGTTCGATGGAAGCATTTCTTATTGGGTAACCATTTCAAACTTCATACTGATCACCGTAGTCTACAATATATTTTCACGCAACCTAACTTGAATGCTAGACAAAGATGGTGGATGGAGTTCTTGTGTGAATACGATTTTGAAGTGAGATATGTTTAAGGAAAAGAGAACATAGTGGCTGACGCTCTTAGTCATCGTCGACATGAGATATCTGCTACTACTCTTGAAGTAGATTTGAGAGGTCAAATATTAGCAGTACTTCCTATTGATAGATTGTATCAGGAAGTAAAGTCAGAGATTGAATCTTGTAGACATTTAGAAGGTTGATTTGCAGGGTATGTCCTAGAACCAGATGGTATATTATGACATTTAGGTCGTATTTATGTACAACATTTTGAGGGTCTTCGTACATTAATTATGACTGAAGCACATCGAGCTCCATACTCATCTCATCCAGGTGTTAAGAAAATGCATGCGGATCTTCAGCAATTGTATTTCTGGCCTGGTATGAAACATGATATTGCTGACTATGTTTCGAGATGTCTAGAATGCCAGCGAGTCAAAGCTGAGCATCAACATCCTACTAGATTATTGCAGCCACATCTCATTCCTAAATGGAAATGGGATATTATATCTATTGACTTTATTATAGGGTTACCTACATCATCACATCGACATGATGCCATTATGGTAACTGTTGACCGATTGACTAAAGTAGCTCATTTTTCACTAGTACGATCATCATACAATGCTTCATTCGTAGCTAGGATATTCATGGAGGACATAGTTAGATTGCATGGAATTCCTCGAAGGATTATTTCTGATAGAGATCCCGTATTTACATCAGCCCTATAGAATTCATTAGAACATGCTCTAGGTACACAGTTGAACTTTAGTTCAGCATATCATCCTCAAACCGATGGTCAAACAGAGAGAGTTAATCAAATATTAGAGGATATTATTAGAATGTACATAATGGACCAACAATCATGTTGGGAGGATTATCTGTACTTAGTAGAATTTTCTTACAATAATGGATATCAGAGTTCCAAAGGTATGCCACCATTCCAGGCATTATACGGTCATCTTTTTTGAACTCCATTGAGTTGGGATTGACTAGAGGATAGAGTATTACTTGGTCCTAAGATGCTTCGAGACATGGAGCAATAGGTTGACCGTATTAGAGAACATCTGATAGCAGCACAGGATAGGAAAAAGAAGTATGCCAATGCGCATAGAATAGACCAACAGTTTGCAATTGGCGATAGAGTGTTTCTTCGAGGGCAACCACGAAAGAGTCCAATCTGTTATGGAAAAGGCTCTAAGCTTGCACCTTGTTTCATTAGGCCATTTTGAGATCCTAGAGAGAATCAGTCCTGTGGCGTATCGACTCACCTTACCACCCAGTTTGTCACGTATTCATGATGTTTTTCATCTATCAGTACTTAGACCATATCATCCCAACATTTCTCAAGTACTTGATTGAAATGTGTTACAGGTAGAGGACAGGCAGCTGGCTTTGGAGCTCGTGGCCATTCTACAATGCCAGACACTTAGTCTTAGGGGTCGAGACATTGATCAGGTGAGGGTCCAATGGGATCCTAGGCTGAGGCTTCTGCTACTTGGGAGGATGTGACACGTATGAGGGAACTTTATCCCTATCTGTTCGCAGGCTTTCAGGAGCAAGCCTGATCCTAGGGGGGGAGGACGTAGTATCCCTCCATTTATGCTTATGTTTTATGTTTGTATGTTTTCACACTGTTAGACTTTGGTACTTTGGTTTGGATATTTTGATCGCTGACGTTGAGCGATAGTGGATTCACTTTGTGATTTGATGATACATTGTATGGTGATAATTGATTTCTAATATGCTTTGTGATAGCATAGATGTTTCCTTCAGATTTTATTGCTATATATATATTTATGATGGACTAATTGTTAATTAATTTGTCAGTCTGATGTGACGTGTATTGGTGTGAAGAACGAAATTGCATCACTCGCTTGTGACTTCCCTATGATGTCCGTGATTTTCTCCGCACGGTGTTCCTATACAATGGATTATATATATGCATGTTATTGGTTTGGTTGTAGGATTGTAGGTACATGACACCAACTCCACCTGGTTACTTAGGTCTGAGCATGTCAAGACTCAACGTAAATGTTGATTGGGAGGTAGTAACATGGTTCATCCTAGTCTAGTCTTAAACCCAGTCACAGTACATCGTTTGTTTTAGTTTAGAGTCATAGATGGTCTTGTTTGTCCCTAATTGGATCAATTGCTTGAAAGGAAAATTTTATCATTTTTATGATAGTTTATTATACTTCAATATACTATGGTTTTAAATTAATTTTAAATGTTGAACAAATAAGTTTTACATTTTATTTAATTAATTAATTAATTAGTTTGTTTGGTTAAATAATTTGATCATTGAGATTAAATTCATTTAGTTAAATAAATAAATTAATTAAATTAAATTTGTTTCAAATGTGTGTGAATAGATTTAATTTTAAATTAATTGTTATTTGGGAAATGATATTTTTAATTGTTAAATAAATTCGCATTTTGAAAATTGTAAATTTTAAAATAATTTAAAGGCATGCAAATCTTGAAAGGAAAGATTGCCGGGAAGTTGTTGGAAGATATTTGTTTCTTCTCGACATGTGTGCTAGTGGGAATTTATTGCTTTTGGTTGAGGAAATTCTTGGATGATATTTGGGATTTGGGGAAATACAGAGGAAATCTTTTTCTTCACGGAGATTTTAAAAAATAGGTGCTGTTAAAATTTCTTTCAAAAGAATTTTGTGATTTTCCTTTTTGGTATTGTTGTATATTTGTGGAAGTTCTTTGGTTTGGCATATTGGGAATTGGTGTTCGGGAAAGGTTTTGGAAGCTACAGGTAACAAACGTTCTCATCACTAGATAGATTTCTGAAGCTAAGGGAAAACAGGTATTTCCCTTATGATTTTTGATTTGTTGTTTTTTTTTTTTTTAAGAATGTCCGAGAAAAGAAAGTTTCATTTTATTAAAATTTATGTATTTCTCGGGAAAAATTATTTACTGTATATTTTCTAAAAGGATTTGTAAATTTCATACAAACTTCTGAAAACTTCCTTCTCTGTGGAAAACATTTTAATTAAAATTAGTGAAGGGAAATCATTTTAAAAAAAGAAATTGAATCCTCGGGGAATAAATTAGGATTTGATTGGAAATATTGTGCGTGTTTCTTTTGAAACCCTGTAGAAATTTTACAATTTCCCCAATTTCCCTATTGAAACCCTATTGAAAATTCTTTTTTAAGTAACTCTGTAGAAATTTTCTAGATCTTTCCATATGAAAACTCTGTTGAATTTATATATATATATTATAAATATATGTAAATTTTTCATATATAAATTGGAATTTGAAAATCTTATATTCCTTATATGAATATTTTAAAATTACTGTTTAGAGGAATTTAAGAATTTTATTTGAGAAAAAGAAAACAAAAAAAAATGGAATTTACATATTGCCGTACGGGTTAAATTATTAAAATAAAATTTTTAAAAAAACAAATTTTAATGATTTTGGGGAGGGCCGAAACCCTTCCCCCATTCCATAGAGGTGGTACAGCCACCATGGCTGCATAGAATAGCCAGTGGCTGCTGGGTGCAGCCCTAGTAAGGGTTGTGACCTCCCCATAGGGAGGCCGTAGTAGGAGCTATGCGCATTCATAAGGGTTGTTTTTTTTTTATAAAATAAATAGAATTTTATGTGATTTTTTTTTTTAATGCAAATTCTTTATAATGTATTTTAACTATATATATATATAAATATGTATATGTATATATATATGTGTGTGTGTGTATATATATATATAATAATTTATAATTAATTGTAAGTTTCGTAATTTATTAAGTTTAGAAAAATAATTTTGATATTTTAAGAAAATTTCATGTAAAATTTAAGATTAAATATTTCTAAAATAACAAGATTGGAAGAGAAAATTTAGTCTTTATTTTTATGTGAAATTGTGGAAGTTAAAATTAGATTATTTAATAATGAATTTTAATCAAGTTGACTTGATTCCATGCAAATTATATTTGATTGACTGGATTTAATAAATCCGAATAGTAGATGTTTAGCTTTTCTTGATTTGCTTAATATTGTGCTTTTCCTTTTTATTGGGAAAATGGGGATGTTTATGTGATTTCAAGTCTTCCAGTTGTAGTCAGTTCAAGGGCATTAAATTTTACAATGGTTTCATATGTTTGAATAAACTAGGGTAGTGCACTTGGTGTTGTATGGAAAATAGACACTTGGTTTTTATGAACAGGTTGTGATGTCCATTGTGGTATATTTGGTATTATATGTTGATTTTTGTGCACTTGTTTACCTTAGTCAGGGAAACTTAGAATTCCTTTGTTATGTTTAGGGGAGTGGCTCTGTGTGAGGGCTGACACACAAAGTGGTGTTAGGGTAACTTACAAAGAGTTAGTAAGTCAGTGATAACTAAACAACACAGTAGTTAGATTAAAATATTTAATAAGATGTCCATGCCTCCCTTATAGACTCTAGATCTAGTTTAGTCTTGAGTATAAGATGAGAAGGCCTAGAATGGAAAATCGATATCTTGTTACCTTAAAAGATATTCAATTTCGTAATAGTTTGCAAACGGGGCTGGGTTTCATAAGAGGTTACTAGGGTAACCCAAGTTTGGGGCCGGAACCTAGGAAGAAACACCAAGGTAACCTTTGCAACGTTGTGATGACACTCTACCTAAAATAACAGTTTACCTTGTGTACTTAGCATATTTGATTGTCTTAACTCTAGAAGCAATGTAACCATCAGTTAGTTATGTACTTGTGTCTAGGGTGAATAGGTTATGTCTAGGTAGCCATATTAATATCTCCTAGTATGGGGGTTGGACCTACAGGTACCACATGGTTGGGTGGAACATGCACCTTACTCCGTTGGGTCCCCAGTTTATGATCATGGCAACGAGAGCTCCAGGGATGGAGAGCTCACACTTGTATATTGATGTACTTTCTTTATTTCATTATTGTAAAACTTGTATTTGATACATCCCTCAATTATTTATGAGGTGAACATTTGTAAAATGTAATTGTAACTATTATTGATCTACCTCATCAAATGAATGAGTATTGTAATATTATTTCAAATGCAATGTAAGAATCATATTTGTATTTTATACTTTCATGAATGGTATTCAAATGATATGCAATGTTTATTTTTAAGTTTATGTTAATTAAATATGTGTAATGCTAAATACGAAAGTCATCTATGGAATCTCAAGTACTGTACCGTCACATAACATAGTGAATGCATGCAACTAATTAAGTTAATATTAATACTTTAAAAAAAAAAATTATTACACTTATATACACAATTGCAACATTCCTTAGGTTATAAGATGGGGCATTACATATATCATGTGTGGAGGCATGGATGGAGTGTGTTTAGGGATAGAAGATGGATTGGTTGATAGTTTGGAACCTTTGATTCTCCAAACTTGGGAATATGAGCAATGATGGGTGGCTATGAAAGTGTGCATGGAATTAGGACCAACTGTGTGATACAGTTTGTACGTCGCTTGAAAATCCCACTTTTGCTTTTGTGGACATCTTTGATGGATACTTTTCCCTTTTTTATTTTTCCCCATAGTTTCTTTGACTGATGGAGTTTGATAGGGATAATCTTTCTTTGTATTCTTTGGTATCCATTTGTATTTGATGTGTCCTTCATGCTCTCTTTCTTTTTCTTTGATAACGTTCTTTGTGCTTTGATTCAAATATTTATTTTAATGTTGGTCCCAATTCATAGATGGGATGATGGGTGGATGAAGATTCATGACGTGGCTAGTTGTAGTATTGACATTAGTTTCATCATAAGGACTCTTCATGCTCCCTATGTTGACATTTTCTTGAGACATAGTTTCCCCCAGTTTTGTGGAAGTAGTACCTTCATGCTTTGATTCTTCTTGTTCAGAGAGCTCTTGTTAGAATCCATTCTTTGATAAATGGCCACTGCAGATGATGTTAATTCGATTGGATGCTCTGCTGACTCCAGAATATCATGTTCTATCTGACCTATTTCCATGAGTGGATAATGTTTGATATCTTCATACATGATGTCCTTAGTATGAATTTGGGATATATCTGATCCTGATTTTGACAACTTTGTTTGACTATAGGAATCGATAACCTGCTCTTTTTGTGTAATAATGTCAAGAGTAAAAGAATCATGTTTTGAATGAAGATCATCTACGTGTCCATCCACATAAGGTATCTCATGGGTAGATGGAGGAGTAAGTGCTATGTGGATATGATCATTGTGTATAGATACGAGAGTATCCATTAGATTATTTTAGTATCTTAGAGATACAAATTCTTGATCTTGATTAATTTTGGAATTGCTTTTGACATGCTTTGGATCAAGTTCTTGACATGGGTTAGTTTCAAAGGATGGACTGCTCACAAAGGGTTCTTGGATGTCTTCATTAGGCATGGGAAATGACTCAATATCCTCTTGATCTTTGAGTGGACTTCGATCAAGTGTCGAGTTGAGGATTCCTTTAGTATCTGTAACCATGAGGTCAAAGGGGGTCAATATATCTTGGAAAGGACCATTGCTAGACCTTGGTGAAAGATTTTGATCATTCTTTGGAATAAATTATTGAGATATGTCCTCTAACTCATAGGGCTATGTAGAGACATTTTCAATATGATCATTGGTCGATCGATCATGCATTATGTCAATAGGATCAAATAATCCTAACACTCCTTGAAATAGATCACTAAAAAGTGGCTCTTGATGTATGGTGAGTTGATCATCGAATGGGGTAGAGACATCTTCAATGTGCACATTAATGGAAAATTTTTGAACAATTGTGTCAGAGAGATTATCAGTGTCTTCAACCATAGGGTTAAATGATGTTGACATTTCTTGAATTGGATCATTGTTGGGTATCGTTGGTGTATTTTGATCATGATTGAAAAGTGATTTTGATGTATGTTAATTTGATCGTTGGATGAGGTGGAAATATCTTCAATGTGCTCATTGATGGATAGATCTTGAACATTTTCCCCAATAGTGATTATCTTTTGATCAATAAGGTCTTGGATGAGATTTTTTAGTCAAATACACTCTGATGTTGCATGTCCCTTTGTTTTATGGAAGCCACAAAAGTGCTTCTCGTTATACCTTAAAGGTTTAACTAAGGGGTCTTGATAATTCTCATAAATAGGGATTTTAATGATATTTTCTTGCGCTAACTATTGCATGATCAATTCGATGGGTCCCCCAAGTGGTGTGTATTTCTGTTTGTTACCTTGTGAGATTTGACCATGTAGTGATTGGTTTTGGAGATGTGGTGATTGATCTTTGAAATGTGGCGATTGATATTTGAGATGGGGTAATTGAGTTTGTTGTCGATGTTGTTGATCTTGATATCCAACCTCTTGACATTGGAGATATTGTTCTTGATGTAGTTGTGGACACAACTCAATGCTTTGATGACACGGTTTAACCAATGGAAGAGTGTATTGATTTTGGAGTGAAGATATCTCTTGGCTCAATAATTCAATTAGTTTGGCATGTGAAGCAAGTTTCTCTAGTGAAATTTGAATTTGACTCCCTTTATTTGGATTTTTTTCAAGAAAATTTGTAATGTACACTTGTGGTGTTTACATGGGATCATGGACAAATTGATTTTGGACAGTGTTATGATTTGGGATGATGTTCAAATTTGGCATGATAGGTTGAAATTGAACATTATTTCCTTGATTTAGGTGACTTTGATTTTTCTTGGTGTTACCTTGACTTGGAGTTGTTAACATCTTGTTTGGACTTTAAACAACATTCGTTTGATTTGCAAGCATATCTATCCCAAAATTTTCCAAGTGTGGATTCAAAATGTTCATGTTTGGTAAAGTTGTACTTGGTACATTCACATTTGGCATACATAGGGATTTGATGGGATGATGTTCATTTGAAGGCTCATGCATTGGGTGTTTGGTTGATATATTTGTAGTTTTGGATTTAGATCTACCATCAGGAAAGGTGTTCCAAAATTTTGACTAGGCATACTCACATTTTTTGTACCATTGAGGTTTGTAGGAGATAATGATCTCATGTATGGATTGTATAAATCTGAGTGTTGATAATCAATTGGAATTGTAAGGCTTTGAAAGTTCAATTGATTTGGATTACTCATGATGTATGGAGCAAGTTTATATTACATGTTCCTCTTGTGTTGAGGTCTAGTTTGGACTGTAAAATAAGCATCAATTTTCAAGAATGTGGGAGGTGAACCTCTAATTCTTTGGATTGATCTAAAATCTAGGTACAAAAAATAAAGTCTAAGATTTTAAGGATCAAAATCATGGTGATGAGATATGAATGATGGATGATTGGTGAATGATTGGAACTCTTAGGAAACCTTGAAGAGGATACTAAACTTTAGGACTTGGATTGATATTTGATTTGATTTTGGATTGGTTTGATTTGGATAGTGAACTCATAAACTCTAAGAGGTTGGATGTTGTCCTAGAGTAAATTTATCCACAAGATGCTAATTTGACTAAATGTGTAAAGAAGGATTCATCAAGACATAGCTAACCAAACAAGATGATTTTGATTTGATCTGATTTTGGATTTTGGATAGTGAACTCATAAACCACAAGATGTTGGATGTTTATCAAGGGATAGATTTGTTCACAAGGATCGTTAATTTGACTAAATATGTGGAGAAGGATTCATCTACACACATCTAATCAAACGAAATGATTTTGATTTGGTTCAAATGATTTTCCCAAAGTTTAGCATGAGGCATTTTTTTTTTTTCAAGATTTCCAAGAATTGAGGTGATTTTGATTTGATGTTTGGGATATGGATGAAAGCTTTGATTTTGATCCTAAGAGAATTAGAGATACTTTGTTTACTAAACCAAGATATTGAAGAACACGCTTTTCTCTAAGAGTAGTTCAAACCAAAGACCAATTTTTGCTCAAAAGACGATAAAAAGATAAACAAGCACATGTGTGGGGTTCAATTTGAGTTAATTTTGGCTAATGACTTGCTTTTACCACAAACACACTTCTTGCTTAGTTTCCAAACTGAATGTCTATGTCTCAATTCCTTTTCATTCCACAAGGTCCATTATGTGAAAAACAAGGTTTCAAGAGCATAGTTTCCTAATGTTGACTTTTCAATGAACAAATCGAGATATAGGTCCTAGTGTTTAGAAGCCTTCTAGGGATAAGAACCACTAGGGACAAACAGTAACATGTGGACTTTTCAAAGGATTTGTTCCTCTCAAAGAGTTTGAAATTTTGATGATTTTTTTAATGTTTGTCTCAATGTTTTGGATCCAAGCACTATGTTTTCGAACTAACTCACAAGAAATATAACATCTTAGCTCAATTGGTACATTTTTCTTGGTGGGCTTGCCTCATGCCCTTCATAGTAGAAGAGATGATTTTACATGAAACCAAGGAGAGAGTATAAAGGTATGTTAAGAATGAAGTCTTAACCTCTATACTTTAACCAAGATCAGACATGGCAAGTAACTTCTTGGAATCTAAGTTCCAATTCACCACTTTGATAAACTCATTGGATGGAATGGTTGGTTGCTACAAACAAGGTTTTTAATGATGGGACATCGAGGACATGGCTCCTTGCGAGCATCCAGCAAGCCACTAAAGGATTTAATCAATCCTACTAGGGGCGCTTATACTTTTTACGGTAGTACCCCATTTTGAAAGACACTGTACGACCAAGGCCTACATACCATGAGGACTTAACAATTTAGTCTTATCCATTTATATACTGGCCCAAATGAAAAACCGGTTAGAGTCATGTTCAATTTCTCCTTTCAGATGTGTCTCTTAGGCAGGCCCCTCTAAAGGTAAACAATAGTGAGAAAACACATCCATAGTTTGATCGACCTTTGTTTAGAAACAAAGGGAGAACACACGCGATATACCTAACTCACACTCACAAGATTTGTTCAATTTTAGTTCCCAAAATGAAGTGTGGAGGCAATATTTTATGCAACTTAATGTCATAAAAAATACTTTTGATTCTCAAGATCATCGTGAAACAGGAGAAGTGCATACGCCTTTTTAGATGAGATTATTTTGTAAAAATGATTACAAAGAATAAAAGACACATGTTCGTTTTAAGTCCACAATGCAATGATTTTGATTCATTTTAGGCACCGAAATTGAAGTGTGAGATTTGTTTGTTAAATTTTAGACCAAATTGAAAAGCTAGTAAGTATCTAAGGTTAAGTTTTAGCCCAACTTTGAAAGATAAAATCAATGGTTTAGTTGGCCTAAAACAAAAAAAATGCAATACTTGGATGCTCTAAGCGATTACAACAAGCATTAAAAATTTCTTTTTAAAGTTCAAATTCCATTCACCCACTCAAATCTTCTTGCTTTTGTTTAATTCCAATGCCCAATTTTGATTCAAATATTGCTATTTGATTCTCACATGAGAGAGTGCACCAGTGTTTCTTGATGCAAACCCCCTTGTCCTGTAAATTTTTTTTTGAAAAATCAAACAATGGTTAGAGCACTAATAAAATTTGAGATTTAAAAGCATGAATTTTTTTTGAAAATTATAAGTACAAAGGACATTTGATTCTCTTAGTCCAATCCTTTTACTCTTTTGTAAATTCCAAATTGAAATATACAAAATTCCCAACACCAATGCTATAAGTAATCAACACCAAAACTCATATTTGCTTAACAAAAGCACACATAAATAACAATATCAAATCTTTCAAATGTTGGTGGAAAATAAAAACTTACCACTGTATAAGAAAAAAAATGCCCACCGTTAAACTATGTCAAAATACTATTTAATCTAGCAACTATTTTTTCATTGGGTGGAAGAGAAAAGTCTCTAGACATGTCAGACTACATGCATGTCAAAATACAGAGAAAAATCTCTTATGCTTATTTAATGCGCCATCACTAATTTCTCTATGTGTTAACAAAGATAAATGAGAAAGCACATGGGTATACATTGTCATGAGTAGCCTATACATCATCCTGTAAAAGACACATTAATAATTAGGGAGCTAGTGAAATGTATGTCAGAGGCAATATATACAATGGAACCGTTCCTTCTGTAGTGATCATATTAACTCCACCCTACCAACCTGTTGGAAGACCAATGCACCGTCCTTAATAAATATGTTGATTTATTTTACTCAAAGCAATAGCATTTTAGTCAAAGGTTCCTTCCATTGTTACACATCTCTGTCGCTACTAGCATTGCCATGAGCTCTAGCCTCCTAAGATACAACCATTCCCCAGAATGCGGATAAGGGTAACAGGACACACCACAAACTTTCACATGGCGTGCTTTCCACAAACACAAAAAAGGAAATAAATATAAGACTTTTGAATACCAAAGGAAAATGAACTCTACCCACAGACTTTGTTTTTATATCAGACGTTGGTATTGTCTTTTTCCTAGAGACAGCGACACAACTTTTATTAGTTATTTGATTTCACAAGCTACATAAATCATATCTAATGGGGAGCAGATGGTGACTTTCTCCTTGAATGGTCTCAAACAAGCACACAATGGAAATAATGTGCAGCGATGAGATAGTGTTGCCTTAGGCCACAAAATAGTGAAAAACAAATAATATAAGTCGCTACTTCAAAGATAACGCGGGTCGTCGCAAGGTTTGGGACACCATTTTGAGTGTTCATGTACCGCCACACCAATAGTAATCGTGGTATTCCAAATGTGTAATTCCCCGCCACGGAACCCTAGGGGAAGTTGCAATTAACAACACAAACGCAATAATTTTTTTTGTTTTGTTTAATTATAAAACATGCAAGTTCACTACCCATTGCCAACAACCCCTAAGGTTACGAGACTGAGTTTACTCAAAACACAAACAAGAAACATGAACTAAAAACATAACATATAATTACTTAAAAAATTAAATAATCATACATTCCAAACATGATAAAAGTACAACAAAGGCATAAAAGATACCACATGATTCCAAAAATATACCTTACAATAAGATTACAACACTTATTCCCCGAATGAGGTAATTTCAATAATTAAGGTTACAAATTACACCTTCCACCTCAATACAAAGAGGGGTAATAAATTACATTAATAACTGAAAGAATAAAGCATGAAGGTACATGATCCCATGAGCTCTCCAACTAGAAACCTCGTCCACATGAACAAGAAGATGACCCAATGGATTAAGGTACATGTTCCACCCAACCATGTGATACTTGAAGGCTCACCCCCCATGCTAGGAGATAGTAACAAGGAATTCCTATACAAGACCATCCACCCCTAGACACAGGCAGTCTCACACTAACACAACCAATCACATTAACCATACAACCATAAGGATAACACAAGTACAAGTCCAACATCACTGACATTGGTCTCATTGCTTCCAAAAATAAAATAGATCAAGTATGATAAGAAGACCAAATACATAAAACCAAATACCAACTTTTGTCGTAGAAAGAGTTTCATCACACAGTTCATCATGGGATATCCTCTGGGAATCTTCCTAGGCTCTGACCACCACTATGAGTTGTCTTGGTGGCCTCTACCGAACCCTGGCACCCATACTCACTCATGTGGAATCAAATACCTCTTGTAAGGACAAGATAGATGACCTTGCCATTCTAGGCCTTCACATCTCATCCCAAGTCTATACAAGCCCTTGCGTCCATGAGTGAGGCTCAATTATCTTAATTAATGTGAAAAACTACCTAGCTTCTAAGTATATTGTTTTAGTTATCACTTGATTAAACCACCTCTGAAGGTTTCCCATTTTACCTCTTTGGGCTCTGGCTCGTAACAGAAGCCACTCTTCTACTTGACAACATACCAAACAAAACCAATCACCAAGGGAATCCCAAGTGCAAACCAACGAGATAAAACCACTCCAACACAGAAGGCAACAAAAGTCAAAACTCTCTCCAAACACTAGAGGTAACAAAGGTAAAAACCCTCTCCAAACACTAGAGGCAACAAAAGACATACTCCACTCCTTCCAAAGGAGGCACAAACCACATAAACAACTCCTAATAAAAAGGAGGCACAAACCATCCTTGTTCATGAAAATTGGGTAAAACAACTGGATACAACCAAATGCCCTACCCAAGGCAATACAATGGTTGACTAACATAATACAACAACCCCCAAAATTAAACCCCTTATGGAAGTCTTAACAACCCTTCAAATCATTTTCCCCAAAGGGAAAACAAAAGAAGTGCACATACAAGAAGGGAAATCAAACAAGAATTTAAATCTATATTTGGATTTCCTAAATCCACTTCCTTCATTAACCTTAAGTAGATTATTGCCACAATAAAACTAATTACATTCGGTCTCTTTCAGAAAAGAATGAAATTTAACCAAACATTTAATTCCCTAATTGATTTTAAATAATAACACAATAATCATAAAATTTCTCTAAGCAAGGTCGATACATAATTCAACTCTAGATGGATGACAACATTCAGGTATTAAAAGATGTTGCATAACGTGATTACATAGAGTTTATCTCTTCACTACACATAATGATTAAAATCAATTGTGTTACAGTAAAATCATTATAAAATCAATATTTGGACATATACATCTCTATTAATTAAATATTCATTAAAATAAGAACACTGTATCTATACAAATTTAAAATTCATTTCTCATGTTTAAATATTATCTATTTAACCATATGCACATTTTCCAACTTCCTTAATTAAACAAAGGATTAAAATCCATTTTCTAAAACATCACTCTCTTACAAAATCAATATTTGCATCATTAAATAAAATAACCCTCTTAAAATCAATATATTTAAATATAAATATATATTAAACATATATACAATTATATACTTAGCGTACATACAATTATATGTATATATGTTTAAATATATATAAATATTATTTAAATATATTTTTATAAAAAAACCATTTAAATTTCCACTCATTTAAATCAAATCCCATTTTGCTAATTAAATACACAAGAAAAATACCCATATATATATATATTGTATATATTAAAATAATATATATAATATATATAATATAGATACACATATATTTTGAATTTATAAAAACATATATATAAATAAATATATATATATATTTATATAATATATATTATATAAATATATAATTTATAAATAAAAAAAACTTTTAAAAGGGAATGAAACCCCACGCATAAAGTAGGGAGCCATGTTGTGGGAGGCTACTACGCAGCCTTCCCCACAGGGAACAGCTGTGTGGGTAGCACAACTGCCTGTGAAGGCAGTGGCGTTGCCTCCACAGTCACCTCCCTATGGGGGCGACTGTGGGAGCAGCCCCCTCCACATAATAAAATGCATTTTTTATTTATTTAAAACAAAATGCCCCTCCCCCCCCCTTGTATTTAGTAATCTTCCAGAACAAGAACTTTCACAAACAATTTCCCCAGAAAACAATTTAAGATTTCATATACCAAAATATATTTGCATTTCCATATATATATATATATATATATATATATATATATATATATCAATAGAATATATATATATATATATATATATATATATATATATATATATATACATAAAAATTCTCATTTTATAGCCAAACTGTGCAATTGCACAACAAAATTTTGCAACAAAAAATAAATTTGACAACACCAAATCTAGGTTTAAGTTTTTAGTTTGAAAATAATTTTTCTTTTGGTTTTCTTTCAATTTTTCCATTGTGTGATTCTTGTTTTTATTTCTTTCCCCTAATTTCAACAAAAGTTTGCAAGTTTTGAAACAAATTTACATGGATTCAAATGGTGCTTCCAAATGTTTCTCTAGCCCACCCAAGAAATTTCAACCTTCTTCTTCAAATCCAAGCAAAGCCACAACAAAACTCTCCACCAAATTGAAAATTGAAAAATATATGAAATTGAATTTTCTCAAATAGAGTTTTCCCCAAATTTAGTCAAACCCCTAAAATATCCCATCCACCAAATTTATTGCAATTTTGGGGATATTTCCATTTCTTTTAAAATTTAAACCAAATTTACTTTCTAATTGAAATTTCATGCATTTCACAATTTCTTTTTAACAAAAAGAATTTAAATTTTTGTAAAGAATTTATTTTATCTATAATTTCCAAAAAGTGCAATTTAAAAATATTTTCATTTTTATTTTGATTTAACTCTAAATATCCAAACATGATTTCCATTTTTATTTTAATTTAATCTTAATATCCAATAATACCAAAACAACTAACTTTATTTAATTTATCACCATTAACCTAATTAATCAATAAACTAAATCTAATTTTATTAATTAAATCAAATTAATCAATAAAATAAATAACACTTCAACATAGCAACTAGATATATATTTAATCATCATTTTAACTACACCCACCATTTAATAACCTTTATAATATGAAATTAAATAAATAACCAAGGAGGAATGGACCATTTTAAAATAACTAAAGCCAACAACAACCCGACGACACACTATGACTAGGGTGATGACTTGGCATGGAAAACCTAGCTACTATCTCCCAATTGATTACCGTTGGTCAATGGACACGCTCAAACTTGTGAAATTAGGTGGAGTCGATGTTCTATACCTGTCAACTTGCGAACAAAGAGCATATCGAACATGCATATATATAACATAATAAACACACTGTGAAGAGGAGATCACAAAATCGTAGGGCACTCGCAAGCGAGTGATGCAATCTTTTCCCCTTCACCAATACACTCATCATAGACTGACAGTTCCATCATAAACAAATATCTCATGCAATAACATGTTACAATAACTAATCATCATTACACCAAATTAAAACATGTCAAATAAAGCATCAGATAAGATACATCACATCACACATATAGACTATCGCTCTATAAACAACAATCAAATAACACACACATGATAAAGTATCTCGAGAACCAAAAAGCACATCCAAGCAAACAAGGACATACTGTCCATCTAGAAAGCAAAATAGAGGGGTATTACAAAATGTATCAATAGACACGGTGTCACTCTAAGTGGAGTTTGTGGGAACACAGACTATTGGATATTCATCATAAATTAAGATCACAGATTTGGTTACAATCTGCCATCACTCTAATCAAAATCTCATCTTGATAATGGTTGCATGAAGAGGCGATATTCTTAAAATGGTTGGTCACTGGTTTGGAGAAATCAAAGGTGTCAAATTAACATGGCATTCATCAGACCGTGTGCCATAAACATTCTACACATATTATAGTATGTTGTCAATGATATGAATGAGAAAAAAAAAAGCAAAGTTTGTATATCTATCCTCAATTCACACGCAGCCCCTCTAAACACATAGAAAATTTCTCACAGGGAGAACTTTTATAAACTTCAAAGCTAAGACAATTAGTAGATGTAAAACTGAATCACATAACATTTTCTAGCGTCCTCACTGCCTGTGCCCAAAATGGGAGGTTCGAAATGGGGTATGGACATCCATCAAGCATATAGATAGAGGTTTGATTGATATGGAGAGCTTTGCCAGTGAAGGAGAACACTGGAGGCCGCATGGAATCTAGCCACAGTTTGGAATGTGTAAGTTCTTATTCAATACTAACTGCCCAAATTACTACCTCCCTCTGCACATCCATTACAAAAATAAATCAACATGAGATTTTTAGAAATCCTCACCACTTTAGTGCGTTGAAAATTGTTTGATGCAATCACCAAATCTTTGGCCCACTGTTGTAGCTGGAAAAAAATGGTTGTTTGATAATGAGCTCTTCTTCGTTCGCAGAGTAACGTGTTTTTGCAAGAGATATCAAAAAATGGATGTAGATTTCTTAAATGGATGCCTTCAAACTCAAGTCAAGGAGATTGCTTATATTGTTGAATTCTTAGTGATTGCTATAAGTAACACCTTTCCAATTAGATTCACGTGAGATACAGAAAAATACCCATCCTTTATGAGTTCAAACCCCAATCTACTTTTCAATCGACAAAAACCAGTAAAACAATCAAGGAGGCTATACTGAAACCAATTGGTTTCTAAGAATGTACAAAAGTCATTTCATTCTAAACCGCTTTGCAGAATATTGTTTCATTTTTTTTTGGGTGTATGCATTGGTTAGTGACTAAAAAACAATGGCCAATATTTGATGAGACAAAGAAACTTTAGCACAATAAGTACAAAATAGCAGAAGATATGTCAATGATGAGTAGGTGCCAAACAAATTTGATATTGATTTTTTCTTTTGGCAAAATATTTGTACCAAATCTTCCAGCATATTATCATTTAAGAACATGATCATAGAATATAACAGAGAATTATTGCAAGAGTGTGCAGCCACCGAAAAGAGTACAAACCTTCACATAAAATGTCATATGACAGTAAAAAAGATTAAAAGAGATATTTTGATAAATCTGCACAAGATATAAACATTTAAAATAGTGCTTTGATTTTGCGTTAGTTGCTTGAGCACCAAAATGCAGAGGGTATACAAGGAACGTTATGTTTGATATTACGCCTTAAGCACAAATGCCAATTCAATGCACCCCATAAAATATATTAAACTTTTTTTTTTAATTCAACAAAAAGTTCCCGAGACTGCTATATTTAAACAGGCAAGGCTAATCTTTTATTGACATTCAAATGTGCTTTGCAAAGAGACTGATCAGTTTTACCATGTATGAGGAGATTCAAACATCAATTAGTACTAAACTGCAAACAATATCAATGCTTTTGAATACTACCAAAGTATTATTTGAAATGGATGCAATAAAAGATCCACTGATTTAAGAAAGAATGGTAGGCATGTTCTCGTGCACATAGTAATCATTAGAGATCTAGAATCAAAGCAGCCACTATGAGTGCATGATTTGATAGATTGTGTTAGCTATTCAAAAAAACATTTGAGTATTGAAATAGATTAGACATTTTTTATTTTTTTTAAAACAACTAAAAGTTCAATAGCATAGCTTCAAACACAAATAAAGTGAAGAATTTTTGCAACACTAGCATTTTATATTAATATTCAATAGCCCTCCTTCTAGTGCCATAATTAGCACCCCTAAATCTGCAAAGGATCAATCTCCAGCACTCATTAGTGGGGTTAGTTCATGACTGCATGCAAATCTATGAATACTCCTATGAAATAACATAGCATACTTCAAAATGCAACAAATAACAAAGATGGTCAAAAGACATATAGAAGCATGACATGTACCTATTCCATAATGGATTGGTGTCACTTGTGAGAAGTGACCCTTTCCCAATCCTTGACAAGCTCAAATGATGAAGATTGTTGAAGATGCTATGAAATGGTAAAAATTAGCTCTCAATTTAAGAGAGTAACTTTGCATGAATATTGTGGATGGATTGTTGAAGAATGAGCCTTCTATTTATAGAATCTCAAGTTGAAAGAGTGCCCAAAAGAGAGCAATGTGGGATGAATATTTATCCAATAAGAAGGAGCCACTTGTCACCTTGTGAGTGGATGGAGGATGTGTAAGTTTTGGTCAATGTGCCAATAAATGGGATTAGTTGGCTTTTTCAAATTCAAATTTGGCTTGTTGGAGGGAGAAAAAGAGACTTAAATTCCAAGTGGGGGACATGTGAGAGGGTGGTTATTGCCATGTTGGAAGGAATGAGTCAACTTGTTTGAAATTCAAACTTGAGGGAATATTCTCCAAAGATGCCTTGTTGAGGGAAAATGAGGATTTAATAAATGACTTAATTGATTTATTTGTGCAAGTGGGAAAAGCTAGAGGATGTGATGGATGATTAGATTAGATTAACTAGGATTATATTAATTTAGGACGATGATTAGGTGATTTGACCCATTTGACTTTAGATTTAAGGATTTAAACTAAATCAAAGGGAAATGAAAGATGATTTCACATTTAATTAAATAAAGGTTTGATTTATTTAATTAAAAGGATGATGATAGGCTTAAATTAAATAAATGAACTTGATTTACCTGATGAATGAATGGATGTGAATGATGCTAATTTCATATGTCTACAACCACTATGGTCATAATGATCATCTTATATCAAACCTATGTCATGCAACATATATATCCACCTATTCAAATGTGGGGTACAATTTTATGGCTCATTAATTATAAAATGAATAAACTATTGAATCTAAATAGTTGTTCCACCCAAATTTTCACAGATCAAGAGTTATATTTGATTGACATATATATAAAAATTGTAATTCAAACTATTCTATTCACTCATGGTGAAACAATAGTGCAAATATTAGAAGTTGTGTTTAGAGACTACATTCCCTTATTTTATTGAGATCATTTAGAAGAGGGAAGATAAACATTACATACAATCTTTTCACTTCAACCAAAATCAGATTGCTCCTAAATCCTGCAACACATTGTTTGAAAGAGTAGTACATTTGAGAAAATTAGATTAATAATTTCTTCTTTCATATATATATATACACACACATAATGGCCTAATACTAATATCTGATTATTAATTTGCAATGTTTACAAATGTCATTGCTTCTTGTAGAACTTAACCTTGGGATCACATTAGTTTAGTTTTCAGGGGGTATTACAATATATATATCCTTTTTACACTAATAGGTGTATACATTGGTAGCATAGAGTGAAATGTGAGCATGTTAACAAAAAATCATCAATGAATGACATACATTAAATAATGATATATTGCAAATTTGGGCAGTTCATTATTAGGTTTTAGATCTAATTGTAAATATTTTGTTGGCCTGTCTTGCTCTAGAATGTAACCCTATTTTATGAGGGCGTTGTATTACAGCTATGGTAGTGTGATTTTTTTTGAGAGTCTGATAGCGGCTGTGTTGTCTCTTGATCTCTGGTGGTGATACTCCTGTGAGAAGCTTGCTCTGCAAGTATATTGTAATCTTTGTGATTTTTGAATAATATATTGGGAAACTTTTGGAGTGTGGGGTTTTTCTCTTGAAAGGGTTTTCCCCACGCAAATCACTGTGTCGTAGTATGCATGATATTTATATTTATTTTTTTAAGTTCCTATAACTATTAAAGATCTATAAATTTTTGCATTGTTCTCCTCTCAAGATTAGTGTGGGAATTTGTTCCGCTACTTGGGTAGGTGCAAGAAGTTGGGTCCACAAAATGTTTAAAAAGTCGAAGTGTTTTTCCTAACTTTCAAAAAAATTCACAATTGGACTTAAAATTTGAAGCACTTACACATTGAATCTTGAAAAAGTTTAGTAATATGAAATTTAGTATTTTGAGTCTAGTTTTCAAATATGTAATTTATTCTAATACCCAAATGATACAAAATAATTTTTACTATGCATGTATAAAAAACACTTTTTAAAAGTCACTTTATTAGGACCATACCATGCACGTGTATGGACACCATAATTTGACCTAAATAAAAATATTTTTCTAATTAATTTTGGGGAAAGATGTGTATTATAATGAATATTGATGGGGATATTTTTTATAATTTTTTTTACTGGCCCTAATTGTTGGTTTTTAAAACCCTTGTGTACAAACACTGTAACTTGGCCTAAACTCATCATTTTTTGAATTTTTTTTTTTCATTGTGTAAAGAATTCTTTGTATATTGATGGGGTAAGTGCACAAAGTTGAGTCCATGAAATGTGGAAGTTTTTTCCTTAGCCAAAAAATGAAATCGACATTGCAAAAATAGGATTCTGATTTTTATAAACGGGATCCCGATTTTAAAAAATCAAGATCCCGTTTAGCTTCGAGATCCTTCTTTTTAAAAATCGGGATCCTATTTGTTAAAGGATCCTGAACCAATAGATAGGGAATGGGATCCCGATTAGTATGAAACAGGATCCTGATTTACAAAAATTGAGATCCTATTTTGTACAAATCAGGATCTCGTTTCCTAATGGTATTTTAAAAAATAAAATGAACAAAATGCATTTTACCTACACATGGGATCATGAGTTATGAGCGACAGTGACCACCACAAACAGTCTCCAAGTACCCGTCCACCCCCATTTTTTTGCATTTTTTCATTTTTGATTGAAATTGTGTCATGCCCGCATTTTTAATGCAGACAAAAAAACACAAATGCTACAACCTTTTTTTTTTAAAACCTGACTTTGCATCTATCTTTCCTCCACTTTCCACCAAATTGTAACACAACTGCTAAGGTATTTTATCATAGAATGATATTCTCTCAAAAAAATTGACATCACAAGATTTGAATAACTAAATGGTAATATAGATCAATCTCACCATTCAAGTTCCATAGTTTCTTGATTTTAAAACCTTATTGTTTTACTTGACACCTCAATTAAGCACTCAAGACCTCACTAGGTGGAACATGCAACAACCCATGATAACTATTAGATGAGGTTCATCCAAGTCACTTTGTGTGAGTCCATAACTTGAAAATATAAAGGCATTATCACACTTCAAGTAGAAGAGTTAAGACTTATAGATTATATGCTAATGCCAAAACATGTTAGTTCCTTTGAGGCACCTATTAAGGTATGCGAATCCTCTAGATCAATGAAGATAGTTATTAAGCAAGTGCAAATTGTTCCTTTGAACTAAATCTTAGAAGATTCTCAACATCCATCTTGGGATGTTTACTTCTCTCCACGCATAGGAATCTTCTCCTTAGTCTAAAATTTGAGTCGGGACATAGTATCATCCTGTAAACACAAGGACTTGCACCTACAAGGGCTCAAACACAATTCTAGCTTACTAGGAGAAATATTCCCTACCCCCACTTGGAAAGGTTGGTTCATGAAATGTTATAAATTGGATTGATTTGGAGTCCAACCTTATTTCATATAGGATCATGCGACACTACTATTAGATCAAATTAGGGAAGCACTATAGTGTAATAAAAGTGCTATGAACAACAAAAGTTGGGTAACATGCATGATCAAATTACTAGAAGATTTATTTCCCTAAACTTGCATCACCACAAGATTTAAGTATCGCTACGGTTGTTAATCCCTTTTATAGCAAGTTAGAATAATAGTCAACCAACTCCTTTATACTCCAGGCCTAAATGAGATGCATCATTCCCATTTCAAAATAATGACTTAATGGTCACTAATTACATAGACTTGGCTTCACAATCAATCCCATTACAACTTCTAAGAATAGATCAATTTGGAAGGTCAATGTGAGCCTAAGGTACGAGAATTGAACATCCCTCTAAGAAATCATATAATTGAAACATTGAAAAAACTAGGTTAAGTTGCAAGCATAGTACTATTATCACATACATTAATGTAATTGGGTTTATATTAGTTACTACTATTTAAGAACTTAGTACTTTCAATATTCATTGATTAAGAACGCCAACATGCTTATATGACGCTAATGTTAAGATCATTTTAATGTTAATAATATTAATATTAACCCTTATTATTAATATTAGTATTAATATTGAAATGGCCACTTTCACTGATATTACTTCCCATATAATTCTAAACAAAACTCAATTTCACATAAAAAAAAAAATTACTTTAATTTACCTATTTTAAATATAACCACTATCTCACTTGTATATTTATTTATGATTTAAGTATATTATATATAATACTCAAGATTTACTTTACTTTATATATTTTAAATATATCCACTATCTTATTTGTATATTTTTTTTTATTATTTAAATATATCATATGTAGTGTTTAAGGTAACCTTCTTACTATATAAACAACATATAAGATATTTATTTAAGTTCCTTACTTTGTATCTTTTCTTTTTAAATTTGTCTTATAGGAATGGCTTTATAATATTTTATGTATACATGGTATGAATTAAATAGCCATGGTTTTATTAAACTTAGCCCCCTCCCACTATTTCTCTTCCTCCACGTAGGGGACCACTTACTGAGATAAGAATATAAAGTATGTTAAAAAAAACATTACCATGCCCAAATTCTTTATGACGTGGGCTTTAAACATGGAGAGTAATTTAGCTTTTTTTTTTGTTTTATAAAGGATGGTGCAATTTTAAAACCTAAATGTGCCGATTACAAGGAACTTGGCCATAATTTTTATGTTAATAAACATTGTGCCGATTATAAAGAACTTGGTCGTAATTTTCATGTTAATAAACATAATCAAATACCCTCGTCGAAACCCTATTTTGTGGCTATAGCTCGTCAGAGTGGAGACGGGAATGGTCAATACTAGCAACGAAGAGTTCAGAGGAGTGGAAACCAATAGTGATAGGGGAGCAACAAAAACAATGGCAGAGAATACCCAAAAAACAATACAAGGGAAAAAATGAAGAACGGTTGAGATTCGTTTAATTGTCTTGTGTTGATATGGATGGTCATCGATGCGCTTTATCAGGCCACCTCGTCCGTAGGGAGAAACCTTCGACGTAAATAAAATAACAAGAATAAGGCATCATAGGAGGGCGCCGCCATTTTTTTTTCTGCAACCCCATTTCCCCTTCGTTGGCTAGGTGAACACAGTAAAAACAAAATAAATCAAATTTTAATTGAACGCCTTTGCTCAAGTCTGCAAGGGTTTGTAAGCCCTTTCGCATTGCGACAACCTAGGTAGGGGCCACACCCACCCCAGATTCGTGCCTCACACCTCTCATAAGGTTTTTGCCTAACTTGGAGGTTACGATTCAGGGATTTTTCCCCATATATTTTTTTTGTTCATAGAATACATAGACATCAATTATTCTTGTTTATTTTATATATTGTGCCATTTTCACTATATTTTAAACTGGGCTCAATTTCCAGCAGGGGAGCAACTCATTTCAACATTTAATTTTGAGAAGATTACCAGCCATAGCTAGGAATTATAAAGCTATACTCAAAAGGTTATACAGGTTGTGTCAAGCTGTTAAAGTCCCTCAAATTCCATTTAAATTAAAGATCATTTGTAGAATTCTAAAAACTTCTATATCTCAGATCCTTTTGTGAATACAGTTTCTTGGCAGGAATGGTAAATCTATTTATCATAATACTCATACAAACAGTGCTTATATTTCACATGGGTAAATCTGGAGTTCATCATTTTAGAATAGGAATTTAATTAACCTTCACTAGTAACAATTATTGATAGGTTAATTTCCACATATCAGACTAAATTTCAAACCGCATAGGCAGTATCTACATTCTGTGCGTACGAAGTTATATTAACTCTAGAGATTGTACAGAGATATACATATATTTCACCTTCAACTAGGCACTTCAAAAACCTAATTTTTGTAAATCATAGTCTTATTATCAAATTATGGGTATGGGTTATGCTCAGAGTCTCAAACAATAACCCGAAGTTGAGTACAGTAGAAGGAAAGCTTGGAGGTAGCACTCGGGTAGAGTTCCCAGTAGCAACTTGAAGACCTACAAGACCTGCAATTCATGGCCAATGGACAAAAGCTCTCCACCCTTCTGTAATGGGTCATCGAGCAATTAGATCTCACCATACCCTTGAGCTGAGAGGATCACCAAAAACCCAAATAACAAGGACTAACAAGGACCAACATACAAGGGAAAACATACTCGTGCTTTCTCACACACACATGCTCAAAAAAAAAAAAATAGACATGAAGGCATCCAGTTTTAGGAAAATGGTTTAACACTGCAATCTTAGAATTTCAGTTAAAATGGTAGCATAGGGATCACAAAATGACATGGGAGCAACAAAAATTTCACCCCATATTGAGGACTTCTACCCATTTCATGCACAACTCTTCCAACATACGTAGGGAAGCATACATAGGGAAGGTGTAGAAGGTACCTACCTCCCAGAAGTTGGGCCAAGCATGATATGGAGATTTTTAGCATTCTTTCTCCCTTCCAGTCCTCTCTCTGTGCCTCCTTTCTGGAACAAAATATTTCCCCCCCCTCAAAACAAATCCCCAAGCAACCTTTTAATCTCTCCCTTCCAAAACCCTAACCCTAGAATTTGTTTATGTTGGGGATTAAAAATAAATAAAATAACATAACATAAAACGATACATTTTCCCTTTGCACATGTTTCAACTAGGCTTGACAATTTTTTTTATTTTTTTTATTTTTTTTTCATGGGCTTGTAAGGGTTTTGGTGATCCTCTCATTTTTTCCCATTGGCCAATTACACACCTACACACTTTTTCCAATGTCAGTGCTCCAAAAGGAATAATTAACGAAAGTGATGTATTCAACATTAATTCACCAATTAATTAACCAAAGTTATGTATTCATGTAATTATTTCACAAATTTATGATGGTAAAATTTACATACCTCAACATATCGGATTGACAATGTTATGATCTAAAAGAAATCAAATGCAAAGTCCTTTCCACTTATTAGAAAAGTTACAAATCTTCCCCTTGACATAATTATTTGAATTTATACAAAGCATAATATCTTGAGTAATAATTCAAAATTCAAGCATTGGGGTCCAACTTACCTTCATCATTTACCATTCTACATGAAATCTCCCCCTCTTTTTAATAGAAGCCTAAACACTTTTAATCAATACTATACAAGAAATTGATGTAAGATTATAGATGCTACAATTTTCAATTAACTCTATTAGTTGAGTTCATACATTAAAAGAGTAATTTAAATTTATCACATTTTACTAATGTACTCAATTTTATCCAATTCTTTGATTCATAAATATTTAATTTATTTCCACTTCCTATTTGTTCCAATTTCACCATGTAGTTCACCATCAATCCACCATGAATCCCATTGCATGCATCACAGACACCTTGTATAACTTAAATCACAAAATATCTATTAAAATAAGATTACACAATATATTTGTTTAACTTGTCTAACTATAGTAACAAGATCTAAGAAGAAAGAGTTAAAGGTAACAACTGTTGCACATAGGGTCGCCTTGTATCCATTGATACATTATTACAATTCTTTGCTACTTGAACATATTCATGCCTTGGTATAAAGTTAAAGGGGAATAATTTTCGTACGGTTTACCTTTATAGTCCGTGATAACCCAAAATGCCAATCATAATTGCAACATTTATCAATTTCATATTAGCTACTATTAATTAATATATCACACCTTAAAAATTAGGGTTTTATGGGTTGCACACAAGGTGGGGCCTTACAAATTGTCAATACAATAACTGATTTTAGCATTTTTTTTAATTTATTTGACATTTTAAGTATTTTATTTCTTGTTATAGTAGAAATGAGGAATTGTAGAAATAGATAAAAAATGCAATGAAACCTAAAGATTTCTCAATAGAAATGAAAAAATGAACCTTGAATTGTATTTTAGAAACATAATTTATCTTTTGAAACCTAAATTGTTCAATCAAACTAAAAAAAATTGTATTTGAAAACCCTAATTGAAATGAAACAAAAAAATTGCATTTTAAAACCCTAGAAATTGAAATGAAATAAAAAATTGCATTTAGAAACCCTAATCAAGCTTTTTGAAACCCTCAATTCAAATCAAACAAAAAAAAATGAATTTGAAAACCCTAGTTTGAAATGTAATGAAAAAATTGCATTAAAAACCCTACTTGCTTAGAAATTGAAACTCTAAATTGAATTGAAACAAAAAAAATTGCTAAAACCTTATATTGAAATTGAACAAATCATTTTGATTTTGAAAACCCTAATTTTGAGCTAAGAAAATTCATTTGCATTGCTTAAATTTTTTATATTTCATTTGCATTGTATGGAGAAAACAATATGTTACACTTTAGTTTCAATGTTAAATTATAATTAGAAAACAATATCTTAAAGAATAGTTACAATTCATAAATTTAATGAATGTTTATTTGCAAATTTAGTTAGCAAATTCGTAAATCCAAGTGTCCAATTGATTTCCAATTGGTACTAACTTGCAAGTTCATCATTCCATTTGTCACCCAAACTTCACCCTAAGTTCACTAAACCCTAAACCCTGAACTGTAAAAACTAAACCCTTAACACTAAAGCATTCATTTTGTCTTAGGACCTTAAAATGAAATTTGGTTGCCTTAAAAAACCCTCTGTTGTCACCATCGAATAGAGATTTTTGTAATTTTTTCACTTATTGGAACACAAAATATAAAACCTTTTGGTTTCTACAAGTTTATAAAGAGTGGATGATCACTCTCTATGACACCTACATGATCAGTAGGGATCTAAATCATTAGAAGAAAACTTTATTCTATTATATCCACAAGATAGGAGAGCGTGAGTGAGATTGATATGGGTTTCTTTCATTGGAGATACTAAAAATTATGTAGGTTCAATGTCAAAAATGGGTCTATTTGGTAGATTTATGAAAACTATTATGAATAATCTAGAATACCATAAAAGTATAATTATAGCAATTCCAATTGGAAACACTTGGGTATATATCTTATGAAATTTTAGTAAGGTGTCTATTATAGGAGAGCTGATAATACATGGAAAGAGGTTTTTATGGGAATATATGTATTAAGAAACACATACCATGACCTCTATAGGATTTTTAAGATGTGATCCTAGATAATAATCCACCCATCCTTGCATAATGGGTTCTTTACCAATTAAGGGAGATGATAACCAAAAAAATTGTCTATATTTTGATACTATATAGATGGATGTGGAAGGATAGAAATGCATCAATAAGGAGACCAAGATGGAACCATTTAACACCTAAGGTACCTATTACATGGGAAATGGGGGAGGTACATGATGATAGGTCACAATATGACTAACTTTGGACCTCACTAGACATAGATCCCCTTAAGCCATCCTATCACCCTAAATTGTAAATCGATGTCTTAAGGGGTCCTAATATGACATTTCTTAAAGGGATCAAAGAAGTTCTCAAAATTTGGTGAAGTTTCCCAAGGCAACCAAATTTAACAATAATAAGATTGTGCAAGATTATAATATGAATGAGATTTCATGATCTAGGTTGGTCAATTGAAACAAGAGCTATCTCAATCAATTGTTCCATAAGAAAATGTTCTTCACTAACTTGCAAGTTCATTATATTCCAAGGGACACCGAAAATTCACCCTAAGTTCCATAAACTCTAAAATCTAAACCCTAAACACTAAAGAATTCATTTTGTCTTAGGACCTTAAAATGAAATTTGGTTGCCTTAGGCAACTCCACAAAATTTCATTCCCTTAACCCATGTAATTTTGTTGTAGGATCTTACTACATAGATCCCCTTAAGCCATCCTATTACCCTAAACCCTAAACTCTAAACCCTAAACCCTAAATCCATCATTTTTTGTTAGGCTCTTAATGAAATTTGGTTTCCTTGGGCAACTTCACCAAATTTTATTCACTTGAGCCATGTCATTTTGTCCTAGGACCTCACTAGACATAGATCCCCTTAAGCCATCCTATCACCCTAAACCGTAAATTGATTTCTTAAGGGACCCTAATATGGTATTTCTTGACGGGATCAAATACATTCTCAAAATTTGGTGAAGTTGCCCAAGGCAACCAAATTTAACAATAATAAGATCATGCAGGATTATAATATGAATGAGATAAATCATGATCTAGGTTGATTAATTTACAGTTTAGGGTGATAGAATGGCTTAAGGGGATCTATGTCTAGTAAGTTCCTAGGACAAAATGACATGGCTGAAGTGAATAAAATTTGGTGAAGTTGCCTCAGACCTTAATGAAATTTGGTTGCCTTGGGAATCTTCAACAAATCTTATTCACTTAAAATCCATGTCATTTTGTACTAGGAACTTACTACATAGATCCCCTTAAGCCATCCTATTACCCTAAAACCTAAATCCTAAACTCTAAACCATAAACCCTATAGCATTCATAAATTTTCCTATATTAATAGTTAATTGTATTTTCATTCAAGTAACATGCCTTAGACATAAATGAGGCTTACATATTTTATCATTTTTATTCAATTAGGCCATTTATATTGAATGGTTTAAAGGCATTTCCTAAAAAATGTATCTTACATTTTGAAACTACAAATCTAATGTAGGTGAACACTAATATCTTAAAGATAACATGGATCGATTCAATAATATTCACAATCCACCTCCACGCCATCCATCTCCACCACCTTCACCTCCACCTCCACGCACTCCACCTCATAACCCCCCACCTCCACCACCTGAAATCGATGGTGCTCATTTGCAAGCACGAATAAATGCCAATGCTAGAACCATCCAAGATCAAATCAACATTATTCAAAATGAAGAATGTGTCACACCACCTATGAGGATGTTTGCATCTAGGATGCAAAGCCTTGTTGATGTTGTCAGGGCTATGGATGTGATCATAGATGAGCATCGATAATGGCTAGAGGAGAGAAGAACTTCTGATTTTGAAAAGGAAAACACAAAGAAATGAAGAGATGTAGTGGAGAGCCACAATAGTTTCTAAATAAAATACAATGACCTTAAATAGTTATGAATTTATGAATTTGGTGAACGATGGATATTTTGTGTAATGAATTTATAAATTTGGTTGGATGGATATTTTAGTGACATGAATTTATGATTTTGGTTCTAGATGGATATTTTTAGTGACATGAATTTATGAATTTGGTGGAATTTATGAACTTATAATGATGAATTTATAATAGTATATATTTTATTACTATCTACTAGATCATGATTTCACGTGTTGGAAAATTGTAATATATATATATGTGTGTGTGTGTGTGTGTGTGTGTGTTAGACATAAAATGAGCTTTTTGTGAATGTTTCAAGTTTATTATTTACTATTTACACATGTATTAAAATTGCATATAGTTCACAAATTTTGAAATTTGTATGTATGTACATAGTTTAGTTTAATGATGTATGCATGCAAATTATGCATCATATTTTTTATTTTAAATGTATGTGCATGTTAAATTTTAAATTTTGTATGCACATGCTCAAGTTCAATCAATGTATATGTGTGTTTCAATTTTATATGATCTTAATATATGTATGCACATCCTATTTAAAAAAAATTGCATGTGCGTTTCAAATTTAACTATTTCTTGTAATTTTTTAAGTTTGTATGTTAATTTTGTATAATAAATAATGGAGGTGCACATTTATATCTCATATCATGGATGATTTTAACATTTATGATATCATCAATCCACCACCTCAGCCATAGCCACATCCACCTCTCCCTCCACCTCCCCCTCCACCTAATATGCCACCTCCAACACCTGCCACATCTAATGAGGCTCGCTTGCGAGCATGCATAAAGGATCAGGTTGCATCCATACAAAATCAAATCAATGCTATGCAAAGTCAAGCATTGATTCCACCACATGTGAGACGTTTTTCATTTGCAATGCAAAACATTGTGGATGCCATCAGGACCATTGATTCTAATCTAGATAGGAATTGACGAGACAAAGAACAGATGAGACAATTTTATGCTGACGGTCTCTCTTACAAACAAATTTTAAACCTTAAAATAATGAAATCCCACCTAGCCCCCTACTTTCTCGACCCCATTACTCAACAACCCATTCCTCCCAACAAATCTAGAATATCCATGAGGTGGTGCATACATCCATAGATGAGTGCACATTTTTGGGATCGATGGTATATGGTTTTTGATAGTCCCCCACATGCTAATTGGGAGTGCCCATTGTATTTTTTGAGAAAAGTATATGTAGAGTTTGTTATGGGGAAAAATCCCCATTATTTTGATTTTAAATCATTTTAGGGTGTTGGTGGGGGCACGCCACAACAAAGGTTAGGGGAAAGGGTTGATCCCCAATGTCTTGTGCATGCACAACACCTTGTTGTTTCTCCTGGTCCTCCCATTCCCACACCTATGCATCATCGAGCTCTGGTCTCAACATTAGGTTCCCTTAGTAGACTCACAAGAGACCTTGATCAACATGCTTCTGCGATAGCGGGTGAGGAGCATAAAGACGATGATGATGGAGGAGTTTTTTATGGAGCTGGTCCAAGTACCACTCCAAGAGTGTCAAGGCCCGTCCCCCATATATGTCCTAGTTGTCATCAAGTATGTTATGGACCTAATTAGGCCACACCTAGTTCAAGTGGACGTGGAGATTCTGGTGGTTCATCTAGTCACACAAGTTCATTTGTAGAGTTTCTTACAGCAGACCAACACCCTGAGGACACTATGACATAGGTATAAATATGCATCTACATGTTCATTTTATATGAATTTTGATGGATGTATATATCAAAGAAAAGTTTTCAATACATTTTAACAATCAAACTATTTGGTGTATAGATGACACTTTAACAATGGGGCAATCATCCATTGAACCACGAGTACATACATCAACACCAGTTGTAGTAGACAACCCTTATGGGGTATTTTGATTTCAAATTTTTAAATTATATATGAAATCATTTTTAACTTGAGTTTTAAATTTATAATTGAATCACATATATGTTTGAAATATCTATGTTGGTTTAGGCGAGTCAATTGACTCCCACGTTGATTCCACCTAAGGGATTGTCGAGCACTCCTCCACTATTGGGCATCGTAGATCAGGGGTAGGTACATTCATATTGTAAATTGTTTAAATTTTACATTAGTATAGTTAAAATTATGAATTTTGAATTCACTATATATGAAATACATGCATGTACACTTGTAAATATTATAAGCATTAAATATCTATGTATGTATGTCTAGGTTGATACCACAATGAGAATGGGCATTAGGAAAACATTTGATGTTGCGGCTACTCATGAGGCCTCTGATTTTTAGGTTACATTTAAAAAAAAATCTACACAAAATGTGCAAACTTGAATATTAATTCAAGTATACATGCTTTAATTTTGATCTTGTAGGACTTTGTTAGTGCAAATTTCAGCCCTGAACCAGACATAGTTACACCACTAGGAGGGCATGCATAGCAGGCTCCAGATCAAATGGTAATTTAATTTTTTTATTATATTTAAAGTCAATTATAAATTACATATTTTGAATATAACTTTAATTTTAAATTTTAAATTGAATATATACATAATATGAGCTCTGTTTTAAATTCTTTTTCTTTTATAGCATGAGAAACATCTTGTAGTTGAGCATGTGCAGATAGGTCCTGGAGAAGAGGGTGCACAACCTCAGAATACGGTACAATTAAAATATGATAAATTATAAATTAAATTGAATTAAATCATTTTTAATTGTAGACTTGTACATCTAATTTCAACTTTCTTTGTCTTTTTTATGTAGATTGATTCAGAGAATTTAAGGCTGCTTCAGGTGCACAAAGTATCCAAACACGGATATGACAATAATTTAATTTTATGATGAATTATAAATTAAATTTTCATTAAATCATTTTTCATTGTCTTACATCTGATTTCATCTTTCTGCGAGTGTTTCAGGTCATCCGAATAGTCTGCATGGCGTGAAGAGGTCTCTTGATTATAGAGACAATACATGACCTAGAAACATGATTTTATGGGTTATATTTGTTTATTTCATGGACTATATTTCTGGTTTCTCATGTACTCTGTTGGACTTTATATTTCATGGCTCAAGTACTTAGTTGGATTTTATTTCATGGGTTGTACTTTGATGGACTTTATTTCATGCGCTTAATATATTGGTTTCATGCACTTAATATTTTACATAAATTATGGACTTTATTATTGTTTGAAATTTTAATTTACACATGTACATTTATGCATTTTATGTTCATAGTATATACATTAATATAGGACATTAATGTGAAATTTATTGATCTCCTACATGATATTAATATAGGAAATTTTAATATTTATACTTTACAAATTTAGTGATCTCATACATGATATTAATATAGGACATTTTAATATTTATAATTTACAAATTTAGTGATCTCATACATGATATACATGATATGTACATTCAATAATTAGTGATAATTAGTCAATGAACTTATTCAATTCACTTCAATCAATAATTAGTCAATAAATCATAATTTACAAACAAAAGCAATCTGTTTATATACTAGAAAGGATAAAATTTTAAGAAATAAACAATACCATAGAAGATTAGAGAATAAAAGCATTAATAAATTTTATAAATAATATCTAACACTAATTTATAAGTTTTCAAAACAAATAATGACATCCGATACTAATTTATAAGCCGTCAAAACAAATAATGGCATCCAATACTAATTTATAAGCTATTAAAACAAATAATGGCATCAAATACTAATCTATAAGCTATCAAAACAAATAATGACATCAAATACTAATCTATAAGCTATCAAAACAAATAATAGCATCCAACACTAATTATAGGTTGTCTTGAGGGGATGTCTTAAGGGGTCGTAATACAACGTCTTAAGGGGATCAAAGAAGAGTATAATTGAGTATAAATATTAAGTGATATTAACAAGTATTATAAGTTTTAGGGTGAGTCATCATAACACAACTTCTTAAGGGATGTCTTAAGGGGTCATAATATAACGTCTTAAGGGGATGTCTTAAGGGGTCTTAAGGGGATGTCTAAAGGGGTCATAATACAACGTCTTAAGGGGATTTATTAAGGGGCCATAATACAACAACTTAAGGGGATGTCTCAAAGGGTCATAATACAATGTCTTAAGGGGATGTCTAAAGGGGTCATAATACAACGTCTTAAGGGGATGTCTCAAGGGGTCATAATACAACATCTTAAGGGGATGTCTTAAGGGGTCATAATACAATGTCTTAAGGGGATGTCTCAAGGGGTCATAATACAACATCTTAAGGGGTCTTAAGGGGGTGTCTAAAGGGGACATAATACAATGTCTTAAGGGAATTTCTCAAGGGGTCATAATACAACATCTTAAGGGGATGTCTTAAGGGGTCTTAAGGGGATGTCTAAAGGGGTCATAATACAACATCTTAAGGGGATGTCTTAAGGTGTCATAATACAATTTCTTAAGGATATAATTGATTTAACAATAATGTATGCATGATATTTAGTGATTATGCAATCAAATATAAAGTTTCAAAGTAGGAAAACATGCACATTTAACAAAAAAATATATAGAATATTGGTTTTGATACATAGAAGTACATAGAGTATGTTTAATTATGTAAGTATGTATGTCATCTCAAAACAATGTTTACAAAATTTGGATATGCCATCTCAAGAACATCTCAAACTCATGCTTAGAATGTAGTAGGTCTTCACTTCACCTGATATCAAAAAGGTACAAGCAATATCAATGAAATCATCAAAACATACATATTTTAATTTATATAAAACTATCTATATGTACACAACTCAAGTACCTGCATTTAAAAGTATTCCACACATGTGTGTAGGTTGAATCCAGGCATCCTCTCCTTTTTGTTTCAAAGTATGAGATCAATGCAATGATGGCTTAAGGATACAAAAAAGGATAATAAATCAATTTTAACTATTAGTGTACAAGCAATATCAATATGTAATCGAAACATGTATTTAAATATAATTTAACTAATAATTACCTATTTTTACCAAGTATTTCATGTTGTCTAGGTTGAATATACATGGACTAGATCCTTTTTGTGATTATGCATTAAGGATCTATAAAAGGACAATTTAAATTAATTTCAACTAATAACACACTTGACCAATATCAAAACATTTATTTAATTTATTTAAAAGGTCAAAATAAAACTAAAACTATATTTACCTATATTTACTTATTCCATTGTACCATCTACATCCTCTCTTTTTTGCAATGCATCTGTGATTACCTCATGCTCTTCCATAGAAATTGACCATAGCACTTTATTTGAAGGTCTTCCACGATACTGCTTTAGTTTTATCTTTGTTGCCACCACCAAATGTGAATAATGTATAATCTTTTTATGTGTTTCATAATCTTCAAATGCAAGTAGACCATTCTTCCTTGTCAGGTATTTCCGTAAAACCAAGTGTCAAAAACCACCACTGATCCTATTAGAAAACATGAAAACCATCATCAAATAAGTTCTCAAAATTTTCTTAAGGCGATCAAAGATTTGTACTAAAAAATTGCTTAAGGGGATCAAAAACTTGTTATCAAAATTTGCTTTAGGGGATGTCTTAAGGGGATCAAAATACCTGTTGGATAATGAAAGCCATCATCATCTTCTCGAGGTGCTATTAACTTATGTTTAGTTTCCACAAAATGAGCCAACCAATATACTGAAACAAAATTGAACAAACTCTGACGAGTGTAACCGATTGTCACTCAAATAAAAATGATACTCCCTCAAAATTTTTCTATCATCCTCAATGCTATCATCTAGATGTCTATAAATAATATGGACAAACATAGATACTTGCATTGAATTATAATATTGTGATTGAATTTCCTCTTGCAGAGTGAGAGTATAATTCTCCACAAAATCAACCACTGAAAGTATAGGAACAATTCGAAATGTGTTTCTACATATGCGAAATTGGCCATCAAGCCATCAAGCATGTTTAGAGTGCATCACATATTTTGGTACAATTTTATTCTTAAATTCACTCATGAATGCATGCACACTAACTTTTTTTATAACTAAATCACAATGCTTTCCTATTTTTCCATCTTTTAAAGAATAGTGAACATTCTTAAATATTTTAACATCTATTAATTGTTGTCCAAAATCATTATCAACACTTTCATGCATACAAATTCTTAAAAATGAAAGATTTCCATAGTTAATGCATTGTCCAAAAATACAAGAACTTAAATAAAATAATTTATCATTAGATCTTTCACAAAACAAACCTGAAATAAACTCTCTTATTGCTTCAAGTGGCATATCAATACCACACTCCTGTATAATCATGTTCTAGTATGCAAGGTACAATGTATATATCGAAAAACATCATAAAAATAATGAAATTGAACATGCATTTTACAACAACAAGATATTTGTTGCTTATTAATTTTTACATACTAGGGTTTACATTTTTCAAAAGGCCTTTGAATTATTTTAAAATTACCAGGTAACACTGAATCACTACAAAATTTTCTATAAAATTCAATTTGTGTTGTATTTAATAGTTGTTTTGGGTGAGGATTGCAAACTTTGGACCCCACCCTTAATTTTAACACATCTCTATCATTAGATGAAACCCTAGTATTATCATGCCAATATTTTTCAATCAAAGATTTAATTTCAACATTCAATTTCATATCAAACCTCGGGAGTCAACCACTAAAACTCCAACATTGGTTGATAGGATCATTTTCTATACTTTCTCTTCTTTTTTCCACTCTCAGCAATGTTTTAGGATGTATTTTTAAAAATTTACTAATATTTCTTACCATTATTTAATTCAAAGTTGCTTTATTAACTATAGCAGTTGTTATAGCTCTTCTTGCTATATTTTTATCTTTAGATGGAATATTTTTCCCAATAGATTGAATGGCACTAGCAACAATAGACATAACATGTTTTAATGATTGATCTTTTCTTTTTGGTTTAACATAAAAGCCTAACCTTTTCATTAATTTCCTCATTTTTTGCATTCTCATCAATTGCATCATTAGTTGACATTGAAATGAAAATTTCTTACAATATAAGAATTTGGTGTATATTCTATTCGCATGTGTTCTTATTTGCCTCCAGGAAATTTGTCTAGGAAGATTATCGAAAACACCACTTCCAATTTTAAAAAATGTATTTTCATTAAATTCAACATCACATTCTAGATTTTTATCTTCATCTTCATTTTCATTTTCATCTTCATCTTCATTTTCATTTACATTTTCATCTTCATTTTCATCAACAAAATAGTTTTCATTTTCATTTTCATCAACAAAATAGGTTTTGTTTTCATTTTCAACAAAAGGATCATTCTCATTTTGATTTGCAACAAAATATTTTTGTTGTTTGTTTTCAAAATATTCTATAAAATTTTCATCTCTCTGAATATCATCAATTTCAACATCATTAAGTCCAACATCTTGTAAAACTTCTACAATTTACCATTTCACTAACATGTGGATTTAAAGATGTACCTGGATTTGTGCATATTGAAACATTCTCCATAGCATTGAAAGAGGGATTTGAAGACATAGTAGGAATTTTTTGTATAATCATATTCTTCTCCAAATTGACTCCTTGCAAATTAGCTTCATCTACAACCATGGTATCCTCAATTTTTTCATCTTCAATAGTTGTGGAATTGGATGCTCCACCATCATTCATTGATTTAATTCTCATTCTTTCTCTTTTTCTTTGTCTCTCCTTCTCTCTCTTTGCTTCAACTTCTTGAGGAGTCAATGTCTTCCTTCTCTTATTATGAGCTTTATATCCCATTATTATAAAATTCTGAAGCACAAATGAATGTCAAGAGTGAAATTCTTCAAAAAATTCAATCCAAATTGGAAGTTGAAGACCTATTAGGACAAAATTCTTCCTCTTGTGTTCCTCAAAACAAGTAGAAAACTAGCACAAATCCACTTTAAAAATTGTTTTCTTCATGCCTCCTTTGAAAAATTCAATCCATATTGCAAGTTGAAGACCTTTTGTTCCTCCAAACAAGTACAAAACTAACACAATTCCACTTCAAAAATGTTGTACATGATGCCTCCTTTGAAAAAATCAATCAAAAATCAAGTTCACCACCTCTAAAGACAATAGCTCATGAAAAATAGCTCAATTTTACTGCTCTCGGTCATACATGTGAAGTTGCAGACTTCAAAGTAATTTTTGATGTAGTAAATTTTAATAAAAGGAACAGGATCCCGTTTATACCACTTATTAAAACCAGGATCCATTTTTATAATCAGGATCTCGTTCCCTAATATTTAATGTGGGGACCATTAGAAGGGAAACGAGATCTCATTTTGTAAACAGGGTCATGTTTCCCTTCCAACAGTCACACCATTTAATATTAAGGAACGAGATCCTGATTACAAAATGGGATCTCGGTTTTAATAAGTGGGATACCGTTTTCTAAAGTGGGATCCCATTTTCAAAAAAATGAATTTTGTTTAGCTTTGTGCTCGGGTTTCTGCTTTGTATTTTGGTTCAAGAAAAGCATTGGGAATCTGAACCTAGGCCTTCAACCTGGTTTGACTTGCAAGTTGAAGGTCCTAACAATGTCAGAGAAAAATACCAACTTTGGACATATGGCTGATGACTTTTTTTGTAGAATTTTTTGACGAAATTAAAACTAATTTTAGATGAGACAATTTAGATTCGAAATATGTAAATTTTTTTACAATTAGATTATTTTTTCTATTTTTCAATTAATTTCTAATAAAGCTGGTCCATAAACTTTGAATATCAGGGTATTTTACTATTTTAATAACTTTTGATCAACATGACATTTTGACGAACGGCTTGCACGAGAACAAACTTCAGACAATTCTTTTCAATTTAAAATAAAAAATAAAAAAATGATAAGTTTAGGTCATCTTATACGTGTCATACACGACGATTTTTCAAAACGACAAATATGCCTACTAAAAATTTAACAAAAAAAAATATTCAATAAAAAATTACAAAAAAATATTGAGAACAAGCTTCAGTGAGTCACAAATCTTTTCCCAAAAGGATTTTGAAAAATAAAATAATTTAAGTCAAAATATGGATGTTGTACACATGCATGGTATGGTAAAAAAAGGGACTTTTAAACAGTGGTTTTTAGAAACACCTATTGAAACTAAATTTGTACAATCTGGGTATTGAAATAAATTACATATTTGGAAACTAGACTCTGACTACTACATTTAATGATTAGTGACTTTTTTTAAGATTCCATCTCTAAGTGCTTCAAATTTTAAGGTCAAATGTGTCAAATTCTGAAAATCAGGAAAAAGACTTCCACTTTTTGGCCAAAAAGTGAACTCAACTTCTTGCCAGCACCCGATGCCATATTATTTTTTTAACAATAAAATTATATCAATAATTTTTTGTGTTTTCTCGATGGCATTCTCCCACCTGGTCCATGATTTAAACAGTGTTGTTCTGGGAACCTCCCACTCTGCCCAAAATTCAAATGCTTCTTTGTAGGATTTCTCCTGCCCAGTGGTGCAGTCACCCATTTGTAACCTAATCGTGGATCTCAGTTCTTTGTCGATGCCTGTGGCTGGGGTTTCTATGGAGGGTCCTCCATTTTCTACTCCTATGATTGGTGAGGCTATCACTAGCTCTAGGGTAGCTAAGGTCAATGCGGCTTCCACTCCGCCTAAAATGTTTACAACTGTGGGAGCAGCTCTTTCTACTAGTGAGGTGGGTGGTTGTGTTCATCCTTCTTTTGTTGAAGTTGTGAATTCCAAGAGGCCTATGGAGGGCTCTTCTCCTTTGAGGTGTGCAAATTGTGCTCTTGTGTCACTTGGTAAGGAAGTTGAGGAAAATATTGCTTTTTACTCTAAAAATGCTCTTATTTGTAGATTTTGTCAGTTGTGACCATCTCTCCTTGATTTGCATCTTTGGATCACCAACCATTGGTCTCCTTTGGTCCCTTACAGTTATGGTACTCCTTTGCCTTTGAGGGCATTGGTAATGCCATAGGTCATTTCTTGAAAGTAGATATGGCTTCCAAGAATTTTACCCATACCTCCTTTGCTAGGATCTTGGTGGAGGTTGATCTTTTGAAGGCTCTTCCTAGTGAGGTGGTTTTGCAAGTTAATGATTGGTCATGGTCTTAGATGGTGGATTACAAGGGTCTTCCATTTCACTGCAGACATTGTTTTGTTGTTGGGCATGTGGCCCATGACTATTCTCGTGGCTCTCTTAATGCTTCCTCTTCTACTTGGTGGAAGAACTCACTCTATGAGAATTTAACAGTTCATCCTCCTAGTAATTATGCTTCTTCTAATGAAGACTCAAAGCCTCCCTCTCCTTCTATGAGGAAAAATAATATCAATGATGCTCCTGTTGCCTCTGCAAACTCTCCTTCTAAAGTTCTTTCCATGTCACATGATTCGGTCATGGTGGAAGCTGCTCCTCTTGTGGATAACATGGGACATTATTTGGTTATGACTACTCCTAATGCTGATAATAATGCTTCTCTGAATGCCCCTATTTTGGAAAATGATGTTGTTTTAGATGCTTCACATGAAGTATCAGTTGTACCTCTTATCTGCTACTTTGGAGAGGAGTCTTCTCCCTCTGATCAAAATTTCTCAATGGTGCATAGAAAGTAGTAGCATTCTTCTAAGAAGGTTACGATTTCATTTAACTCACCCTCTGTGGCTTTGCCTAGTTCAAGCACTGCTCCTTGAACAATTTCTTGTTGTTTGTTGTTTCTAACTAGTCCTATGTTGTTTGTTGTTTCTCTATTTGGTTGTGTTGGGCCAGTCTATTTTACTAAGCTGTTTGGCTTTGTTTTTTTCCTTTTTGTAAGGGTTAGGACCCTTCCCTTCTTTTCTAATAAAAAACAATAAAATTATCAAATTAAAAGTTATTAAAAAAACTTGAAAACTTGACATTTCGAGTTTATGGACCAATTTCCTCGTAAATTAATTAAAAAATAGAAAAAGTAATCCAATAATAAAAAAATAATTACATATTTGAAAACTAGACATTTTCATCTATAATGGTTTTTAATTTCATAAAATAATTTTGGAAAAAACCTCATCAACTATATTATCAAAGTTAGTTTTTTCTCTTGAAATCGCCATGACCTTGTGCTTGCATTTCCAAGGCTAATTTTTGGGTTACCATGAATTTTCTAAGCCTAAATCCAAATAAAAAACATGTTTTGTGAAGTTCAAACATTTTAGAACGAGTACCCACTTTAAAATGGGTGCCTATTTTTAAAAATGAATGGGTACCTATTTTAAAGCTAGAAAATGACACTTCCCCTAAATGTGGACCCAACTTCTTGCACTTACTGACCTTAGCTTCCTTACATTTATCATATTTTCAAAAAGGAAGAAGTTCTCCAAGATCAATCCTTAGACATTGTATAAAGAAATATGATGAAGAAACACTAATTTGTTACATGGAGATGATATCTACTAGACCAATCCCATAGAATGTGTATAACATTAAAAACAATAGGAAAAATCCCTAAGATGCAGATTTTACATTCCTTTTTACTACATAAAATTTACATGAGTCACTATTAATTACTTCTAGTACTCTAAGATGAAAGTTAATGTATGCATTCTAAGTGTCCTAGAATGGATGAATTGAATGCCTTTGAATATTTGCATCTAGCATCAAATTGTATTAAATGTGTGTTTAGTTGGTTGATGGTGGGAATGTAAGTGAGGTTGGCCAAATTTAAGTTTTAAATTTTAAAGAGAAAGGCAATAGGCCTGCAATTGCCTAAATGTGGTTGTATGGGAAAATTGTAAGATTCATGTGATTAACAAATAGAGGTATGTGCATGGGTGAGTGTGATAAATAGATAGATAATTTTTTTTATAGAAATTTGAATGTATAAAAATAAAGTAGGGATAATTTTTTAGGGATATGAATGAATAAAAGATTAAAAAAAAACCCTAACTTCACATAAGATTGCTTCATTTCTTACTAAACACACATTTTAAGACATTTGCTTAAAATAAAAATAAAACTAAAGAAAGGATGGTATGGATAAATAAATGTTACCATCACATTATTATAAAAATCATAGAGCTATTGATGATTTAAAAATTCCTAAGTTTTAAATAATCTGATCAATCTTAAGTTCAATGCATTTGTTGTTAGTCTTAAGAAAAATACTAGAAGTTTGAGACTATGAATTTAATGCATTATTTATTTATGAGTTATTGATGAACAAGAAGACTTTGAGATCAAACACACCAATTAATGTTAGATGACTATCTCCAAGATGAGATTGTTTGTTTGAAATTTTGTAATCACCTTTGCATGTCAAATGATAGTTTAAGAAATCTAAATTTGTATTTATGTAATTATCCTTTGTCAACAAAATTCACTTTGATTTTGACAATGATAATGTTTGTGTGAAACCATGAAATAGGAAGTAAGTATTAATGATATTTCAAAAGCTGGAAGTTTGTATGAAGTGAACATTTTCAATTTGGCAATGTGTTGTTCACTCATGGACTACAATAAGGTGTTACTGAATTGGTCTTCTCCCAAATCTAGTCTTGAAAATGTGTTTTTTACTCATGGACTACATGCAAATGCTGTAGGATGTAGATTCTCCACTTCATTTTAATTATGTACTAAATGAAATGTGTCACTATTAATTGCTTTTAATGCTCTAGATAAAATAGATAATATTTTTTTAAATGCTTTGGAATGAGTGAATTGAATGTATTTAAATATTAGCATATAGTATCGAGTTGTATCAAATGCATGTTTGGTTGGTTTATCGTGGGAAGGTAAACAAGGTTGACAATTTTTGAGTTTTCAAATTTGAAAAGAAAGGGGGCACGTCTACAATTGTATAAATTTAGTAGTGTGAACAAATGATAAGATAAATAGAGGTAGGTGTATGAGTGAGTGTGATAAATAGATAAATAAGATAAATGTATAGAAATGTAGATTTATAGAAATAAAGTAAGACTTAATATAAATAAAGATCTGAATGAATAAAAGATAAGACCACATCTTTTAGGCATTCAGCCAAACAGTTCACATACCTGTCTTTGCTTTAACATATTCCATACATGTCTACCAGAGCATTTCCAACTACATCATCTGACAAAATTACTAAACCCTTGTGCTAACGGATTCTCTGTTCCAAAGCTCCCAAAGTTTCCAGGCTTGATAATTTCAACATGCTATAGTATTTTTCCATGCTTTCAACAAGAAATACGAAATATCTTTGTGGAGCCCGTGATTTTTGAAGTTTTCAACAAAAAAAAAAAAGCAAAAATCCGCACACAGCAAATCTAAACTTCGTGATGACAGTAAAAATCCGCATTAAAATTAATGACATTTTCTTTGGAAAGTTTGCATTAAAGATGATAAGCTGTTAAAGCAGCAAAAATTGACAAACAGCAATTTTAAATGGTAACAGCGACCCAAAATCAGTTAAACCGGAATGCAGCGGCAGTTAAATCTGGGAACTGTTGTTTAAAAGTAAATCTAAGCTCTAACAAATATACATACAAACCCATCTACAATTATCAGCTTACCAAACAGCAATTCGGCAAAAATGGCTATCCATAAGCAACATAATTCTTGCAGAAGTAACATATTTTTTCTTGCCTGGGCATTGTTGGCGACGTTTTTCACGTCTGGTGAAGGCAAAATCGAGAACACTGTACACCCAAAAACTGGGGTCATTTTATCATTGCAGGCAGCCGTGAGAGAACTGCAGAAGGCGCAGGCGTTTGCGGTAGCGCTTTCCGACAAGGTGAGCGGAACCCACGAGAGCACGACAACACAGGACTGTTTGCAACTGTTTGAAGACACGTTATATCGTCTCAATGGCTCTCTGAATTCAATCGGGACTTTTCATTTGGAGAAGCAAGCAGCTATGGCGGATGTTCACACATGGCTTAGCGCTGCTTTAACTAATCAACATATGTGTCTCAATGGATTCTCTGGCATGAATTACAATAAAGAAAACAAGAGCAGTATTAATCTCAGTGAAGTCGGGTCGTCTATTTCACTGCAAGCGTTGAAATTGTCGAGATTAATACGCGACTCGCTTGCCTATTTCACTAATTTAGTGTCTAGATCGCCGGCGGCGGCTGGGAAGGGCAGAGTGTTGTTAAATGGAAAGAAAATGAGATTTGGTGAGTGGGTATCGGGGGAACAAAGGAGGCGGGTTTTGCAGTTTAGTCCAGACGTAGTGGTAGCACAAGATGGGTCGGAGGATTACAAAACGATTGGAGAAGCACTGGCGGCGTACGCTCCGCCGAAGGGTAACAAGACGTATTATGTAATTTATATCAAGGCGGGGCAATACTATGAGAACATTGTGATTGGAGCGACATTGAGGAATGTGATGTTGATTGGCGACGGTATGAACAAAACTTTGGTGATCGGTAACAAGTACGCTTCTCAAACGCATTCTCTTTATGGCTCTGCAACTTTCGGTACGTACCAATACAGTGTTTTTTTCTGTTTCTTTAAAGATCCGTTTTGTCTGTTATAGGAGTTGCTTTATTTGTGCTTTAAAAAATAGTTATAAAAAGTAGTTATAAAAAGATGTATAAGTATAAAAATTATAAATCTTGGAGACAACTAGGAGTCTCTTAGATGTTTTGAGGACACTCCAGTATCCTCGAAGTCCTAGTGACATCTCAGAAATAAGACACTGGTGGTGGGATAGTGGCGCTGGTAATGGACTGGTGGGGGACGTCCCCCAAAGTCCCTAAGTCTCCGAGGTCTAGAAAACGCGAGGCTTTTTGAGAGAGATGTGTCCCGTGGAACACTGATATAAACGTTCATAACAATTGTTTTATTTGAAATGTGATACAGTGGTGTGGGGGGATGGCTTTGTAGCAAGAGACATAACATTCGCCAACACAGCAGGGCCTCAAAAATTTCAGGCATTGGCACTTTTAATTATAGCTGACAAAGCAGTCTTGTTCAGGTGTAGCATAGAAGGGTATCAGGACACCCTCATGTTCCACAGCAACCGCCAATTCTTACGCAGTTGCCACATCTATGGTACCGACGATTTCATCTTTGGCAATTCTGCCGCTGTCATTCAAAAGAGCACAATTCTAGTTAGAAGGCCCCTTGATGGTCAGGCCAACACCATTACCGCCCAGGGAAGGTCAGATTCCCACCAAAACACTGGCATCGTCATACATGCTTGTAAAATAAGGGAAGCTCGTGAGTTACGTGTCTCCCAACAAAAGTTTAAGACATATTTTGGTAGACCCTGGCGAAGATTCTCTCGCACCGTCATCATGCAATCTACTCTTCATAAGTTCATTGATTCTGCTGGTTGGTTGGACTGGAATACCACAGTATCTAATTCGAATACCTTGTATTATGCTGAGTTTCAGAATGTTGGAGCTGGTGCAGATACATCTAAACGTGTGAAATGGTCTGGCTATCATGTAGTCACTAATCCAGTTGAAGCAGAGCAGTTTACTGTTGGGAGTTTTATTGATGGGGATTCATGGATTCCCATATCTGGAATTCCTTTTTATTCAAGTTTAAAAGATGTATGATACTAAAATAACAATGGTTTTAATTTTTCTTAAATACAAATAAATCGTTTTATTGTACAGCTCAAAATAAATTTGTGTTATCATGGGAAAGAAATTATATGCTGAGCAACTTTTCAATAAGATTGTTATTGTATTGGAACATTATTTGTGACTTCAAAGTTATGAATTTTGGCTTCATTAGCCATAATTAAAATAATTTTAAAAAGTCATATAAAAATAATATGATGTTAGCTCTTTAGGTTTTTTAATATTTTTAAAAAAATGGTTTTATGAAATCTATTTTTGATTTTTTTTGAAATATGAGGTTTCCTTTCTTTTGTTAAGGAATTTTAGTTTTTAGATTTAAGATTTGCAAAATGTGTTTTTGGGGTGGTGTTCAAAATTTCTTCCCTTATGTCATTATTCAATTGTGGAACTCTACAATGGCAATACAATATATAGATGGTAAGAAAAAAATTTAAAAAATATCTACATTCTATTTTAATGTGTAATGATTTTTTTGATTATTTAAAGTAAATAACATAACAACATTCTATTTTCATTGTTTAACTCAATGATTTTGTTTTTTTTCATTTGATAATTGCACAATGATTTTTTTATTTTTAAATTTGTTAATCAAAAAATAGATGTGGTGTATTTTATATAGATTGTGTTAAAGATATATATACTAGTTAAATTACAATTTTATAAAAATCTACATTATATTTTAATGTGTTTTTTTTTTTTTTTTTAAAAGCAAACAACATAACAACATTCTATTTTCATTGTTTAACTCAATGAGTTTTTTTTTTTCCATTTGATAATTCATTCAATGATTTTTAATTTTTTAAACTTTTTAATGGAAAATAGATGTGGTATATTTTATATAGAATTATGTTAAAGATATATACTAGTTAAATTACAATTTTTTAAAACTTGCTATAAATTAAAAAAAACTTTTGGAGGGATTTTTTTTTTTAATTTCTTAAAATAATTCTACTTTTCTTAAACAAAATCATAAAAGTCCCAACTTTCTAGAATTTGAAAACTTAAAGTTATAATTTATTCATCACTACAAAATCTATGAAACCACATATTTGTGAGATTTTTGTAAATTCTCATTATCCTCTCAAATATTTTACAAAATTCCATAAAACCAATACTATTTTCTTAAATATATGATTAATTATGATCTCTACAAAATCTCAACTCTTCTTCCTTTCCCTTAACAACTGATTTTGATTTTATTTTTAAAACATTTATTTATAAAAATTATTTATTTTTTAATTTCTTCTCTTTTGATAAATTTTAAAAATAAAGGATTTTCTTAAAACAAATAATAAAAATATAATTATTTCAATTATAAAATTAATTTAAATATTTATTTAGTAATTAAAATTAACTAATAGTTGCATGCATAGGCATGCAATAATCAGCCGATATGGGTCTATTAGAAATTGCTATTCAATGGGAAGAAAGGAAGAAACTTGTTTTTGTAATGCAATGTGAAGAACACATATTCTGAAATATTTGCAATTGTTTGAATGAGTCAAATAAAGGAAACCATGTTAATAATTCAATATGGAAGAATGTGAGGTTAGTTTATAGTAGGAGGTGAATGAGGATAACATTTGTTGAGTACATTGTAATGAAGAGAGATGTTCAAAAATCAATTTATATATTTAAATGGATAATTAGATGGATAGATCAATTAAAGCAAAGTTGTGTGTGCAAAATTATTTTATATCTCTAAATTTAATTGGTGCATTGTACAACATTTTAAAGCCCGCGTTATAGTCTAGTTCTTTATTATTATCAAACAGCAATGCATGGGAGATTAAGAAACATTTGCATAAAGCGGGAAATTGATTTTTTGCATTTCCACATCAATTTATTTTAGTTGGAAATTGATTATGGAAATGTATAATAAAATCATAGGTTGTCTTGATTATTTCCAATGTATCCATTAATTGCAATCTCAAGCAATTAATCATGAGTAATTTTAATTACAATAATTCATTTAAAATGGTTTTAATTAATAATATTAGGACAATGATTTTTTTTAAATATCTTAATAAATTAAATTTGGTAAATTAAATACAATTTAAATTTTCAAATAATTAGTTTCGTTAATAACAATAATTTCTCTCCAAAATTTAAGGTATGATATAATTTTATATGTATTTTAATTTAATAGTTACTAGGCCTAGATGCACATATATATTTGACATTTTTCGCTACGTTAGTCAATCATGGATACTAATACATGACAAACTTGAAGTTGTGGATAAAATAATATTTATAAAAAAGCATGGAACATTAAATAATTCATATTTAAAAAAAAAAAAATTAGTGATCCCCTTAATTACTATAATTGAATAAAAAATAGTCTTTAAAAATGTTTGTCCATAAATTCAGGTATGGCATATTTGTTGCAATGCTTGTGTGGTACTGGATGATTTATTACTTTCATGTTATTTGTTGTGATTATTTCTTATTTGAATATTAGTTATGATAGTTGTGACTAATGTTTTTTTTTTTAAAAGAACTTTAATATATAAATAGTATTTACTCCATAATTTTTTAAATAAAGTCATTATTATCCATGTGGTTTATGGGTTAGTAGTAGTATAATAAAATTGTCACAATTAAAAAGGGCTAAAAATTAGTTCATTACAAGGAAATTGAAAGTAAAAAATATTAGATTTGAAATGATTGATTCTAGTAAAATGATGTTCTATAATCGGTGTATGAACAAAATTAGGACTTATTTAAACCAAAATAATAAATGGATGATCAAATAGAATAAGAAAAAATAGCACTTAGAGAGGAAACATGTGCATAGCCCAATTGAAGACTAACTTACACCATCTTTAATGGAAAATGAATAAACAAGCCTCACGAGAAGTAGACTATGATGGCACTACACATGTTTTGCATTTCTAGAATAATTGAATTGAAAGGTATGCCTTGTTTTGTGGGGAAGCAATGATTTATTTTACTTGAAAAAAGATATTCTACTCAACCGATTGGAATAAAAAAGGAACAATTAAAAGTAACTAAGTATATGTGAAAAAGCATTAAAGACAATGTAAAACTAAAAATAATTAATGGTATTTATAGTTAGTTCACCAAATCTATGTATTGATATGGTAGCATTATATAGTTGGGAGTGATGAACATTTTTTTTGGAGCACCCTTTCTGAAGTAAACGTAAATGTTTTTTGTAAAATCCAATGCATGCACACCAAAGCACTCATGGCCTACAAGGTATGCAGTCACAAGTGTTATAAAATTCATGGAAAACAACATAACTTATAATTTTTTGGCGAATGCCATGAATTTTAAAGTCATGAGAAAAGCCAAGAATTTTCTAACACTTGCCTACATACATTGCAGCCCAAAATTGTTGCTTTTGTTTCTTCATCTGCACCATTTTAAATAAAATACGTGCTACACAAATATCTATCTGATGAACAGTATATCTAATGAGTACAATTATGCAAATTTCCACCTACAAAAGGAACATTCTCATGAGCAAATAATAGTTTCATGTATATGAATTACATAGCATCCCATTCACTACATTCAGTTATCTATCTAGAAAGCTAGATTGTTGGCACAATTACATTCCATTACAAAAAAGTGAGAGAAATAATTAATAATCTTTACAATTGGTTCACCAAATCTATTTATTGATAATAGGAAAGTTGTGTACTTACATGTGATGTTGGTGGTATTCAACAAGAGTGAGCAACATTGGATGAACTTGTTGGACTAGGAAATAATTTGAAATAATTAATTTACAATATACTAATTTCCTTGTAATGTCTATTGTATTTGTGCAATATTATAAAGGAAAAAATATAGATATAGAATAAAATAGGTTAGCATTATTTTTTGTAAATAGAAAGAGATAAAATGGGAGATTTTGAATAGATGGGATACTGGAAAACAATTGTGCATAAATAATCTACTAAAGAAGTTGAAAAGAGAGTTATAGAAACAATGACAAATACAATAAATACAATAGAGTATGTTTTTTGGTGGACAAGTGGATGTGAGAATCTATGTGTCCATGTATATAAGTAGCAAAAAATGTACGATGATAGAATCCAAAAGCACTGAACCCACGCTCGTTGTCCTCCCTACCAAATTGGCATCATGAAGCCTCGTGGGTTGTAGCCAAACCCCCTAGCAAGAAAAGAATGTAAGGTCCATGGAAAATCTCAAGGACTCTTATCATATATCACACAATAAAAAAAATAGAGAAATTCTAAAATGACTATTGGGAAAACACTTAAGAATCAGAAGTAAGTTGAAATCTAGACAATTTACAATACACTAGTTTCCTTCAATGTCTATTGTATCTATGGAACATTAGAAAGGGAAAAATTATAGATATAGAATAAAATAGGTTAGCATTATTTGTTGTAAAATGAAAAATATAAAATAGAATATTTTAAATACATGGGATATTGGTAAACAATTGTGCATAATTAATCTATTGAGCAAGTTGAAAAGAGAGTCATGGAAACAATGACAAATATGATGGATAGAATGGAGTATGTTTTGTGGTGGAAAAGTGGATGTGAGATTTTGTGTCCATGTATATAAGCAGCAAAAAATATATCATGATAGAAACCAAAAGCACTAAACCCACGCTCATTGTCCTCCCTACCATATTGGCATCATGAAGCCTTGTGAGCTCTAGCCAAACCCTCAAGCAAGAAAGGAAAGTAAGGTGCATGGAAAATGTCAATGACTCTTACCATTTATCACACTATAACAAAAATAGAGAAATTTTGAAAAAACTATTGGAAAAACACTTAAGAATCACAAGTAAGAGATGGTTGGAAACCCACATTAAACAAATTGATACAAGGGAAACAATGTCAGCAGATTGTTATGAAAAATGAGGAGAAATGAGCAGTGTGATACATATTGAAACAAGCAAGTTGTGTAACAGTTAGCTTCACAATTGAAGATTCAAGCTACATTATCCATTAGTAAATACTATAGGGAAAAAGAGGAATTATAAAAGATCTATTAGGAAAACAATTAAGAAATCAATATATACAATTTGAATTTAAAAATAATTAATAATATTTACAATTCCTTGATCGAATATATTTCTTTCAAAATGGGAAAGTTTTGTACTTACATGTATTGATGTTGGTTTCAAACAAGGGTGAGCAGCATTGGATCAAGTTGTTGGAGCATGAAATAATTTAAAATAGAGAATTTACAACACACTAAATTTCTTGAATGTCTATTGTATCTATGCAGCATTATAAAGTAAATAATATAGATATAGAGTAAAAGAGCTTACCATTATTTGTTATAAATAGATAGGGATAAAAATGAACATTTTGAATACATGGCATGTTGGTGAAGAGTTGTGTGCATGAAATCTATTGGGAAATTTGAAAAGAGAGTGGAGGAGACAATGAAAAATGCAATGGATAGAATAGAGTTTGTTTTTAGCTTTGAAGAATGTGTCAAAAAATTGTGTGCATGTGTATAAGCAGCAACAAATAGACAATGGTGGAAGGCGGGAGAAATAAACCCATGCTCGGTTCCCTCTTCACCATGCTGCATGAGGAGGGCTTGCAGGCTCTAGCCAAACCCCCCAACAAAAAAGGGAGGTAAGGCCCATCGAAGATTCAGTGGATTTTTACCATATACCACCTGGAAACAAAGTTGTTGTTAAAATAGGTGCTCTCAAACAGGATCTCTAATATTGTACTATTTTTTTTATGTAACAACTTGACGACAAATGATGGAGCTCAAACCTAGAATATATGTGTGTGTGTGTGTGTGTGTGTGTATGTGTATATGAGCCAATTTGCACCCCATGTGTAATTCCCCTTTTTTCCTTTGTCCACCTTAGAAAACCAAGTTCAGAGCCTTAATTCCACCTAAGTCTGCTACTTGCATCACACTTGGTGCTTGTTTTGAGCGTCGATGGAGGGCATTTCTATCAGGGACGCCCACGTGATGCACCAAAATTCATGTGGCGTGCTTGCATACTTGATAGATTCTCATGTATAGAGCCTACAGAGGCGTTACACTTCCCATTGGGGGTTGATTTGTAACGCCCTCCTCGGATGACCAACCCAAATATGGTTGTTTCTCTTCATTTCTTCTTCACATCTTCTACCATCTTCTCCCAAGCATTGAGTTCACTCTCTAACTCTCTAGCTCTCTTTGAGCCCTCTCTTAGCTCTCCAAACACTTTATAATTCACAAAAGCAACATCAACACTCCACCACTTTAGTAGAGCAAGTGTGGAACAAACACCATTGCAGCAAAGGTTTGAGTTCCTCTCATTTTCTCCCCCAAGCAGCCTTGAGTGCTTTTGGTGGAGGTGGTAAGCTTTCACTCCTCTCCTCTATTACTTGGTTGAGTAGCATAACACTATTTTGTAGTGCTTTAGTACTCTTTACTTCATTTCTACTTTTCTCTCTATCTATCTGGCTGTTTGTGGAGGTGGGAACACCAAAACAGGGTCTGACTGAGGTAGGCCCCTATACAGCCACCCAATAATTTCTCTCTTCCTCTTGTGTGTAGGTATTGAAGACATGAGCTGGGAGCTTCATCACTCGCACAGTTGTAAGTATTTCTTTCCTTTCTCCTTCTTATCTTTATCAGTTCTACTTCATCTTATTGTGGTTAGACTATCAATTGCATTCTATTACTTTATCACGTTTTGGAAATTCTCAGTAATTAGGATAGAAGTAGTCACTTAGTCATTTTCTGAGATAAACTCACTCTCTTGTCTGTACAAGATGCTAGCGCGCCTCGGGGACACTAGCGCGTCGCATTGTCATCTATATTTTGTGTTGATTTCCTTTGGCCAAGAGCTTGTTAGTTTGTCCAGAAGACCTCTATGACCTGCTCTTTTTGATTCTGAAACTTCTGCACTATTCCATTGTGGTAATATAGGGTAGTTCGCCTCATGAGGCTCTTTGAACGAAGAGAACTCATGAGTATCGAGTCCCCCTATATTACATTTTGGTGAACCCGACGTGAAGAATAGTGTTCTTCGAAAAACTAGGAATTTATTTACCCCTACTTGGTGGGGTCATAACTTTTGACTCGGTCCTCAGAATTTAGAACCGTTTGTATCGTTGGAAAGGTCTCCTAGAGAACTAGTTCAATCCCTAAAATACTAGTGCCTTTGGTAGTCAAATTTTAGGGACTGATGCAAGTTTTGACCTCAAATTCCACTCTCGAGACCTCCAAAAAAGTGAATTACTAGAACATAGAAAATATTGAAAAAATTGTAATGGATTTAATATCTTCTTTTATTAGTTCAGTTTCTAATTTTGTTCAAAATGTTAATGATTTTCTATTTCATGCATGTGATGGTGACTTGGCTTTTCCTATGTCACTTGGTACCTTTGATCCTTCTCATGAAATTCGTCTTATTTCAGAGGATATTTTGTCACAAGAAGATGAAATCATCGATACCTTTCTTAATTTTACTCTACCTACCCCTCATTCCAATGCACTCTCTTCTAGAGATGATGCATTCGTGAAGGAGGAATCTCTTACACCTTCCAATGCACTCTCTTCCAAAGATAATGCATTTGCAAATGATGAATCATTTGGTCACCCCAATGCACTCTCTTATAGAGATGATGCATTAGAAAATAGTGAATCTCATCTTTGTTCTAATGCACTCTCTTCTAGAGATGATGCATTAGCACATGATGAACCTCCTTCCACATCTGATTCTCCCTAGATCGATGTTGAGAATTATCCTTCAAATAACTATTCTACTAGCTGTGATGATTCAGTAAATGTGATCTATGTCTCTATTGCCCCTCAAAGGCCTAAGAGACCGATCATTTACGTGACTCTGGCTAGTCCTTCTAAAAGGATTTGTTCTATTGATAGTGACTCTCCTGATCTTTCTAAGGGAGGCTCCATCTTATAGAGCAGTAGCCCATACTTATGAGAATAAAATGAATAAGAAATCAATCCTTCCTCAAGCTCCTAAACCTACGACTAAAGCACCTAGTGGTTACGATCTTATCGAGCAACGTCAGGTTACTCCAGATAAGATCTCATTGTGGGACTTGCTTCAATCTGCTCTGGTTTATCAAGGTATGCTTCAAGAAGCCTTGCAAAAGATCCTCTTTCCTTCTTCTGCTAGGCCAATGGATGCTAATGCATTGATGGCATGTATTCATGCAGATTTGAACACCAAATATTACATTCTATCTGCAGGAAATCCTATTGATCCGTAAAGCGGAAGGGATCTATGACAAACATTGCTTAAGTGATTATGAACAAAGGCGTAAAGACATCAACAATGGAGTAGCAGGAACATTAAACAGAGAGAATTTCAAACGTAGAACAAAGAGAGAGATAAGAAGACACCAATTTGATTACGGAGTTCGCCACAAACATGACTACGTCTCCGAGTCGAGCTCATCTGAGTGACCAATCTATTGAAATGTTCTGAAACGGCAGTACAATCTCCACTGGAGCCTCTTGCAACACTACTTCACAATATCTTGTAGCCTTTCCACAAAGTCATACAAAAAGTCTCTTACTCACACCCCTCTCAAAAAGCTCTCAAGGCTAGGGATGATTAACAAAGAGTAAGGAAACTAACTTTGCCTAATAGGATCTACTACAAGACTCAGTACATCAATACATCACAACTCAAATTCTCCTAATTCCCTCTAAGAATTCTCTTACAAAAGCCTCTCAAAGACCAAGAGAAAGGGATACAATGGAGAATAATCAACTAATGGATGAGTGAGGAAGACTCTCCTAGTCTCCCTTTTATACTTGAAGTTGGGCCTATTTGTTTAAAACCAACAATTTTGGAATTTTCCCCTTAAATGGAAAAAATAAAAAACCAATTCCCCACTTTTACAAATACAAACAATAATCCCCCTTAAAATAATTAAATTTTTTTTCGAGCCCTTGTTTATAGCTTATTCAGGCTTTTAGTTTGAGGGGTTTGTTTATTTTTTTAACAAATAACCATTTGTTGGTTATTTGGTTTAGGCTTCGGCCTAAACATTGGGTTATATAAAACCTGTGCCATTCTCATATAAAGCGACAACAATAGCGTGTCGGTAGTTCTAAATTTTGGAACCCACAAGATCGGGGTTCCAATCCTGTTGCGGCCATTGTAAAACCATTTGGAACTTTCAAAGACTTCAAAATGAATTGGCATCGGTATATGGTCAAAGATATTGTGCGTGGCACAATGGTCGAGCCAGCAGCTTGTGTGGGAAACGTCGGTGGTTCCAACCACACTAACAAACTTTTTTAACCGAAACAACCCATAAGCGCCGAATGAAGAGCAACCAAGGGGCAAGTGTCAAGCTCACAAGAGGCCATGCGTCAGGAAACTATTCACCAAAGAATCCTAGTCAGCATCCATGTCTGACACGTACAACACATCCGCGTCCGGTCATCATGCCACCTCATCAACCGTACTGCCAACGACACGTATCAGCTTCTGATTGGTCCAACTCGACATCCGTATGATGACCTGTCTATCAAGTCAGCATGATGATGTCATGCTGATGTCATCAACTGTACCACATGGTACCTTGGTCAACTACAAGCTTTGACTGGCCATATCTCGCACATACGAGCTCCAATTTGCGTGAAACGAACGCTGTTGGAATCGTGATGATGAGACCTTCGTGATGATGCCACATTCGATCATTTTTGATGAAGTCAAAATTTCATCCTTTTTCTCGTCCCTGGTAGCTGAGTTGACTGGCCTTTGACCAAAGTTTGACCGGCAATATCTCACACATACGAACTCAAATTTTGATGAAATGAACATCATTGGGTTCGTGTCATCGAGCCCTTCAAAGTGACATCTCTTTTGACCAATTCTGAGTCCATCAAGTTTTTTCCTTCTGACGACCTCCTGGTCCAAGGGTTGACCCAACTTTGACTGTGCGTAACTTGAGCAAACAGACTCCTTTTTCGCCCATTCAAGTTGCGTCGATTTTAGTATTCTGAGCTCTACACTGTGGCACTTCTTTCGGGAGAAATGGGAACACTTCAATTTTTAGGTTCAGAAGATCCACCTAGATCACCTATCTTTAGAAGTACAGAAGTAAGCAGACCCTCTAATGATTATAGTTAATATTAATAAAATTGGCATTAGACGTACTCTTGTTGATGTTGGTTCAACACTCAATGTATGCAACATTGATCTATTGTGTAGATTAATATTGACCCATCCTCTCTTAATACTTCTTATGTTGTCCTTCATGGGTTTGATAATGTCGGTTGACAATCCCTAGGCATGATAGTCTTTCCTTTGAGGTTGGGACTGGTTACTATACCTACCCTTATATATGTTATGGCAGAAAAGTTACTGTGTAACCTTCTTCTCAGTAGATTGTGGATTCATGCTATGGGTGCAGTTTCGTCTACCTTACATAAATGTATTAAGTTCATTTGTAATAATCGATTAGTCATAGTCCTATTAAAAAGGATGAAGGCGATCTCATAGAGGAGTATGATCCCCTTTGCCGGAATAATACTCTCCATGGAGATCCTCTTCCTTTTTCTTCTATCTCTGTGCCTTCTTCTTCTTCTTCTTGTGAGAAGTAAAACTTTTCTCCGCAAGAGAAAGGTTTGCTTCTTGCTCCTCATTCTCTGAGGAAGAGCGTATTTTTTTGTGTCTTCTAAAAGCCCGCTTAATCACTCTTCCTTCTCCTACATGTAAGAAATCTCACAAGAAAGAAAGGCATTCTTTCTGTGCATACCATCGAGTGCTTAGCCATTCCACTAGTGAATGTAAGGCCTTGAAAGATAAAATTCAACAACTTCTTGATTCAGGTGCCATCAAAATCCCATTTGATTGATGCACCTACATTTTCTTAGCATGACAAGTGATATTGAGGTTTACCTCTATCCTGCATGCTCTAAGTGTCTTGTGTGGTTCTCCTCCCTTGTATGTTGGGGGTAGTGATAACTCACTCTAGAGATGTGTGTCCTTCTTAAGGGCCCCTCTCTTTGCTCTCTCTTTCAATTGAAGCATCCTTTGTGTGGACCCATTTTCTCTTTTGAAGGGTTCTTGAGGGACCTCTTTGAAAGCCTTTCTTTCGAATGAATTCAATGGTTTCTAGCTTGGGGGCAACCTAGCTAGACCTCTCTTTTCAAAAAGCACGTCCCTTGAGTGGACCCCTCTTTTTTCATGCTGGGTTCCTGAGGGACCCCTTTGAAAGTTTTACGGTCTGCGTGACCGGCTACTTTAGGCACGCTCTATCTGCAGGTAGATGTGTCACCGCTTTAGACATGCTCTATCTGCGGGTAGACGTGTCGCCGCTTTAGACACATTCTATATGTGGGTAGACATGTCACCACTTTAGACATGCTCTATCTACGGGTAGACGTATCACCGCTTTAGACATGATCTATCTGCAAGTAGATGTGTCACCATTTTTGACATGTTCTATCTACGGGTAGATGTGTCACCACTTCTCGACTCTATGGAGTCTGCTTCCTTGGGGTTTCCTTCATGTGAGAGTTTTTGAAGGATACCTTCCTTGTAGGTCTATGGGTCTTTAAGGCACTTTCTCAGCTTCTTCCATGTGAGAGATCTTGGGGGATGCCTCCTTATAGGTCTGCAATTCTGTGAGGTGCTTACATTCTTACTCGGTGATAATAGTTTCCTCCTTGAGTGGGGTTTGCTTTTATCACCTCTTTTGTGGTGCAGGTTCTACTCCTGAGTAGGTTTTGCTTTTACCACATGCTTTTTTCATTTCTATCTTTCTCTTCTCTTGTATATACCAAATCAAATATTTGCATCTTCTTTATCCTAAATATATACCTTTCATTCCTTCATCTTAAAGTTCTATGAAATTTGGGGACAACACATAGTACTGAGACAACCTTTTACATTAAGGTCTCTTTACTCTACTGACTTGAATCCTTTAGCTTTTTATGCCCTAACGTTGCTATATGTTGCATTTTCTTGTCTAATGTATTATCTGCTTCCTCGACGGTTCATGTATACATTTCTAACCTTAATCTTTCTTGATCTACTTTACCGAGCACTCATCAGTATTCATGCTCGCTAAAGTGGGGGAAAAATGTATAAAAGCAAATTTGCACCCCATGTGTAATTCCCCTTTTTTCCTTTTTCCACCTTAGAAAACCAAGTTTAGAGGCTTAATTCCACCTAAGCCCACTGCTTTCATCACACTTGGTACCTATTTTGAGCGTAGGTGGAGTGTTTCTATCAGGGTGCCCACGCGGTGCACAGACATCCACACAATGCGCTTATGTCCCTAAAAAATTCTTATGTCTGGAGCTTGCAGAGGCATTCCACTTCCCATTGGGGGTCGATTTATAATGCCCTCCTCAGACAACTGACCCAAATATGGTCGTTTCTCTTCATCTCTTCTTCACATCTTCTACCATCTTCTCCTAAGCATTAAGTTCACTCTCTAACTCTCTAGCTCTCTCTAATCCCTCTCTTAGCTCTCCAAACACTTTACACTCCACCACTTCAGTAGAGCAAGTGTGGAACAAACACCATTGCAGCAGAGGCTTGAGTTCCTCTCATTTTCTCCCCCAAGCAGCCTTGAGTTCTCTTGGTGGAGATGGTAAGCTTTCACTCGTCTCCTCTATTACTTGGTTGAGTAGCATAACACTGTTTTGTAGTGCTTTAGTACTCTTTACTTCATTTCTACTTTTCTCTCTATCTAGATTTGGCTATTTGTGGAGGTAGGAACACCAAAACGAGGTCTGACTGAGGCAGGCCCCTATACATCCACCCCACAATTTCTCTCTTCCTCTTATGTGTAGGTATTGAAGACATGAGCTAAGAGCTTCATCACTCACATGGTTGTAAGTATTTCTTTCCTTTCTCCTTCTTATCTTTATCAGTTCCACTTCATCTTATTGTGGTTCTATTGCATTCTATTACTTTATCATGTTCTAGAAATCCTCAGTAATTAGGATAGAAGTAGTCACTTAGTGATTTTTTGAGATACAATCGCTCTCTGGTTCATACAATACGCCAGCACGCCATAGGGACACTAGTGCGTCGCATTTTTTTCTATATTATTTTTTGATGTCCTTTGACCAAGAGCTTTTCAATTTGTCCAGAAGACCTCTGTGACCTACTATTTCAGATTTTGAAACATTTGGGTTGTTCCATTGAGGTAATATAGGGTAGTTCACCCCATGAGGTTCTCTGAATGAAGAGAACTCATGAGTAGCGAATCCCCCTATATTACAATATGTATGTATATATATGTATATATATATGGTTTCATACTAGAGAACTGTATGATTTGCTTGCTCCGTGTTTGTTTGATAGAAGATTGGAGGGTTTTAAAACTGTTGTGCTCCAGAATCTATGAGTTGTATATACATATATGTATGTATGTATGTATGTATATGTATATATATATATATGTATTTACATATATATATATATGTGTGTGTGTGTATACATATGTATATATATGTATGTATATGTAAATATATATAGCGGTGTTGGTTTGATAGTAGACTATTCTAAAAATCATTAGCTCCAGCTCCGTGCTTGGTTTGATAGGGGGTCATTCTAAAAATTGATGGCTTCAACTCTGTTCTATAGCAGATTGAAGGGTTTAAAAACTATTGTTCTCCACAATCTATAAGTCATTTTACATGGGTGTTTTGTATAAATGATTTATTTTTTGTTTATGTTAAAAATGTTGTTGTTCGGAAACAATAAGCCATTTTACATGGGTGTTTGGCGTTATGTTTTTGTATGGATGGAGAAATAACAGTTAAATCTTCTTTCTTTTGTCAAAAAAATATGGTTAGGGTTAGCAAGGGAAAGTATACTCTGAAACGTGGTAGAAAATATATTCATTAGGTTGCATTTTCAAAAGAGTCATTGTGGTGTTGGTTTGATAGTAGACTATTGTAAAAATTGTGCCTCCATCTTTGTTTCAAGTTCCCCATAACAAACTGTTCTTCATGATACTCTTTTCCCCAGTTCCCCATAGTAGACTCTTCATTATTGTATATTACTTAAGAATCATAGGTAAATGAAAGATCATTGAAAACCCACAGTAAACATATTCATACAAGAGAAACAATGCATGTAAGGGTTGAGCTATCAATTGAAAATTTGAACTACATTCTTTGGTAGTAAACCCACACTAAACAGAACTTGTGAAGGGAATGGGTTGCAATATTTTGTGCAAAATGGGTATAATACCACAAAGTTAATTGGAAATTTGAGCTACATCACTTGGTAGAGAATATTATAGAAAAATAGAGGAGACTTTCCTGGGTTTTTTTATGACAATGTGGAGCTTACCTCTTGAACAAAGTATGTTGTTAAATGTGCCTCATTGGTTGATAAGAGTTGCAAAAAAATTATGAATTTAGAATTGACAACTGAACTGTTACATAGATTGGTTGTTTTGTATTAATATGTTTCATGATATTCTTTTTCCTCATCTATTTGAAGGGCCTTGCAATAAATTATTCTATTGTTTTTGTAAGAACAATTGTTTTCAATTTTTAAAATTCTAAATTTTTTGACATGGTTATTTTTTTTGGATGGAACATGTTATATGCCTTGTATCATTATGTTTCATCATGTAATCTTTTTTTCTCATCTGTTTCAAGTTCACAATAATAGAGTGTTCTTCATGATATTTTTTTTTAGTTTCCCATAACGAACTATTCATTAATGTAGTTTCCCTCATCCATGATCCATATTTTTAAAGTTGATTTATGATCATCTATTATGTTGTTGTGGTTCTTAAGTATTTTCCTAATAGTTCTTTTAGAATTTACCTATTTGTCTATAGTGTAGCTTGAATTTCATAGGTAAATGACAGATGATATAAAAACATACACATACCAAAGAAATTGAAAGCAGGCCAAAGGTTTCCATCCATCTAGAATTTACGTGTTATTGTTAAATGTTATTCCAATATGTCTTACAACTGTTACTTAGGCTGCTTGCCTTATAAGAATTTGTTGCATTGTACAACAACGGTAGGATTCATTAACCCTGATGTGAGCAAAAACTTACCATGCTCTTTCCACACACAAAGGCAACGAGCTCAACCACCACCAACCCTTCTTTCCAATTTCACTTTTTGTCTATAATATTTAGTACCGAATAAGTGTTATTCCAACACCTCTTATACAATTAGTGTATTTGTCTTCAATATATATATGCATATCTATTTGTCTATGTTTCCAACCATTGATTTTCACATACAGTTCACATTGTATGTATATATATATGTATGTATGTGTGTATATATATATATACATGTATGTGTGTGTGTATATATATATACACATATACATGGACTGTTGATGGTTTTTAACAAGGAAATTTTGTATTGGATCAAGTTGTTGTTGGACCATGGAAGTATTTCAAATATATAATTTACAATAGACTAATTTTGTTGAATTTCTATTGTATCTGTGCAGTATTATAAATGAAACAACATCAATATACAATGAAAGAGGTTAGCACTATCTATTCTAAATATGAAGAGATAAAATGAAATATTTTGAGTACATGCCATGCTGGTAAAGAATTGTCAACAAGGGATATATTTAGGAAGTTGAAAAGAGAGTTGTGAGAAGAATATGAAATGCAATCGATAGAATAGAGTATGGTTTTCGTAGGCTAGCACATCGAAGAATTTGTGTGTCCATGTATATAACCAACAAGAAATATATGGCGTTGGAAAAAAAAAGCTCTAAACGCATAGGTGATCTCCTCCCAACCATATTCGCATCATGAAGCCTTGAAGGCTCTAGCCAAACCCCCAAGGAAGAAAGGCACAATTATTGTAAATATTATTTGCAAAAAGGGAAATGGTATTGAATTTCCTGAAACATAAATATATATGTGTGTGGGGGGGGGGGTGGTGTGTGTGTGTGTGGGTGGGGTGTGTGTGTGTGTGTGTGTGTGTGTGTGTGTGTGTGTGTGTGTGTGTGTGTGTGTATTGAAACCCCACTTTCATACTTAAAATATAGATACAAACAAAAATATATATCCATTTATATAGGCCAAGACCACTGTGGCTCGTTTCACAATACAACAATCGATATATACACATGTATGTTTAAACTTTCCTCATCTATTTCAAGCTTCCTGGAACAAACTATTGAGGCCTGCTTATGATAGCCGCATAGCTTCCTACCTGCATATGCTAGTAGTGGTGCAGCTGGTTGCATCGATATGCAGAAGGCAAGTGTCTGCCCATGTGAGCATTTTTTATTACACAAGCCAACTCTTACATAGACTACTTTTCTTGTATCAATATTTTTCATGTGGGTTTCAATCATCTGTCGTGCATCTCTAATTCTTAAAGTGTTTTCCTAATAGTTCTTTTACAATTTCTCTATATCATGAAACATATTGATAGAAGATAAGCAATATATGTAACAGTTGGGTTTTCAATTCAAAATTCAAGCTACATTATTTGGCACTAAATATTATAAACAAATAGGGAAACTATAAAAGAGTTTTTTGTGCATTTAATATCCTTTTTTTTTGCTTTGCATCACAACAATGTCGGTTTGATAGTAGGCTATTGTAAAAATCGTTTTCTCTACCTCTGTTTTATAGCAGATTGGAGGGTTTTAAAACTGTTATGCTCTAGAATCTATGAGTTGTACAAATATATATATATATATACACACACATATACATATATATACAAGTATATGCATATATATACCTACATATTTATACATATATACATACATATAGTCTAAATTGGAGCTGCATTATTTGGCATTAAATATTATAGAAAAATAGGTTAATTGTAAAAGAACTAATAGGAAAACACCAGAGAACCACAAGAATATATATAATATATATACATTACTATTATATGCATTTTGTACTGCAAAAGCTTTGTATAAGAAAATCTCCATATCTATGGTTTGTAACGTGTACTCTCCATATATTAAACTTCCATATAAAATTTGTTTTAGATGATCTTCCATTTGAGAGACTCTAAAATAGTTGTTACAAAAATACTTGAGAATCACAGGTAAATGATAGGTGGTCAAAAAATCCACATCAAATACAAGTTTAAGAGAGGTAGGAAAACATACACAGGCCAAAAAAAATTATAAAAAGGCAAATGGTTCCTATTCATATCCCATTTACGTGTGATTCTAAAGTGAGTTGTACAAATGTATATATATATATACATATAAATAAAAGTATATGTATATATATACACATGCTCTAGTTCCCCGTACCAAATTGTTCATTATCATAGTTTTCCTTTTCTATTCTTGATATTTTAAAGTTCTATTTAATGTGGGTTTTGAAACATCTCTCATTTTCTTCTGATTTTTAAGTGTTATTCTAATAGGTCAGTGAAATGCACGTATAGATTTGAGTGTGCAGCATATTCTTGCTTACCAAAAATTCTATCACTGTCTAGGCAAGGTGCAACAATGAATTCTATGTAATAGTTGGCTTGTCAATTCAAAATTGAAGCTACATTATTTGCCACTAAATATTGTAGATAAAATAGAGAAACTATAAAAAAACTATTAGGGAAAACACTTAAGAATCAAAGGCAGTGTTGGAGATGTCGCGTGCGGTGGTGATGTGACCTGGTGTTTTTTTTTTCTATGGCACTGCGGAGCTTTGTAATTACATGGGTTTGCATTGGTGGAGTTAGTGTCCTTGATACATGGAGGCTAAGTGGTAAGTGTTTGCTGACGTGAGGGTTAATGCATTCTGCCATTGTTGTACAATGGGGCTAGACAAAGTAAATGCAGGCAGATGAAGTAAATGGAATATTGAATGTCGTAGCATGGGAAAGTATACTTTGATTAAGTTGCATTGTCAAAACAACCATTGTGGTGTTGGTTACATATATATACATGTGTACATATATATATATACATGTGTACATATATATATATACATGTGTACATATATATATATATATTTATATATTTATATTTATATATTTATATTTATATATTTATATGTATATACACACACACATATGTGTAATATAAATATATATAGATGTGTATATATATGTACATATGCATAAATATACGTATCTATGTTATACTAATAGTTATGTTACAATTTCCCTATTTCTCTATAATACTGAATGTCATATTTAATGCACCTCCTCTTATACAATTACTCTATTTTTTAGCAAACTAAAAACAATGTGGTCACCATATTAAAATCAAAAGCATGGGAGCTCAATGAATGTGAAAATATATATATACAAACACAGGAATAAATTACGTTCATATTTGCAAAACAAAAGTCTTAGATAATCTATGCATCCATACCTTGTGGGTGCAACTAGATGTAGTATGAATAGAAGAAAAGAAGGTCGGCTCTCCACCCTGCCATATCGGGTCATCTAGGCTCATGGGCTATCACCAAACCCCTGAGAAAGAACATATACCTTGAGAATTCTCTTTAGTTGAAAGCAGTGTTATACATTTTTAAAAATATATATAGTTTTATTATTTATGACAAACAATTTGACATGTAGTCATGAAATAAGAGATGACACCATATTAAAATCAAAAGCATGGGAACTCAATGAATGTGCAAATATATATATGCGTAAACACAAGAATAAATTACATTCATATTTGCAAAACAAAAGTCTTAGATAAGATGTAGGCATACCTTCTGGGTGTAGTTGGATGTAGTATGAACAAAAGAAAAGAAGGCCTGCTCTCCACCCTACCATATTGGGTGTTGCAGGCTCATCGCCTATTACTGGAAACCCCCGAGCAAGAACATACACTGCCCACCACTATGATCAATGGTGAAGCCAATGTTTGGGCACCTAAGTTTGTTCTTTCTAGATATTTGATTGTGTTTGAGTTTTTTCATCCAAAAATAGAAACACAATCAAATATCTAGAAATAACAAATCTTAAGCATTATATATTGTGGAAATCTCATAGCATTAGCCTGAGAATTTTCTTTAGTTGAAATCAGTGCTATACATTTTTTAAAATATATATAGTTGTACCATTTCTGACAAATAATTTGATATGTAGTTATGAAATAAGAGATGGAATAAAGGACATATAGCCTTACCTTCTATATAAATAGAATATATTTGTAGCTTGCACACCATGCCAAACATGTGATCACAAAGCTATTTAGTATTGTGGAGATGTGCAGTTACAGTTCAAAATGTTTGCAATCTAAAATGGTGTCAATCAGATATAGTTAGTCACAAGGAAAATTTGAAGTTTTGTGCGGTGAACATGTGTAATTGGTAGAAAATATCTAAATTACATTCATATTTGCAAAAAAGAATCCTTAGCATCCCATAGTGAACATTAAAAAGCCAACACACAATAAATAGAACTTAAAAACATGGAGAATAGAAGAGGTGAACTACAATAATTAACAGTTTGTTATGAGCAAGTGGATATTGATACAACACAAGCAATCTATGTAGCAGTTGGCTTGTCAATTCAAAATTCAAGCTAGATTATTTGCCACTGAATATTGTAGAGAAAAATGAGAAGTTGTAAAAGAACTATTTTTTTAAAGTTTCAAAATTTTGGAATTTTGTAGATTGGTATAAAGTACAAATATGACATTCACCTATACCTTTGCATTGCTTTCAATTTTTTTTGCTTTGTGTATGTGTTATTTGGTTTGGATGGAACATGTTATATGTATTCTATAAATATGTTTCATCATATTCTTTTTTCCTCATCTATTTCAAGTTTGTGGTAAGAAATTGTTCTTCATGATATTGTTCTTTTTAGTTCCCTGTAACAAACTGTTCACAATTTTAGTTTTCCTCTCCTATACTCCATTTTTTAAAGTTGTATTTAATGTGGTTTTTTGTCTATAATATTTAGTAGCAAATTAGTATTATTCTAATACCTTTTATACAATTCTCTATTTATCTTCAATATTTACCACCAAAGGACGTAGCTTGAATCTTGTATCAATATGTTTCAAATTTTGTTAGCTATGTATAAGTTTAAAGAGATGGGTAAGGTTTTATTTACATAAAAACATTTAGAATCGTAGCATATAATTGTTGTCATAACCTAAAGAAAATAGGTATCATCATAAAGAACAAGGTTTAAATAGTTCAATTAGGAAGCTAAAAAGATAGCTCTATAAGCATGGAGAAATGCAGTCAGCAGAATACAATATGTTGTCGATATGTAGGAGCGAATGTATGTCAATGATAGGGAAAACCACAAAACTCATACTTGTTCTCGTCCCTGCCATATTGACATCATGAAGCCTCATGGGCTCTAGTCAAACTCCCGAGCAAGAAAAGTATGCAAGGCCCATCAAAAATTCAATGGAGCCATATCATATATCACACAATGGTGAACCAAGAAAAATTTTGTTGTTTCCATATATGATGTCCTATATTGCACTATGTTTTTTTGTGTAAAAACTTTAAAAATATGGACATGTTGATAAAGAGCTGTATAAAATAGATGTATATGTAACATGTCATTGACATGATGACCATGATGGAAATCCGACGTATGCATACCAAAGCACTCTTGGGTTGCAGAAAATGTAGTTGGAAATGTTTGAAATCCATGGAAAATAACATAACTGATGATTTCTTGGAAAATTCCCTCAATTTTAAAATCATCATAAATGCCACAAGTTTTCTAACATTTCCCTGTACACTCCGCAGGCCAAAATAGTTGATTTTGTTTTTTCATCCCCATGATTTTAAGTGAAATATCTACTTCGCAAATATTTATCCAATGAACTACATATCCCATGGCTACAATTATGCATATTTCCACCTACAAAATTATCATGCTCATCAACAAAGAATAATTAAAATTGCAATTAAATCTTCTTTCTTTTGTCAAAAAAATATGGTTAGGGTTAGTAATTTTTAGCTATTTAGTGTTATTCTAAAAGCTCTTTTATAGTTTCTATATTTTTCTATAATATTTAGTGCGAGGTGATGTAGCTCAAATTTTCAGTGAAATGTGTGGGGTTAAGAGAAAAGTGCAATAACGCAATACAATTTTTTTGGATTCTTAGAATAAATGAATAAATCTATTGAAGAACAAATATATGGCATTAAAAGCCAAAACACAAAGTAAGAATTTGCATGCACATGTATCTATGTAAGAACAAATATATGGTGTTTATTATTTTAGTTATCTCTGTGCATCTTTTTCATTACACCCATTAACATAGGAGCAATTGTAGATTAACATATGAGTGATTGCATATATATGTAAATTCACAAGGTTAGTGTGAAAGCATAAACATATTAGCGATAAAATTAGTTTGGTGGTTGTTCAATATTATTCTTTCCTATATCTCTTTTATTTGTTCAATTTATTTGTTTGAAGTTTCCACCAATATTTTTGCAAGCCCAACCATGAATAGGATTTATCGTGCCATAGCTCCTTTACAATTTCTTTATTTGTCTATTTTTGTTGCATTGTGAAAGGAGCCATAGTGGTCTTGGTCTATATATATGCATATATATTTCTACCTCAGGTGTTGGTCACATTTCTTTTGTCAAGCCTAGTGCAAATGAAGAGCCTAGTTCTAGCAAAGAAATTGTTGTTACACCTTGTTTAGATACTAATAGAGTTTTAGTTTGGAGCATATTCAAGCGTGCCTGAAGTTCTATCAATCTGTTGACAAGGTGTAACAACAATTTCTTCACTTGCACTAGGGTCTTCATTTGAACTGTATTTTTCACTTTGAATGTTGTTTCTAACTAATTTGACATACATACATGTCCACATATAAACTTTTTTGGGGAAATATTCCAAATCACAACAAAACACTTAAGAATCATAGGAAAGTGACACATGATCGGGAACCCCAAAATTTTACAATTAAAAAAATTGAAAACAATCCTTTTTATAAGAACAATAGAATAATTTGTTACAAGGAGGTGCAAAGAGATAAGGGGAAAAGAGTATCATGAAACATATTCATACAAGACAAGCAATTGTACAGTAGACTATATATTTATGAAAGCAATATAGAGGAACAACAAAATAGTAAAATGCTCAAAAGAGAATTCTATAGATCAATATTATACATATACATATGCATACACATACACATACACATACACATACATACGTATACATATACATATACATATACATATACATATACACATATGCATACACATACATATACATACATACACATACACATACATATACATATACATACACATACACATACACATATAGTTTTTTCCCTACCAATGAACTACATAACCCATTACTACAATTGACCAAGTTTCTATCTCCAAAAACAACATGCTCAATAGGGAAAAATACTTTCATGTTTATCAATTACATAACCCATGAATTCATGTTTATCATTTGACCAATGAGCTACATAACCCATGATTACAATTGACCAAATTTCTATCTCCAAAAATAGTATGCTCACCAGGGGAAAATACTTTCATGTTTATCAATTACATGGCATGAGATTGATGCACAGAGGCTTCATGAAACATTTCGCACTCTTGACACCCTACTCCTTAATCACAACAATTGTTTCATAAAGCCTCTGTGCATCAAGCTCATTCCTCCCCATGAAGCTCAGAATAAAAATATCAATTTTTAATGAATTACTTCATTGAGCAATTGAAGACTTAGTCAGCCCATTTTTTATCAAAAACAAATAAACAAACCTCACAAAGAGAAGAGTGAAATAGCACAATACATATTTTTTGGATGAATTCTTAGAATAAATGAATAAATCTATTGAAGAACAAATATATGGCATTAAAAGAAAAAACACAAAGTAATAATTTGTGTACACATGTATCTATGTAAGAACAAATATATGGCGTTTATTATTTTAGTTATCTCTAGATGCATCTTTGTCGTTACACCCATTAACATAGGAGCAATTGCAAATTAACATAGGAATGATTACATATATATATATATGCATAGCGTTAGTGTGAAAGCATAAACATATTTTAGATAAAGCTATTTTTTTGGCTGTTAAGTATTATTCTTTCCAATATCTCTTTTATCTATTCAATTTATTTGTTTGAAGTTTCTACCAAGATTTTTGCCAACCCAACCGTGAATAGGATTTTTCATGCAATAGCTCCTTTACAATTTCTCTATTTGTCTACTGTTGTTGCATTGTGAAAGAAGCCATAGCAGTCTTGGTAGATATATATGCATATACATTTCTGCCTCAGGTGTTGGTCACATTTCTTTTGTCAATCCCAATGCAAATGAAGAACCTAGTTCTAGCAAAGAAATTATTGTTCCACCTTGTTTAAATACTGATAGCTCGTTTTAGTTTGGAGCATATTCAAGTGTGCTTGAAGTTCTATTAGTATGTCAACAAGGTGTAACAACAATTTCTTCACTTGCACTAGGGTATTCATTTGAACTACATTCTTCACTTTGAATGTTGTTTTTAACTAATTTGACATACATAGATGTCCACATATAATTTTTTTTAGGGAAATATTTTAAATCATAGAAAAATACTTAAGAATCACAGGAAAATGACACATGATCGAGAACCTCAAAATTTAAAAATTTAAAAAATTGAAAACAATCCCTTTTACAAGAACAATAGAATAATTTGTTACAAGGAGCTGAAAAGAGATGAGGGAAAAAGAGTATCATGAAACATATTCATACAAGACAAGCAATAATACAGTAGACTATATATTTACGAAAGCAATATAGAGGAACAACAAAATAGTAAAATTCTCAAAAGAGAATTCTATAGATCAACATTATACATATACATATACATATACATATATGTATACACATACACATACATATGCATATATATATATATATATATATATATACATATAAATATACATATACATATATGCATATACACACATATACATACACATGCATATACATACATATATGTATACATACACACACATATAAATATACATATACATATACATACACATATAGTTTTTTCCCTACCAATGAACTACATAACCCATGAATTCATGTTTATCAATTGACCATTGAACTACATAACCCATAATTACAATTGACCAAATTTCTATCTCCAATAATATCACGCTCACCAAGGGAAAATACTTTCATGTTTATCAATTACATGGCATGAGCTTGATGCAAAGAGACTTCATGAAATATTTTGCACTCTTGGCACCCTACTCCTTAATCACAACAATTGTTTCGTAAAGCCTCTGTGGATCAAGCTCATTCCTCCTGTCATGAAGCTTGGAATAAAAATATCAATATTTAATGAATTACTTCATTGTGCAATTGAAGACTTAGTCAGACCATTTTTTATCAAAAACAAATAAACAAGCCTCACGAAGAGAAGAGTACAATAATGCAATACAAATTTTTTGGATTCTTAAAATAAATGAATAAATCTATTGAAAAACAAATATATGGCATTAAAAGAAAAAACACAAAGTAAGAATTTGTGTACACATGTATCTATGTAAGAACAAATTTATGGTGTTTATTGTTTTAGTTATCTTTAGATGCATCTTTGTCGTTACACCCATCAACATAGGAGCAATTGTAGATTAACATAGGAGTGATTGCATATATATGTATGTGCACAAGGTTAGTGTGAAAGAATAAACATATTGGAGATAAAATTAGTTTTGTGGCTATTAAGTATTATTCTTTCCACTATCTCTTTTATCTGTTCAATTTATTTGTTTGAAGTTTCCACTAGGATTTTTCCCAACCCAACCGTGAATAGAATTTTTCATGCAATAGCTCCTTTACAATTTCTCTATTTGTCTATTGTTGTTGCATTGTAAAAGGAGCCACAATGGTCTTGGTCTATATATATGCATATATATTTCTGCCTTAGGTGTTGGTCACATTTCTTTTGTCAAGCCCAATGATAATGAAGAACCTAGTTCTAGTGAAGAAATTGTTGTTACACCTTGTTTAGATACTGATAGAGTTTCAGTTTGGAGCATATTCAAGCATGCCTGAAGTTCTATCAGTATGTCAACAAGGTGTAATAGCAATTTCTTCACTTGCACTAGGGTATTCATTTGAACTACATTCTTCACTTTGAATTTTGTTTGTAACAAATTTGACATACATACATGTCCATGTATAATTTTTTGGGGAAATATTCCAAATCACAGCAAAACACTTAAGAATCACAGGAAAATGACACATGATCACGAACCCCAAAATTTCATAATTTAAAAATTGAAAACAATTCTTTTTACAAGAACAATAGAATAATTTGTTACAAGGAGCTGCAAAGAGATGAGGGAAAAAGAGTATCATGAAACATATTCATACAAGACAAGAAATCGTACAGTAGACTATATATTTATGAATTTAATATAGAGGAACAAAAAAATAGTAAAATGCTCAAAAGAGAATTCTATAGATCAACATTATACATATACATATGCATACACATTCACATACATATACATATGCATACACATACACATGCATATACATATACATACATATACATATACATATATATATACATATACATATACATATACATATACATATACATATATGCATATACATACACATACATATACATACATATATGTATACATACACATATATACATATACATATACATCTACATACACATAGTTTTTTCCCTACCAATGAACTACATAACCCATGATTACAATTGACCAAATTTCTATCTCCAAAAATAGCACATTCACCAAGGGAAAATACTTAAATCATTTTTATCAATTACATGGCATGGGCTTGATGCACAGAGGCTTCATGAAACATTTCGCACTCTTGACACCCTACTCCTTAATCACAACAATTGTTTCATAAATCCTCTATGCATCAAGCTCATTCCTCCCCATGAAGCTCGGAATAAAAATATCAATTTTTAATGAATTACTTCATTGTCCAATTGAAGACTCAGTCAGACCATTTTTTATCAAAAACAAATAAAAAAACCTCATGAAGAGAAGAGTGCAATAATGCAATACACATTTTTTGGATTCTTAGAATAAATGAATAAATCTATTGAAGAACAAATATATTGCATTAAAATCCAAAACACAAAGTAAGAATTTGTGTACACATGTATCTATGTAAGAACAAATATATGGCATTTATTGTTTTAGTTATCTCTAGATGCATCTTTGTCGTTACACGCATTAACATAGGAGAAATTTCAGATTAACATAGGAGTGATTGCATATATATGTATATGCACAGGGTTAGTGTGAAATTAGTTTTGTGGTTGTTAAGTATTATTCTTTCGACACTGAAATAATTTTTTTTAACTAAATCTTCACTTTTGGGCACCTATAGCGGCTAAACCGTGAGGAATTTGAAGATGATGCAAACTAGAGTTTCATGAAATTTTGTCTATAGATTTTAAATAAATTTTTTTCAAAAATTTTGGAATCAGATTGCACTTGTTTTTCCATCTCCCATGAAAACTAGTTTTTTTTTCAGAAAACAACATTTTTAAAAAGTGACGCTCACCGATAATGCATAAATTTTTTTCCATGAAGGATAAAATTCTAATTCTTTCAATTTAGATTCGTAACTCTGATATCTAGTGCTTCCACTTCGTTAGATATATTTTTATTGAATTTTTTTTCTTTAATCAAGTTTTGAATTCAAACCAATTATAATTCAAACATAGCGCAACTATATAACGCGTAATTTTTTTTGTATGTATGGAAATTCAATTTTTTTTATTTGTTGGATCAAGGACTTCAATATCTGGTGCACTAATATTTTTTAAATTTTTTTTAATAATCTGCTATTTTTCCACATGTGTAGAACAAAGAGCTTGATTTTCGGTAAAAACCTACATTCACGAGAAACAAAAAAATAAACATAATAATTAAATTAAATTTCTTTAAAATTATACTTTTTGGGAAGCTTATAATAAGGAATAAATACTTACAAAAAAATAAGTTTTAAATGAATTAATTTGATCCCCCAAAAGTTAAATCAAAAGTGGTTTTTTATCAGCATTTTGATAGGTGTAAAGGAGACTCCGTTATAGGTATGGTTTAAAACTATTGGGGTTCTATCCAAGGGGGTTTGATTTAAGGTAGTTTTATCAAACCCTCTTCAATTGGAACTCTTTAAATGGAACCTTTTAAGGATTAAATCATTATATTTTCTAAAAATATGTGATTTCAGCAAAAATTAGTTCCTCCCAGAAATTGTAAACCAGCTTTGTGGGATCACCAAAAGTTTCTTCCAGGATTTTTTCCAACCCAACCATGAATAGGATTTGTCATGCAATAGCTCCTTTACAATTTCTCTATTTGTCTATTGTTGTTGCATTGTGAAAGGGGCCACAACAATCTTGGTCTATATATATGCATATATATTTCTACCTTAGGTGTTGGCCACATTTATTTTGTCAAGCCCAATGCAAATGAAGAACCTAGTCTAGCAAAGAAATTTTTGTTACACCTTGTTTAGATACTGATAGAGTTTTAGTTTGGAGCATATTCAAGCATGCCTAAAGTTCTATCAATATTTCAACAAGGTATAACAACAATTTCTTCACTTGCATTAGGGTCTTCATTTGAACTACATTCTTCACTTTTAATGTTGTTTGTAACTAGTTTGACATACATACATGTCCACATATAAACTTGAACAGTAAATTTTTGGCACTCTAGGACTTTCTAGCTCTTCTAGGGTTTTTCACCTAAAAGGAGAAAGAAGGGGCCAAAGAATCTAACTAGTTCACTCAAATTAGGAAACGTGTGATGAAGTTAAGACTAAATGCAATGATGTAGATGCAACTAATGATAAAATTGATTGATTAAGTATGCAAAATCTAAGAAATGTGACTTGTTTGAAAACACATTGTGTAATGCAACAATGAACTAGAAACAAATGCAAAGTTAAACATAAATGAATGAAACTTAAAGTGTTCACCTGAAGGCTTGAAGGAGACTGAAAATTGATTTTGAAACACTACTGATACTGATTTTAGGATTGGAGGGACTCATTCACCGTTATGGGCGAATCAGTCCCAGTTCTGGTAAACTAAGTTGAAACATGTTTCTGTCAAAAGGGTGTTAGAAAATGCAGAAAAGACAAAACTAGCCTAGAAATGGGACTCATTTTCCACCCATGGGAAATGAGTCCACTTTTTAATTTCTATATTTTCAAAGGTGGATTCTGAAGCTTCTAATCTGCACTTTGACTTCCTACAGGTGTCTGCTTTTGAAACTTTGATTTATAGGTCTGAAAATGAGTTTTTGTTGATATTTTGACTTGTTGAATGAGGAGAAGACTTGAACAACTTTGTAACTTGAACTTCAATGATTTCCAAGATTCCAAGGTTCCTAAATCTGCAAACACACAAGAAGAGAAGAAGAACTGTTGAATGTTAGGGCATGGGGGTTTGCCTTGGTCAAACCTCGTTTAGGTAAATAAACCAAAATGATGAAAGAATAGAATGAAACATGAAATAATGGAATATATTACCTTTCCATGATGTTGATCTTGGATTTCTACAACAATGGAGGAAGACTTAGCCCTTGAATGTTATTACGAGCTTTATTGATGTCTTGCAATGATAAAACCCTAAGTTGCTTGACTTGAGATGAAAAATTGGTGGATGGATGAATGATAAGAGATAAGAGATTATGAATTAGGGCTTAGGAGACTGTATTTATAGGCAATTCACCTATTTCACCCGTTAATACCTCATCACAGGCCGACATGAAGCAATATTAAACTCAAATTTCACTTTTTTCCCGCTCAAAGGTCAAAATTGAGCCAAATGGGATTCATTTGCCACACATGGTGAATGGGTCCCACATGTGCCAATTTGACAACTCAAATGCCAAGAGATAAGGAAATAAGGTCTAAAGTACAACCTTGTTAGGTATGTGATCAATTTAAGCCTCAGGATGCACAATATGGGTTGATAGGGGCCTATTAATGATGATATAAAGGTCAAATAGGGCTTGGGACACAAAATCTAATGTGAAAGTGTGATTAAATACACTTTACAACACAAAAATGAGGTCCACATAGCCTAGGAAGGCATAAGAATCAATGTGAATGTGCAAGACACATTACAACACTAGTTTAACATTAAGTTTAAGTTATAAGCCTTCTAGATTGATGTTATAATGTTATTAAATACAATTTATAATGTTGATTTAAGAACAAATAGGTTCATTAAGTCTAGAAAAGCATGAAATTCCCTTACAATACTTTACATCACCTTGACAAGATGTTAATAAACACATGTTATTCAATTTGCAAAGGTCCAAGACCTAGTGTGGATGCATAAAATACCTCACAACACCTTAATCAAGGCCTCATTAATTCAATTATTCCCATGTCAAGCAAAGGGTCCTTTTTTCTATGACACAAAACATTTTTGGGGAAATATTCCAAATAACAGCAAAACACTTAAGAATTATAGGAAAGTGACACATGATTGAGAACCCCAAATTTTCACAATTTAAAAAATTGAAAACAATCCTTTTTACAAGAACAATAGAATAATTTGTTACAAGGAGCCGCAAAGAGATGAGGGAAAAAGAGTATCATGTAACATATTCATACAAGACAAGCAATCGTACAATAGACTATATATTTATGAAAGCAATATAGAGGAAAAACAAACAGTAAATTGCTCAAAAGAGAATCTTATAGATTAACATTATACATATACATGTATATGCATACACATACACATACATATGCATATACATATTCATACACATACACATACATATATATATATACATATACATATACATATACACATATACATACACATACATATACATACATATATGTATACATACATACACATATACATATACATATACACATACATATACACATACATACACATATAGTTTTTTCCCTACCAATGAAATACATAACCCATGATTACAATTGACCAAATTTCTATCTCCAAAAACAACACATTCACTAGGGAAAAATACTTTCATGTTTATCAATTAAATAACTATTGAATTCATGTTTATCAATTGACCAATGAACTACATAACCCATGATTACAATTGACCAAATTTGTATCTCCAAAAACAACATGCTCACCAGGGGAAAATACTTTCATGTTTTTCAATTACATGGCATGAGCTTGATGTACAGAGGCTTCATGAAACATTTCACACTCTTGACACCCTACTCCTTAATCACAACAATTGTTTCATAAATCCTCTTTGCATCAAGCTCATTCCTCTTATCATGAAGCTCAGAATAAAAATATCATTTTTTAATGAATTACTTCATAGTGCAATTGAAGACTCAGTTAGACCATTTTTTATTAAAAACAAATAAACAAACCTCACAAAGAGAAGAGTGTAATAACACAATACATATTTTTTAGATTCTTAGAATAAATGAATAAATCTATTGAAGAACAAATATATCCAACATTAAAAGCCAAAACACAAAGTAATAATTTGTGTACACATGTATCTATGTAAGAACAAATATATGGCTTTTATTGTTTTAGGTATCTTTGTGCATCTTTGTCGTTACACCCATTAACATAGGAGAAATTGCAAATTAACATAGGAGTGATTGCATATATATTATATGCATAGGGTTAGTGTAAAAGCATAAACATATTGGAGATAAAATTATTTTGGTGGCTATTAAGTATTATTCTTTCCAATATCTCTTTTATCTGATCAATTTATTTGTTTGAAGTTTCCGCTGAGATTTTTGCCAGCCCAACCATGAATAGGATTTGTCATGCAATAGCTCCTTTACAATTTCTCTATTTGTCTATTGCTATTGCATTGTGAAAGGAGCCATAGCAGTCTTGGTCTATATATATGGAAAGATTCCAAATCATAGCAAAACACTTAAGAATCACGGGAAAATGACACATGATCGGGAACCCCAAAATTTCATAATTTAAAATATTGAAAACAATCCTTTTTACAAGAACAATAGAATAATTTGTTACAAGGAGCTGCAAAGAGATGAGGGGAAAAGAGTATCATGAAACATATTCATACAAAGACAAGCAATCTATGTAATAGTTGCCTTGTCAAATCTAAATTCAAGTTGCAAATTATGTTGCACTTAGTATTATAGACAAACAGGGAAATTGTAAAACAACTATTAGTTAAAAATACATACATATAGATATACATATACACATATATGCATATTATTCATACAAGACAAGCAATCTATGTAACAGCTACCTTGTCAAATCTAAATTCAAGATGTATTATGCGGCACTCAGTATTATAGACAAATAGGGAAATTGTAAAACAACTATTAGTTAAAGATACATACATATAGATATACATATACACATATATGCATATATATACACATGTATATATATATCCATATTACATATATATATGTTTGTGTGTGTGTGTATAAAAATATATATATACATACATACATATATATATATACACATACATACATATATATGTATATATTTACATGTACAATGTCAACTATGTGTGAAAATCAATCCTTCGAAACATAGAGAGATACATATACGCATATATATATTGAAGACAAACAACACCATAATGGCTCTTTCAACAATGCAACTCAGTCAATATATTTTCTAGCACATTTCAGACTATAATTTCCCACACTACAACACCCATGTAAAATGGCTTATAGATTCTGGAGAACAACAATTTTAACATAAACAATAAATAAATCATTTATGCAAAACACCCATGTAAAATGACTTACAAATTGCGAAGAACAAGAGTTTTAAAAGCCTCCAACCTGCTATGAAATTGACCATGGAGACAAAATAACCACAGAAAATAATAGTTATAACAACCTTCCACAGAAATAGATAAATTCTAAAAGAGCTATTACAATAACTCTTAACAACTTTCATAATAAACCTCTAAATATATATATATATATATGCAATCACTCCTATGTTAATCTGTATCAGTATGGACAAAAATATAGTTTCCTAGCTTTTAAGTGTTATTCTGATAGCTCTTTTATCTGTTCAACTTTATATTTTTAGTTGAGAGGCTATTTGTTTGAAGTTTCCACTAGGATTTTCATCAGCTCAGCCCTGAATAGGATTTGTTGTCATTGAAATACCACTAAAGATGCATAAAGATAACTAAAAACAATAAACAAAGCGAGAAAAAATTACTAACCCTAACCATATTTTTTGAACAAAGAAAGAAGATTTACCTACAATAAATCCATCGATACAAAGCCATAATCTCTTTGAAGTCACCAAAATGGGTATAATGGAAAAGATAGAAACATATAACAAGGAACAATAAGCAGAGAGTGAAACACATGAACAATAAATTAATTATTTACACAAAATACCCATATAAAACGACGTACATATGTCGGAGCACAATAACTACAAACAATAAGCAAAACCAAAAAAAAATTACTAACTCTAACCATATTTTTTGGTGAAAGAAACAAGATTTAACTGCAATAAATTCATCCATATAGAGACATAATCTCTTTCAAGTCTCCAAAATGGGTATAACGCCAAAGATGTAAACATATAACAAGGAACAATAAGCAGAGAGCAAAAGACATGAACAATATATTAATTATTTACACAAAATACCCATGTAAAATGACTTACATATTTCAGAGCACAACAGTCTTAAAACCCTCCAATCTACTATCAAACTGAACCAAAGGCAATGATTTTTATAGTAGTTTGCTATCAAACCAACACCACAATGGCAATGTAACTTAATCAATATACTTTCGCATACATTTCACAGCACATTAGTGTTAAAACCCTTCAAACTGCTATTAAAAGGAACAATGAGTAGAGATCAAAAGACATGAACAATAAATTAATCATCTATGCAAAATACCCATGTAAAATGACTTATAGATTCTGCAACACAATAGTTTTAAAACCTTCCAATCTAGTAAAAAATGGAGCCGAAGGTGACGATTTTAACAATATTCTACTATCAAACCAACACCACAATGGCTCTTTCCACAATATAGCTTAATCAAAGTATACTTTCCCACACTGTAACATTGAATAAATTGCATTCACTTCGTCCCCTACCGTCGTACAAAAATGACAAGATGCATTAACCCTCGCACGAGCAAACACTTATGTTTCATCTTCTGCGTACTAAGGCCACCAACTCCACCACTGCTAACCCACGTAAATACGAAGCTCCATGTGCCATTAAAAAAACCAGTCAAGTTACTACTGCCTGGGACATCTCTGGTGCCAGCAAATCCAATTCACAGCTGGGCTGACGAAAATCCCAGTGAAAACATCAAACAAAATAGCCTATCAGCTTAATATTTATATTTTTTATGTTTTCAAGATTATTTTAAAATTAACATATTTTTGAAATATGTAATTTATTATTTTTCAATTTGACAATAATTAAAACATGAGAAAAATTAAAGTAGAAAAATTATGCAATACACACTTTTTAAATTACCTATCCATATTTTAATTTTAATAAATTTATTTTTTTACTCTACTTCTTGGTTGTAGTGTCATCAACCAAGGTTGAAACATCATGGAGTTACCCTTTATTGGTTGCCAAGATCTTGTATCCTTATTTAATCATGGCATGTGGAGTATGGCATGTTCATGTCATCCAAGGGTTCATCCTTGGTTTAAATACTTTTATAAATTCAATTATTTTGATTGGATAGATTACAATGATGGTTAAGATAGACATAAGAAACTCCTAAAATCAAGTTTATTTTATTTTCCTTTTCAATATTTTGGAGGCCTTGGGTTTCAATAATCATTGGATAGATTGGATGTTTATTTTGATGTCCACTTCTTGATATTTGGTCATATTAAATGGATGTCACCTAGGGGCCTTTGGCTCCTCCTAAGGTCTGTCCCATTTTTGTATTTCTCTTCATCTTGATGGAATATGCTTTAGTGAGAAATGATTGAAGCAATGAGGGCTCGTTTGTGGGAAGGCATAATAGTGATTTAAGATATTTTCCTTTGATCTCTCGTCATATTTTTTTAATGATTAAATTTTATTTGGTTCTTCCAAGAAAAGGGAGCCAAAGTTTATGAAAGTAATATTAGAAAATCATATTCAACGACCTCTAAACAATTAGTAAATATGAAAAAATAGAGGTATTTTTCTTCTTCACTAATCCCCACAAGAGGATGAAAATCCTTAAAATCCTATATTTTTAAAAAGGCATTCTTCTATGCACTTAGTTGGGCTTACCACTCTCTTTAGGTCTAAGAATGACAAATTTATGGTATCCTTTGTTATAAAGGTGTAGTAAAAAGATCTCCTCATGAAAGGGATGATGGATATCTTGGTAAGGAATGATAAAAATGTTAAAAGCTTTCATATCAGCCATCCCCAACTTTCTTCTATCTTGTCATAGACTTCCACCATTGTTAAACAAAGTTTAAACTAGAAAATGAGAAAATTATTTTGGCAATGAGCTTTAGAGGAAATTTTTTCCCTTAATTGCTTGGGACACAATCTATAAGCCCAAAGATGAAGGTGGTATGGACTAACAAATTAATGTTCTCATAATAGAGTGCTTGGAGAAAATATAGTCAGGAACATGTATTCCAACCACAATCCCAAACAAACACAAATCATATAGAATAAATACTTGGACAACCAATATAATTTAAAAATAATTTATATCCATAATCCCCAAAAGGGCTCTAGATTGTGGAATTTCCTTTTATCTTGCAGCATAATAATTATAGACTATTTAACTTGGGATATGAGAAATGGGAAATTAGCTCCATTTTGGGAGGATTCCTATAATGGATACCTTATTATTGTGAAGTATGACACCTTAACATAAACAAAACAAGTCCATCTAAGTGTCCAAAATTATTTTGAAGTGTGTTTATTTTCTTATTTATCAAAAATAAATATTTATATTTTTTATGTTTTCAAAATTATTATAAAGTCACATATTTTTCAAATATGTAATTTATTATATTTTTTAATGTGACAATAAATAAAACATGAGAAAATTTGAAGTAAAAAATCTATATAATACACACTTTTTAAATTACCTATTCATATTTTAACTTCAATAAGTTTATTTTTTATTTTTGGGGGAGACCCTATGGTGTGATGGTGGTTCTTCTTGGTTTCAGTGTCATCAATCAAGGTTCAAACATCATGGGTTACCCTTTAATGGCCCCTGAGTTCATGTATCCTTTTTACTTGTGGCATGTGGAGTGTGGCATCTGCATGTCATCCAAGGGTACATCCTTGGTTTTTTTATACATTCAACTATTTCAACTAGATAGATTATAATTAAGGTAAAGTTAGACATAAGAAAGGCATACAATCAAGTTAATTGGATGTTCCTTTTCAATTTTTTGGCCTTTAGTTTTAGTAATCATTGGATAGATTGGATGTTTAGTTTGGTGTCCACTCCTTGATATTTGATCATATAAAATGGATGTCCCCTAGGGTTATTTGGAACCTCTCGAGGTCTACACCAAGGAGATCATGTGTCTCTATTTCTCTTCATCTTGATGGTATATGCTTTGGGGAGAGAAATAAATTATGTAGTGAGGACTAGTTTATGGGAAGGAATAATAGTGAAATGTGTTATCTGTAATACCCCTCATGTTACTACTTGTTTTGGATATTCTCTATGGTCTTGTTTGGCACATTGTGGTTTTGATGATACTATTGATATTGTGTTGTGATAGCTTAGATTGTTACTATTTATAATACTCTTATGATGCCATGGATATTATGATGACATTTTATTATGATTGTTTTGATGGAGTTATTTGAAATGCAGTAGACTAGAGAATAGTAATTTATGATGTGATGCAAATTAATGTAAATTTATAATGCATTAGATGATGATATGATTGGTGAGGGGACAGGTAGCATCACTCGTTCGCGAGCGCCCTGCTACAATACAAATCCTTCTCACGATGCTTTGTAATTGATTATATGTATGTATATTGTATATCACCTTGTTGGATGTAGGCCTTGCAGGAATAAGACTCGATTCCACCTATTTCAATAGGTCTGGGTGAACATTGTACCAACCCAACGGCAGGAAGTTGAACAAAGGTGACATGGAAGTAACTCCGTTCCAAGGTGTCAACAATCTTGTACCTTCTTGGTTTATGCGTCTTGGTCATAGTCATTGTGTTGTTGCATTGGTCTTTGTATATCATTGTGATTTTGTGATTTATCTAATGTGGTGTATGGTTTATTGATTGTGATTTAAATAATTAAACAATTAATAAAATAAAAACATAAAATAGCAAATAAATAAATCAATAGATAAATATTAGTAGTAGTGGTAAAATATTACATTTATTTTTAATGGTTGTTTTTAATTATTTTACTGTGCATGTATTTATTTAATTTGTTTGTGGAAATGATAAATAAATAAACAAAATAAAAAAGCTCAATCTTTTGTGAATTTGAATGTAATTAAATTTCATTTTTTTGGAGAAGTGACTTTTGGTATTCGCTGGAAGAGGAAATGGAAGATACTTTTGTGTGAGATTTTATTTAGAGGATTTTTGGGTTGGAAGGGGATTGCATTCTCTTTCCTATAGATTTTGGAGGAATTTGGTATTCATTCTTCTGTTATTGTATTGCATACTTTCATTATTTTGAGAATCCATTGAGGAATAAGAATTGAGTTGAGGGAGGATCTCGGAGCTACTGTTGGAAACATTCGTGGGCGGAGGATTGGATCGGCAAAAGGGATAGAGCTTCTACAAATCTTCTTCAAACACAGGACGCCAGGTTCTTTTCTTATTCATTTCTTGTAGCATCAAATAAAATAGTAATTGATAGGAATTGTTCTCTGCTGGTTTTTAAGAAATGTTCTGGACTGTTATTTAAGTGAAGGAAATTTTACCAGGGTCGGGGTTGTAGTTTATTAAATGAAATCATTTGCTGAATTTTGGATTGATTTGAAAATTTTGGTTGGGATTCTGGAAATAACCAGTAATACTGTGACTTGTTTTGGAAAATATAATAAATCAAATTAGGGATAATCTCTTTATTGTGAAAACTGGGTTGTGCATATTCTGGTTTATACATGTATTTCACAATTATAGTTTATATAGAAACATACACAATAAATTGTATAGTGTATATTCTTCTCTGTTTTCAAAGTATTCAAAATACAATATATATATATATATATATGTATATATATATATATTATATTGATATATATATACCCATATAGATATATATTTATAAGTGTTGAATATAATTTTTTTTTTTTAAAATTCGCAGTTCACCAAATTTTCCGTCGGTTATTATATTTTGTTGATGTTATTAAACCATAGACTGAGTGGTGGTCCGGCCTCGGCCGTATCCACCACCCAGCCGGCCGTGGTTGGTGCGGCAGCCTATGGGCTACCACGGCAGTCCTTCGGACTACTGTGACAGTCCGTAGACTGTCCACGGCAGTCCGTCGGACTGCTGTGATAGTCCGTAGACTGTCGCAGCCGAGCTTTCCCTTCTGTGCTTTTTGTATGGGATTTACTTCCATTTGAAATTATATGTGTTATTATTAGTAAAACAAAATTTCCCTATAACTTTTTATGTGCATGTAAACTTTTGTAAATATATATATATATATATTTATAATTATATATATATTTATAATTATATATATATATTCATTAATTCATTTCGTTGATTCAACTGTTGCTGTAATTATTTAATTTTGTCAATAAACATTTTGTTTCTTTCTGGTTAATATAAAACAAAATCTGGATTATAGTAGAAATATTAAAATAGAAAGAAATCTGTCTTTTTGTTATTGATTTATTAAATTACAATTTTGGGAGGATGATTTAGTAGAAAAATCAATTGACAACATTGTTTATTTAATTCTCGTTTTAGTGTGAATATTCTGGAAATAGAATTTATTATGGAATTGAATAAGTTATCTTTTATTTTTATAAAATTTCATCTTGTTGAATTGTTGGGTTCGGGACATTGTTAGCTCTTTGATGTGGGAACCCTTTTTGTGTTAGTTCTTTAGTCTTCCAGAGGATTGTGATTTTGTTGAATTTATATCTCTTCACTTTGAGTTTCTGCTAAGTTAAGAATGGGGTGTACCGAATTATAAGATTTTGTTATGGTACTTAATTTGCAAGATGAGTTATGCCTCATGTAATATTTTTTTTGTTGCATTTCGATGTTTAAGATCAGAATGGTACAACCCCTGTTTCTTTTTGGTTTTGGTGGGTCTCTAGGGAGAGTGGCTCCTCGTGGGGGCCAGCACCCTGCTTAAGGGGAAGGGCACAGGATAACCCACGAGTGAGTTATTAATTAAGTGAAAACCTAATAATTAACTTAGGAGGGTTGGGTAGTAATATCATTATAAGATTTTAAAAATGGATGCCTCGTCTTCATTAGTGCTTCCGCAGACTAATGGAAGGCTGAGAAGGCCATGGTTGGCAAGGTTGTGACCTCGTCTCCACGAGAGATCTACGGCTCTGCATGAGTCACCCTATGGACCGGCGCCTCCAGTTGGGAGGAAGGGCACAGGATAGCCATAGATGGGACAGGCACCTCCAGTTGGGAGGAAGAGCACAGGATAGCCCATGTAGGACTATGTGATGACACTCTCCCCTAGTTGCCCATGTGTTTTATTTTATTGTGTTCCTCTGGAAGGGGTTTATGGGAGTTGGATTGGATTGTTATTAATTGGATTTAAATTGATTTATGAATTATTGTCTTAATACATCTTTGGTGTACTTTGCAGTTTTATATGATCTCATTGTTATTCATGATCTTGTACTCTTATGGTATTATTATATGATTGTTTGTTTTTTTTGTAATTTGGAGTATTATGTTATGGCTCTATGTTGGTACTTTTTGTATTCTTGTACATCAGTCTTAGTCAGTTGACATTCTTGGTCGGAGTTACTTCTCTGTCACCTCTTAGCATGGGGGTGGTCGGGTGGAACGTGCTCCGCACACCTTTGGGTTCCCCATCAGCGTTCGTTGGCACAGTCTTATCCTTTTGAATAATTGTACTAGTTGATCTTCATGTATTTTGATAATCTTGTATATTGTATTCATCCCACATGACTGGGAATCATGATGTAAATTATGTATGGATATGTTGTGTAATTAAAAGAAGTTGTAATATAAATTTCAAATCTTGTATCCTTATTTGGTTATGTTATTCTTCATGGTTTTACCTTATGATGGAATCTATATATATATATATATATATATATATATATATCTAATGTTGTGATTATTAGTTCCTTTTGATATCTCATGAGTTGATGTTTTGCAATGTTAATTTTTTTATGTGACCTCGTGTGCCCCAAAGAACATAGTTGGTTAAGTTATTGTATTATAATGAAGTTATGTTTATATACATGATTATTTGATATTGATTATATTGATAATGGTTATTCTTTAAAATATATATATATATATATATTTGTGTTCTTTATTTGTTTGTTCTTTGGGGCTTGCACGGCGGGCGTTACATTATCCTTTGATCTCTCATCATAAATTTTTTGTTGATACATGGTGTTTTGTTCTTCCAAGAGAAGGGACGTAAAGGTTATGAAAGTAATCTTAGAATCGTATTCAATAGCCTTTGAAAAATTAGAAAATGTGAAAAATAAGAGTTATTTTTCTTCTTCACTAATCCCCACAAGTAGATGGAAATACTTAAAATCTTAGAATTTAAAAAAGGAACTCTTCTATGCACTTGTTTAGGTTTACTAATTTGTACAAGTCTAACAACAATAAAATTATGGTAGCCTCTTTTGGAAAGATATAGTAGAAAGACCTCATGGAAGGGGTAATGAATATCTTTGGTCTAAATGATAATAATTCTAAAATATATCATATCAACCATCCCTATTTTCCTTCTATCTTGTCTCAAACTTCCACATGTCAGTTATTCAAAGGTTGAACTAGAAAATGAGAAAATTATTTTGACAATGAGCTTTAGAGGAATTTTTTTCCCTTAATTACTTGGGACATAATCTATATACCCAAAGATGAAGGTGGTGTGGGACTAAGAAATTAATGCTCTCAAAATAGACCACTTGGAGAAAATCTAGTCAGGAACAGGTATTCCAACCCCAATCTCAAACTGGCTCAAATCATACAAAATAAATACATAGAATGTAATGCCCCACCATGAAACCCTAGAGGATAACGAAAACACAATGGAAGCGTAGCAATTTATTTTTTATTTTTTTAAGTCTAATATTAAAATGTAAGGTGAACTACACTTAATGCATACATCCTCTAAGGTATGCGACAACACTTACACTTGAATCCCATAATATACAAAAGTAAACTACCATTACGTATAATAATACTCATGAAATAATAACATACATCCAAAGCATTAAACTCCTCACATAAGATACAAATTACATTAAGAATCATTTAAATATTACATTCATTCCATAAAGCAATTACAAAGCTCATTTCCAAAACAAGGAAGTTCATACATTAAAGTTACAATTTCAATGTTACAAGATTCCTCCTTGAATAAAAATGAGGAGTAATACATACACAAAGTATCCAACTGACACAAAATAATATAAGATAAAGTACAAAGCAACAGGTACACGTGAGCTCTCCAATCTAGAAGATCCCACCCTCATGAACATGAAATAGGAACCCAATGGTGTAAGGTGCACGTTCCACCCAACCAAGTGGTACCCAAAGGCCCACCCCCCATGCTAGGAGATAGTAAAAGGGATCCCTAAACAAAACCAACAACCTCTAGACATAGGAAACCTCAAGACTAAACTACACAAGTACAATACATAGCATGAAGGTTACATTGCTTCCAAAGTAAAAAAATCAAGTACATCAACTAAACAATTATATTGTTGTCATAGGAGGAGTTTCATCACAAAGTTGCATGGGTTACCCTGGCGCTACTTTGTGTGTCGGATCCCAATGAGAGCCACTTCCCTACTAACAACACAAGGAACTAATCCATAACCCAAGGGTAAACATAGTGCACAAACATATATTAAATCCCAATCCAAAATATAAGAGGCAACATATCTCGTTCATAGTAACCGAGTGTTTAAACTGAGTTATAACCAAGTGCACTACCCAAGGAAAACAAAAGGCTAAATCATAAAATACAACAATCCCCTTCACAAATTAACATCATCTGGAAGTATTACGAACTCAACTAACTAATTTCCCCAAGAAATGTAAACAGAAGAAATCTCAAATTAAATAGGCAATTCAGGAAAGTATTTAAATACTATCATTAGGATTTCCTAAATCCAATTTCCTTATCAAGAGAACAATAATACATTTTTCAAATTAATCTAACTTATAGCAATATCATTTACAAACAATAATGAAATAAATCTAATTATTTAAATCAATATCTCAATTTTCAACTAAATAGAAATCAGATTTCCTCTTTTAAATTATATCATTTAAAAATTATCTAAATCATGCTTTTGCATGTTTCTTATTATAAAACTCATTTAAATATATATAATTAAATATATTATATAAATATTCTAAAATTTTATACAAATTTTCCAACATATAATAAACTAGCAGTTATGTGTAGTAACACGCAACAATGAGCCGATAGGTGAAGAGCGACATGATGTACAGATGATGAGATTGGTAGAAGATTAGAATGTCAATGGCATGAGTGGGAACAATAGCTATGAAAGGCATATGCAACATTAGGTAGATGTCGTAGTAGATGCAGACAACATAGTTACATATTTACAACATAGTTATGATGAGCCAATAGGCGAAGAAGTCCAAATGGTGGAAGTTTTAAATGGCAAGTGTTATTACAACCATTGCCACTACATGAAAACCATACAACAGCTCATGTTGATGCCAACTAACATTTAATTTTCTGGTCTTCTCCATTGACGTGCCAAACGCTTTTAATTTCATTTTTTATTTACTAAAAATTAAATTTAATATTTATTTATTTTATAATATAAATAAAATATATACTTTAAATTAAAAATTCATGATTACAAAACATATGCCTCAAATAGTTCATTTAGTTATTTCATATTATGTAAGTGATTCACATATGGGAAGTACATAAGTCATTGCATAATATAAAACAACGGATATATTAAAAAGGAAATGTTTCTGTAATCCCACACAAGCCGTGGGAGGAACTATATCTAAGAGATATAAAATAGCAAGTAAATACAAGAAAAGAAATGCATAAAATAAGCTATGGGACCCGTCATTTCTTGATGAATGATGAATCCCGTTGTTGGAGGTTGTGATAGCATCGATGCGTTGTTATGTTGCTACTCCATGAGAGAAATCTACAAAGGTGGAAAAGATTGATGTTAGAGATTAGGGTTCCATTCATTATTCTATGCATATCTAATCAAGGAAATACTTGCTACCTTATAACTAATCAAAGAAAAGAAAAATGAACAACTATATCCAAGATATTCAAAAGAAATCATCAGAGGAACATTGAATTGCACTATTTTTATCTAACATGTTCGTTCACTGTGTAGGTCCAGGTACATATTTTATTTGTTGGTTCATCATGTTCAATATATCAATATGTGGATGAAAATGGGCTCCCACAAGAGTAGAGCCCAGCATACCACATTTTCTCATTATAGATAAAAGGAAAGTGAGATACAACCATATGAGTTTCAGTTTCAAAGCAATGCTTTGGTTTGCAAACCTCTGAGAAACAAGTGATGGTGGCAATAAAAAATTTAAAAATATTTCCCATTATTACTTGTTCTTCAATAAACAATGATATTGATAAAATAACTAAATTTAAATCGAGTTCACAAGGAGATCTATAGGGTATACATAGGAGATCTACATGGTATATATAGGTACTTTCTATTGTAGAATGCATGGAGACCGAATATGTGAGAATGGAAGCAACATACAACCACAACTTCTTGTCATTTCTATTTGACAAAAGGAATACAAATACATTCAAGATAAAAGTGAAATGACAGTTTGTCCATAAAGTGGCTTGTTGAATGAAGTTTATCATGCACAATATTTACTATCAATGATTTGAAGAAATACCCAACAAGGAAGGAGGTCATAGTTCATAGAATGTTCAAAATAGAAAACACCCAAAATGGCCTTCATGAAGCTCTACCTGCAAAAAAATGTAATACCCAGATGGATAAAAATAGAAGTTGTGGCCAGAGGGAGTCTTTTGTCACACAAAAGACAAAACCCACATGTGGTTTTGCACAAAATCTCAAATATAGAGTAATGGGGAAGATTCAAGCTCATATAGGCAAGAAGAATACTAAGAAAATAAGAGAAATGTGAGACAAGGTTGTGACCTTGCATTGGTCTATAATTTCCCTTGTATTGTTCAGGAAAAAATCAAAGCATTATTTCTTTTGCATATTGTAAAGATATAAAGCAAAATACCTAGAGTTTTCTACATAGAGCCGAGGCCATGGGTATGTAAAGTTTCAGAAAATAATGAAAGTAACACATGGAAAAGGTAAGAAAAGTACCCATCATTGTTGGAGCTCAAATAAGAGCAATTTTAATGCAAAAGTAAAGTGATGAATGCAAAGATTCGGACAATGGAGAGCTCACCATTTTTTCTATTAAAGATGTATTCAAATGCCATGACAACATAACCTTCAAAAATCCTTTAGATATCAACCTCAATGCAAGAAAATGTCAACAAGAGTTATGAGGCATTTAATTTCACTAGTCTTCTCTATCGATGTGCCAAATGTTTTTAATTTCATTATTTTATTTACTAAAAACTAAATTTAATATTTATTTATTTTATAATATAATTAAAAAATATATTTTAAATTAAAAATTCATGATTATGAAACATATGCCTCAAATAGTTCATTTAGTTATTTCATATTTTGTAAGTGATTCACAAATGTAAAGTACATAAGTCATTGCATAATATGAAATAGTTGATATATTAAAAAGGCAATGTTTCTGTAATCCCAGACAAGCCGTATGAGTAACTATATCTAAGAGATATAAAATAGCAAGTAAATATGAGAAAATAAATACATAAAATAAGATATGGGACTCATCATTCCCTGATGAATGAGGAATCCTGTTGTTGGAGGTTGTGCCAACATTGTTGAGTTGTCCAGTTGTTGCTCCAAAAGAGAAATCTGCAAAGGTGGAAAAGATTAATGTTAGAGCTCAGGGTTTCATTCATTATTCTATGCATATCTAATCAAAGAAATACTTGCTACCTTATAACTGATCAAAGAAAAGAAAAATAAACAACTGTATCCAAGATATCCAAAAAAAATCATCAGAGGAACATTGAATTACACTATTTTTATCTAACATGTTTGTTCACGGTGCAGGTATAGTTACATATTTCATTTGTTGGTTCATCATGTTCAATATTTTGGTATGTGGAGGAAAATGGGCTCCTATAAGAGTTGATCTCAGTATATTGCATTTTCTCATTGCAAATGAAAGAAGAGTGAGATACAGCCATATGAGTTTCAGTTTCAAATCAATGCTTTGGTTTGTAGACCTCTAAGAAACAAGTGGTGGTAGCAATAATAAAGGTAAAAATATTTCTCATTATTACTTGTTCTTCAATAAACAACAATATTGCTAAAAGAACTAAATGAAAATCGAGTTCACAAGGAGATCTACAGGGTATATATAGGTACTTTCTGCTGTAGAATGTATGGAGACCAAATATGTGAGAACGGAAGCAACATACAACCACAACTTCTTGTCATTTCTATTTGAAAAAAAGAATACCAATACATTCAAGATAAAAGTGAAATGATAGTTTGTCCATAAAGTTACATGCTTGTCGAATGAAGTTTATTATGCACAATATTTATTGTCAATGATTTAAAGAAATATCCAACAAGGAGGTCATAGTTCATGGAATGTTCAAAACAGAAAACACCCAGAATGGCCTTCATGAAGTTCGGCCTGCAAATAAATGTAATACCCAGATGGACAATGGCTTTGGCATGCCCAAAAAATGTGAACACCTCCAATAATGTTAACCTCAACTTCCCATTTAGTCTAAGTTAAAGTGCTTCCTAGATTCCATCCCTAAATGGGAATTGATGATTCACTTTGTGTGGTTCAATTGGCTTGTATAAATAAATAGTTTGGATTATGTAATACATAACTGTTCAAATCTAGTATGATTGAACAACTATATGTAATAATGAAGCATATTGTACAAGTTTTGTAGCAGTTCTATTTCATTCTTGGAGGCTCAATTAACTTGGATATTTCAATGTGATTCTGATGTTACATGCTACTTCAACCAACATACAAAAGGAGGAAAACCTATATCCATGGGATGTCATTCACATATTCCACTCAATTTACAATGTTCCCATTCTTAAATATATTCCTACAAGGCTATGAATTTTATTTTATACAATTATTCACCAATAGTAATATGTGATGTATCTCATTCACAACAAAAATAGTGTGACAATTGAGTATGGTGGTTCTTTTTAATTAAGATAGGCATCTTGTTCCTAATTTATAAACATTAATTTTGACATTATAGATCAAATATAATGTAGTTCAATTGTTATACTATTTAATACTGACACTTTTAAGTGCTAAGATTTATGAAGGGACTGTAAATAATTTAAATATGCAAAACCAAAAAAATAAGGTGTTAATTCCTCTTCATCTCCAATTTACCATTACGTAAGATTTACAACTGAATTCAATTGAGCCTCCAAGAATGGGATAGGACTTCGACAAAACTTGTACAATGCTCTATATTATTTCCCAAAGACACTACTTAAATAACATGCTTCATTATTACATATAGTTGTTCAATCGTCCTAGATTCAGTTATGTATTACATGATCCAAACTATTTATTTATATCCCATTATTACTTGTTCTTCAATAAACAATGATATTGCTAAAAGAACTAAATGCAAATCGAGTTCACAAGGAGATCTACAGGGTATATATAAGTACTTTCTGTTGTAGAATGCATGGAGACCGAATATGTGAGAATGGAAGCAACATACAGCCACAACTTGTCATTTTTGTTTGACAAAAGGAATACCAATACATTCAAGATAAAATTGAAATGACAGTTTTTCCATAAAGTTACAGCTTGTCGAATGAAGTTTATTATGCACAATATTTACTGTCAATGATTTGAAGAAATATCCAACAAGGAAGGAGATCGTAGTTCATAGAATGTTCAAAATAGAAAACACCTAGAATTGCCTTCATGAAGCTCGGCCTACAAATAAATGTAATACCAAAATGGAGAAAAATAGGAGCCACAACAGTCTTGGGCATCCCTACAAGAATCTTCTAAAAATGAAAATGAACCTGTTTCAAATAGTACTTTTCAGTTGACCAGCTTATAGGTGACATTGAAAAGATCTTTCCATGTGCCCTCTTACTCAACTTCTTTGGCAGCTCCTTTACAATGCAAACTTCATCTCGTAGGGAAGTGATAAAGTGATTGACATCAAATATATCCCCAAACTCACTAAAATAGTCAAAATGTGTATCAATTGATTACTATCAAATTCAAAATGTGTCTAACAATGTTGACTGATAACTTTGCATTTAGTTCTTCCCATCAAACATGCATACCTTGAATCAACCCAAAATGAGGGCTTATCAAGCTTTCGAACAACCAATGTCAAGTTCAATAACTTTTATATGTTAACCATGTCACAGATCTGCTAGGAAGGCTTCAGTCATATAATGAGACTTAAAAAAACATGTTTTATGGGAAAAAATTGTTGAAAGAGAATATGTTGCTTGAAGAATAATATTTCTAAGCAAGAAGTACCTTTCTAGTATTTTAGCAATGAAGAAAATTTTGTGTTTGATTTGAAAAGCACTGAATCAAGATTACTTATAGACAAAATTAAGAGTCAGTCCCATTGAGGGATGAGACATCAAGTATGGAAAAACATTTTTAGCATACCATAGCTCACATTTGATTCAAGCCTCCATTGCAAGACAACTTTAAGTAACCATTGCTCTTTTACATTCCTGCAAAATTGATGCAACATCTTATTAGAAAGCAGAATATGCTTGAAATTCAACACATTTACATAGTTTTCTCTATTCAAACTACTACTATTATTTTAATTCTTCAAGTCTCCATGTCTAAGTCCACAATTTATAGAATTAGGGACCCTTAGAGGTTGTAATTAATATATGTAAAATCATGCAATAGATGCAAATACAACCTTTTGGAACTCTATATACAGGGCACAAAATGGAAAAAATATTGCATTTGAAAAAAAGAGCGATCTAGAAACTGAACTAAACTCTGTAACCAAATAATAATCATATTTTCTCTACCCAATGAAGTAAAGGAATTTTTTGTTTACTATTTTTCTTGATACAATGTAGGCATATGTGGATGTTTTAATCAAACAAAAAATTTAGACTCTCAAAATCAAAACATGCTTAATTTGAAATAAACAGGTCATATTTATTTTCAAAGTTGGCAAGATATATGTATCATGGAAGTCACCCATCTAAATTGTATATAAAATTATTATGTAAATGTAAATGAAATTAGGCCAATATATTGCTTAACTAATCACTTAAAAGTTGTACATTAGTGCTAATATATTATAGATTGCCTCTTCACTCCTACAATACATGAAAACAAGAAATCGGATTAAACTCATCAACAACTAATTATCCCTACTATTGTACTACAGGAATATGAAAATTTGAGATTATATGTTGAGTTTAAAAGTGTGGTTGTAGGGAATGATACTTTCAATATCCCAAATGGGGAGAAACCAAGTCATGATAGAGTAAATCATATAAACCTATTTTCTCTAAAGATTTTGCAGACAAAATCCTTTTCACTCCTGAGTTCTTTATTCTTTCTTCTTAGTATCTTGAGTCTCATCCAAGCACATCCATACAAGAAAGGAGTTATATGAGATTCTTCTTCAGTCTAAATTGTATTAATTTAATTCAGTCTTAACAATCCATCTTTCTACTCTCCAAACTAGCCATTTCTGACATCCTGATAGAATCACATTGAGAAGAGTCCCATGTCACCCCACTGTACATAAATTGGTTTTATTGGTAATCTTCCCACCATCAACAAGTTGATATGGAGCAAGGTAAGCAGTCCTACATCACCATTCTTCGGCACTTTAAAAATAAAAGGAAGTTATCTATGCCTTCACTTCTGTATACTATTTTAATTTATCTAGAACCAAATGTTATGTATTCTTTTTTATTTCCCTTACAGTTGATTAATTTCAACTTCTACTAAAAATTCTTAGCTAGAGTCCTCTCTCAAAAATATAAAATAGTTATATATTCCTTTGTTCCTCTACACTATTTTGGTTTTAGTTAAGTTATCCACAACCTTGTTGTGTCCTTTTCAATTCCCCTTCAAGTTGACCATCCCAAGAATCCCACTAAAAAAGAGCCTATGATCCCGAATGACAGATCCAAAAAAGTGCACGCTTAATCAACTAAGCTCCCACTTTCAAAGTAGACCAAATCATAGAACCACTCCCCTCTAGAGGATAGTGAGGAACCTCATGAGAAGCAACACCCTGAAGATACTTATAGTTAAGAACACGGGCCCACAACTGGTGTTGATTAGTACACCAGCGCTAGTAAAGCTTCACCGCAAGAACTTGCCCATTCAAAATAGAAGAGCGTAAACTGAGACCACCCTCCCCCTCTGTGATGTTTTTACTGTTGCTAGTTGGGACACCATTGAGCATTACAAGATTGATGGGTATTGTGGCTCTATTGTTTCTTTTCGCTAGAAGCACCCTTCTGAGTGGCCTCCTGGGGGCTTTGAGGGGGATAGGTGGGAGCTTGCTCAACTTTTGGCTTCCTAAGCTTGTAATTTGTTGAGGGGACCAGATATTTTAGCTTGGGATGGTTCTGATATGTCTGGGAAGTACTCTATGTCTACTGGCTATAAGCAATTGGGTTGACAGTTGTTTGGGGATATTGAGGTCCCTTGGTGGAAGTATGTTTGGCATAAGTTGTCTTGGCCCAAGTGCAATTTCTTCATGTGGTTTGTGGCTCAAAACTGGTGTCTTACTTGGGATAATTTATGCAAGCGGGGTTTCCAGGGTCCCTCTTTTTGTGTGTTGTGTCGTGAAGCTGAGGAGTGTGCTTCTCATCTCTTCTTCCAATGTTCCTATGCTCAAGATATTTGGCATCTTTGGTGGCGGGTGTGGAATATGCCCTATAGGCATGTTTCCTCTTTGGCTGAGTTTGTGGATCGGGGGAGTAGGGCCCCTATTTCAACTTCCTTTCTTCAAGCTGCTTGGGCGATTGGCCCATCCTTCATTATTTGGAATCTTTTTTTGGAGAGGAATCGTCGGATTTTTCAGGATGTGATGATGGGGGCCCCTTGCTTGTGGTGGAAAATTTTGCATTCTTTGGGAGAAATGATCATGGCTAAGTGTGATCTGACTGATTCGATTGCTCCTTCTGATGTTGGTTGTTTCAACCGCCTTCATCTTCCTCCTTCACATCGGCAGCTTATGCGCAATAGGTGTAGGCATCCAACACCGAAGGTGAATAGGGAGGGAAGATGGTCTCCTCCTCCTCAAGGCATCCTAAAAATTAACACGGATGGCTCTTCTCGTGGCAACCCTAGTCATGCTGGAATTGGTGGTGTTGGTCGGGATAGTTCTAGGGATGTTCCATTTATTTTCTCTATTTATAAGGGTCTTCATACTAATAATCTTATGGAGGCTCAGGCAATTTTATTGGCTGTGGAGCATGGCAGTCAGTTGGGGTGGCGCAGGATTATATGTGAATCTGATTCCTAGGTTGTGGTGAACTTGCTGAACAGGTGGAGGTTAGATGATGTTAGTTGGCACCTGGCTTTCATTATTGAACAAATTCTTAATCTTTGTGTTTCTCTTGAGTTTGTTACTTTCACTCATATTCCTAGGGAGTGAAATGGTGTTACTGATTGTTTGGCTAAATGGGCTTCTGATCATATTCATGATTGGAATTTGGTTGATCGGGGTCAATTACCCCCAGATTTGTCTCAACAGTTGGACCATTTGGTGGAGCTTGATAAGGCTATGTAATAACTTTGCTTTGTAAAATTCTCTTGTTTTAATAAAATTTTACCCCTCTTTTATGTTAAATCTTACTAAAGACCTTACCCCTTGTTGAGTAAAAATCACAATGTTAATACACATTGTACTTGGATGGTATAGAAATAAAAAATAAAATAAAGTTATTTATGCCTTCATTACTTACATTAATTTGGTTTTAGGTAATTTATCTAGAACCAATGGTGTCATGATTTTTTATTTCCATTACAATTGATGGTATCAACTTCTAGTAAAAAAATTCATCTAGACTTCTCTCTTAAAAATTAAAAATAATAAAGCTCTATATGCCTTAATTACTTTACACTATTTTGGTTTTAACTTTCAAAGTTTAGCGAAATCATCCACAACTATATTGTTACTTTTTAATTTTCCCTTCAAGATGATTATTTGGACCTTCTAGTTAAAAAGTCTTAGCTAGACACCTCTCTACATCAACTAAATTTAGCCCCCTTTATTCTTGTTGATTAAATAAATTACATAGTACTAAAAGCCTAAAAGCTAAGGCATTTATACTTTTTAACTTATTAAATTTTGTAAAGCCATGTTTTGTTTTAACAGTCATTATTTCGTTTATGAGTATAATTTATGTTCTTTGTATTCTATTGAGATGTTAGTGCATGCTTGTTTGAATTTCCAAAAAATCAGAAAATCCTTTGCATTAAGGGTGTAGATGTTGTTAAAGCTTAAGTCTATTGCAAAGATTCAAAAAATTAAATATTATGTTGCATGTTTACTTTTTCACAGTATGTTAAAAATCCCAAATCAAAGCTCACAACTATTGTGGATTTTGTAGATAAATTTATTTGTTTTTGAATATGGGAACTTCTCTTACTAATTTTATGAGAGGTCCTACCTTGCACACTGTCCATTTTGGTTTTTTCCTAATAAGACAAATAAAAACACTAGTATTTTGGTAATCTAGGTGGCCTCCATTACAACTGGCTTAGTGCAAGCCTTATCTCAATTATAACTAATGAGAAAGAAATTGTTCTTAATGTTTATTGGAGAAGACCTTTTATTTTCACTTTAATTTCCCTTGCTATTAATACTAGAGTTCTCTGTTGAGTGGTAGATACTGTGACTGTGCACTTATGGTTTACTTTTCAAGCTTGTTTCTAAGAACATGCATAGTACTCTTTCTATCTCTAACATTATCTCTCTCCTTTTTTAAAGAAAATACAATATTCATGACATGCACATGTGAACATAATGGAGTGGAGGTGTTTCAATGGCTTTTAGGTTTTCAGAATTTTACATTATTATTTCTACCTTTCCATAGACAAGGTAGACAAATGCCCCCCATCTCACCTAGAGCTCAAACAGGGCCATCAAATTTCTTGGCTATTGGTGGGGAGGAGAATTCTTGTTCTAGCATGGTAGATAGACAAAATTAGAAGTGGTTGTTGCATACTTATCTTCTCTCATTTTTGGCTTAGTTTTAGGTTGGTCCTCAAAGCTCTCTTTACCTTGTATTTTCTATAGTTTTCTTGAGTTTTTATCTTTCTCTCAAGTTGTTCTTTGTTGTTCTGGGTCTGCCTCGGCAAGAAGAAACTCTTCAACACTCACAAGAGCTCCAGAGATAGTGAAGCTAGGGCTACTAAGCCCTTAGCCAAAGAACCATGTCATTGCTAACAATAAGTCTCATCTCAACCCTGAAAAACAACATAATGAATGGATGCCTAATCACCATTTCATTGCCTATGCCTCTACCTCAAACAACAAAGTTCTTACAAATGTCGAAGATTTAAGCTTGGAGAAGGAATCCAAATGCCCAGTTGTTCTTAAAACCCCTAGAGTTCCCATTTCCATTCCTCCTTATCTTAGGAACACTATAGCCAAGCACTATTGTATTTAAAACTACCATGGTCATCACCCATTTCAAACAGGCTTGAATTGCTAGTTCACTAAGAACCAATTAGCTAAATATAAGAGACTCAATCAAAAGAAGTCAAATTGGTGGCCAAAGACTTGGATTTTGTTAAGAACCCCATCACCTATCCCATGCTCAAACTAACCATTTACCCTACTAGGACCTACTCTGCAGCCCCTTTGGAGAAGGTCATTGACACCGGTGCTTCTCCCCTTACAAATACATTGGTTTGATATGATTACACAAGATTACAACATCTCTAGCTCTTTGAAGATATGATCCTCAAAGAATTGAAGTTTTAATATCATCAAAAAATCAAGGTTCTTGCAGTCAAGGATCAATTACAACGATCTTTCAACCTTGCAAACAACTCTCCCTAAAAGAAGATAAAAGAAAATGATTGCCCCATACAAAATTTGGAAAGGGGGTTCCAAGTGTCAAATATTTTAGGTTTGACATATAAAGGGAAGTTTCACAACAAAAAATTATATTTCTTGTAAGAAAGAAAATTATATTCATTGAATTTTCTATCTATAGTTAGAGATGGTACCTCTGAGTGTGTCTGAGATATCATAATTAAGGGTTTCTTGGCTCATTGATATTTTGACCTGATTCATATGTTTCATTAGGAAGTTGAATCACTCAATTTTTGATTGGATGTATATAAGTTTTGTTAGATATGGGTGAAGTTGCCAATATATTCTCTCTTTTTATGAACCCAAAAACTATTCTCAAATGGAAGACAACTTTATGCTAAAATGAGTAATTTCATTTTTTACATCAAGTTTCCATGTACTACAATCCCAATCCTTTGTTGTCCTTAAGATAAGTATCTTACATTGTACCACCAAAATTATACAAGGTGCTCATCTGATGATTTCTAAAGCAAGGTGGACAGTTATGGAGAAGGCAACCACCAATCTTGCATGGAGAGTCACTCAGAGAAAATTTCCAGAAGTTACCAATTCTTGTACAGCAGATCATAAAAGAATTAATAAGTGAACCTTGAGTAGTTAACTAATTATTTCATATTTTACATAAATATATATATTATCAAATGTTTGTGAAGGGCTACTACATCAAAACAAGAATGCTTATGGATTTGTTGAAAAAACATCCCCTTTCAATGAAATAAAATGACCAAAAAGTTCATAAGTGAAGGGAAGATTTGACATGATAGCTGACTTAGGGATTGCCCTACCTAATTCTCATAAACATTCAACATAGCACACAGTGTTATGAAGTGAGAAATGGTGAGGTCTCTATACAAATTCAAGTGACATTGTTTATTAAAACCTACATACAATGAAGAAATATTGCACAACATCAATATTATAAAGTACAGACCATGATTATTGGGTGACAAATTCAATGTCAACACCAACCATGATAGCCTCTGTTTCTTTTTTTCTTAAAAACTTGATCACATGAAACAAACATAGCTCAACCTCACAAAATTTTATAACTTTAATTTATCCTATTAAAGGCAAAAGAATTATGTAGCCACTAATGATTTCTCCCAAATGATTGTTGAATGAAGTATGAGGTGCAAGACTACTATTTTAGTCAAAGCGAGCTAATGAAATTCAAACTGAATTATGTCAATGGTTAATAGATTGGAGATCTTAATTTTAAAATTTGTGCAAGCATCATTACAATTTACATTCATGTGGTACAAATAGAAGAATTAAATTTCTTGGGAAAAAGGAATGAATGTGCTTGTCATGCACCCCACACTAAAAGCAAAGTACTTGATGAATTTCATTTAATGCTATCTGCAAGGAAAGTAGCATTCCTCGAGCTAAATTAAAGTTTTTTTATAGGAATCACATGAAACTATAAATATATGTCATACACATTGGCCACACAGTAGAGACTCCTCCAGAAAAAGAAAAGTGTAAAATGATAAATAAGATTAGGGTTTGATGGCTTTTACTTGAAAGCCCTATTCGAATGATGGATATAAAAAATAAAAAAATCACTCACCTTTTTCCTGGGAGTCCGGCGTCGAAAAGTTAAAAAACAACAAGGTTGATGAAAATTCTGAGCAAAGTTGACACAAATAGCCTATTGGCTAAATATATATATATATATATATATATATATATAATATAAATTATATTTTATTAAATTTAAAACCTCCCCATATACCATATACAAACAAACTTTAAACAAAAATAAAACCTACGATTTCATACTAATAAATTGTCATATGAAAATTCTTTCATCTATTCTTTTTAATATATAAATTTTTCAAAAAAGGTTTCTACAAAAAACTTAATATATATATATATGTATATATATATATATGTATATGTATATATTCAAATATATGCATATATATAAATATATCTAAATTAATCAACACGAATGCCTCAATCGGCCAAATTATTTTCATAAAAGCTTTCTATAGGAAGTATTTCAAAAATTTCACAAAGGTTTTCCAATTTTCCTAGTCAAATAAAACTAATTGGGAAAAAATTTAAATGATATTCTTCTACAGGGAGATCTTTCCAATACAAATAATATTTTCCCCAATTTTTTAATAGGAAGATTTTTGAATCCATTCTTACAAAGACTTATAAATTTCTTTATTGTTTTCCTCTGGGATTTTCTATTGTTTAAAAATAATTTTCTACAGAGGCTCTCTAATTTCACTATAAAATTTTCTATAGAAGCACTAAAATATTCATGACAATTTTTCAAACACATAAATCTTTCAAATCTATAAAATAAATTAAAGCTTCTACACCAATACTTCTTGTACAAGCAATCTTTTCAGTCTATAAAATAATAAAAATAATTAAAAGAACTTATTTTCGGAAGCTTGAGAAATTGAAGTTTGAAGAAGAGCTTCGCCTGTAGATACCAATTTTCCAAAGCTTCCTCCAAAATATTACTTTTCCAGAAAGATGAAAACCAAACCCAGAGCCCAGAATTTTTCTGAGAACCTCATTTTTCAATTTTTTCAACAACCTCCCCAAAATATCTTTTCCATTCCCGTGAAGTAACCTCTTTCCTCTTTCAGTTATTGCAAATATTCTCTCCGAGAATTATTTCCCAACAACATTAATTAATTAATTTTCTAACACACATGTCAAATATAAAATATCTTTTAACCAACTCTTAGATATTTCCTCTTTTGATATTTACAAGATTTTATGCAATTTATAATTCAAATTTCACATCTTAATTTTTTAATTAAATGTAATCTAATTAATTTAATCACTTTATAAAATAAATTTAATCTCAAGGATTAAATTACTTTACAAAATAAATTTAATTTAATTAATTAAATCAAATATTAAGCTTCTAACAACATTAATCAAGATTAATTAAATAATCACTAAAAATCATTATAAACATCAATTAACATTAATTTCCCATAGAACATACCTTGCAAAATAAATAAACGACAAGGAAAATGTGGATAACACAACAACAAAGCATACTGAAACAAGGATTGATGACACACTGTGACTAGGGTTGTGGTTTGAGAAGGAAAACCCCGTTACTATCTCCCAATCAACTATACTGTTAGGAAATGAACATGCTCAAACCTGTGAATCTAGGTGGAGTCGATGTCTTGTACCTGCAATCCTGTAATAAAACATATGTCGTACATAGATATAAATCATGAATCAAACACACCATGAAAAGAAAATTGTGGAATCACAGGGCGCTCGCAAGCGAGTGATGCAATCTCGTTCCCTTCAATAATACAGTGTCACATCAAAACTGATGAAATTAAAACATCAATTAACCATAGATGAGCATATATCAATATCAACTCAAATAAACAACTATGCTAACTAGAAAGCATGTCAAAAATAGTAATCATCCATAAAGTGTACCATCACATCACAATATAAAAACCATCATCGCTCCAATGTTAGCGATCAAATAACAACAACATAGCATCATGGTCTATCAAAGTAAAAGCATTATTAGAAAATATAAGAAAATCAGAAGGGTGCTACATCCTCCCCCCCTAGGATCAGGCTTACTCCTAGAAGCCTATGAACAAATAGGGATAGATCTCCCTCATTCTGGTCGCATCCTCTCAAGAAGCCAAAGTTTCATTTCTCGGATCCCGCTGGACCCTAACTTGCTCAATATCTCAACCCCTGAGGGTGAATCTTCTATGTTGTGTGATGACCACGATCTTTAAGGCTAGTTTCATGTCCTCTACCTGTAAGGAATTTCAATCAAGGATGTGATATATATTAGGGTGATAATGCATGAGTACTAAAACATGAAATATGTCATGTATGCGTGAGAGACTGGGTGACAAAGCAAGACAGTACGCTTCTGGCCCAATCTTCTCAATAATCTTGAATGGCCCAACAAAGTGAGGTGCGAGCTTAGAGCCCTTTCCATATCAAATTGGACTCTTTCACAGATGCACTCACAAAAGGACTTGGTCTCCTACTACAAACTGGTGATCCACCTGATGTACATCTGCATACTTTTTCTACCTATTTTGTGCAACAACCAAATGTTCCTTGATACAGATCACCTACTGCTTCATATCCTAGAGCATCTCAGGACCTAATAGAACTTTGTTCTCTAACCAATCCCAAGTCAAAGGAGTCTGACACGGTCATCCATATAATGCCTAGAAAGGAGGCATACCAATCAAACTCTTATAACTGTTTTTATAAGCAAACTCCCCTATATGGAGATACTCCTCCCATCATGTATGTTGGTCCATCACATACATGTGTAACATATCCTCAAGGATCTAGCTAACCCTCTCAGTCTGCCCATCTATCTTAGGGTGATACTCTAATCTAAAGTTCAATTGCATCTCCATCACATGCTACAATGACGTCCAAAAATTTGAGATAAACATAGGATCCCTATCAGAAATGATCCAACGAGGAATGTCGTGCAACCTAACTATATCTCCCATGAACACTCTAGCAATGGACAAAGCATTATAGGATGAATGAATAGGTGAGAAGTGTGCTACCTTTATCAACCTATCCACTGTTACCATAATGGCATCATGTTGTCATGAAGAATTGGGTAACCCAACAATGAAATCCAATGAGATCATATCCCATTTATATTTTGGCACTAAATGTGGCTACAAAAGTTCTGCTGGAACATGGGGAGGTGAATCCTGTTGACTACCAATGCGATTACCTCCATGGCCATGACCACAACCTCTATTGCGATCTCGCCTAGGTGGCATGATCCTACACAACACCATCATAGAACAAGTCTCAGATATTAGACAAGAACAACAGAAGGGTAGGGAACAAAATCTCAAGAATCTAAGTACTATATCCATGATTAACATATATTCTTCACATACGTAAAAACTCACATCATCGGGAATCATATCACAAGGCTACATAAGGGTCCATCTGGACACCGAAAAGCAACATACTAATCCATGATACACAATCCATGAGCCAAGAGCCAATATCCATCTCACATAATCCATACCTCACACTTAGTGGCTTGATGGTGTTAGGCCACACACACATGGTGAGACCATCCAAGCAAGACCACAATGACCTATCTCTTATTGTATAAGGTGGTTAGTCTCCAAGAGATAGTCATCACACATAGGTGGGTAGTGGGTCCTAGTTGTATAATAGCCTCACATACCCCCATCCTCAAGTTTCCCTACGTCTGCTTCCTCGTATACACTCACCAAGTCTGCCTCATACATCCTTGGAGAGGAATCACAATACAACACATGAACAACCTCGAAAACAATAAGGATAAACTAGTTTACCCACAAAAGTCATAAAGAAGAGAAAATAAAAATTTAATTTCAATAATAAAGCAAGAAATGTGCACAATTTCAACACTAAATCAAGTGTAACCACGAGGGCTATGAGAAAATAAGATCACAACGTGTGGCTAAACCATTACAATCAAATATAAACAATATGTCAACCTTCACAATCAACTTAAAATCATCAATAACCATAAAGAAAGTCCACAATCTTCAAAATTGCACTATACAACACTGCGTGACTAGATACTAGCCACCAAACAAGGAAGGAGGGAACATCGTCAAGCTATAATAGTAGCCCACATGTGATGCAGAGTGAGCACACCATCTGCATGTCTCAAAGTGTACTCCTCAGCTACACTCTACCTCACGTCGTCACGCGACATGGTCATAAACCAGCCGAAGAAGGCACACACTAGTCGTATGCCGCATGGCAATGTGTTTGTGGCTCCGCGGAAATAGGCATGTGTAGATCACATCCCGCATAGTGATACCTCATGGAGAAGTCACATGCAAGTACTCACCGTAGCTAGAGTTATACATGGCTAGGACATACCCATATGCTAACTGACCCAAACACTGTCAAAGCAGCCATGGGTATCCCTCTACAAGTGTGTGAAGCCCCATTACAATCAAAACACAAGTATGCTATCATCATCACCATCACTATGTTAGAACATTAGTGGGGTGTGGCATCATATCCCTTGCATCATGTCGGAACATGTGCGGATATGATGTATACAATACATATATGAGTAAATAAATATGGGGCTACTTGAGCTTCACCTCTCATATAGACGGGGTAGACTCGCTAATGCCATCTCAATGCCCCTACAGATGGCCAGGAATATACTAACAAACCAATGTTGTAGTACTCAAAACTGTGGGGATTAGGCTAACACATATGGATCAAGTACCTTGTTCCATCATAAGGAAAGTAGTGGGTACATTTCCTCGGGATCGGTTGAGCTAAGACCACTCTATGTCACAATATGTGCACGCTACACACTCCACCAAAGGAAATTTGTGGTTGCTACTTCCCCTTCATGGATTGAGGGGCTATCTAGAGAACCAAAAGAAAAGAATCTATGAAACTATATTTTGGCTACTCTTATATATATATATATATATATATATATATATATTCAACTACATGTGGGTTGGCCCTCAATCAGGTAACAAACATACAAACACACAAAATGGTATGATTAATCCCACACCAAATACAACATATTTCGTATGGATGGGTACACCATATCACCATCCCATGGGCCCATAAAGCAAGTATAGGGTATTCACAACACTCAACCAATGCACAGTTATTGGTTTCTCACATAATTTACAAGGGAAATACAATTACATACACAATTCCATAAGTATATTTACTTCCATAATCCATGTGATTCATATCATCACATCTATCCATAACCCATCATTAGTTTTTCTTGCAAAACACCCAACACAAATTCATATTTCACTATTCAGAATAGAAAAGCATTTATCTTTTATACAAGAGAGTGGTTAAACCTCCACACAACTCCATGTCATAAATACATACTGGGTATGTGCGGGATCATCATGGAAAAAATAGGCCCTTAAGTGGCAAAAAATTCAGAAAAATTAGAGTTAGGCAACTTGACATAAAAATTTGAATAAGTTATCTATATTATTTCAAAAATATGTAAGAATAGAATTTTTAGAAAATTGAATGTAGTTTCTAAACTACTAGGTTTATTTTTTTAAAATATATATTTGGTGAAAATTTGAAATTTCAATGTAGTAGTACATAAATTTCAGGGAAAAAATAAGAAGTAGGTGTCTATCTGACCACCCTAACCACAATAAAATGATAATATTTTTTTATAATATTTTAGATATAAGTAGAGGACTCATGTCTCGATGTGATGCATATTTTTGTATTTTTTCAAAGTAAATAATTAATTATGAATTTTTTATTACAAATTTTAAAAAATATAAAAACACATACGTTTGACCACCTTAACTTGGTCAAAACTTCATGAAATTCATTTTTTTTAATCCTATAGTATGTGAAAGCATAGAATGTGACGATGTTTCAGATTCAAAAAATGTGATACTGTTTGAAAGCTATAGATGTTTTTCAATCAGCCTATCAATCAGGACTTTAGTCATAATTCAAATAGAAAATGAATAATAATTACATATTAAATTCAAAATAAAGAATAATTTATATTGGTCGAAAGCTGAGAATCTCCTTTAAAAACCCTTTTCATTTCATCAATTTTGGGTAAAAAAAGTCATCAACCACATACCCTACACATACCCATCATATTGCCACTTTTTGGCTCATCATGTTCTAGCACATACCCTACTAACATACTTAAAATAGAGCATCCCATATTCATTTCTAACATAATTAACAACTATTTAATCATCTATAACAAGAGGAATAGAAAGAGAGAAGATGAGCATATCTTATCTACCTCTAGGGTAACTAGGTTGACCCTAAACATAAAGCACTTAATATAGTCAAGGAAAACAAAGAAAGGAATACACACATAAGAGTACAAACAACAAGGACATTCTAATGGGCTCATGTGAAACTAGAGTTCCCAGTGTTAGAACTTGGGCTCTGATACCATGTGTAATGCCCCACCATGAAACCCTAGAGGATAACACAAACACAACAGAAGCATAGCAATTTTTTTTTTTTAAAGTCTAATAATAACATGTAAGCTAAATACACTTAACACATACATCCTCTAAGGTACGTGACAACGCTTACATTTGAATCACATAATATATAAAAGTAAACTACCATAACGTATAATAATACTCATGAAATAATAACATACATCTAAAGCATTAAACTCCTCACATAAGATACAAAGTACATTAAGAATCATTTAAAGATTACATTCATTCCATAAAGAAATTACAAAGCTCATTTCCAAAATGAGGAAGTTCATACATTAAAATTACAATTTCAATGTTACAAGATTCCTCCTCGAATACAAATGAGGAGTAATACATATACAAAGTATCCAACTGATACACAAGAACATAAGAGAAAGTACAAAGCAATAGGTACACGCGAGGTCTCCAATCTAGAAGATCCTACCCTCATGAAAATGAAATGGTAACCCAACGGTGTAAGGTGCACGTTCCACCCAACCAAATGGTACCCAAAGGCCCACCCCCCATGCTATGAGATAGTAAAAGGGCTCCCTAGACAAAACCAACAACCTCTAGACACAAGAAGCCTCAAGACTAAACTACACAAGTACAATACATAACATGAAGGTTACATTGCTTCTAGAGTAAAAGAATCAATTACATCAACTAAACAATTATATTGTTGTCATAGGAGGAGTGCCATCACAAAGTTGCATGGGTTACCCTGGCACTACTTTGTGTGTCGGCTCCTAGTGAGAGCCAATCCCCTACTGACAACACAAGGAACTAATCCATAACCCAAGGGTAAACATAGTGCACAAACGGATATTAAATCCCAGTCCAAAATATAAGAGGCAACATATATCGTTTGTAGTAACCAGGTGTTTAAAATGAATTATAACCAAGTGCACTACCCAAGGAAAACAAAGGGCTGAACCATAAAATACAACAATCCCCTTTACAAATTAACATCATCTGGAAGTCTTACCGACTCAACTAACTAATTTCTCCAAGAAATGTAAATAGAAGAAATCTCAAATTAAATAGGCAATTCAGGCAAGTATTTAAATACTATCATTAGGATTTTCTAAATCCAATTTCCTTATCAAGAGAACAATAATACATTGTTTAAATTAATCTAACTTATAGCAATATCATTTACAAACAATTATGAAATAAATCTAATTATTTAAATCAATATCTCAATTTTCAACTAAATAGAAATCAGATTTCCTCTTTTAAATTATATCATTTAAAAATGATCTAAATCATGCTTTTGCATGTTTCTTATTATAAAACTCATTTAAATATATATAATTAAATATATTATTTAAATATTCTAAAATTTTATACAAATTTTCCAACATATAATAAAATATAAATATATATTTAGATAAATATATATACATAT
>VDFB02086081.1:174829264-174859706 GCA_007258455.2 Sequoia sempervirens | reverse complement strand
ATTTGCACATATTTCAATGCAAGTTTATTAAAAAAATTGTTATAGCATTGACCTCTCTCTTAGCTATCTAAATATATAATTCTTTTTTCATTTTGATTTAGTTAAGGTTTTGATCTATGGCTTCTATTGTAAATGCCTCCATTTTTGGTCAAAAACCAACATGTGCTAGTTTTATGATATATTTTTACTCATTCATCGAAACGTGAAACAAATTACATTTTTTGACTAGACTCCATTCTACACATGATGAAAAAAATAATAATCAATTTTCATTAGTTTTCAAAAAAATTAGGGGGGAGCACGCTCAAATTTCAGCTTTTCAAGATTGTCCACTTTGAATATTCATTAAAAAAATTATCCGAAAGAACAAGGATAAAATAAATGGTGTTAGCTAATTTATCACCATTGGGATTTTTGAAATTCTAAAAAAAGTTAATCAAAAAAGGGGGAGCTGTCAGGCGCTATGCTATTTTTTTTGATAAAAAAGGACCTGTTTTGGCCCCCCCCTTTTTGAAACCCTTAAGCTTCATTAATTTTAAAAAAAATTAGTAGCTTACAAACTAGACTCGGAGCACTTCAACTTTTGTTCTTGTTGCATCTTGAAATTTTGAGCGTAACTATCTTCAATTTCTTGTGCAAATAAGATTTTTCTGATTTCAGGAAAAAAGTGGCATCTTAAGAGCCAAAATTGTGTCACAGATCCATGCACTTACCCAAAAACCTTTACCCCTATTGCTAAGATGAACTACATTCACTTGACTCTTTCCATTACAACAACTCATGGATGGGTTGTCCATGAGATGGATGTGAAGAGTGCATTCATTCATGAAGATCTTGTAGAGGAGATTTACATGGAGTAGCCACAAGGATTTGCTTAGGATTCTTCTTTGGTTTGTAGGTTGTGGAAGTCTCTCTATGGCCTCAAATAGGCCTCTTAGGCTTAGTATGCCAAGATGGACTCCTTTCTTCTCTCGATAGGATTCTCTAGATGCCACTCAGATTCAAATGTCTATATTTTTGTGGCAAGATGAATCTCACTTGCTTCTTTTTCTCTATGTTGATGACTTGATCATTATAGGGAGCTCATCATCCATCATTGGCAGAGTCAAATCTTATTTGCATGACATATTTTGTATGATTGACTTGGGCCTCTTGCACTACTTTATCAAGATTGAGATCACACAATCCTCTTCTGGGATCACTCTTGCTCAGGCCAAGTATGCTCTTGACCTTCTATCTTGGTTCTAGATGTTTGATTGTAAGGCTACACCTACTCCCTTTCTATCAAGAGTCAAGCTTGAGGTCGAGTGTTCTAATCCACTTGTTGATGTCACTTTGTATCGTAAACTTGTTGGGTACATCATCTACTTGACTCACACATGCATTGATATTTCTTTTGTAGATGGCATGGTTTCATGCTTCATGCAAGAAACACATAAGCTTCATTAGAAAGTTTCCAAACACATCTTACATTACATACAGGGTACACCACATTATGGGATTCACTACATATTGAACAGGTACAAGACTCAACTTGATTGGATATACAGATTCTAATTGGGAAGGCGATCTCAATGATCAAAAGTACACTTCTAGCTACAACTTTCATCTTAGTTTTGGCCCCATTTGTTGGTAGAGTAAGAAGCAATATGCTATTGCTCTCTCTTTGACTAAGGCTAAGTATCAAGGAGCTATTAATGTCGCTGTTGAGGCTATTTGGCTTAATAATATTTTGATTGAGTTTGGATTCACCATTCCATGGCCCATGATCCTCCATTGTGAAAATCAAAGTTCCATCCAAATATTGAAGAACCTAGTTCAACATTAGGGTATGTGCAGGATCATCATGGAAAAAATAGGCCCTTAAGTGGCAAAAAATTCAGAAAAATCAGAGTTAGGCAACTTGAAGTAAAAATTTGAATAAGTTATCTATATTATTTCCAAAATATGCAAGAATAGAATCTGTAGAAAATTGAATGTAGTTTCTAAACTACTAGGTTTATTTAAGAAAAAAATCTATTTGGTGAAAATTTGAAATTTCAATACAGTAGTACTTAAATTTTAGGAAAAAAATAAGAAGTAGGTGTCTGTCTGACCACCCTAACCACAATAAAATGATAATCTTTTTTTATAAGATTTTAGATATAAGTAGAGGAATCATGTCCCGATGTGATGCATATTTTTTTATAATTTTTTTCCAAGTAAATAATTGATTATGATTTTTTTATTACAACTTTTAAAAAATATAAAAACTAGTATGTCTGACCACCTGAACTTGGTCAAACTTCATGAAATTCAATTTTATTTTTTAATCCTATAGTATGTGAAGCATAGAATGTGACACATGTATCAGATGCAAAAACTGTGATATTGTTTGAAATCTATAGATGTTTGTCAATTAGTGTATCAATCAAGACTTTAGTCGTAATTCAAATAGAAAATGAGTAATAATTATTTATTAAATTCAAAGTAAAGAATAATTTATATTGGTGGAAAGTTGAGTATCTTCTTTAAAACCCCTTTTCTTTTCATCAATTTTGGGTAAAAAAAAATTCATCAGCCACAAACCATACACATACCCATCATATCGCCACTTTTTGGCCCATCATGATCCTCCACATACCCATTAGTGAACCAAACAAATTGAGATCCATATGCACTACATTAGGGAGCTGATACAAGAGCAGGTCATTCATTTGCAGTATTGTCCTACAATAGAGCAGGTTGTCGATATCTTCACCAAACCCTTTACTGAGAGTATGTATAACCATTTGCAAGCTCTCTTGGGGGTGTAGGATGTTTCTTCAGGGGGGTCACTTGACCTTCTTCATTATCTCTTCTAGGAGGGACTTTTTCCTCACTCGAGGTTTTGTCTTCTCATTTTTTTTAGAGTAGTTTCTTGTTTTTCCTCTCTTTTGGGGAGGAGATTTTTCCCACAGTGTTTTCTCCTTTTCCCCATTTGTGAGGGATTGCATTGCATTTGTACATGGGTACCTAACATGGCCTCATAGTCAGGACCCATCTTTGAGTCAATTGCATAATAATCTCCCCCGTAAGTTACACTTAAGGGGGGGTGTTGGTGTGAATAAATGTCTTGTACCTAGTTAATTCACTTACTAGGGACTTAGGGGACATATTTACATGTTAATTTTACTTAGGTCCTAAGATTCTTTCTAGAAGGTGTTAGTTGTCATTAGTTGTTATCTTATCTTTTCACTTGTAACACATGTGACCTAGGTAGTTGTGATAAGTTGTCTCATGTCATAAGATTAAGACACTTGTCATAATCTTATGACATCTTATGTAACACCTTGGATATATAACCAAGGGTCTCTCTCACATTGTACATTGATTCTTTTTGCATTCATTGATAGGAATATAGTCTATTCTTGTTATATTGATCTTCTAAGTATTTTTTGCTCTCCATAAGTCTTTAAATCTTGGGTGGCTATCTCCATAGCCAAATCTTACACTTTAGGTTATAATTTTTCACTTGGTTTAGACGTTATCAGTTGGCCTAGCAAGAAGTAAAATTCCGTTGAGTTATATCATCCACAAAGGAAAAGTTTAGGGGGATTGCTAACTTAGCTACCGAGGCTATATGGATTTAGGGAATTCTTTCTAAGTTTTTTATTCCTTTTAGGCAACCCATAGTCATCTATTTTGACAACTACAACACCATTTAGATATGTAGGAAGCCAGTTCAACATCAACAAACCAAACACATAAAGATTCATATGTATTATATTTAAGAGCTTATTCATGTGCAGATCATTGACTTAGTCTTTTGCTAGTTTTTAGAGAAAGTTGCTAACATTTTCACCAAACCATTTAGTGAGAGCTAGTTTATTTATCTATGAGCTCTTATTGGAATGTGATCTACATCAATAACAACATCATATTTGGGGGGGCTTTCTAGTTTTCTTCTTAGTTTATCTCTCTTTTGGAGGATAGTTTTTTCCCATTGGGTTTTCTATCTTCATTTATGAGAGTGGGTACATTACCAAGCTAGTAGTTGAGACCCATTTATTTTATGCCCACCTAAGTTATGCTTAAGGGGGTGTTAGTGTATTTATTGCATTTGTAGTGTTGAAAAATATACACATTTACATTTTCACACTATGTTTGGATCCTCGTAATTAATTGGACTTAATTAAGCCTTTAATTGGCCCAATTATGCATTCACAAGCCTAATTAATTTCATTTCTAAAAGGGAAACCCACATTTAATAAATTCCTAGACTTAAATACACATCTTGGAAAATGTGTGTCCTAGGTTTAGGGCCTAGGACCCATTCACCCAAGGGAAAATGGGTCTTCCTTAAGTCTTGGATCCCATTTTTTAATTTTTTTGGTGGAATTTTAATGATCTAATTTCAAATTGTAAGTTCATCTTGTGGTGTTTAATTATCAGGTAATTAAGGAAACACCTATAAATATAAGGTATTTTTATCAATTCAAATCTAACACACTTTATGCAAGAATTGCAAGAGAAAATATTATTTTCAATAGCATTAGAGAGCATATTTATCAATTAATTATTGTAACATTCAAGATCCTATTATGATGTCAAGATTTATGTTTGTTCATGCATGTTTTTGAGCTAACATTGTGATGTAGGTTTCAAGTTTCAAGCAAGCATTCAAGCATCAAGATCTATCAAGCAATAAAGCCATTTTATGCAATATCAAAACCTTAGAGAGATGTGTTATACTTCATTCCTCTAAGGGAAACCATTAAGGGTGTGGTGAGTTGTGGCATAGATTTGTTCATTCATCAATTCCTTCATTTCATCATTATTTTATTATCAAGGTTTAATTACCAAACTAGGGTTTGACCAAGGAAAACCCTTATCCATAAAAAAAGAACCATTTTTATCCTCCCTTTGTGTTTGCATATTTGCAGATGAAGAAGGATTGAAATTGGATCAAAAGTGTAGTTTTACAAAGTTTTCAAGGTTGTCATCAAAGTTGTCAAGACATGAAAACTCACCCGTAGGTTTTATTTTTGGATTTCTGATAGTCAAACTAGGGGGGATCAAAAGCTTAGATCTGAGATTTGAGGGCTGGAAAAATATTTTTTTAGGCCCTTGTACAGAGACCCATTTTCCCCTAGGAAAATATGTCCTTCAGTGGAGCTTGAAACCCACTTTTGGAGGTAGGTAAACACCATCTTAACCTTCTCAGATCATATGGTTAATAGTTGTTTCTGATAATTGTGTTATCATAATACTTCATGTTCCAAGTTTTAGATTTCATAGGTTTAATTATTAAGGCACTTTTATTCTTCTCCCAAAATTGCTATTTAGTCATTTATGTCATAAGGACATTAAGGAAACATAGTGCCAAAACCTAGGGTTTACTCATCTTGAGGGTTGTAATTCAATTCTAGTCATTTATGGCACTATTCCTCTTCCTAATGAACATGAAAAAGGTGGATTTGTGATTACGTAGACACCCTCATTTGCTTTCGGCATATGTCCCTCATTTTACATCCTATTTTTAGGTCTCCTATCCTTCCTCCCCCCTTTTTCCTTCATTTTATTTTGGTGAACCTTCCATTGTACTTCCTAAATTTTGATTTGGAGACATTCAAAAACCATAGATCTAGATTTTCATTAGTGTGTTGTGCATTAGTGTGCTTTACATTACATTTAGGGTTTAATTTTGCATGTTTGCATCACTTATTCATAAAAAGTCAAAAAATTGCATTAGTTTTGCATACATCTTGCATTGCAGTTACCTCAATAGTGTATTTCATTCATTTAGATTCAAAATTCAGTTCAAAACAACATTCAAAAAGTTGTCACTTTGTTCACTATTTTTCACTAGTCAAACTTGCATTAATACACCTATAATTGGGAAAATTTGTCATAGAATTCACAGTTTGCAACTTGAAACAGAGAATTCAATCAAACCAAAAACACAAAATTTAATTTATCCAACCCCTATACAAAGACTCATTCACCCTTGGGTGAACTTGTCCTTGTACAAGTGCTTTTTCAAAATTTTAGGCATCATTTTGTCTATGTTTGCTTCATTTCATTCTACTGTCAGATCTATGTTTTAGTTTTAGAAAATATAAAATTATGTACTTTCTTGCATTAACTTCAATTGGTCAAATTAAATGCATTGTTTGAAATCATAAATGACATTAAAAAGACATCATTTCAAGTTCCTTGTACCTTAACCAGTCATTTATCAGATCTGAAATCTTACATTAAAATTTGCATTTTTACAAATTCATCATGTATATGTGTTTTGGTAAATATGAGCGTCCTTGATATCTTTGGTAGACATTTCAAGTTGTGTGTTTGGTGATGACCCTAGTACAATTGAGCCTATTCATGAACCTTCACCTCTTAATGAATGCCCCCGTGAGGTGGACATCTTAGGCCAAGATGAAGATATCATGCAAAAATTTATACAAGAATCCTTACACAACCTTGAGAACAACACATCTTTCTATCCATCCATGCAAATACCTCTTATCATTCCATCACTAGAGATATGTTCAAACTTTTTCATCCTAAAATTGAATCATAAAGCAAGCCTCAACCATCAATCAATCATGAAATTGTTAACAAGAACAATAGTGATACTCTTCTATCATATGCCAATCGAGTTACCAATACACCCATTAATCTTGAAGAGAATTATGGTAAAGACTTTAAGATCTCAAACAAACAAGGATGTAACATAATAGATGAGCATGGAATACACAAATTGTTAGAAAAAATACCATTTGAAGATACAAAGGGATTAGGATATCAAGATCCTCCATCCCCCTCCACCTCTAATAATTCCTCGATCAATTAAACAACAAAAATATTACAAAATCAAGAAGTTGCAATTCCCTTGTCCTATGTCCAAGAATGAAAAAGCCTTACACATGGTGCACTCCTTAATCAAGGAATCATAGCATTGTATCCTATCAAAGAAAATAAAAAAAGGAAAAAGTACAAACATGTCTCACTGTCAATATCATAGAAATCTTGGGCATATTACTGATGAGTGTCATTCTTTAAAGAGAATCATTAGAAAATTTGAACTTCTTTCAAGTCAATATGATTGTATAATCAATTAACAATTGATCACTTTTCTCCTTGACATGTGATAGTTTTAGGGTCATCACATGCTCACTATGACATGTTTTACATTTAAATATTGTAAGCAACACATTCTCATCACCTATCTCGACTCATCCTTTCCCTACACTTGGGGGGCAAGGGGTTAGATAGAATTGTCCTAGCATGAAACTTGTCATTGTCCCTTTGGCTAGTTGTTCCCCTTTTTCCTATGAAGAACAACATTGGGATGAAAACGACCTACTATAGGTTGACTTGCATGTGCCATACTAATCTTTTCTTTATTTTCTTTTTATGTTCTATGTGATTGCATGTGTGTAATGTGATCCCCTATATTGTGCTACTTGGTGTGTCTTTATATGTTTGTGAGCCTACTTAGGATGACCCTTGTCACTCCCTTGGAGCAAGGATACAAAAGAAGCAAAATTTTCATGACATTCTTCTATTTGTATCTCCATTCTTCTATTTGTCATAACCATTTATCTTTTCATTTTTCTTGTGTTTTCCTTTTGGGGATGATGCAAGCCATTGAGACATTTAGGTCTCTTCCATGTTGACCCAAAAATATTTCTTTATTTTTCTCTCTAGGTGTCATTCTTCCTTTGTGCTCATTTTTGCATGAGTTATTTGGGGAATGATGACAGTTTCGAGCTCGATCATATCACTATAGCAAAGGTATAATGCTAACCCAAGATCCTTGGATCCCTTATGTGTTATCTTAGGATTGCATATGGGAGGAAACCTCCTTTCCGTGATGTAGCTCTATTTTGGAAACATATCATTGGCATAGGGATTTTTGAATAAAGCTCTCATATATTTTCATTTATCATTTTTTTACTATAAAGTAATTGCTCACAACATGGTGTTTAGCAATTTCTTTAAAGTGGGGTCATACATGTCCCCACTCACTGTTTACATATTTCCTGAACAAAGTGTGGTCTTCTTACTTCATGTGATGTATCTTCTTCTTGGTGGTGACATTGGGTTTGATGTCCTTCAAGAGTGTGACCTTTCTTAGCATATGACATTCCTCTTGGTGGTAATGCTATGGCTTGCATTCCCTAAGGTGAAAATATTTTATCCTTGACTAGTTCTCTCTTGGTGACATTAAGCATGCTATTCCCTAAGGTGTGACCTTTCATGAACTAAGAAAAACCCCTTTGACTATCCTATCCTATTGCATTTAAAATTTTTTCATGGCCACCAAGCATAACACAATTTTCTTTCTAGTGGAGCCTTTTTTTTTCACGAGTGTCTATCATAATGCAACTTACTAGCCTTGTGGAACCATTTCTTTTATGTGGCACCTTATCAAAGTTATCATTCTAGGTATAACTTTTGGTATGGTTGACATATGTGAGCCTGTAGACATGACATGAATTTCCCATTAGCCACCCTTTTTGTGGGTAAATATCAACCTAGTGTGTGTTTCTCACTTTCTTGGGGCTCACCTAGTGGACATTGGATTTCACTAGCCCTTGTGAATATGTTTTTCGCATAGTGGACAAGTTTTCACTTGTGAATGCATTTTTTGGAAAATAACACAACCATGGCTAGTCCTTCAGTAGAGCATGTAACCCAATTTTGGAGCTAGGTAAACACCATCCTAACTTTTTCATATCTATTGGTTAATGGTTGTTTCTTATAGTTTTATCATAATACTTCATGTTCCAAGTGTTAGATCTCATAGGTTTGATTGTTAAAGTAATTTTTTTCTTCTCCCAAAACTATTGTTTAGTCATTTTTGTCACAAGGAAGTTAAGGTAACATAATTTCCAAACCTAGGGTTGACTCACCTTGAGGGTTGTAAGTCAATTCTAATCATTTTTGGCACTATCCCTCTTCCTAATGAACATGGAAGGAGTGGATTTGTGATTAGGTGGACACCCTGTTTTTCTTTTGGCATAGGTCCCTCATTTCACATCCTATTTTTAGGTCTTCTATCCTTCCTCCCCCCATTTTTCCTATGTTTCAACATTATTTTCATATAGTTAGGCTTTAAGCATACTTAGACATCTAATTGAATCTTTCTCATGTGAGGTGTTAGTGGTAGTTACGTGTCTTTAGAGGTTTCAGATCACTTTCAACACCTCTTGCTACTTTTTAGGTAGGAAACTCACCACCACTCCGTGAGTGAGCAGTCCTATCCTCATTTCATGGAGGTTGAGTGCCTCCTTCATGCCTATATATGTATGCCTAGTTTTCCTAATATGGTTGGTCAAATTTATGCAAACTTGTTTCATTGGTGCTTATTTTAACAATCTCTAAGATCTATAGGTTTCTACAGTTTCTACCTTATTCAAAAATGGAGGGAAATTTCCTTGTCCTAGAATATTATTTTATTTATTTCCCTCTAGTTCTCCCATAATAGAATAGATTGACTCAATAACCATAAATAATCAAAGAGAGAATATTTGTAGATGATGGACCAATGTTTGAATAGGCTTATTATATTGCTTGGCAGTGCACTTTTACTCCCAAGATTTGCACATAACCATCTCCAATAATCTAGAGAAAACTAAGATACAAGTAGGAGATGATTTGATGACTCCTCTAAAGCATTGCCTATTGTACATATAGGTGGGCCTTAATAAAATAACTTCCTGAATATATCTATAGTGAAAATTATTTTCTATAAAGCTACCCTTGCATAGACATCCCTTGTTAAATCATCTTAGGAATAACGTTCTTATGAGATTTCCCTTCTACCTGCTTATGGACCTTGAAAATTTAGTTAAAAAATGTATTGATTCAACTATTGCTAACCCTAATGAACCTACTTCTCTGCCTCTCCATCAGGTTCTTATCCTAAGACTCTACCATTTCCACCTGGATTTGTGCCCTCTGAAACCTATATCAACTGTTCGTATTGAGGAAATTGAGCCACCCACCGTGCCCAACTTGTCCCCGACTGAATCTAAAGGCCCTATCAGAAAGAGTCACCCGACCCCTGCTGAGAAACCAAAACCTGCTACAAAAAAACATAAGGGTGCTGATGGTGTTGCCCAGACCAGTGCGACTGTTAGCTTATGTGATCTAAAATCTACCCCTAGTAAGCCTGGTTTGAAAAAGAAAGGTATGCAGGAGAAGGTGCCTCCTAATAAAGGAAAGAATGTTGTGAGCAAGGATTCCTTAGGTGATACAGTGGTTGCGGAGACCTTGGTTATTGGTTACGACACCATCATTAGGCGCTCTGGCAGGCTGGCTAAAAATAGGAAAAAGTGTAGATTAGGGATTTGGATACTGAAGAGGAGTTGTCTAACAACAAAGGAATCGATGTGAAAGAGGTTTTGACGGATGAGGATGAGGAGAAATCTAGAGGTCCCTCCTTTGTTCCTGACAGTGGTTTACCTCAGAAGGAGGGTTTGACCTCCCATTCATCGAAGCTGCTGGAGATTGAACAAAATGATCCCGTCTACACTATGGGAAGTGAGGAGGAGATTGGTATGCTAAGAAATAGACTAGACATCTTGGACAAAAAGCTCCTTGGGTTGACTCGTTTCACTATCAAAATGATTCACTGTGTCACCAGTAACCTGTTGGCTGCCATGAATGATGAAATGGGGATAAAGAAGACTGAGGACCGCTAGGAGTGGGTCTATGATGATATGGTTTAGCTGTTGTCTAAGAATTGGGAGAAGGCCAACTAGTATGCTGCTGGTTTGCTATTGGTCCATGTGTGCTGTTAGTCTTCGTCTGGGTTTAGTTAGGTGTTTTTTGGTTTGGTGTTTTAGATAATGTTTTTTTGATCTAGACATTTTGGCCCTTGTGGCTCTCTGTGTAGCGTAAAACACCCTATAAATGTTGCTTACATTATAAAAAACATTTGGAAGAAAAGCTTTATTCCAATAAATGTGTGTAGGTATGTTATTCTTCACTCCCTCCATTTATGCACATTTAAATAACCAAGTTTCACTAAATATTTTATATAATTTGAATTGTTCCATATTAAATAGTCTTACCCATTAGTCAACAAGAGTCATCAAACATTGAAAATCTATCAAAGCTCAACACTCTCAAAATTGGAGATACCCTTAGACTCAAAGCCCTTCTAGTATCAAGTGGAAATACCATAGGATATCTCTTTGTGTGCATAGTTACCCACACGTGTTCCCTATTTTGTGGATAGGATCCATTTTGTCTATGTAAAGGTGTCATAGTTCTTAACAATAGGGTGTCCATTATAGGAATTCTCCCAAAATAGAGCTGATTTCTCATTTCTTATGTCCCAAGTTAAATAGTCTATAATTATTATTCTACAAGATAAAAGGAAATTCCACAATCTAGAGCCTTTTTGAGGATTATGGATATAAAGTATTCTTGAATTATCTTTGTTTTCTATGTAGCACCCCTTCGATTTGCTTATATTTTCTAACAATTGTTTTACTTTGATAGACCATGATGCTATGTTGTTATTTGATCGCTGACATTGGAGAGATGATGGCTTTTATATTGTAATGTGATGGTACACTTTATGGATGATTACTAATTTTTACATGCTTTCTGGTTAGCATAGTTGTTTATTTGAGTTGATATTGATATATGTTCATCCATGGTTAATTGATGTTTTAATTTCATCAGTTTTGATGTGACACTGTATTGGTGAAGGGAACGAGATTGCACCACTCGCTTGTGAGCACCCTATAATTCCACGATTTTCTCTTCATGGTGTGTTTGATTCATGATTTATATATATGTACGACATATGTTTTATTACAGGGTTGTAGGTATAGGACATCAACTCCACCTAGATTTATAGGTTTGAGTGTGTCCATTGCCCAACAATATAGTTGATTGGGAGATAATAACAAGGTTTTCCTTGTCAAACCACAACCCTAGTCACAGTGTGTCATCAGTCCTTGTTTCAATATGCTTTGTTGTTATGTTGTCCACATTTTCCTTGTCGTTTATTTATTTTGCAAGGTATGTTTTGTGGGAAATTAATGTTAATTGATGTTTATAATGATTTTTAGTGATTATTTAATTAATCTTGATTAATGTTGTTAGAAGCTTAATATTTGATTTAATTAATTAAATTAAATTTATATTGTAAAGTAATTTAATCCTTGAGATTAAATTTATTTTATAAAGTGATTAAATTAATTAGATTTAAATAATTAATTAGTATGTGAAATTTGAATTATAAATTGCATAAAATCTTGTAAATATCAAAAGAGGAAATATCTAAGAGTTGGTTAAAAGATATTTTATATTTGACATGTGTGTTGGAAAATTAATTAATTACTATTGTTGGGAAATAATTCTCGAAGAGAATATTTGCAATAACCGAAAGAGGAAAGAGGTTACTTCATGGGAATAGAAAAGATATTTTGGGGAGGTTGTTGAAAAAATTGAAAAATGAGGTTCTCAGAAAAATTCTGGGCTCTGGGTTTGGTTTTCATCTTTCTGGAAAAGTAATATTTTGGAGTAAGCTTTGGAAAATTGGTATCTACAAGTGAAGCTCTTCTTCAAACTTCAATTTCTCAAGCTTCCGAAAACAAGTTCTTTTAATTATTTTAATTATTTTATAAATTGAAAAGATTGCTTGTACAAGAAGTATTGGTGTAGAAGTTTTAATTTATTTTATAGATTTGAAAGCTTTATGTGTTTGAAAAATCATCATGAATATTTTAGTGCTTCTATAGAAAATTTTATAGTGAAATTAGAGAGCTTTTGTAGAAAATTATTTTTAAACAATAGAGAATCCCAGAGGAAAACAATAAAGAAATTTATAAGTCTCTGTAGGAATGGATTAAAAAATATTCCTATTAAAAAATTGGGGAAAATCTTATTTGTATTGGAAAGATCTTCATGTAGAAGAATATCATTTAAATTTGTTTTCCCAATTAGTTTTATTTGACTGGGAAAATTGGAAAACCCCTGTGAAATTTTCTAAATACTTCCTATAGAAAGATTTTATGAAAATAATTTGTCCGATTGGGGCATTCGTGTTGATTAATTTATATATATTTATATCTATATATGTATATATTTGAATATATACATATATATATATATATATATATATGTATATTTTTATTAAGTTTTCTGTAGAAACCTTTTTTGAAAAATTTATATATTAAAAAAAATAGATGGAAGAATTTTTGTATGACAATTTATTAGTATGAAATCACAGGTTTTATTTTTGTTTAAAGTTTGTTTGTATATGGTATAGGGGGAGGCACAGGGGCTACACAACCGTCCCCATAAGGGAAATAGTGGAGGCAGTCGCGTTGCCTTACAGGCAACACCCAGGCTGCCTACATAGTTGCAACCCCATATGGGTCGGTTGTGTTAACAACCCCCATAAAACTTAATTCATCTGCCTTATTATGCTTTGTGCTTTATTTCAAGGTTTTAAATTTAATAAAATATAATATATAATATATATGTTATATATATATGTATATATATTTATCTAAATATATATTTATATTTTATTATATGTTGGAAAATTTGTATAAAATTTTAGAATATTTAAATAATATATTTAATTATATATATTTAAATGAGTTTTATAATAAGAAACATGCAAAAGCATGATTTAGATCATTTTTAAATGATATAATTTAAAAGAGGAAATCTGATTTCTATTTAGTTGAAAATTGAGATATTGATTTAAATAATTAGATTTATTTCATAATTGTTTGTAAATGATATTGCTATAAGTTAGATTAATTTAAACAATGTATTATTGTTCTCTTGATAAGGAAATTGGATTTAGAAAATCCTAATGATAGTATTTAAATACTTGCCTGAATTGCCTATTTAATTTGAGATTTCTTCTATTTACATTTCTTGGAGAAATTAGTTAGTTGAGTCGGTAAGACTTCCAGATGATGTTAATTTGTAAAGGGGATTGTTGTATTTTATGGTTCAGCCCTTTGTTTTCCTTGGGTAGTGCACTTGGTTATAATTCATTTTAAACACCTGGTTACTACAAACGATATATGTTGCCTCTTATATTTTGGACTGGGATTTAATATCCGTTTGTGCACTATGTTTACCCTTGGGTTATGGATTAGTTCCTTGTGTTGTCAGTAGGGGATTGGCTCTCACTAGGAGCCGACACACAAAGTAGTGCCAGGGTAACCCATGCAACTTTGTGATGGCACTCCTCCTATGACAACAATATAATTGTTTAGTTGATGTAATTGATTCTTTTACTCTAGAAGCAATGTAACCTTCATGTTATGTATTGTACTTGTGTAGTTTAGTCTTGAGGCTTCTTGTGTCTAGAGGTTGTTGGTTTTGTCTAGGGAGCCCTTTTACTATCTCATAGCATGGGGGGTGGGCCTTTGGGTACCATTTGGTTGGGTGGAACGTGCACCTTACACCGTTGGGTTACTATTTCATGTTCGTGAGGGTAGGATCTTCTAGATTGGAGAGCTCATGTGTACATGTTGCTTTGTACTTTCTCTTATGTTCTTGTGTATCAGTTGGATACTTTGTATATGTATTACTCCTCATTTGTATTTGAGGAGGAATCTTGTAACATTGAAATTGTAACTTTAATGTATGAACTTCCTCATTTTGGAAATGAGCTTTGTAATTGCTTTATGGAATGAATGTAATCTTTAAATGATTCTTAATGTACTTCGTATCTTATGTGAGGAGTTTAATGCTTTGTATGTATGTTATTATTTCATGAGTATTATTATACGTTATGGTAGTTTACTTTTGTATATTATGGGGTTCACATGTAAGCATTGTCATGTACCTTAGAGGATGCATGCGTTAAGTGTATTTAGCTTACATGTTATTATTAGACTTAAATTTTTTTTTGCTATGCTTCTGTTGTGTTTGTGTTATCCTCTAGGGTTTCGTGGTGGGGCATTACACATGGTATTAGATCCCAAGTTCTAACACTGGGAAATCTAGTTTCACATGAGCCCATTAGGTTGTCCTTGTTGTTTGTACTCTTATGTGTGTATTCCTTTCTTTGTTTTCCTTGACTATACTAAGTGCTTTATGTTTAGGGTCAACCTAGTTACCCTAGAGGTAGATAAGATATGTTCATCTTCTCTCCTTCTATTACTCTTGCTATAGATGATTAAATAGTTGTTAATTATGTTAGAAATGAATATGGGATGCTCTATTTTAAGTATGTTAGTAGGGTATGTGCTAGAACATGATGGGACAAAAAGTGGCGATATGATGGGTATGTGGTTGATGACTTTTTTTACCCAAAATTGATGAAATGAAAAGGGTTTTTAAAGGAGATTCTCAGCTTTCCACCAATATAAATTATGCTTTATTTTGAATTTAATAAGTAATTATTATTCATTTTCTATTTGAATTATGACTAAAGTCCTAATTGATAGGCTGATTGAAAAACATCTATGGCTTTCAAACATTATCACATTTTTTCAATCTGAAACATGCGTCACATTCTATGCTTTGCATACTATAGGATTAAAAAAAAAAATTGAATTTCATGAAGTTTTGACCAAGTTAAGGTGGTCAAACATATGTGTTTTTATATTTTTTAAAAGTTGTAATAAACAATTTATAATTAATTATTTACTTGGAAAAAAAATTACAAAAAAATATGCATCACATCGGGACATGAGTCCTCTACTTATATCTAAAATATTATAAAAAAATATTATCATTTTATTGTGGTTAGGGTGGTTAGATAGACACCTGCTTATTTTTTGCCTGAAATTTAAGTACTACTACATTGAAATTTCAAATTTTCACCAAATATATATTTTTTAAAAATAAACCTAGTAGTTTAGAAACTACATTAAATTTTCTACAAATTCTATTCTTACATATTTTTGAAATAATATAGATAATTTATTCAAATTTTTATGTCAAGTTGCCTAACTCTTATTTTTCTAAAATTTTCGCCACTTAAGGGCCTATTTTTTCCATGATGATCCTGCACATACCCAGTATGTATTTATGACATGGAGTTGTGTGGAGGTTTAACCACTCTCTTGTATAAAAGATAAATGATTTTCTATTATGAATAGTGAAATATGGATTTGTGTTGGGTGTTTTGCAAGAAAAACTAATGATGGGTTATGCATATATGTGATGATATGAATCACATGGATTATGGAAGTAAATATACTTATGGAATTGTATATGTAATTATACTTCCCTTGCAAATGTGAGAAGCCAATAATTGTGAATTGGTTGATTGTTGTGAATACCCTATACTTGCTTTATGGGCCCATGGGATGTTGCTACAGTGTATCATCCATACGAAATATGTTGTATTTGGTGTGGGATTAACCATACCATTTTGTGTGTTTGTATGTTTGTTACCTGATTGAGGGACAACCCACGTGTAGTTGATAATCTATATATATATAAGAGTAGCCAAAAGATAGTTTCATAGATTCTTTTCTTTTGGTTCTCTAGCCCCTCAATCCATGAAGGGGAAGTAGTAGCCACAAAGTTCCTTGGGTGGAGTGTGCAGCGTGCACATATTGCAACATAGAGCGGTCTTAGCTCAACTGATCCTGAGGAAACATACCAACTACTTTCCCTTATGATGGAACAAGGTACTTGATCCATATGTGTTAGCGTAATCCCCATAGTTTTGAGTACTGCAACATTGGTTTGTTAGTTTATGCCTGGCCGTCCATAGGGGCATTAAACTGGCATTAGCGAGTCTACCTTGTCCATATGAGAGGTGAAGCTCGAGTAGCCCCATATTGATTTACTCATATATGTATTGTATACATCGTATCCACACATGTTTCGACATGATGAAAGGGATATGATGCCACTGATGTTCCAACATAATGCTAGTGATGATGATAGCCTACTTGTGTGATGAGCGTAATGAGGCCTCACACACTTGTAGAGGGATACCCATGGTTGCTTTGACAGTGTTTGGGTCAGTTAGCATATGAGTATGTCCTAGCCATGTATACCTCTGGCTACGGTGAGTACTTGCATGTGCCTTCTCCAAGAGGTATCACTATGCGGGATGTGATATGCACATGCCTACTTCTACAGAGCCACAAACACATTGCCATGTGGCATACGACTAGTGTGTGCCTTCTCCGACTAGTTTATGACCATGTCGCATGATGATGCAAGGTAGAGTGTAGCTAAGGAGTACACTCTAAGACATGCGGATGGCATGCTCACTCTGCATCACATGTGGGCTACTATTATAGCCTGACGATGTTCCCTCCTTCCTTGTTTGGTGGCTAGTATCTAGTCACACAATGTTGTACAGTGCAATTTTGAAGATTATGGACTTTATTTATGGTTATTGATGATTTTATGTTGATTGTGAAGGACTACATCTTGTTTATATTTGATTGTAATGGTTTAGCCACACCTTGTAATCTTATTTTCTCGTAGCCCTCATGGTTACACTTGATTTAGTGTTGAAATTGTGCACATTTCTTGCTTTATTGTTGAAATTGAATTTTTATTTGCTCTTCTTTATGACTTTGGTGGCTAAAATATTTTACCCTTATTGTTTTCGAGGCCGGTCATGTGTTGTATTGTGATTCCTCTCCAAGGACGTATGAGGCACACTTGGTGAGTGTATACAAGGAAGTAGACATAGGGAAACTTGAGGATGGGGGTATGTGAGGCTGTTATACAGCTAGGACCCACTACCCAACTATGTGTGATGACTATCTCTTGGAGACTAACCACCTTATACAGCAAGAGATAGGTCATTGTGGTCTTGCTTGGATGGTATCACCATGTGTGTGTGGCCTAACACCATCATGCCACTGAGTGTGAGGTATGGATTATGTGAGATGGATATTGGCTCTTGGCTCATGGATTGTGTATCATGGATTAGTATGCTGCTTTTCGGTGTCTAGATGGACCCTTGTGTAGCCTTGTGATGTGGTTCTAGATGATGTGATTTTTTGCGTATTTGAAGAATATATGTTAATCATGGATATAGTACTTAGATTCTTGAGATTTTGTTCCCTACCCTTTTGTTGTTCTCGTCTAATATCTGAGACTTGTTCTATGGTGGTGTTTTGTAGGATCATGCCACCTAGGTGAGATCGCAGTAGAGGTTGTGGTCGTGGCTATGGAGGCGGTCACGGTGGTAGTCAGTAGGATTCATCTCCCCATGTTCCAACAAAACTTCTGCAGCCACATTTAGTACTAGAATATAAATGGGATATGATCTCGTTGGATTTCATTATTGGGTTACCCAATTCTTCATGACAACATGATGCCATTATGGTAACAGTGGATAGGTTGATGAAGGTAGCACACTTCTCGCCTATTCCTTCATCCTATAATGCTTTTTCCATTGCTAGTGTTCATGGGAGATATAGTTAGGTTGCACCACATTCCTCGTCGGATCATTTCTGATAGGGATCCTATGTTTATCTCAACTTTTTGGACATCATTGCAGCATGTGATGGAGACATAGTTGAACTTTAGATCAGAGTATCACCCTAAGATAGATGGAAAAACCAAGAGGGTTAGCTAGATCCTTGACTCAGATATGTTACACATGTATGTGATGGACCATTAGACATGATGGGAGGACTATCTCCATATAGTGGAGTCTGCTTATAACAATAGTTATAAGAGTTTGATTGGTATGCCTCCTTTCCAGGCATTATATGGATGACTATGTCAAACTCCTTTGAGTTGGGATTTGTTAGAGAATAGAGTTCTATTAGGTCCTGAGATGCTCTAGGATATGAAGTAGCAAGTGATCTGTCTAAGGGAACATTTGGTTGTTGCAAAAAATAGGTAGAAAAAGTATGCAAATGTGCATCAAGTGGATCACCAGTTTGTAGTAGGAGATCGAGTCCTTTTGCGAGTGCATCCGTGAAAGACTCCAATCCGATATGGAAATGGCTCTAAGCTTGCACCTCAATTTTTTGGGCCATTCAAGATTCTTGAGAAGATTCGGCTAGTAGCGTACTGTCTTGCTTTGCCGCCCAGTCTCTTGTGCATACACAACATATTTCATGTTTCAGTACTTAGGCCTTATCACCCTAATATATCTCACATCCTTGATTGAAATTCCTTACAGGTAGAGGACGAGCAACTGGCCTTGGAGCTCGTGGTTGTCACACAACACATGAAACTCACTCTCTGGGGTCAAGATATTGAGCAGGTTAGGGTCTAGTGGGATCCGAGAAATGATACTTCGGCTTCTTGAGAGGATGCGACTAGAATGAGGGAGCTCTATCCCTATTTGTTTGTAGGATTCGGGGTAAAGCTTGATCTAATTGGTACATTGTAGCACCCCTCTGATTTGCTTATATTTTCAGACAGTGCTTTTACTTTGATAGACCATGATACTATGTTGTTATTTGATCGTTGACATTGGAGCGATGATGGTTTTTTATATTGTGATGTGATGGTACACTTTATGGATGATTATTGATTATGACATGCTTTCTAGTTATCATAGTTGATTATTTCAGTTGATATTGATATATGCTCATCTATAATTAATTGATGTTTTAATTTCATCAGTTTTGATGTGACACTTTATTGGTGAAGGGAACGGGATTTCATCACTCGCTTGCGAGTGCCCTGCGATTCCGTGATTTTCTCCTCACAGTGTGTTTGATTCATGATTTATATATATGTAAGACATGTTTTGATTGCAGGATTGTAGGTACAGGACATTGACTCCACCTGGATTCTCAGGTTTGAGCGTGTCCATTTCCCTACTTGATATTGTTGATTGGGGAGATAGTAGCAGGGGTTTCCTTGTCAAACCACAACCCTAGTCACAGTGTGTCATCAATCCTTGTTTCAGTATGCTTTGTTGTTATGTTGTCCACATTTTCCTTGTCATTTATTTATTTTGCAAGGTATGTTCTGTGGGAAATTAATGTTAATTGATGTTTATAATGATTTTTAGTGATTATTTAATTAATCTTGATTAATGTTGCTAGAAGCTTAATATTTGATTTAATTAATTAAATTTAATTTATTTTGTAAAGTAATTTAATCCTTGAGATTAAATTTATTTTATAAAGTGATTAAATTATTTAGATTAGATTTAATTAAAAAATTAAGATGTGAAATTTGAATTATAAATTACATAAAATCTTGTAAATATCAAAAGAGGAAATATCTAAGAGTTGGTTAAAAGATATTTTATATTTGACATGTGTGTTAGAAAATTAATTAATTACTGTTGTTGGGAAATAATTCTTGGAGAGAATATTTACAATAACTAAAAGAGGAAAGAGGTTACTTGATGGGAATGGAAAAGATATTTTGGGGAGGTTGTTGAAAAAATTGAAAAATGAGGTTCTCAGAAAAATTCTGGGCGCTGGGTTTGGTTTTCATCTTTCTGGAAAAGTAATATTTTGGAGGAAGCTTTGGAAAATTGGTATCTACACGCGAAGCTCTTCTTCAAACTTCAATTTATCAAGCTTCCGAAAACAAGTTCTTTTAATTATTTTTATTATTTTATAAATTGAAAAGATTTCTTGTACAAGAAGTATTGGTGTAGAAGCTTTAATTTATTTATAGATTTGAAAAGATTTATATGTTTGAAAATTTGTCGTGAATATTTTAGTGCTTATGTAGAAAATTTTATAGTGAAATTAGAGAGCCTCTGTTGAAATTTGTTTTTAAACAATAGAAAACCTCAGAGGGAAAACAATAGAGAAATTTGGAAATCTCTGTAGGAATTGAATTTAATCTTCCTGATAAAATTGGGGAAAATCTTATTTGAATTAGAAAGATCTTCCTGTAGAAGAATATCATTTAAATTTTCTTTCCCAATTAGTCTTATTTTGCTGGGAAAATTGGAAAACCTCTGTGAAATTTTCTAAATACTTCCTATAGAAAGCTTTTATGAAAATAATTTGCCCGATTGAGAGGCATTAGTGTTGATTAATTTAGATATATTAAGTTTTATGTAAGAAACCCTTTTTGAAAAATTTATATATTAAAGAACAAATGAAAAAATTTTTAGGTATGAAAATTTATTGAAGTATCAAAATCGTGGGTTTATTTTTTGTTTAAAGTTTGTTTGTAGCATATGGGTATAAGGGGGAGGCAGGGAGGGCTACCCCACAACTCCCCATAAGGGAAGCGACTATCCAGAGGCAACCGTGGCCACTGTGTGCCTACTGACTCGCGAACTCCCATATCAAGGTTGGTACCGTTAAATAACCCACAAAACTTTCCATTAAATACATGCTTGTAGCTGCTGATTTTGCTTTATTTGAGGTTTTAAATTTAATAAAATATAATTTATATTATATATATATATATATATATATATATATATTTAGCCAATAGGCTATTTGTGTCAACTTTGCTCAGAATTTTCATCAACCTTGTTGTTTTTTAACTTTTCGACGCCGGACTCCCAGGAAAAAGGTGAGTGATTTTTTTATTTTTTATATCCATCATTCGAATAGGGCTTTCAAGTAAAAGCCATCAAACCCTAATCTTATTTATCATTTTACACTTTTCTTTTTCTGGAGGAGTCTCTACTGTGTGGCCAATGTGTATGACATATATTTATAGTTTCATGTGATTCCTATAAAAAAACTTTAATTTAGCTCGAGGAATGCTACTTTCCTTGCAGATAGCATTAAATGAAATTCATCAAGTACTTTGCTTTTAGTGTGGGGTGCATGACAAGCACATTCATTCCTTTTTCCCAAGAAATTTAATTCTTCTATTTGTACCACATGAATGTAAATTGTAATGATGCTTGCACAAATTTTAAAATTAAGATCTCCAATCTATTAACCATTGACATAATTCAGTTTGAATTTCATTAGCTCGCTTTGACTAAAATAGTAGTCTTGCACCTCATACTTCATTCAACAATCATTTGGGAGAAATCATTAGTGGCTACATAATTCTTTTGCCTTTAATAGGATAAATTAAAGTTATAAAATTTTGTGAGGTTGAGCTATGTTTGTTTCATGTGATCAAGTTTTTAAGAAAAAAAGAAACAGAGGCTATCATGGTTGGTGTTGACATTGAATTTGTCACCCAATAATCATGGTCTGTACTTTATAATATTGATGTTGTGCAATATTTCTTCATTGTATGTAGGTTTTAATAAACAATGTCACTTGAATTTGTATAGAGACCTCACCATTTCTCACTTCATAACACTGTGTGCTATGTTGAATGTTTATGAGAATTAGGTAGGGCAATCCCTAAGTCAGCTATCATGTCAAATCTTCCCTTCACTTATGAACTTTTTGGTCATTTTATTTCATTGAAAGGGGATGTTTTTTCAACAAATCCATAAGCATTCTTGTTTTGATGTAGTAGCCCTTCACAAACATTTGATAATATATATATTTATGTAAAATATGAAATAATTAGTTAACTACTCAAGGTTCACTTATTAATTCTTTTATGATCTGCTGTACAAGAATTGGTAACTTCTGGAAATTTTCTCTGAGTGACTCTCCATGCAAGATTGGTGGTTGCCTTCTCCATAACTGTCCACCTTGCTTTAGAAATCATCAGATGAGCACCTTGTATAATTTTGGTGGTACAATGTAAGATACTTATCTTAAGGACAACAAAGGATTGGGATTGTAGTACATGGAAACTTGATGTAAAAAATGAAATTACTCATTTTAGCATAAAGTTGTCTTCCATTTGAGAATAGTTTTTGGGTTCATAAAAAGAGAGAATATATTGGCAACTTCACCCATATCTAACAAAACTTATATACATCCAATCAAAAATTGAGTGATTCAACTTCCTAATGAAACATATGAATCAGGTCAAAATATCAATGAGCCAAGAAACCCTTAATTATGATATCTCAGACACACTCAGAGGTACCATCTCTAACTATAGATAGAAAATTCAATGAATATAATTTTCTTTCTTACAAGAAATATAATTTTTTGTTGTGAAACTTCCCTTTATATGTCAAACCTAAAATATTTGACACTTGGAACCCCCTTTCCAAATTTTGTATGGGGCAATCATTTTCTTTTATCTTCTTTTAGGGAGAGTTGTTTGCAAGGTTGAAAGATCGTTGTAATTGATCCTTGACTGCAAGAACCTTGATTTTTTGATGATATTAAAACTTCAATTCTTTGAGGATCATATCTTCAAAGAGCTAGAGATGTTGTAATCTTGTGTAATCATATCAAACCAATGTATTTGTAAGGGGAGAAGCACCGGTGTCAATGACCTTCTCCAAAGGGGCTGCAGAGTAGGTCCTAGTAGGGTAAATGGTTAGTTTGAGCATGGGATAGGTGATGGGGTTCTTAACAAAATCCAAGTCTTTGGCCACCAATTTGACTTCTTTTGATTGAGTCTCTTATATTTAGCTAATTGGTTCTTAGTGAACTAGCAATTCAAGCCTGTTTGAAATGGGTGATGACCATGGTAGTTTTAAATACAATAGTGCTTGGCTATAGTGTTCCTAAGATAAGGAGGAATGGAAATGGGAACTCTAGGGGTTTTAAGAACAACTGGGCATTTGGATTCCTTCTCCAAGCTTAAATCTTCGACATTTGTAAGAACTTTGTTGTTTGAGGTAGAGGCATAGGCAATGAAATGGTGATTAGGCATCCATTCATTATGTTGTTTTTCAGGGTTGAGATGAGACTTATTGTTAGCAATGACATGGTTCTTTGGCTAAGGGCTTAGTAGCCCTAGCTTCACTATCTCTGGAGCTCTTGTGAGTGTTGAAGAGTTTCTTCTTGCCGAGGCAGACCCAGAACAACAAAGAACAACTTGAGAGAAAGATAAAAACTCAAGAAAACTATAGAAAATACAAGGTAAAGAGAGCTTTGAGGACCAACCTAAAACTAAGCCAAAAATGAGAGAAGATAAGTATGCAACAACCACTTCTAATTTTGTCTATCTACCATGCTAGAACAAGAATTCTCCTCCCCACCAATAGCCAAGAAATTTGATGGCCCTGTTTGAGCTCTAGGTGAGATGGGGGGCATTTGTCTACCTTGTCTATGGAAAGGTAGAAATAATAATGTAAAATTCTGAAAACCTAAAAGCCATTGAAACACCTCCACTCCATTATGTTCACATGTGCATGTCATGAATATTGTATTTTCTTTAAAAAAGGAGAGAGATAATGTTAGAGATAGAAAGAGTACTATGCATGTTCTTAGAAACAAGCTTGAAAAGTAAACCATAAGTGCACAGTCACAGTATCTACCACTCAACAGAGAACTCTAGTATTAATAGCAAGGGAAATTAAAGTGAAAATAAAAGGTCTTCTCCAATAAACATTAAGAACAATTTCTTTCTCATTAGTTATAATTGAGATAAGGCTTGCACTAAGCCAGTTGTAATGGAGGCCACCTAGATTACCAAAATACTAGTGTTTTTATTTGTCTTATTAGGAAAAAACCAAAATGGACAGTGTGCAAGGTAGGACCTCTCATAAAATTAGTAAGAGAAGTTCCCATATTCAAAAACAAATAAATTTATCTACAAAATCCACAATAGTTGTGAGCTTTGATTTGGGATTTTTAACATACTGTGAAAAAGTAAACATGCAACATAATATTTAATTTTTTGAATCTTTGCAATAGACTTAAGCTTTAACAACATCTACACCCTTAATGCAAAGGATTTTCTGATTTTTTGGAAATTCAAACAAGCATGCACTAACATCTCAATAGAATACAAAGAACATAAATTATACTCATAAAGGAAATAATGACTGTTAAAACAAAACATGGCTTTACAAAATTTAATAAGTTAAAAAGTATAACTGCCTTAGCTTTTAGGCTTTTAGTACTATGTAGTTTATTTAATCAACAAGAATAAGGGGGCTAAATTTAGTTGATGTAGAGAGGTGTCTAGCTAAGACTTTTAACCTGGGTGTAATACCCCTCATACTGTTTAGACTTATTATTTTTTGTGCTTTGGTTGATACTATGATGATACTATTATTGTTTGATTTGGTTGGTTAGATGTTTGATGATGTTGTTATTCCTTTAGTGGACATGATTATTTCATATAACATTATGGTTGGGTATATTAGTTGATTTTCAGAATTATGATATGATGCAGTGATTTAATTAAATATGTTATGAGATGATTGTTAGTTAGAAATGTTAATTTATTGGTTATATTATAATTGTTAGAATAGGTGTGATGAAGGACAATATAGCATCACTCGTTCGCGAGTGCTCTGCTATGCTGTGATTTCTTCTCACAATGCAATGCTTCGATTTAATGCTTTGATTTTATATATATGTATGCACATGTACACAGCTTCATTTTGTATGTAGAGTTGCAGATGCAGTCTTGATTCACCTACTTGGCCCGGAGGCGGAAATGACACCAATAATAGCGGTTAAATGTTGAAGCAGAGGTGACAATGAAATCATCGGTCCCATGATGTCCGAATCATCTCGTTGGTTTTGGTATTGTTCATTTTTGTGTAATTGTCATCATTTGTGTTTTGTGTTATGTGTTTTGTCATATCTTATTTAAGGTGGCATTTTATAAGTTATGATTTATTTATTTAAGTGATTGAAATAATTGTTTATTTTAATGTTAGATTAAATTCTATTTAAATATTTAAATGTTTTTAATTATTTTTGAAAGTCATGTGCTTCTATTAAATGATGATTAAATATTAAATGTGTTTTAATTATTTTAATCAATTATCTGGCGGAGGATAATTATTGGAATAAATTATTTAAATTAAATAGGTAATGTGATGTGCAAGTAAAGGGGTAAAAATAGAAATTAAAACAATAAAACAAATAAAAGAATGAAAAAGTTGTGAAGACGAATAAGAATACAGATCTGATTAAAAAGCTGGCTTTTAAAGAATTAGTTTATTTTATTTTTGATTTTTTTTAAAGTTTTTGGAAGAAATGGACAATGTCTTTGGATTTTAATTAAGAGATTTTGGAAGTCTTTCACACCGCGGAGGATTAGTGTCTGAGAAGTTGCTGAGTCTTTGGTTATGCATTTTGAATCTTATGCTATATTTTGAGGAGAGTTTTAGAAAGGGTTTTGCAATCTTTTGTTGGTATTATTCTGGAGTCTTCTAAAAAAAGAATTAGATTCGACTTCGAACACGAAATCTTGGAGAGGAGATTTTGAAGCAGGAATGAGAAGCACTTCATAGAAACCATCGGGATCAAATCAGCTTCATCAGGTTCTTGAGAGCGTAGGACTACAGGTTCCACCCTCTCTCTTCTTGATTGTGTTGAATCTGTAAAGAATAAGAATGTGATTTAAATCAATTTTTGTATGTAAAAGAAATGTTTTCAGAGAATTAGAATTAAATGATTTAGTTGTGAAAAGAAAATATATAAATAATTAGGTCTTCTTACATGAAAATTCTTTTGAAATCTAAAATCATTTCTAATGCAAACAAGTAGAAGGAATGTCTGTCAAATTCCATTTGAATATGCCCTATTTCTCTTAAGTACTTTGTTGTGAAAAAGGTCAATCATTTTTATTGTATTGGATTTGAAATGTTCTTTAATCAAATGTATTTATTTATCTTCAATGTGTATTTTCTATGTTTACACATAAAACAATGATTCTATGTTTAAATATATATATATATATATATATATATATATATATATATATATATATATATATATATATATATATATATATATAATACTTGTATTCCTTGCATTGAAATTTATTTAAATTTTTGTCTAAATACGAATTCATAGCCGGTACCTGTCGGCGCCCGTACCTGCTAAAGGATGGATTTTTATTTTATAAAAATAAATTAAGGATAAAATAAAATTTATAAGTGAAATTTTAAAAATATATATATATAAAAATTCATTAATGTGTATTGGAGAGGAGAGGGACGGCGCGAGCCGTACCCCCTCCCCTGCCCCTTGCCGCGTCAGTACTGCGCGCAGCAGTCTGACAGACTGCTGAGCGCAGCAGTCTTAATGACTGCCGCGCGCAGTAGTCAGTAGACTGCTGCGAGCAGTCTTAAAGGCCGACGACCTTAAGTTAAAATTTTATAATTTTAATTTTAATTTTTATTTCTTATTTCTTTGGTTATATATGTATAAATATATATATATATAGATATATTGGTATATATATATATTTATTTTATTAAATATTAAATATTATAATTTATTTAAAATGAAATTTATAATTATTTGGTTAATATAATTATAATTTAAGATGTAAATTTTGCAGTATATTTTTAAAAAAAAAGGCTAATTAGTGTTGTTATATAATATAGGATATTATTTAATTGGTGGAACAAATAATTTTAAATTAGAATTTGCCATGATCTGTTGTTGTAGAATTTTTATCGAGAAAACTGCATTTCGTTATATTTCGTGTTTGGAACTTAATAATCTTTTTGTGAATGGTTTGAAGTCCTTTTAAATGCATTTCGGGTTCTTGTCCGAAATGGTTATCGTTTAGTGTTGCCAATGAGGGAATCATTGTAGATTGTTATTATATTTATTCAGTGTGGCTATATATAGGTTTAGATATTTTAATATATATATATATATTGCTTTATTCTATTATAATTATTTATTTTACTTTATTTTAAAGGAATATTAGTTTGTATGGATTATCTTGAATAAAATTGAATAATAGGGTAAAATCATTTCATTATAAAATATTTATGGTAAAACTTTATCGTAGTAACTGAGTGCAAGTAATAGATGAAAGTGGATTGTTTGTCTTGACGAAATGTGGATTATGTGGTTAAATTGTGAAACCCTATGAATTGTCGGTCTTTCTTGTGCATTTTATTTACGGTTTTCCTTTATTCTGTTTGTGGTGTGGGAACCTTGTGTATTTGTGATTCAGTTGTTGTTCATTGAGAACCCCGGTTCCAGAGGCTTGTTCATTTTGAATGTTAATCTCGTCTTGAATCTTTTCTTTTGGGATTGAAACTTGATGGTTTATGTTAGGAAGGGTTGAACAGTTTGTTAAGACTTTTGGATTATGAATTATTGCGAGAGGGTTAATGCCTCGCATGTTCTTGTTGTGGTATTATGTTTTAGTTCAACCCTTGCCCAGTTTTGATTTATGTTAGGGGTCATAGGGAGAGTGGCTCTTCGTGGGCGCCGGCGCCTCGGGTAAGAGGAAGTGCTCAAGGGAACCCACGTAAGAGTAATTAAACCAGTGATAACCTAAAAATAGAATTTAGGGGGATGGGTAGTAAAACACATAAGATAATTAAAACTAGATTCATAAATCATGCATTGGGAATATAAGTAGACTAGTGATAGGCAGTGAGCCATGGTCGTAGAAGTCATTGGTCTCGTCTTCATGAGATTATTATTTCTGCATGAAACTGCCCTATGGTGTTTGGCCTCGGTTAGGAGGAAGGGGCGGGAGATCCATAGATGGGTGCCTCAGTTGGAGGAAGTGCCGAGGGGGGATCCCGCAGAGCTATCGTTGACGCCTCCTCCAGCTGAACTTGCCTTGTTCTTGTTTTCTTGTAAGCCTCTGGATATTGTAAATCTACATGTTGTTTCTGATTCTTGTGAGTTTGATTATGGTTATTATTTAGTTACTTGTTTAATTGGTAATGCTTTTTTTATTTGTGATGAGTTTTATAGTTTTAACTGGTTATGTGATTTGTGAACGTTGATGGTTGTTCTTTGTATTCTTGAGTTGTACTTGTTTGGTATCATGTGGTTGTTGAGTCAGTTTGACATTCATGGTCGGGTTTTCTTCCTCGTCACCTCTAAGCACGGGGGGTGAGTTACTTGTAATTCACATGGTTGGGTGGAACGCGCTCCACACCCATTGGGTTCCCCATCAGCATCTTGTCTTCTCAGCATTCCACAGTGGAGTTATTACGATTATTCACTTTATGTTCAGATTTCATTATATTTGTAGCATCCCACATATTTGGAAAATTCAATGTAATTCATTTATCAGAGATTGTAATGTAACATTAAAACAATGATGTAATAGTTAGGATCATTTGTAACTCTATTAAGAGATTTATCATGGATGTATTATATGATGTTTATTATTCTCGCATCATGGTTATTGGATGTATCCTTATCCTTGGTTATCATTATAAATGATATTGTTGTAATCTTTACTTTTATTTCCGTTTAGTTGTTGCGATGTAACCTCGCGTGCCCCGGAGAACTAAGTGTGTTAATGTTATGTAATGTGCTATGTGATTATGGTTAAGTGTTATTACATGTTTAATTTAATTGTTAAAAAAAATTATTAAAATTTATTATTATTGTTCTGCAGGGTTTACTTACGACTGATTAACTAGAAGGTCCAGATAATCAACTTGAAGGGAAAATGAAAAAGTAACAATACAATTGTGGATGATTTCGCTAAACTTTGAAAGTTAAAACCAAAATAGTGCAAAGTAATTAAGACATATAGAGCTTTATTATTTTTAATTTTTAAGAGAGAAGTCTAGATGATTTTTTTACCAGAAGTTGATACCATCAATTGTAATGGAAATAAAAAATCATGTCACCATTGGTTCTGGATAAATTACCTAAAACCAAATTAATGTAAGTAATGAAGGCATAAATAACTTTATTTTATTTTTTATTTCTATACCATCCAAGTGCAGTGTGTGTTAACATTGTGATTTTTAATCAACAAGGGGTAAGGTCTTTAATAAGATTTATTTACCATTTAAGGTGCAAATAATCAACTTGAAGGGGAATTGAAAAGGACACAACAAGGTTGTGGATAACATAACTAAAACCAAAATAGTGTAGAGGAACGCAGGAATATATAACTATTTTATATTTTTGAGAGAGGACTCTAGCTAAGAATTTTTAGTAGAAGTAGAAATTAATCAACTGTAAGGGAAATAAAAAAGAATACATAACATTTGGTTCTAGATAAATTAAAATAGTAAATAGAAGTGAAGGCATAGATAACTTCCTTTTATTTTTAAAGTGCCAAAGAATGGTGATGTAGGACAGCTTACCTTGCTCCATATCAACTTGTTGATGTTGGGAAGATTACCATTAAAACCGATTTATGTACAGTGGGGTGACATGGGACTCTTCTCAATGTGATTCTATCAAGATGTCAGAAATGGCTAGTTTGGAGAGTAGAAAGATGGATTATTAAGACTAAATTAAATTAATACAATTTAGACTCAAGAAGAATCTCATATAACTCCTTTCTTGCATGGATGTGCTTGGATGAGACTCAAGATAGTAAGAAGAAAGAATAAAGAACTCAGGAGTGAAAAGGATTTTGTCTGCAAAATCTTCAGAGAAAATAGGTTTATATGATTTACTCTATCATGACTTGGTTTCTACCCATTTGGGATATTGAAAGTATCATTCCCTACAACCACACTTTTAAACTCAACACATAAGCTCAAATTTTCATATTCCTGTAGTACAATAGTAGGGATAATTAGTTGTTGATGAATTTAATCCGATTTCTTGTTTTCATGTATTGCAAGAGTGAAGAGGCAATCTATAATATATTAGCA
>VDFB02086081.1:174810643-174829164 GCA_007258455.2 Sequoia sempervirens | reverse complement strand
AAAAGCAAAAATCCGCACACAGCAAATCTAAACTTCGTGATGACAGTAAAAATCCGCATTAAAATTAATGACATTTTCTTTGGAAAGTTTGCATTAAAGATGATAAGCTGTTAAAGCAGCAAAAATTGACAAACAGCAATTTTAAATGGTAACAGCGACCCAAAATCAGTTAAACCGGAATGCAGCGGCAGTTAAATCTGGGAACTGTTGTTTAAAAGTAAATCTAAGCTCTAACAAATATACATACAAACCCATCTACAATTATCAGCTTACCAAACAGCAATTCGGCAAAAATGGCTATCCATAAGCAACATAATTCTTGCAGAAGTAACATATTTTTTCTTGCCTGGGCATTGTTGGCGACGTTTTTCACGTCTGGTGAAGGCAAAATCGAGAACACTGTACACCCAAAAACTGGGGTCATTTTATCATTGCAGGCAGCCGTGAGAGAACTGCAGAAGGCGCAGGCGTTTGCGGTAGCGCTTTCCGACAAGGTGAGCGGAACCCACGAGAGCACGACAACACAGGACTGTTTGCAACTGTTTGAAGACACGTTATATCGTCTCAATGGCTCTCTGAATTCAATCGGGACTTTTCATTTGGAGAAGCAAGCAGCTATGGCGGATGTTCACACATGGCTTAGCGCTGCTTTAACTAATCAACATATGTGTCTCAATGGATTCTCTGGCATGAATTACAATAAAGAAAACAAGAGCAGTATTAATCTCAGTGAAGTCGGGTCGTCTATTTCACTGCAAGCGTTGAAATTGTCGAGATTAATACGCGACTCGCTTGCCTATTTCACTAATTTAGTGTCTAGATCGCCGGCGGCGGCTGGGAAGGGCAGAGTGTTGTTAAATGGAAAGAAAATGAGATTTGGTGAGTGGGTATCGGGGGAACAAAGGAGGCGGGTTTTGCAGTTTAGTCCAGACGTAGTGGTAGCACAAGATGGGTCGGAGGATTACAAAACGATTGGAGAAGCACTGGCGGCGTACGCTCCGCCGAAGGGTAACAAGACGTATTATGTAATTTATATCAAGGCGGGGCAATACTATGAGAACATTGTGATTGGAGCGACATTGAGGAATGTGATGTTGATTGGCGACGACGGTATGAACAAAACTTTGGTGATCGGTAACAAGTACGCTTCTCAAACGCATTCTCTTTATGGCTCTGCAACTTTCGGTACGTACCAATACAGTGTTTTTTTCTGTTTCTTTAAAGATCCGTTTTGTCTGTTATATGAAGTTCCTTTATCTGCGCTTTAAAAAATAGTTATAAAAAGTAGTTATAAAAAGATGTATAAGTATAAAAATTATAAATCTTGGAGACAACTAGGAGTCTCTTAGATGTTTTGAGGACATTCCAGTATCCTCAAAGTCCTAGCGGCATCTCAGAGATAGGACACTGGTGGTGGGATAGTGGCGTTGGTGATGGACTGGTGGGGGGACGTCCCCCAAAGTCCCCAAGTCTCCGAGGTCTAGAAAACACGAGGCTTTTTGAGAGAGATGTGTCCCGTGGAACACTGATATAAACGTTCATAACAATTGTTTTATTTGAAATGTGATACAGTGGTGTGGGGGGATGGCTTTGTAGCCAGAGACATAACATTCGCCAACACAGCAGGGCCTCAAAAATTTCAGGCATTGGCACTTTTAATTATAGCTGACAAAGCAGTCTTGTTCAGGTGTAGCATAGAAGGGTATCAGGACACCCTCATGTTCCACAGCAACCGCCAATTCTTACGCAGTTGCCACATCTATGGTACCGGCGATTTCATCTTTGGCAATTCTGCCGCTGTCATTCAAAAGAGCACAATTCTAGTTAGAAGGCCCCTTGATGGTCAGGCCAACACCATTACCGCCCAGGGAAGGTCAAATTCCCACCAAAACACTGGCATCGTCATACATGCTTGTAAAATAAGGGAAGCTCGTGAGTTACGTGTCTCCCAACAAAAGTTTAAGACATATTTTGGTAGACCCTGGCGAAGATTCTCTCGCACCGTCATCATGCAATCTACTCTTCATAAGTTCATTGATTCTGCTGGTTGGTTGGACTGGAATACCACAGTATCTAATTCGAATACCTTGTATTATGCTGAGTTTCAGAATGTTGGAGCTGGTGCAGATACATCTAAACGTGTGAAATGGTCTGGCTATCATGTAGTCACTAATCCAGTTGAAGCAGAGCAGTTTACTGTTGGGAGTTTTATTGATGGGGATTCATGGATTCCCATATCTGGAATTCCTTTTTATTCAAGTTTAAAAGATGTATGATACTAAAATAACAATGGTTTTAATTTTTCTTAAATACAAATAAATCGTTTTATTGTACAGCTCAAAATAAATTTGTGTTATCATGGGAAAGAAATTATATGCTGAGCAACTTTTCAATAAGATTGTTATTGTATTGGAACATTATTTGTGACTTCAAAGTTATGAATTTTGGCTTCATTAGCCATAATTAAAATAATTTTAAAAAGTTGTATAAAAATAATATGATGTAGTTCTTTAGGTTTTTTAATATTTAAAAAAAAATGGTTTTATGAAATCTATTTTTGATTTTTTTGAAATATAAGGTTTCCTTCTTTTGTTAAGGAATTTAGTTTTTAGATTTAAGATTTGCAAAATGTTTTTTTGGGGTGGTGTTCAAAATTTCTTCCCTTATGTCATTATTCAATTGTGGAACTCTACAATGGCAATACAACATATAGATGGTCAGAAAAAAATAAAAAAATATCTACATTCTATTTTAATGTGCAATGATTTTTTTTATTATTTAAAGCAAATAACATAACAACATTCTATTTTCATTGTTTAACTCAATGATTTTTGTTTTTTTTCATTTGATAATTGCACAATGATTTTTTATTTTTTAAATTTGTTAAGCAAAAAATAGATGTGGTGTATTTTATATAGATTGTGTTAAAGATATATATACTAGTTAAATTACAATTTTATAAAAATCTACATTATATTTTAATGTGATTTTTTTGTTTTTTTAAAGCAAACAACATAACAACATTCTATTTTCATTGTTTAACTCAATGAGTTTTTATTTTCCATTTGATAATTCATTCAATGATTTTTTATTTTTTTTATTTTTTAATGGAAAATAGATGTAGTGTATTTTATATAGAATTATGTTAAAGATATATACTAGTTAAATTACAATTTTTTAAAACTTGCTATAAATTAAAAAAAACTTTTGGAGGGATTTTTTTTTTTAATTTCTTAAAATAATTCTACTTTTCTTAAACAAAATCATAAAAGTCCCAACTTTCTAGAATTTGAAAACTTAAAGTTATAATTTATTCATCACTACAAAATCTATGAAACCACATATTTGTGAGATTTTTGTAAATTCTCATTATCCTCTCAAATATTTTACAAAATTCCATAAAACCAATACTATTTTCTTAAATATATGATTAATTATGATCTCTACAAAATCTCAACTCTTCTTCCTTTCCCTTAACAACTGATTTTGATTTTATTTTTAAAACATTTATTTATAAAAATTATTTATTTTTTAATTTCTTCTCTTTTGATAAATTTTAAAAATAAAGGATTTTCTTAAAACAAATAATAAAAATATAATTATTTCAATTATAAAATTAATTTAAATATTTATTTAGTAATTAAAATTAACTAATAGTTGCATGCATAGGCATGCAATAATCAGCCGATATGGGTCTATTAGAAATTGCTATTCAATGGGAAGAAAGGAAGAAACTTGTTTTTGTAATGCAATGTGAAGAACACATATTCTGAAATATTTGCAATTGTTTGAATGAGTCAAATAAAGGAAACCATGTTAATAATTCAATATGGAAGAATGTGAGGTTAGTTTATAGTAGGAGGTGAATGAGGATAACATTTGTTGAGTACATTGTAATGAAGAGAGATGTTCAAAAATCAATTTATATATTTAAATGGATAATTAGATGGATAGATCAATTAAAGCAAAGTTGTGTGTGCAAAATTATTTTATATCTCTAAATTTAATTGGTGCATTGTACAACATTTTAAAGCCCGCGTTATAGTCTAGTTCTTTATTATTATCAAACAGCAATGCATGGGAGATTAAGAAACATTTGCATAAAGCGGGAAATTGATTTTTTGCATTTCCACATCAATTTATTTTAGTTGGAAATTGATTATGGAAATGTATAATAAAATCATAGGTTGTCTTGATTATTTCCAATGTATCCATTAATTGCAATCTCAAGCAATTAATCATGAGTAATTTTAATTACAATAATTCATTTAAAATGGTTTTAATTAATAATATTAGGACAATGATTTTTTTTAAATATCTTAATAAATTAAATTTGGTAAATTAAATACAATTTAAATTTTCAAATAATTAGTTTCGTTAATAACAATAATTTCTCTCCAAAATTTAAGGTATGATATAATTTTATATGTATTTTAATTTAATAGTTACTAGGCCTAGATGCACATATATATTTGACATTTTTCGCTACGTTAGTCAATCATGGATACTAATACATGACAAACTTGAAGTTGTGGATAAAATAATATTTATAAAAAAGCATGGAACATTAAATAATTCATATTTAAAAAAAAAAAAATTAGTGATCCCCTTAATTACTATAATTGAATAAAAAATAGTCTTTAAAAATGTTTGTCCATAAATTCAGGTATGGCATATTTGTTGCAATGCTTGTGTGGTACTGGATGATTTATTACTTTCATGTTATTTGTTGTGATTATTTCTTATTTGAATATTAGTTATGATAGTTGTGACTAATGTTTTTTTTTTTAAAAGAACTTTAATATATAAATAGTATTTACTCCATAATTTTTTAAATAAAGTCATTATTATCCATGTGGTTTATGGGTTAGTAGTAGTATAATAAAATTGTCACAATTAAAAAGGGCTAAAAATTAGTTCATTACAAGGAAATTGAAAGTAAAAAATATTAGATTTGAAATGATTGATTCTAGTAAAATGATGTTCTATAATCGGTGTATGAACAAAATTAGGACTTATTTAAACCAAAATAATAAATGGATGATCAAATAGAATAAGAAAAAATAGCACTTAGAGAGGAAACATGTGCATAGCCCAATTGAAGACTAACTTACACCATCTTTAATGGAAAATGAATAAACAAGCCTCACGAGAAGTAGACTATGATGGCACTACACATGTTTTGCATTTCTAGAATAATTGAATTGAAAGGTATGCCTTGTTTTGTGGGGAAGCAATGATTTATTTTACTTGAAAAAAGATATTCTACTCAACCGATTGGAATAAAAAAGGAACAATTAAAAGTAACTAAGTATATGTGAAAAAGCATTAAAGACAATGTAAAACTAAAAATAATTAATGGTATTTATAGTTAGTTCACCAAATCTATGTATTGATATGGTAGCATTATATAGTTGGGAGTGATGAACATTTTTTTTGGAGCACCCTTTCTGAAGTAAACGTAAATGTTTTTTGTAAAATCCAATGCATGCACACCAAAGCACTCATGGCCTACAAGGTATGCAGTCACAAGTGTTATAAAATTCATGGAAAACAACATAACTTATAATTTTTTGGCGAATGCCATGAATTTTAAAGTCATGAGAAAAGCCAAGAATTTTCTAACACTTGCCTACATACATTGCAGCCCAAAATTGTTGCTTTTGTTTCTTCATCTGCACCATTTTAAATAAAATACGTGCTACACAAATATCTATCTGATGAACAGTATATCTAATGAGTACAATTATGCAAATTTCCACCTACAAAAGGAACATTCTCATGAGCAAATAATAGTTTCATGTATATGAATTACATAGCATCCCATTCACTACATTCAGTTATCTATCTAGAAAGCTAGATTGTTGGCACAATTACATTCCATTACAAAAAAGTGAGAGAAATAATTAATAATCTTTACAATTGGTTCACCAAATCTATTTATTGATAATAGGAAAGTTGTGTACTTACATGTGATGTTGGTGGTATTCAACAAGAGTGAGCAACATTGGATGAACTTGTTGGACTAGGAAATAATTTGAAATAATTAATTTACAATATACTAATTTCCTTGTAATGTCTATTGTATTTGTGCAATATTATAAAGGAAAAAATATAGATATAGAATAAAATAGGTTAGCATTATTTTTTGTAAATAGAAAGAGATAAAATGGGAGATTTTGAATAGATGGGATACTGGAAAACAATTGTGCATAAATAATCTACTAAAGAAGTTGAAAAGAGAGTTATAGAAACAATGACAAATACAATAAATACAATAGAGTATGTTTTTTGGTGGACAAGTGGATGTGAGAATCTATGTGTCCATGTATATAAGTAGCAAAAAATGTACGATGATAGAATCCAAAAGCACTGAACCCACGCTCGTTGTCCTCCCTACCAAATTGGCATCATGAAGCCTCGTGGGTTGTAGCCAAACCCCCTAGCAAGAAAAGAATGTAAGGTCCATGGAAAATCTCAAGGACTCTTATCATATATCACACAATAAAAAAAATAGAGAAATTCTAAAATGACTATTGGGAAAACACTTAAGAATCAGAAGTAAGTTGAAATCTAGACAATTTACAATACACTAGTTTCCTTCAATGTCTATTGTATCTATGGAACATTAGAAAGGGAAAAATTATAGATATAGAATAAAATAGGTTAGCATTATTTGTTGTAAAATGAAAAATATAAAATAGAATATTTTAAATACATGGGATATTGGTAAACAATTGTGCATAATTAATCTATTGAGCAAGTTGAAAAGAGAGTCATGGAAACAATGACAAATATGATGGATAGAATGGAGTATGTTTTGTGGTGGAAAAGTGGATGTGAGATTTTGTGTCCATGTATATAAGCAGCAAAAAATATATCATGATAGAAACCAAAAGCACTAAACCCACGCTCATTGTCCTCCCTACCATATTGGCATCATGAAGCCTTGTGAGCTCTAGCCAAACCCTCAAGCAAGAAAGGAAAGTAAGGTGCATGGAAAATGTCAATGACTCTTACCATTTATCACACTATAACAAAAATAGAGAAATTTTGAAAAAACTATTGGAAAAACACTTAAGAATCACAAGTAAGAGATGGTTGGAAACCCACATTAAACAAATTGATACAAGGGAAACAATGTCAGCAGATTGTTATGAAAAATGAGGAGAAATGAGCAGTGTGATACATATTGAAACAAGCAAGTTGTGTAACAGTTAGCTTCACAATTGAAGATTCAAGCTACATTATCCATTAGTAAATACTATAGGGAAAAAGAGGAATTATAAAAGATCTATTAGGAAAACAATTAAGAAATCAATATATACAATTTGAATTTAAAAATAATTAATAATATTTACAATTCCTTGATCGAATATATTTCTTTCAAAATGGGAAAGTTTTGTACTTACATGTATTGATGTTGGTTTCAAACAAGGGTGAGCAGCATTGGATCAAGTTGTTGGAGCATGAAATAATTTAAAATAGAGAATTTACAACACACTAAATTTCTTGAATGTCTATTGTATCTATGCAGCATTATAAAGTAAATAATATAGATATAGAGTAAAAGAGCTTACCATTATTTGTTATAAATAGATAGGGATAAAAATGAACATTTTGAATACATGGCATGTTGGTGAAGAGTTGTGTGCATGAAATCTATTGGGAAATTTGAAAAGAGAGTGGAGGAGACAATGAAAAATGCAATGGATAGAATAGAGTTTGTTTTTAGCTTTGAAGAATGTGTCAAAAAATTGTGTGCATGTGTATAAGCAGCAACAAATAGACAATGGTGGAAGGCGGGAGAAATAAACCCATGCTCGGTTCCCTCTTCACCATGCTGCATGAGGAGGGCTTGCAGGCTCTAGCCAAACCCCCCAACAAAAAAGGGAGGTAAGGCCCATCGAAGATTCAGTGGATTTTTACCATATACCACCTGGAAACAAAGTTGTTGTTAAAATAGGTGCTCTCAAACAGGATCTCTAATATTGTACTATTTTTTTTATGTAACAACTTGACGACAAATGATGGAGCTCAAACCTAGAATATATGTGTGTGTGTGTGTGTGTGTGTGTATGTGTATATGAGCCAATTTGCACCCCATGTGTAATTCCCCTTTTTTCCTTTGTCCACCTTAGAAAACCAAGTTCAGAGCCTTAATTCCACCTAAGTCTGCTACTTGCATCACACTTGGTGCTTGTTTTGAGCATCGATGGAGGCATTTCTATCAGGGACGCCCACGCGATGCACCAAAATTCATGTGGCGTGCTTGCATACTTGATAGATTCTCTTGTCTAGAGCCTGCAGAGGCATTACACTTCCCATTGGGGGTTGATTTGTAACACCCTCCTCAGACGACCAACCCAAATATGGTTGTTTCTCTTCATCTCTTCTTCACATCTTCTACCATCTCCTCCCAAGCATTGAGTTCACTCTTTAACTCTCTAGCTCTCTTTGAGCCCTCTCTTAGCTCTCTAGACACTTTACAATTCACAAAAGCAACATCAACACTCCACCACTTTAGTAGAGCAAGTTTGGAACAAACACCATTGCAGTAGAGGCTTGAGTTCCTCTCATTTTCTCCCCCAAGAAGCCTTGAGTGCTCTTGGTGGAGGTGGTAAGCTTTCACTCCTCTCCTCTATTACTTCAAGGTTGAGTAGCATAACACTGTTTTGTAGTGCTTTAGTACTCTTTACTTCATTTCTACTTTTCTCTCTATCTATATGGCTGTCCGTGGAGGTGGGAACACCAAAACAGGGTCTGACTGAGGCAGGCCCCTATACATCCACCCAACAATTTCTCTCTTCCTCTTGTGTGTAGGTATTGAAGACACAAGCTGGGAGCTTCATCACTCGCACAATTGTAAGTATTTATTTCCTTTCTCCTTCTTATCTTTATCAGTTCTACTTCATCTTATTGTGGTTCTATTACATTCTATTACTTTATCATGTTTTAGAAATTCTCAGTAACTAGGATAGAAGTAGTCACTTAGTCATTTTCTAAGATAAACTCACTCTCTTGTCTATACAAGATGCCAATGCGCCTCGGGGACACTAGCATGTCGCGTTGTCATCTATATTCTGCATTGATTTCCTTTGGCCGAGAGCTTGTCAGTTTGTCCAGAAGACCTCTATGACCTACTATTTTAGATTTTGAAACTTTTGCGCTGTTCCATTGTGGTAATATAGGGAAGTTCACCCCGTGAGGCTCTCTAAATGAAGAGAACTCATGAGTAGCGAGTCCCCCTATATTACATTTTGGTGAACCCGACATGAAGAATAGTGTTCTTCGAAAAACTAGGAATTTATTTACCCCTACTTGGTGGGGTCATAACTTTTGACTCGGTCCTCGGTATTTAGAACCGTTTGTACCGTTGGAAAGGTCTCCTAGAGAACTAGTTCAATCTCTAAAATACTAGTGCCTTTGGCGATCAAATTTTAGGGACTAATGCAAGTTTTGAACTCAAATTCCACTCTCGAGACCTCCGAAAAAGTGAATTACTAGAACATAGAAAATACCAAAAAAATTGTAATGGATTTAATATCTTCTTTTATTAGTTCAATTTCTAATTTTGTTCAAAATGTTAATGATTTTCTATTTCATGCATGTGATGGTGAATTGGCTTTTCCTATGTTACTTGGTACCTTTGATCCTTCTCATGAAATTCATCTTATTTCAGAGGATATTTTGTTGCAAGAAGATGAAATCATCAATACCTTTCTTAATTTTACTCTACCTACCCCTCAGTCCAATGCACTCTCTTCTAGAGATGATGCATTCGTGGAGGAATCTCTTACACCTTCCAATGCACTCTCTTCCAGAGATAATGCATTTGCAAATGATGAATCTTTTGGTCACCCCAATGCACTCTCTTATAAAGATGATGCGTTAGAAAATAGTGAATCTCATCTTTGTTCTAATGCACTCTCTTCTAGAGATGATGTTAGCACATGATGAACATCCTTCCATATCTGATTCTCCCTAGATCGATGTTGAGAATTATCCTTCAAATAACTATTCTACTAGCTGTGATGATTCAGTAAATGTGATCTATGTCTCTGTTGCCCCTCAAAGGCCTAAGAGACCAATCATTTATGTGACACCGGCTAGTCCTTCTTCTAAAAGGATTTGTTCTATTGATAGTGACTCTCCTAATCTTTCTAAGGGAGGCTCCATCTTATAGAGCAGTAGCCCATACTTATGAGAATAAAATGAATAAGAAATCAATCCTTCCTCAAGCTCCTAAACCTACGACTAAAGCACCTAGTGGTTACGATCTTGTCGAGCAACCTCAGGTTACTCTAGATAAGATCTCATTGTGGGACTTGCTTCAATCTGCTCTAGTTTATCAAGGTATGCTTCAAGAAGCCTCGTAAAAGATCCTCTTTCCTTCTTCTGCTAGGCCAACGGATGCTAATGCATTGATGGCATGTATTCATGCAGATTCACCAAATATTACATTCTATTTGCAGGAAATCCTATCTTCGGAAGTACATAAGCAAGTAGACCCTCTAATGATTATAGTTAATATTAATAAAATTGGCATTAGATGTACTCTTGTTCATGTTGGTTCAACACTCAATGTATGCAGCATTAATCTATTATGTAAGATTAATATTGACCCATCCTCTCTTAATACTTCTTATGTTGTCCTTCATGGGTTTGATAATGTCGGTCGACAATCCCTAGGCATGATAGTCTTTCCTTTGAAGTTGGGACTCGTTACTATACCTACCCTTGTATATGTTATGGCAAAAAATTTATTGTGTAACCTTCTTCTCAGTAGATCGTGGATTCATGCTATGGGTGCAGTTCCATCTACCTTACATAAATGTATTAAGTTCATTTGTAATAATTGAGTAATCATATTCCTATTAAAAAGGATGATGGGGATCTCATAGAGGAGTATGATCCCCTTTGCCAGAATAATACTCTCCATGGAGATCCTCTTCCTTTTTCTTCTATCTTCATGCCTTCTTCTTCTTCTTGTGAGAAGTAAAACTTCTCTCCACAAGAGAAAGGTTTGCTTCTTGCTCCTCATTCTCTATCTGAGGAAAAGCATATTTTTTTGCAGCTTCTAAAATCCCGCTTAATCACTCTTCCTTCTCCTACATGTAAGAAATCTCACAAGAAAGAAAGGCATTCTTTCTATGCATACCATCGAGTGCTTGGCCATTCTACTAGTGAATGTAAGGACTTGAAAGATAAAATTCAACAACTTCTTGATTTAGGTGCCATCAAACTCCCATTTGATTGATGCACCTGCATTTTCTTAGCATGACAAGTGATATTGAGGTTTACCTCTATCCTGCATGCTCTAAGTGTCTTGTGTGGTTCTCCTCCCTTGTATGTTGGGGGTAGTGATAACTCACTCTAGAGATGTGTGTCCTTCTTAAGGTCCCCTCTCTTCGCTCTCTCTTTCAATTGAATTATCCCTTGTGTGGACCCATTTTCTCTTTTGAAGGGTTCTTGAGGGACCTCTTTGAAAGCCTTTCTTTCGAATGAATTCATTGTGTCTAGCTTGGGGGTAACCTGACTAGACCTCCTTTTCAAATAGTGCATCCCTTGAGTGGACCCATTTTTTTTCATGTTGGGTTCCCAAGGGACCCCTTTGAAAGTTTTACGGTCTGCGTGATCGGCTGCTTTTAGGCACGCTCTATCTGCAGGTAGATGTGTCATCACTTTAGACATGCCCTATCTGCAGGTAGACGTGTTGCCGCTTTAGACACATTCTATTTGTGGGTAGACATGTCACCACTTTAGACATGCTCTATCTGTGGGTAGATGTATTACCACTTTAGACATGCTCTATCTGCAAGTAGACATGTCACCATTTTTTACATGTTCTATCTACGGGTAGATGTGTCACCACTTCTTGACTCTGCGGAGTCTTCTTCCTTGGGGTTTTCTTCATGTGAGAGTTTTTGAAGGATACCTTCCTTGCAGGTCTACGGGTCTATAAGGCACTTTCTTAGCTTCTTCCATGTGAGAGATCTTGGGGGATGCCTCCTTATAGGTCTGCAGTTCTATGAGGTGCTTACATTCTTACTCGGTGATACGGGTTTCCTCCTTGAGTGGGGTTTGCTTTTATCACCTCTTTTGTGGTGCAGGTTCTACTCCTGAGCAGGTTTTGCTTTTACCATGTGCTTTTTTCATTTCTATCTTTCTCTTCTCTTGTATATACCAAATCAAATATCTGCATCTTCATCCTAAATATATACCTTTCATTTCTTCATCTTAAAGTTCTTCTATGAAATTTGGGGACAACACATAGTACTGAGACAACCTTTTACATTAAGGTCTCTTTACTCTGCTGACTTGAATCCTTTAGCTCTTTATGCCCTAACATTGCTATATGTTGCAGGTTCTTCTTGTCTAATGTATTATCTTCTTCCTCAATGGTTCAAGTATACATTTCTAACCTTAATCTTTCTTGATCTAATTTATCGAGCACTCATCAGTATTCATGCTCGCTAAAGTGGGGGAAAAATGTATAAAAGCAAATTTGCACCCCATGTGTAATTCCCCTTTTTTCCTTTTTCCACGTTAGAAAACCAAGTTTAGAGGCTTAATTCCACCTAAACCCACTGCTTGCATCACACTTGGTGCCTATTTTGAGCGTAGGTGGAGTGTTTCTATCGAGGTTCCCATGCAGTGCATAGACATCCACACAATGCGCTTACGTCCCTAATAGATTCTTGTGTCTGGAGCTTGCAGAGGCATTCCACTTCCCATTGGGGGTCAATTTTCTAATGCCCTCCTCGAACAACCAACTTGAATATGGTCGTTTCTCTTCATCTCTTCTTCACATCTTCTACCATCTTCTCCCAAGCATTGAGTTCACTCTCTAACTCTCTAGATCTCTCTAAGACCTCTCTTAGCTCTCCAAACACTTTACACTTCACAATGTTAGCAACATCAACACTCCACCACTTCAGTAGTGCAAGTGTGGAACAAACACCATTGTAGCAGAGGCTTGAGTTCCTCTCATTTTCTCCCCCAAGTAGCCTTGAGTTCTCTTGGTGGAGATGGTAAGCTTTCACTCCTCTCCTCTATTACTTGGTTGAGTAGCATAACATTGTTTTGTAGTGCTTTAGTACTCTTTACTTCATTTCTACTTTTCTCTCTATCTAGATTTGGCTGTCTGTGGAGGTAGGAACACCAAAACCAGGTCTGACTAAGGCAGGCCCCTATACATCCACCCAACAATTTCTCTCTTCCTCTTATGTGTAGGTATTGAAGACATGAGCTGAGAGATTCATCACTCGCACGGTTGTAAGTATTTCTTTCCTTTCTCCTTCTTATCTTTATCAGTTCCACTTCATCTTATTTTGGTTCTATTGCATTTTATTACTTTGTCATGTTCTAGAAATTCTCGGTAATTAGGATAGAAGTAGTCACTTAGTCATTTTATGAGATACAATCGCTCTCTGGTTCGTACGATACGCCAGCGCACCTCGGGGACACTAGTGTGTCGCGCTGTTGTCTATATTATTCATTGATGTCCTTTGGCCAAGAGCTTGTCAGTTTGTCCAAAAGACCTCTGTGACCTGCTATTTCAGATTCTAAAACATCTGGGTTGTTCCATTGAGGTAATATAGGGTAGTTCGTCCCATGAGGTTCTCTGAATGAAGAGAACTCGTGAGTAGCGAATCCCCCTATATTACAGTATGTATGTATAGATATGTATATATATATGGTTTCATACCAGAGAACTGTACGAGTTGCTTGTTCTGTGTCTATTTGATAGAATATTGGAGGGTTTTAAAACTGTTGTGCTCTAGTATCTATGAGTTGTATATATGTATGTATGTATGTATGTATGTATGTATGTATGTATATGTATATATATATGTATGTATATATATCTATATGTATGTATGTATATATATATATATGAATGTATATGTAAATATATATAGCGGTGTTGGTTTGATAGTAGAATATTCTAAAAATCATTGGCTTCGGCTCCGTGCTTGGTTTGATAGGGGGTCATTCTAAAAATCGACGGCTTTAGCTCTATTCTATAGCAGATTGAAGGGTTTGAAAACTATTGTTCTCTACAATCTATAAGTCATTTTACATGGGTGTTTTGTATAAATGATTTATTTTTTGTTTATGTTAAAAATGTTGTTGTTCGGAAACTATAAGCCATTTTACATGGGTGTTTGGCATTATTTTTTTGTATGGATGGAGAAATAACAGTTAAATCTTCTTTCTTTTGTCAAAAAAATATGGTTAGGGTTAGCAAGGGAAAGTATACTCTGAAACGTGGCAGAAAATATATTCATTAGGTTGCATTTTCAAAAGAGTCATTGTGGTGTTGATTTGATAGTAGACTATTGTAAAAATTGTGCCTCCATCTTTGTTTCAAGTTCCCCATAACAAACTGTTCTTCATGATACTCTTTTCCCCAATTCCCCATAGTAGACTCTTCATTATTGTATATTACTTAAGAATCATAGGTAAATGAAAGATCATTGAAAACCCACAGTAAACATATTCATACAAGAGAAACAATGTATGTAAGGGTTGAGCTATCAATTGAAAATTTGAACTACATTCTTTGGTAGTAAACCCACACTAAACAAAATTTGTGAAGGGAATGGGTGGCAATAACTTATGCAAAATGGGTATAATAGCACAAAGTTAATTGGAAATTTGAGCTACATCACTTGGTAGAGAATATTATAGAAAAATAGAGGAGACTTTCCTGGGTTTTTTTATGACAATGTGGAGCTTACCTCTTGAACAAAATATGTTGTTAAATGTGCCTCATTGGTTGATAAGAGTTGCAAAAAAAATATGAATTTAGAATTGACAATGAACTATTACATAGACTGGTTGTTTTGTATTAATATGTTTCATGATATTCTTTTTCCTCATCTATTTGAAGGGACTTGCAATAAATTATTCTATTGTTCTTGTAAGAACAATTGTTTTCAATTTTTAAAATTCTAAATTTTTTGACGTGGTTTTTTTTTTTGGATGGAACATGTTATATGCCTTGTATCATTATGTTTCATTATGTAATCTTTTTCTCTCATCTGTTTCAAGTTCATAATAATAGAGTGTTCTTCATGATATTTTTTTTTTCAGTTTCCCATAACAAACTATTCATTAACGTAGTTTCCCTCATCCATGCTCCATAATATTTTAAAGTTGATTTATGATCATCTATTATGTTGTTGTGGTTCTTAAGTATTTTCCTAATAGTTTTTTTAGAATTTACCTATTTGTCTATAGTGTAGATTGAATTTCATAGGTAAATGACAGATGATATAAAAACATACACACACCAAAGAAATTGAAAGCAAGCCAAAGGTTTCCATCCATTTGGAATTTACGTGTTATTGTTAAATGTTATTCCAATACATCTTACAACTGTTACTTAGGCTACTTGCCTTATAAGAATCTATTGCATCGTACAACAACAGTAGGATTCATTAACCCTGATGTGAGCAAAAACTTACCATGCTCTTTCTGCACATGAAGGCAACGAGCTCAACCACCACCAACCCTTCTTTCCAATTTCACTTTTTGTCTATAATATTTAGTACCGAATAAGTGTTGTTCCAACACCTCTTATACAATTAGTGTATTTGTCTTCAATATATATACACATATCTATTTGTCAATGTTTCCAATCATTTATTTTCACATATAGTTCACATTGTATGTATATATGTATGTATGTATGTGTGTGTATATATATACATGTATGTGTGTGTGTATATATATATATACACATATACATGGACTGTTGATGGTTTTTAACAAGGAAAATTTGCATTGGATCGAGTTGTTGTTGGACCATGGAAGTATTTCAAATATACAGTTTACAATAGACTAATTTTGTTGAATGTCCATTGTATCTATGTAGTATTATAAACGAAACAATATCAATATACAATAAAAGAGGTTAGCACTATCTATTCTAAATAGGAAGAGATAAAATGAAATATTTTGAGTACATGCCATGTTGGTAAAGAATTGCCAACAAGGGATATATTCAGGAAGTTGAAAAGAGAGTTGTGGGAAGAATATGAAATGCAATCGATAGAATAGAGTATGGTTTTCGTAGGCTAGCACATCAAAAATTTGTGTGTCCTTGTATATAACCAACAAGAAATATATGGCATTGGAATTCAAAAGCTCTAAATGCAGAGGCAGTCTCCTCCCAACCATATTCACATCATGAAGCCTCAAAGGCTCTAGCCAAACCCCCAAGGAAGAAAGGCACAGTTATTGTAAATATTATTCGCAAAAAGGGAAATAGTATTGAATTTCTTGAAACATAGATATATATATATGTGTGTGTGTGTGTATTGAAACCCCCCTTTCATACTTAAAATATAGATATAGACAAAAATATATATCCATATATATAGGCCAAGACCACTATGACTCATTTCATAATACAACATCAATTGATATATACACATGTATGTTTAAACTTGCCTCATCTATTTCAAGCTTCCTCAAACAAACTATTGAGGCTTGCTTATGATAGCTGCATAGCTTCCTACCTACATATGCTAGTAGTGGTGCAGCTGGTTGCATTGATATGCAGAAGTAGAAGGTAAGTGTCTACCCGTGTGAGCATTTTTTATTACACAAGCCAACTCTTACATAGACTGCTTTTCTTGTATCAATATTCTTGATGAGGGTGCAACTCGAGACAGAAAATAACCCACAAACAAGAGAATAATTTTATTATTAAGAAAATGGAGCTTCTTACATGCAGAGGATCTCAAATCCCCAAGTTCTACAACACATGCAAGTTACAGAAAGCTACAAAATCACCCTTTCGCAATATGCGAGCTTTTCCCCAAAAAGCTACCCAAAAATTAGAAACCCGACCATAAATAGAGCTCCTCTTTAGTTTGGAGCCAAAACAACATTCAAATTTGAGTTTAGGCGGTTTGGCGCCGAAAAATTACAACTTGAAGTTCAAATTTCAAAAGAACATTTGCAATTGTATCTTCTAGAAAGTGCACCAACTTCTCGGGGCCATAAATTTTGATCCAAGACTCCGATTCGCGAACCGTTTGAACCGTTGGAAAGATCTTGAAGTCAATAAAGTGCTCAAAATTTTCTATGTCAATTTTGGCAAGTTTCGGGGCCATTTTGGGAACTCTAAGTGCCTCAAATCTAACTTGGAAGATTTTCAAGTGCAAATCTAGGAAACTAAAACTGCAATATCTTTCAACCCAGGAATAGAAAATAAAAACTATAAATTGATAATTTCATTATGACAAAAAGGGTATCCAAAAATGTAAAAATATGTAAAAACTGAGAAACTTGAAATTTAACTATTTTTGGGTGATGCAAGATTGCCCTTACACCACAAGATGCTCCTACATCAATTTTTTAGGGTAATTTGAGAAGTGACCTGTCACATCTCAGATGGTTGAGGAAAACCCAACCGGTCAACCACTGCCTTAGATAGCCAGGATGAATCTTCCATAGGCCTTCCTCTCCATTTCACTAGATATTCTTCATACTGCCTATTTCTGGTACTCCTTCCCACATGACTATCCAAGTTTGCTTCAATCTCCTCCCTTTCTGAAGTAGGTGTTGGAATGCCATATTGCCCTATTGCTTGTGCTTCCTCTGTTCCACCTTCATGATACTCTGTCAAATCTGAAATGTTGAACACAAGGGAAATGTTGATTCCATCAGGCAACTCTACCTCATATGCATTCCCTAAGTCATGCCTCTTCAAAATCTTACAGGGACCGAATTTCTTCATCTTTAATTTGTTATAGGTTCCCATAGGAAACCTTTCTTTCCTCAAGTGGACCATTACTTCATCGCTAGTCTGAAACTCCTTATTCCTCCTTTTTTGATCTTCCTTAGCCTTATATTGCATATTCATCTTATTAATGTGTTCTCATACCTTCTCATGTATATTCTTGATGTGCTCTGCAAAATCTTCGGCTTCAGCTTCTTCTCTTGGTCCATCTTCCTCAATTCTAGAGTTGTTCTAGGGCTACCTCCACACACAATCTGGAACGGTGATCTACCAATGCTTCTATTGATGAGAATTATTGTAAGAAAAATTCTACCTAGGGTAAGATCAAGTCCCATCCCTTGGGTTTATCTCCTACCAAACATCTCAATAGGTTACCTAGACTTACATTAACAACCTTTGTTTGCCCATCTATTTGTGGATGGTGTGCAGAACTGAACTTCAACTCTGTCTTCAACTTCTTCCACAAGGTCCTCCAAAAGTACCCCACAAATTTGGTGTCACGATCTGAAACAATACTCTTTGGCAGACCATGTAGCCTCACCCCCTCTTTGAAGAACAAGTCAGCAATGTGGACTGCATCATGGGTCTTCTGACATGGAATGAAATGTGCCATCTTCAAAAACCTATCAACCACCACAAATATTGAATCATTCCCTCGTTGTGTCCTTGGAAAACTAAGAACAAAGTCCATACTTATATCCTCCCACGACCTCCTTGGTACAGGTAAGGGTTGATATAAGCCTGTATTTTGGCTCACTCC
>VDFB02086081.1:174745067-174810136 GCA_007258455.2 Sequoia sempervirens | reverse complement strand
GTTCATTGAACCCAACCACTTCAATCTGCATATTTGTCATCAATGTATACCTCCTACTTAAGGCATCTGCAACCCTATTTGACTTCCCACTCCTATGTTTCAAAACAAAGGTATAACTCTGCAAAACTCTACCCATTTCATATGCCTGCGGTTAATTTTCCGACTATTTGAATTAACGCAGGGCACGATGATCGTTATATAGAACAAATTCCTTCAACAACAAATAATGTCTCCATTTCTTTAGTGCTTGAACTATTGCATAAAATTCCTGATCATATACAGAATACTTTCTCTTGCATCATTTAACTTTTCACTAAAATAGGCAATGGGCTTACCTTCTTGGCTCAACACTGCTCCAATGGCACAACCACTGGCATCACAATCCACCTGAAACACCTTGTTGAAATGTGGGAGGGCTAGAACAGGTTGCTCTATTACCTTCTGCTTTAGCAGTTCAAAACTCTTTGCTGCTCCAGTGCTCCACTTGAATTTTTTTCTATCCCCTCTCATTGTTTCAGTCAGGGGTCCACAAATACTACTGAAGTTTCTAATGAACTTTCTATAAAAACTAGCCAAACCATGGAAAGATCTCACCTCAGTAGCAGTTCTTGGGGTAGGCCATTCCAAAATAGCCTTCATCTTCTCTAGGTCCATCTTGAGACCTTCTGCTGAGACAACAAACCCCAAGTACACTAACTCCCTCTTCACAAAACTACACTTCTTCAGATTATTCAACAATTTCTCTTCTCTTAACTTCTCAAAGGCTCTCTGAATATGCATCAGATGCTCATCCAACGTCTTATTGAAAATCAAAATATCATCTAAATACACAATAAAAAAAATTCCCAGAAATTCTTTTAGTACCTCATTCATGAGCCGCATGAATGTGCTCGGTGCATTGGTTAGCCCAAAAGGCATGACTAACCACTCGTACAGGCCCTCTTTGGTCTTGAAGGTTGTCTTCCATTCATATCCCTCTTGAATCCGGATCTAGTGATATCCACTCTTGAAATAAATCTTTGTGAAGTACTGAGCTCCACTCAAACAGTCCATCAGGTCATCCATCCTTGGCAGGGGAAATCTGTACTTGATTGTTATCTTGTTTATGGCTCAGGAATCTGTACACATCCTCAACTCCCCATCCTTCTTTGGTGCTAGTACTACAGGTACTGCACATGGACTCAAAATCTTCCGTATCAAACCCTTTCTCAACAACTCTTGAACTTGCCTGTTCAACTCCTCATTTTTTGTTGGAGTCATTCTATGAGCTACCTTATTTGGCAAACTAGCTCTAGGAATCAAGTCAATCTGATGACTAATCTTCCTTATGGGTGGTAAACCCTCAGGTACATTATCAGAAACAATATCCTGAAACTCATCCAACATCCCATAAACTTCTTCTAGAACCTTCTCACTATCCTCCTTACTCTCTCTAGGAATCAATGCATAACACACACACTCATGCTTCATACTTTCTAAAAAAATTCTTCCATCTACATAACAAATTCTAGCACTACTACATACCTTTTCTTCGGTATCCTTTAGGGGTTTCAACTTGTGATGAACCCCATACTTTGTCAAAGAATAAGTGTTTGCATGGCCATCATGTCTAGCTCACCTATCGAACTGCCACGGCCTCCCCAATAACATGTGACATGCATCCATGGGGATGATATCATAGAGTACCTCATCATGGTAGCTCATGATCTTGAACTTTACTAGGCACTGCTCATTGACCAAAACTTTGTGTTCTTTCTGCAACCAGGCAATCTGATACAGATGCAGGTGTCTTTCCCTCTTCAGCTTCAACTTTGTGACCATCTCTTCTGACACCAGATTATCGGTGCTCCCACCACAATAATGACATCACAACATTTTCCTTCACACTTGCACCTTGTGCTAAATAGATTCTTCCTCTATTCTGGTTCCTTTTCCTCAATCACCAGGGTTCTCCTAATCACTAGGGCTTCTCCCCTTTCAGCATCATCTGAATGTTCAGATTGGGCCTCCTCATCTGCATGCGCAACCCTTCCATGACCTTATGGCCATTTTTTTCCCATCCTTGGTTTTGTGGAACTTCATAGGCTTGATTCCCTTCTTCACCACATTGGAAACACATTCCTTTGAAACCACCTCTTCCAGATCCTTGTCCATATCTCCCTTGTCCTCTACCTCTTTGATCACCACTGTTTGATCACAAGGGCGGTAGAAGTTGTCATTCCTTTGGCTTTGGCTGGTACCCACATCTTCACTTTTCTTTTCATCATCATTTCAGCTTCCTGAAGGTCTTCCACTGCCCCTTCCACTTTGACCCCCTCGTCCTTTTTGCTTTCCATCAAATATTTTGTTTAGCTTCTCTTCCACTTTCAGAGCAAACTAATACACATCCTCAATGGTGGTCATTTTGACTAGGCTTAACTCCTCCTGAATGCTCGGTTGTAACCCATTAAGATATCAGGCTACCTTCTCCTTATTGGCCTCTGTGTGGCCCGTTCTGATGATTATCTTGTGAAAATCTTCAATATATTCTTTCCCAGATCTGCTTCCTTGCTTCAACCCTTGCAATTTCTTCAATAGATCTAACTCATAGTCCATTGGTATGAACTGCTTCTTCAGTTTCTCTACCATGTGATCCCATCTGGTGATATTTTCTTTTCTTCTTCAATTCCTTTCCAACTGGACCTCTTTCCACCAAATACTGGCTTGGCCCTTCAACTTCATTTTCACAAACTTAACCTGATTTGGGTCCTCTATTTCCTCATACTCAAAATATTCTTCTAGCTCGTTGATCCAGTCGATCAACTCTTCCAGGTTCAGACTTCCATAATAACTAGGGACTTCTGCTCTGGGTTGAAATGGCCCTTATTAGCCGCATTTGGTCTTGATCAATTGCTTCTTCTTCCTCTTCTACATTTCAACCTTCTTCCTCTCCTTCATCCTCACTTTCCTCCCTCAGGTTTAACCCTCTTCTCAACTGCTCTTGTAATGCATCAATCTGTCTTTGGAGGGTTGCCAGTGCATCTCTTCCACCAACATTTTTTCCACCTCGACCACCTCTGGCACCACCATGCCTACCAGGCATCACTCTTGGAGGCATATTTCTTGACCTCGATCCACAACCACGGTCCTAGTGTGAACTGCCTCATGATTCGGCGATCTGTCCACACGCTCAAGAAAACCTACTCTGATACCACTTGATGAGGGCACAACCTGAGACTTAGAAAATAACCCACAAATAAGAGAATAATTTTATCATTCAGAAAATGGAGCTTCTTACATGCAGAGGATCTCAAATCCCCAAGTTCTACAACACATGGAAGTTACAGAAAGCTACATAATCACCCTTTCGCAATATGCGAGCTTGTCCCCAAAAAGTTACCCAAAAATTAGAAACCCACCCATAAATAGAGTTCCTCTTTATTTGGAGCCAAAACAACATTCAAATTTTAATTTAGGTGGTTTGGCGCCGAAAAATTAGAACTTGAAGTTCAAATTTCAAAAGAACATTTGCAATTGTATCTTCTAGAAAGTGCGCCAACTTCCCGAGGCCATAACTTTTGATCCAGGACTCCTATTCGCAAACCATTTGAACTGTTGGAAAGGTCTCGAAGTCAATAATGCGTTTGAAATCAATGTAGCCAATTTCAGCAAGTTTTGGGGCCGTTTTAGGAACTCTAAGTGCCTCAAATAACTCATAAGATTTTCAGGTGCAAATCTGGGAAACTAAAACTGCAATATCTTTCAACCCAAGAATAGAAAATAAAAACTGTAAATTGGGAATTTCATTATGATGAAAAGGGTATCCAAAAATGTAAAAACATCTAAAAACTGAGAAACTTGAAATTTAACTATTTTTGGGTGATGCAAGATTGCCCTTACACCACTGGATACTCCTGCATCAATTTTTCATGTGGGTTTCAATCATCTGTCATGTATCTCTAATTCTTAAAGTTTTTTCCTAATAGTTCTTTTACAATTTCTCTATATCATGAAACATATTGATAGAAGATAAGCAATATATGTAACAGTTGGGTTTTCAATTCAAAATTCAAGCTACATTATTTGGCACTAAATATTATAAACAAATAGGGAAACTATAAAAGAGTTTTTTGTGCATTTAATATCCTTTGTTTTTTGCTTGGCATCACAACAGTGTTGGTTTGATAGTAGGCTATTCTAAAAATCGTTCGCTCTACCTCTATTTTATAGCAGATTGGAGGGTTTTAAAATTGTTGTGCTCTAGAATCTGTGAGTTGTACAAATATATATATATATATATACACACACACATACATACATATACAGGTATATGCATATATATACCTACATATTTATACATATATACATACATATAGTCTAAATTGGAGCTGCATTATTTAGCATTAAATATTATAGAAAAATAGGTAAATTGTAAAAGAACTATTAGGAAAACACCAGAGAACCACAAGAATATATATATATATATATATATATATATATATATATATATATATACATTACTGTTATATGCATTTTGTACTACAAAAGCTTTGTATAAGAAAATTTCCATAACTATGGTTTGCAGCTTGTACTCTCCATATATTAAACTTCAATATAAAATTTGTTTTAGATGATCTTCCATTTGAGAGACTCTAAAATAGTTGTTACAAAAATACTTGAGAATCACAGGTAAATGATAGGTGGTCAAAAAACCCACATCAAATACAAGTTTAAGAGAGGTAGGAAAACATACACATGCCAAAAAAATTATAAAAAAGGAAAATGGTTCCTATTCATATCCCATTTACATGTGAATCTAATGTAAGTTGTACAAATGTATATATATATATATATATATATACATATAAATAAAAGTATATGTATATATATATGTATACATATACATATACATATATATATACATGCTCTAGTTCCCCGTACCAAACTGTTCATTATCATAGTTTTCCTTTTCTATTCTTGATATTTAAAGTTCTATTTAATGTGGGTTTTGAAACATCTCTCATTTTCCTCTGATTTTTAAGTGTTATTCTAATAGGTCAGTGAAATGCACGTATAGATTTGAGTTTGCAGCATATTCTTGCTTACCAGAAATTCTATCACTGTCTAGGCAAGGTGCAACAACGAATTCTATGTAACAGTTGGCTTGTCAATTCAAAATTGAAGCTACATTATTTTCCAATAAATATTGTAGATAAAATAGAGAAACTATAAAAAAACTATTAGGGAAAACACTTAAGAATCAAAGGAAGTGTTGGAGATGTCCCGAGCGGTGGTGATGTGACCTGGTGTTTTTATTTTCTATGGCACTATAGAGCTTTGTAATTACGTGGGTTGGCATTGGTGGAGTTAGTGTCCTTGATACACAGAGGCTGAGTGGTAAGTTTTTTTTGATGTGAGGGTTAATGCATTCTTCCATTGTTGTACAATGGGGTCGGACAAAGTAAATGCAAGCAGATGAAGTAAATGGAATATTGAATTGCATAGCATGGCAAAGTATACTTTGATTAAGTTGCATTGTCGAAACAACCATTGTGGTGTTGGTTACATATATATACATGTGTACATATATATATATATATTTATATGTATACACACACACACACATATGTGTAATATAAATATATATACATGTGTATATATATGTACATATGCATAAATATATGTATCTATGTTATACTAATAGTTATGTTACAATTTCCCTATTTCTCTATAATATTGAATGTCATATTTAATGTACCTCCTCTTATACAATTACTCTATTTGTTAGCAAACTAAAAACAATGTGGGCACCATATTAAAATCAAAAGCATGGGAGCTCAATGAATGTGCAAATATATATATATACAAACACAGGAAAAAATTACGTTCATATTTGCAAAACAAAAGTCTTAGATAATCTATGTGCATCCATACCTTGTGGGTGCAACTGGATGTAGTATGAATAGAAGAAAATAAGGTCGGCTCTCCACCCTGCCATATCAGGCCATCTAGGCTCATGGGCTATCACCAAACCCCTGAGAAAGAACATATACCTTGAGAATTCTCTTTAGTTGAAAGCAGTGTTATACATTTTGAAAAATATATATAGTTTTATTATTTATGACAAACAATTTGACATGTAGTCATGAAATAAGAGACAACACCATATTAAAATCAAAAGCATGGGAACTCAATGAATGTGAAAATATATATATGTGCAAACACAAGAATAAATTGCATTCATATTTGTAAAACAAAAGTCTTAGATAAGATGTAGGCATACCTTCTAGGTGCAGCTGGATGTAGTATGAACAAAAGAAAAGAAGGCCATCTCTCCACCCTCCCATATTGGGTGTTGTAGGCTCATTTCCTATTACCAAACCCTCAAGCAAGAACATACACTACCCACCACTATGATCAATGGTGAAGCCAATGTTTGGGCACCTAAGTTTGTTCTTTCTAGATATTTGATTGTGTTTGAGTTTTTTCATCCAAAAATAGAAACACAATCAAATATCCAAAAATAAAAAAGCTTAAGCATTATATATTGTGGAAATCTCATAGCATTAGCCTAAGAATTTTCTTTAGTTGAAATCAGTGCTATACATTTTTTAAAATATATATAGTTGTACCATTTCTGACAAATAATTTGATATGTAGTTATGAAATAAGAGATGGAATAAAGGACATGTATAGCCTTACCTTCTATATAAATAGAGCATAGTTGTAGCTTGCACACCGTGCCAAACATGTGATCACAAAGCTATTTAGTATTGTGGAGATGTGCAGTTACAGTTCAAAATTTTTGCAATCTAAAATGGTGTCAATCAGATATAGTTAGTCACAAGGAAAATTTCAAGTTTTGTATGGTTCAAACATGTGTAATTGGTAGACAATATCTAAATTGCATTCATATTTGCAAAACAGAATCCTTAGCATCCCATAGTGAACATTAAAAAGCCAACACATAATAAATAGAACTTAAAAACATGGAGAATAGAAGAGGTGAACTACAATAATTAATATTTTGTTATGAGCAAGTGGATATTGATACAACACAAGCAATCTATGTAGCAGTTGGCTTGTCAATTCAAAATTCAAGCTAGATTATTTGCCACTGAATATTGTAGAGAAAAATGAGAAGTTGTAAAAGAACTATTTTTTTTAAGTTTCAAAATTTTTGAATTTTGTAGATTGGTATAAAGTACAAATATGACATTCACCTGTACCTTTGCATTGCTTTCAATTTTTTTTGCTCTGTGTATGTGTTATTTGGTTTGGATGGAACATGTTATATGTATTCTATAAATATGTTTCATCATATTCTTTTTTCCTCATCTATTTCAAGTTTGTGGTAAGAAATTGTTCTTCATGATATTATTCTTTTCAATTCCCTGTAACAAACTATTCACAATTGTAGTTTTCCTCTCCTATACTCCATATTTTAAAGTTGTGGGTATGTGCAGGATCATGATGGGCCAAAAAGTGGCAATATGATGGGTATGTGGCTGATGACCTTTTTTTAACCCAAAATTGATGAAATGAAAAGAGTTTTTAAAGGAGATTCTCAGCTTTCCACCAATATAAATTATGCTTTACTTTGAATTTAATAAGTAATTATTATTAAATTTCTATTCAAATTATGACTAAAGTCCTGATTGATAGGCTGATTGAAAAACATCTATAGCTTTCAACCAATACTACATTTTTTGAATCTAAAACATGTGTCACATTCTATTCTTTGCATACTATAGGATTAAAAAAAGAAAAATTGAATTTCATGAAGTTTTGACCAAGTTAAAGTGGTCAGACATACCAATTTTTTTATATTTTTAAAAGTTGTCATAAAAAATTCATAATTAATTATTTACTTGGAAAAAAGTTACAAAAAAATATGCATCACATTGATATATGAGTCTTATACTTATATCTAAAATATAATAAAAAAATATTATCATTTTATTGTGGTTAGGGTGGTTAGACAGACACCTACTTCTTTTTTTCCTCAGAAATTTAAATACTACTGCATTGAAATTTCAAATTTTTACCAAATAGATTTCTTTTTTTAAAACAAACCTAGTATTTTAGAAACTACATTCTTACATATTTCTGAAATAATATAGATAACTTATTCAAATTTTTATGTCAAGTTGCCTAACTCTGATTTTTCTAATTTTTTTGCCACTTAAGGGCCTATTTTTTCCATGATGAACCTGCACATACCCTTGTATTTAATGTGGTTTTTCTTCTATAATATTTAGTAGCAAATTAGTATTATTATAATACCTTTTATACAATTCTCTATTTTTCTTCAATATTTACCACCAAAGGACTTAGCTTGAATCTTGTATCAATATGTTTCAAATTTTGTTAGCTATGTATAAGTTTAAAGAGATGGGCAAGGTTTTATTTACATAAAAAAATTTAGAATCATAGCATATAATTGTTGTCATAAGATAAAGAAAATAGGTATCATCATAAAGAACAAGGTTTAAATAGTTCAATTAGGAAGCTAAAAAGATAGCTCTATAAGCATGGATAAATGCAGTCAGCAAAATACAATATGTTGTCAATATGTAGGAGCGAATGTATGTCAGTGATAAGGAAAACCACAAAATTAATGCTTATTCTCCTCCCTGCCATATTGACATCTTGAAGCCTCATGGGCTCTAGTCAAACCCCCAAGCAAGAAAAGTATGCAAGGCCCATCAAAAATTCAATGGAGCCATATCATATATCACACAATGGTGAACCAGGGGAAATTTTGTTGTTTCCATATATGATGTCCTATATTGCACTATGTTTTTTTGTGTAACAACTTTAAAAATATGGACATGTTGATAAAGAGCTGCGTAAAATAGACGTATATGTAACATGTCATCGACATGATGACCATGAGGGAAATCCAACGTATGCACACCAAAGCACTCCTGGGTTGCAGAACATGTAGTTGGAAATGTTTGAAATCCATGGAAAACAACAAAACTGATGATTTCTTGGAAAATTCCCTCAATTTTAAAGTCATCATAAATGCCACAAGTTTTCTAAAATTTCCCTGTACACTTTGTAGGCCAAAATAGTTGATTTTTGTTTTTTCATCCCCATGATTTTAAGGGAAATATCTACTTCGCAAATATTTATCCAATGAACTACATATCCCATGACTACAATTATGCATATTTCCACCTACAAAAGTATCATGCTCATCAACAAAGAACAATTAAAATTGCAATTAAATCTTCTTTCTTTTGTCAAAAAAATATGGTTAGGGTTAGTAATTTTTAGATATTTAGTGTTATTCTAAAAGCTCTTTTATAGTTTCTATATTTTTCTATAATATTTAGTGTGAGGTGATGTAGCTCAAATTTTCAGTGAAATGTGTGGGGTTAAGAGAAAAGTGCAATAATGCAATACATTTTTTTTGGATTCTTAGAATAAATGAATAAATCTATTGAAGAACAAATATATGGCATTAAAAGCCAAAACACAAAGTAAGAATTTGCATACACATGTATCTATGTAAGAACAAATATATGGTGTTTATTATTTTAGTTATCTCTGTGCATCTTTTTCGTTACACCCATTAACATAGGAGAAATTGTAGATTAGCATAGGAGTGATTGCATATATATGTAAATGCACAGGGTTAGTGTGAAAGCATAAACATATTAGCGATAAAATTAGTTTGGTGGTTGTTCAGTATTATTCTTTCCTATATCTCTTTTATTTGTTCAATTTATTTGTTTGAAGTTTCCACCAATATTTTTGCAAGCCCAACCATGAATAGGATTTATCGTGCCATAGCTCCTTTATAATTTCTCTATTTGTCTATTTTTGTTGCACTGTGAAAGGAGCCATAGTGGTCTTGGTCTATATATATGCATATATATTTCTACCTCAGGTGTTGGTCACATTTCTTTTTTCAAGCCTAGTGCAAATGAAGAACCTAGTTCTAGCAAAGAAATTGTTGTTACACCTTGTTTAGATACTGATAGAGTTTCAGTTTGGAGCATATTCAAGCATGCTTGAAGTTCTATCAGTCTGTCGACAAGGTGTAACAATAATTTCTTCACTTGCACTGGGGTCTTCATTTGAACTGTGTTTTTCACTTTGAATGTTTTTTCTAACTAATTTGACATACATACATGTCCACATATAAATTTTTTTGGGGAAATATTCCAAATCACAACAAAACACTTAAAAATCATAGGAAAGTGACACATGATTGGGAACCTCAAAATTTTACAATTTAAAAAAGTGAAAACAATCCTTTTTATAAGAACAATAGAATAATTTGTTACAAGGAGCTACAAAGAGATAAGGGGAAAAGAGTATCATGAAACATATTCATACAAGACAAGCAATTGTACAGTAGACTATATATTTATGAAAGCAATATAGAGGAACAACAAAATAGTAAAATGCTCAAAAGAGAATTCTATAGATCAATATTATACATATACATATATGCATACACATACACATGCACATACATATACATACATATACATATACATATACATATACATATACATATACATATACATATACATATACATATACACATATACATACACATACATATACATACATACACATACATATACATATACATATGCATACACATACACATATATTTTTTTCCCTACCAATGAACTACATAACCCATTACTACAACAGACCAATTTTCTATCTCCAAAAACAACATGCTCACTAGGGAAAAATACTTTCATGTTTATCAATTACATAACCCATGAATTCATGTTTATCATTTGACCAATGAACTACATAACCCATGATTACAATTGGCCAAATTTCTATCTCCAAAAATAGCATGCTCACAAGGGGAAAATACTTTCATGTTTATCAATTACATGGCATGAGATTGATGCACAGAGGCTTCATGAAACATTTTGCACTCTTGACACCCTACTCCTTAATCACAACAATTGTTTCATAAAGCTTTTGTGCATCAAGCTCATTCCTCCCCATGAAGCTCGGAATAAAAATATCAATTTTTAATGAATTACTTCATTGAGCAATCGAAGACTCAGTCAGCCCATTTTTTATCCAAAAAAAATAGACAAACCTCATGAAGAGAAGAGTGAAATAATGCAATACATATTTTTTGGATGAATTCTTAGAATAAATGAATAAATCTATTGAAGAACAAATAGATGGCATTAAAAGAAAAAACACAAAGTAATAATTTTTGTACACATGTATCTATGTAAGAACAAATATATGGCGTTTATTATTTTAGTTATCTCTAGATGCATCTTTGTCGTTACACCCATTAACATAGGAGAAATTGCAGATTAACATAGGAGTGATTAAATATATATATGCACAACGTTAGTGTGAAGCATAAACATATTGGAGATACAGTTAGTTTTGTGGCTGTTAAGTATTATTCTTTCCAATATCTCTTTTATCTGTTCAATTTATTTGTTTGAAGTTTCTACTGAGATTTTTTCCAGCCCAACCGTGAATAGGATTTTTTGTGCAATAGCTCCTTTACAATTTCTCTATTTGTCTATTGTTGTTGCATTGTGAAAGAAGCCATAGCAGTCTTGGTCGATATATATGCATATACTTTTTTGCCTCAGGTGTTGGTCACATGTCTTTTGTCAATCCCAATGCAAATGAAGAACCTAGTTCTAGAGAATAAATTATTGTTACACCTTGTTTAAATACTGATAGAGTTTTAGTTTGGAGCATATTCAAGTGTGCTTGAAGTTCTATTAGTATGTCAACAAGGTGTAACAACAATTTCTTCATTTGCACTGGGGTCTTCATTTGAACTGCATTCTTCACTTTGAATGTTGTTTTTAACTAATTTGACATACAGAGATGTCCACATATAATTTTTCTTAGGGAAATATTTTAAATCATAGAAAAATACTTAAGAATCACGAGAAAATGACACATGATCGAGAACCCCAAAATTTCAAAATTTAAAAAATTGAAACAATCCTTTTTACAAGAACAATAGAATAATTTGTTACAAGGAGATGAAAAGAGATGTGGGAAAAAGAGTATCATGAAACATATTCATACAAGACAAGCGATCGTACAGTAGACTATATATTTATGAAAGCAATATAGAGGAACAACAAAATAGTAAAATTCTCAAAAGAGAATTCTATAGATCAACATTATACATATACATATACATATACATATACATATGTATACACATACACATACATATACATATACATACATATACATATACATATATATATATACATATACATATAAATATACATATACATATATGCATATACACATATACATACACATACATATACATACAAATATGTATACATACACACACATATAAATATACATATACATATACATATACATACACATATAGTTTTTACACTACCAGTGAACTACATAACCCATTATTACAATTGACCAAATTTCTATCTCCAATAGTAGCATGCTCACCAAGGGAAAAAAACTTTCATGTTTATCAATTACATGGCATGAGCTTGATGCACAGATACTTCATGAAATATTTTGCACTCTTGGCACCCTACTCCTTAATCACAACAATTGTTTCATAAAGCCTTTGTGGATCAAGCTCATTCCTCCTGTCATGAAGCTTGGAATAAAAATATCAATATTTAATGAATTACTTCATTGAGCAATTTAAGACTTAGTCAAACCATTTTTTATCAAAAACAAATAAACAAACCTCACGAAGAGAAGAGTACAATAATACAATACAATTTTTTTGCATTGTTAAAATAAATGAATAAATCTATTGAAAAACAAATACATGGTATTAAAATAAAAAACACAAAGTAAGAATTTGTGTACACATGTATCTATGTAAGAACAAATATATGGTGTTTATTGTTTTAGTTATCTTTAGATGCATCTTTGTTGTTACACCCATCAACGTAGGAGAAATTGCAAATTAACATAGGATTGATTGCATATATATGTATGTGCACAAGGTTAGTGTGAAAGAATAAACATATTGGAGATAAAATTAGTTGTGTGGCTGTTAAGTATTATTCTTTCCAATATCTCTTTTATCTGTTCAATTTATTTTTTTGAAGTTTCCACTGGGATTTTTCCCAGCCCAACCATGAATAGGATTTTTCATGCAATAGCTCCTTTACAATTTCTCTATTTGTCTATTGTTGTTGCATTGTGAAAGGAGCCACAACGGTCTTGGTCTATATATATGCATATATATTTTTGCCTTAGGTGTTGGTCACATTTCTTTTGTCAAGCCCAATGCAAATGAAGAACCTAGTTCTAGCGAAGAAATTGTTGTTACACCTTGTTTAGATACTGATAGAGTTTCAGTTTTGAGCATATTCAAGCGTGCCTAAAGTTCTATCAGTATGTCAACAAGGTGTAATATCAATTTCTTCACTTGCACTAGGGTATTCATTTGAATTGCATTCTTCACTTTGAATTTTATTTGTAACAAATTTGACATACATACATGTCCATTTATAATTTTTTGGGGAAATATTCCAAATCACAACAAAACACTTAAGAATCACAGTAAAATGACACATGATCAGGAACCCCAAAATTTCATAATTTAAAAATTGAAAATAATTCTTTTTACAAGAACAATAGAATAATTTGTCACAAGGAGCTGCAAAGAGATGAGGGAAAAACAGTATCATGAAACATATTCATACAAGACAAGAAATCGTACATTAGACTATATATTTATGAAATCAATATAGAGGAACAAAAAAATAGTAAAATGCTCAAAAGAGAACTCTATAGATCAACATTATACATATACATATGCATATGCATACACATACACACACATATACATATACATATACATATACATATGCATACACATACACATGCATATACATATACATACATATACATATACATATATATATATATACATATACATATACATATACATATGTACACATATACATACACATACATATACATACATATATGTATACATACACATATATGCATATACATATACATCTACATACACATATAGTTTTTCCCTACCAATGAACTACATAACCCATGATTACAATTGACCAAATTTCTATCTCCAAAAATAGCACACTCACCAGGGGAAAATACTTAAATCATTTTTATCAATTACATGGCATGAGCTTGATGCACAGAGGCTTCATGAAAAATTTCGCACTCTTGACACCCTACTCCTTAATCACAACAATTGTTTCATAAATCCTCTATGCATCAAGCTCATTCCTCCCCATGAAGCTTGGAATAAAAATATCAATTTTTAATGAATTACTTCATTGTCCAATTGAAGACTCAGTTAGACCATTTTTTATCAAAAAAAAATAAACAAACCTCATGAAGAGAAGAGTGCAATAATGCAATACACATTTTTTGGATTCTTAGAATAAATGAATAAATCTATTGAAGAACAAATATATGGCATTAAAATCCAAAACACAAAGTAAGAATTTGTGTACACATGTATCTATGTAAGAACAAATATATGGAATTTATTGTTTTAGTTATCTCTAGATGCATCTTTGTCATTACACCCATTAACATAGGAGAAATTTCAAATTAACATAGGAGTGATTGCATATATATGTATATGCACAGGGTTAGTGTGAAATTAGTTTTGTGGCTGTTAAGTATTATTCTTTCCAATATCTCTTTTATTTGTCCAATTTATTTGTTCGAAGTTTCTTCCAGGATTTTTTCCAACCCAGCAGTGAATAGGATTTGTCGTGCAATAGCTCCTTTACAATTTCTCTATTTGTCTATTGTTGTTGCATTGTGAAAGGGGCCACAACAATCTTGGTCTATATATATGTATATATGTTTCTGCCTCAGGTGTTGGCCACATTTATTTTTTCAAGCCCAATGCAAATGAAGAACCTAGTCTAGCAAAGAAATTTTTGTTACACCTTGTTTAGATACTGATAGAGTTTTAGTTTGGAGCATATTCAAGCGTGCCTAAAGTTCTATCAGTATGTCAACAAGGTACAACAACAATTTCTTCACTTGCATTGGGGTCTTCATTTGAACTACATTCTTCACTTTGAATGTTTATTGTAACTAGTTTTACATACATACATGTCCATATATAAACTTGAACAGTAGATTTTTGGCACTCTAGGACTTTCTAGCTCTTCTAGGGTTTTTCACCTAAAAGGAGAAAGAAGGGGCCAAAGAATCTAACTAGTTCACTCAAATTAGGAAACTTTTGATGAATTTTAAACTAAATGCAATGATGTAGATGCAACTAAATGATAAAATTGATTGATTAAGTATGCAAAATCTAAGGAATGTGACTTGTTTGAAAACACATTGTGTAATGCAACAATGAACTAGAAACAAATGCAAAGCTAAACAGAAATGAATGAAACTTAAAGTGTTCACCTGAAGGCTTGAAGGAGACTAGAAATTGATTTTGAAACACTACTGATACTAATTTTAGGCTTGGAGGGACTCATTCGCTGTTATGGGCGAATCAGTCCCAGTTCTGGTAAACTAAGTTGAAACCTGTTTCTGTCAAAAGGGTGTTAGAAAATGCAGAAAAGACAAAACTGGCCTAGAAATGGGACTCATTTTCCACCCATGGAAAATTAGTCCACTTTTGAATTTCTAGATTTTCAAAGGTGGATTCTGAAGCTTTCGATCTGCACTTTGACTTCCTATAGGTGTCTGCTTCTGAAACTTTGATTTATGGGTCTGAAAATGAGTTTTTGTTGATATTTTGACTTATTGAATGAGGAGAAGACTTGAACAACTTTGTATCTTGATCTTCAATGATTTCCAAGCTTCCAAGGTTCCTAAATCTGCAAACACACAAGAAGAGAAGAAGAAATGTTGAATGTTAGGGCATGGGGGTTTGCCTTGGTCAAACCTTGTTTAGGTAATTAAACCAAAATGATGAAAGAATAGAATGAAACATGCAATAATGGAATATATTACCTTTCCATGATGTTGATCTTGGATTTCTACAGCATTGGAGGAAGACTTAGCCCTTGAATGTTATTAGGAGCTTTCTTGATGTCTTGCAATGATAAAAACCTAAGTTGCTTGACTTGAGATGAAATATTGGTGGATGAATGAATGATAAGAGATAAGAGATTATGAATTAGGGATTAGGAGACTGTATTTATAGGCAATTCACCTATTTCACCCGTTAATACCTCATCACAGGCCGACATGAAGCAATATTAAACTCAAATTTCACTTTTTTCCCGCTCAAAGGTCAAAATTGAGCCAAATGGGATTCGTTTGCCACACATGGTGAATGGGTCCCACATGTGCCAATTTGACAACTCAAATTCCAAGAGATAAGGAAATAAGGTCTAAAGTGCAACCTTGTCAGGTATGTGATCAATTTAAGCCTTAGGATGCATAATATGGGTTGATAGGGGCCTATTAATGATGATGCAAAGGTCAAATAGGGCTTGGGACACAAAATATAATGTGAAAGTGTGATTAAATACACTTTACAACACAAAAATGAGGTCCACATAGCCTAGGAAGGCACAAGAATCAATGTGAATGTGCAAGACACATTACAACACTAGTTTAACATTAAGTTTAAGTTATAAGCCTTCTAGATTGATGTGATAATGTTATTAAATACAATTTATAATGTTGAATTAAGAACAAATAGGTTCATTAAGTCTAGAAAAGCGTGAAATTCCTTTACAAGACTTTACAACACCTTCACAAGATGTCAATAAACACATGTTATTAAATTTGCAAAGGTCCAAGACCTAGTGTGGATGCATAAAATACCTCACAACTCCTTAATCAAGGCCTCATTAATTCAATTATTCCCATGTCAAGCAAAGGGTCTTTTTTTCTATGACACAAAACATTTTTGGGGAAATATTCCAAATAATAGCAAAACACTTAAGAATTATAGGAAAGTGACACATGATCAAGAACCCCAAAATTTCACAATTTAAAAAATTGAAAACAATCCTTTTTACAAGAACAATAGAATAATTTGTTTCAAGGAGTTGCAAAGAGATGAGGGAAAAAGAGTATCATGAAACATATTCATACAAGGCAAGCAATCGTACAGTAGACTATATATTTATGAAAGAAATATAGAGGAACAACAAACAGTAAAATGCTCAAAAGAGAATCTTATAGATTAACATTATACATATACATGTATATGCATACACATACACATAGATATGCATATACATATTCATACACATACACATACATATATATACATATACATATACATATACACATATACATACACATACACATACATACATATATGTATACATAAATACACATATACATATACATATACACATACATACACATATAGTTTTTTCCCTACCAATGAACTACATAACCCATGATTACAATTGACCAAATTTCTATCTCCAAAAACAACACATTCACTAGGGAAAAATAATTTCATGTTTATCAATTAAATAACTATTGAATTCATGTTTATCAATTGACCAATGAACTACATAACCCATTATTACAATTGACCAAATTTCTATCTCCAAAAACAACATGCTCACCAAGGGAAAATGCTTTCATGTTTGTCAATTACATGGCATGAGCTTGATGCACAGAGGCTTCATGAAACATTTCGCACTCTTGACACCCTACTCCTTAATCACAACAATTGTTTCATAAAGCCTCTTTGCATCAAGCTCATTCCTCTTATCATGAAGCTCGGAATAAAAATATCATTTTTTAATGAATTACTTCATAGTGCAATTGAAGACACAGTCAAACCATTTTTTATCAAAAACAAATAAAAAAACCTCACAAAGAGAAGAGTGCAATAACACAATACATATTTTTTAGATTCTTAGAATAAATGAATAAATCTATTGAAGAACAAATATATCCAACATTAAAAGCCAAAACACAAAGTAATAATTTTTGTACACATGTATCTATGTAAGAACAAATATATGGCTTTTATTGTTTTAGGTATCTTTGTGCATCTTTGTCGTTACACCCATTAACATAGGAGCAATTGCAAATTAACATAGGAGTGATTGCATATATATTATATGCATAGGGTTAGTGTGAAAGCATAAACATATTGGAGATAAAATTATTTTGGTGGCTATTAAGTATTATTCTTTCCAATATCTCTTTTATCTATTCAATTTATTTGTTTGAAGTTTCCGCTGAGATTTTTGCCAGCCCAACCATGAATAGGATTTGTCATGCAATAGCTCCTTTACAATTTCTCTATTTGTCTATTGCTATTGCATTGTGAAAGGATCCATAGCAGTCTTGGTCTATATGTATGGAAAGATTCCAAATCATAGCAAAACACTTAAGAATCATGGGAAAATGACACATGATCGGGAACCCCAAAATTTCATAATTTAAAATATTGAAAACAATCCATTTTACAAGAACAATAGAATAATTTGTTACGATCTACAAAGAGATGAGGGAAAAAGAGTATCATGAAACATATTCTTACAAAGACAAGCAATCTATGTAATAGTTGCCTTGTCAAATCTAAATTCAAGTTGCAAATTATGTGACACTTAGTATTATAGACAAACAGGGAAATTGTAAAACAACTATTAGTTAAAAATACATACATATAGATATACATATACACATATATGCATATTATTCATACAAGACAAGCAATCTATGTAATAACTACCTTGTCAAATCTAAATTCAAGTTGTATTATGTGGCACTCAGTATTATAGACAAATAGGGAAATTGTAAAACAACTATTAGTTAAAGATACATACATATAGATATACATATACACATATATGCATATATATACACATGTATATATATCCATATTACATATATATGTGTGTGTGTGTGTGTATAAATATATATATACATATTTATGTATATATATACATACATACATATATATATACACACATACGTACATATATATGTATATATTTACATGTACAATGTCAACTATGTGTGAAAATCAATCCTTCGAAACATAGAGAGATACATATACGCATATATATATTGAAGACAAACAACACCATAATGGCTCTTTCGACAATGCAACTCAGTCAATATATTTTCTAGCACATTTTAGACTATAATTTCGCACACTTCAACACCCATGTAAAATGGCTTATAGATTCTGGAGAACAACAATTTTAACATAAACAATTAATAAATCATTTATGCAAAACACCCATGTAAAATGACTTACAAATTACGAAGAAAAATAGTTTTAAAAGCCTCCAACTTGCTATGAAATTGACCACAGAGCCGAAGGCGACAATTTTTAGAATAGTCTACTATGAAACCAACACCACAATGGTTTTTTCGACAATACAACTTAAACAAAGTATTTTTCCAACACTGCAACACTCAATATTGCATTTACTTCATCCACCCCCATCGTACAACAAAATAGAATGAATTAACACCCCCACGATATATATATATTCCCGTTGCTTTGTCAAACAAGCCACAATAGTTTTTGTCTGTATATATGGATAATATATATCTTCCTATAAGTATATTTTGAAATATGGATCAGGAAAATGAATACATATATATATATATATGTGTGTGTGTGTGTGTGTGTGTTTTTGTGTGTGTGTGTGTATCTATGTATCTACTGGGGAATTCAATACAATTAAGCATTTTCTCTATAATATTCAATACCCAATAAGTGTTAAAAATGACAGATGTTTGAAAACCCACATTAAATAAAACTTTAAAATATGGAAAATAGAAGAGGAAGACTATGATAATAGAGTTTGCTATGGGGAAATAAAAAAAAGAATATCACGAGGAACAGTTTGTTATGGGGAACTTCAAACAGTTGAGACAAAAAGGGAAATTGGAAAAGAGCTATTACAAAAACACTTAACAATCGCACAAATACGACAGATGTTTGAAAACCCACATTAAGTATAACTTTAAAATATGGGGAATAGAAGAGGCAAATTACGATAATGAATGGTTTTCTATGGAGAACTGGGAAAAACAATACCATGAAGAATAGTTTCTTATGGGGAACTTCAAACAGTCCACAAAAAAAGAATATCAGGAAACATATTCATACAAGAGACATGACATGTTCCATAGAGACAAAATAACCACGGAAAATAATAGTTATAACAACCTTCCACAGAAATAGATAAATTCTAAAAGAGCTATTACAATAACACTTAACAACTTTCATACTAAACCTCTAAATGTATATATATATGCAATCACTCCTATGTTAATATGTATCAGTGTGCACAAAAATATAGTTTCCTAGCTTTTAAGTGTTATTCTGATAGCTCTTTTATCTGTTCAACTTTATATTTTTAGCTGAGAGGCTATTTGTTTGAAGTTTCCACTGGGATTTTCATCAACTCAGCCCTGAATAGGATTTTTTGTCATTGAAATACCGCCAAAGATGCATAAAGATAATGTAGTACCCCTTTGTTTATGCTTATGCTTTCTGTTGCTATGATTTTATACTGTTAGACTTATGATGTTGTGTTGGATATTGTGATCGCTGGTTTTGAGCGATAGTGGATTATTCTGTGACATGATGACACTTTGTATGGTGATTATTGTTTTCAGACATGATATGATTTAGTTTAGATGTTTACTTTCAGATGACTTTTGCTATGTACATGCTTATGATGGACTAACAACATTTATTTAGTCAGTTTTCTGTGAAGTGTATTGGTGTGGAGAACAAAATCATATCACTCGCTTGTGAGTGCCCTGTGATATCTGTGATTTTCTCCGCATGGTGTGTCTGTTTAATGTTTTATATATATATATATATATTTGTATGCATGTTATTTGCTTGGTTGCAGGATTTGCAGGTACATGACACCGACTCCACCTGTGTAATCAGGTCTGAGCGTGTCAAGACTCAACGGAAACGTTGATCGGGAGATAGTAGTCTGGTTTACCCTAGCCTAGTTTACAATCCTGGTCTTAGTACTTTGTCTGTTTTCAGTTTTGAGTCATAGGTTTGTTTTGTATTTTCTGTTTGGTTAAATCATTTGAAAAGGTAAATTGGGTAAATTTTAATGTTAGTTTATTGTGTATTAAATTATTGTTATTTAAATTAATTTTAAATGTTAATGAAATTGCTTGCTTGATTACTTAATTAATTAGCTTGTTTGGTTAAATGGTTTAATCTAAAAGGATTAAATTTATTTAATTAAATTAATTAATTAATTAAATTAAGATATTAAGTGAGTAAATAGTTTTATTTGAAATTAAATTTAATTGTGGAGTTGGAATTTGAATTTGTAAATTAAATTGTATTTGGAAATTAGAAAATTAAAATAAAATATAAAAAAATAAAATGCATGTATATTAAAATTAAGATTTGCAAAATTTTAGTAAAATAAAATTGCCATGCAAAATTTGAATTGGCAAAAATTGCTGAGAAGTGGAGAAGATATTTCTCATAACCACTTCTCAACAAGTGTGCCAGTGTTTTTATGAGGTTGTTGTAAATTTTTTACGGAGAGGTTATTGTGGATCTGGGGAAATTACAGAGGCTATTCCATTTTTCCTCACGGGGAAATTTTCTGAGTACTGGCAAAAAGAATTTCCTTACTATGCAAATTACAATATTTCTTAGAAGTTGTTATCTCTCTGTTTATTTTGGTTGATTTTGGAATTGGAAGATCCTTTGGAGGATTCTTGGTGGTTTAATAAGTTTTTTTTTTTTGAGTTTTGTTTCTTGGGGAAGTTATTGTGGAAGCTACAGGCTATTGAGGAATTTACAGGAAAAAGGGTTTCTTCTACAGATAGTCTTCTTTATACAGGTATTCTTCTTTTAAAATTTGATTTCTTTTGGAAAGAATCTTGAGAAAATAATAGTTTAGTTTTCCCTGTGTTTATTTTGAAAAATCTGGTAAAGATTTAATTAAACAGTGAAGAAATTTAGTTGTGATAAAAAATAAATTCTATTGTTTGTTTGCAAGAAACTCCAAAAACTTGGGTAACAAAAGTAGGAATACAGAACAAGATTTGTTTTAAAAATATATATATAAACCTCTGTATTTTATTTCTATTGAAATTATTTAGAATTTCCCTGTACAGAAATAAATTTTCTCAAAAATCTATAGAAAAATATCGTGAGAATATGTACTTTGTAAATTTAAAGTTCTTTGATATTTTATTTTTAAAAAATAAAATATACATATACTGTTGAAGAAATTCATGAAAATTTATTATGAAATCATATTGAAATTCGCCGTATGGAAATTAATTCCGCCGGCGAAATTCATGAAATAAAATCCGTATAAAAAATGGATTAAAAATCTGCAGTTGATTTTTAAATTTTACGTTTTTATATTAAAAAAAAAACAGAGGGTTTGGGGAGGGCCAAAACCCTCCCTTTAGAGGTGTAGTAGGCCCTGGCCCCCACCGGCTCACTCACAAGCCTCCCTAGAAGAAGGGTTGTGGCCTTCACAGGCCGCGGGCTGCACCGGGGGGGTTTCCCCAATACATTTTATTTAAACTTTATTTAAAACAAAAAATTTATTTCAATAATGTTAAACGCGTTTTTTTTTGGTTTTGTTGTAATGGATATAAATTCTAATTTTAAATAATATATAATTGTATTTATATATATGTATTTCTATATATATATGTATGTAAATATATATATATGTATATATGTATATATATATATATATATATATATATATATATATATATATTTATATATATTTCTAAATGATGTGAAAGTATATGAGTTTTTAATTGAATATATATTATTATTATTTTCTATTTTTAAGTTGAGAAAATAATAGAATATAATTTATAGTGAAATTGTGAAAATTAGAAAGATTGATTAAATGAAGTGGTTATTTTCTTGAGTCAATTTGTAAATATACTGTTTTCGAGCTGATGTATATATATATGGATTTAGTATATCCAAAAGATAGATGTGTAATTCTATTTACTTAAAATTGGTTTATTTCTTTTATGTTTGGGCAAAAATGGGAATGTTGTAATTGTTCAAGTCTTCCAGAATTATTTTTATAAAATGGGGGTATTATTGTTTCAAAAAGTATTTCTTAAATCGACTTGGGTTGTGCAAGAGATAAACATGAAGTTTGATACTGTTATGGGATATTTGTTATTGTAAGATGTGATTTGTGCACTTGGTAAAACCTAGTCATGAAAACTTAGAAACCTTGTTATGTTTAGGGGAGTGGTTGTTTGTAAGGGCCGACACACAAAGTGGTGTCAGGGTAACTTACAAATAGTTAATTAAGTTAGTGATAATTAAATGACACATTAGTTAGAGTTAAAACATTTAACAAGATATTTTTCCTCCCTTATGACTCATGAGCTACTACAGTCATGAGTATAAGTTGAGAAGGCCTGGAATGGTAAATCAGAGTCTTGTTTCCTTAAGAGACATTCGGTTCCATAATAGTATGCAATAGGGGCCGGGTTTCATAAGAGGTTACCAGGGTAACCCAAAGATTGGGGGCCAGAACCTAGGAAGAAACACCAGGGTAACATTTGCATCATTGTGATGACACTCCACCTAGAATAACAGTCAACCTTGTATTTGTAGTAAATTCAATTGTCAAAAATCTGGAAGCAATGTAACCAATAGATTGTTGTGTACTAATGTCTAGGGTTAGTAGATTAGGTCTAGGTAACCATATTACTATCTCCTAGCATGGGGGGTGGACCTACAGGTACCACATGGTTGGGTGGAATGTGCACCTTACTCCGGCGGGTCCCCAGTATTGATCATGGCATCTAGAGCTTCATAGATGGAGAGCTCGCACTCGGATCTATGTTTATTTCAACATTGTATATTGTAAATCTTGTATTGTAAAAACATCCCTCAATTGAATAAGAGGTGAACCATGTAATTGTAATTGCAATTGTAATCATTATTAAATTACCTCATCAGATGGATGAGTATTGTATATTCTTTTAAATGCAATGTATGGAAAACATGTATGTACTTAATGTTATTATGAATGGAAATTTATTATTATGCAATGATTATCTTTAAGTTATTAATTTTTATGTGCATTGCAAAATACTTAAGTCGCTTATGGAAAACTCAAAGTAGTGTAACGTCGCTTAACCTAAGAATGTATGCAATTAATTAACTTATAATTAAACTTTTTTAAAAAAAATTATTACACCTTTATAACACATTTGCAACATTCTTAGGTTATTAAGATGGGCCATTACAGATAAATAAAAATAATAAACAAAGCGAGAAAAAATTACTAACCCTAACCATATTTTTTGAAGAAAGAAAGAAGATTTACCTGCAATAAATCCATCCATACAAAGCCATAATCTCTTTGAAGTCACCAAAATGGGTATAATAGAAAAGATAGAAACATATAACAAGGAACAATAAGCAGAGAGAAACACATGAACAATAAATTAATTATTTACACAAAATACCCATATAAAACGACGTACAGATGTCAGAGCACAATAACTACAAACAATAAGCGAAACCCAAAAAAATTACTAACCCTAACCATATTTTTTGGGGAAAGAAAAAAGATTTAACTGCAATAAATTCATCCATATAGAGACATAATCTCTTTCAAGTCTCCAAAATGGGTATAACGCCAAAGATGCAAACATATAACAAGCCTGAACAATAAGCAGAGAGTGAAAGACATGAACAATATATTAATCATTTACACAAAATACCCATGTAAAATGACTTACGTATTTCAGAGCACAATAGTCTTAAAACCCTCCAATCTACTATCAAACCAAGCCGAAGGCAATGATTTTTATAGTAGTCTGCTATCAAACCAACACCACAATGGCAATGTAACTTAATCAATATACTTTCTCACACATTTCACAGCACATTAGTGATAAAACCCTTCAAACTGCTATTAAAAGGAACAATGAGTAGAGAACGAAATACATGAACAATAAATTAATCATCTATGCAAAATACCCATGTAAAATGACTTACAGAATTTGAAACACAACAATTTTAAAACCTTCCAATCTGGTAAAAAATGGAGCCGAAGGTGACGATTTTAACAATATTCTACTCTCAAAACAACACCACAATGGGTCTTTCCACAATATAGCTTAATCAAAGTATACTTTCCCACTCTACAATATTGAATAAATTGCATTCACTTCGTCCCCTGCCATCGTACAAAAATGACAGGATGCATTAACCCTTGCACGAGCAAACACTTATGTTTCAGCTTCTGCGTACTGAGGCCACCAACTCCACCACCGCCAACCCATGTAAATACGAAGCTCCACGTGCCATAAAAAAAACCAATCAAGTCACTGTTGCCTGGGACATCTCTGGTGCCAACAAATCCAATTCACAGTTGGGCTGACAAAAATCCCAATGAAAACATCAAACAAAATAGCCTATGGGCTTAATATTTATATTTTTTATGTTTTCAAGATTATTTTAAAATTAACATATTTTTGAAATATGTAATTTATTATTTTTCAATTTGACAATAATTAAAACATAAGAAAAATTATGCAATACACACTTTTTAAATTACATATCCATATTTTAATTTTAATAAATTTATTTTTTTACTCTACTTCTTGGTTGTAGTGTCATCAACCAAGGTTGAAACATCATGGAGTTACCCTTTATTGGTTGCCAAGATCTTGTATCCTTATTTAATCATGGCATGTGGAGTGTGGCATGTTCATGTCATCCAAGGGTTTATCCTTGGTTTAAATACTTTTATAAATTCAATTATTTCGATTGGATAGATTACAATGATGGTTAAGATAGACATAAGAAACTCCTAAAATCAAGTTTATTTTATTTTCCTTTTCAATATTTTGGAGGCCTTGGGTTTCAATAATCATTGGATAGATTGGATGTTTATTTTGGTGTCCACTTCTTGATATTTGGTCATATTAAATGGATGTCACCTAGGGTCCTTTGGCTCCTCCTAAGGTCTGTCCCATTTTTGTATTTCTCTTCATCTTGATGAAAGATTATTTAGTGAGAAATGATTGATGTAGTGAGGACTCATTTGTGGGAAGGCGTAATAGTGATTTAAGATATTTTCCTTTGACCTCTCGTCATATTTTTTTAATGATTAAATTCTATTTGGTTCTTCCAAGAAAAGGGAGCCAAAGTTTATGAAAGTAATCTTAGAAAATCATATTCAACAACCTCTAAACAATTAGTAAATATGAAAAAATAGAGGTATTTTTCTTCTTCACTAATCCCCACAAGAGGATGAAAATCCTTAAAATCCTATATTTTAAAAAAGGCACTCTTATATGCACTTAGTTGGGCTTACCACTCTCTTTAGGTCTAATAACGACAAATTTATGGTATCCTCTTTTAGAAAGATGTAAAAATATCTCCTCATGAAAGGGATGATAAATATCTTGGTAATGAATGATAAAAATGCAAAAAAGATTTCATATCAGTCATCCCCAACTTTCTTCTATCTTGTCATAGACTTCCACCATTGTTAAACAAAGTTTAAACTAGAAAATGAGAAAATTATTTTGGCAATGAGCTTTAGAGGAATTTTTTTCCCTTAATTGCTTGGGACACAATCTATAAGCCCAAAGATGAAGGTGGTATGGGACTAACAAATTAATGTTCTCATAATAGAGTGCTTGGAGAAAATATAGTCAGGAACATGTATTCCAACCACAATCCCAAACAAACACAAATCATATAGAATAAATACTTGGACAACCAATATAATTTAAAAATAATTTATATCCATAATCCTCAAAAGGGCTCTAGATTGTGGAATTTCCTTTTATCTTGCAGCATAATAATTATAGACTATTTAACTTGGGATATGAGAAATGGGAAATTAGCTTCATTTTGGGAGGATTCCTATAATGGATACCTTATTATTGTGAATTATGACACCTTAACATAAACAAAACAAGTCCATCTAAGTGTCCAAAATTATTTTGAAGTGTGTCTATTTTCTTATTTATCAAAAATAAATATTTATATTTTTTATGTTCTCAAAATTATTATAAATTCACATATTTTTCAAATATGTAATTTATTATATTTTTTAATGTGACAATAAATAAAACATGAGAAAATTTGAAGTAAAAAATCTATATAATACACACTTTTTAAATTACCTATTCATATTTTAACTTCAATAAGTTTATTTTTTATTTTTGGGGCAGACCCTACGGTGTGATGGTGGTTCTTCTTAGTGTCATCAATCAAGATTCAAACATCATGGGTTACCCTTTATTGGCCCCTAAGATCATGTATCCTTCATTACTTGTGGCATGTGGAGTGTGGCATTTGCATGTCATCCAAGGGTACATCCTTGGTTTTTTTATACATTCAACTATTTCAACTAGATAGATTATAATGAAGGTAAAGTTATACATAAGAAAGGCCTACAATCAAGTTAATTGGATGTTCCTTTTCAATTTTTTGGCCTTTAGTTTTAATAATCATTGGATAGATTGGATGTTTAGTTTGGTGTCCACTCCTTGATATTTGGTCATATAAAATGGATGTCCCCTAGGGTTATTTGGAACCTCTCGAGGTCTACACCAAGGAGATCATGTGTCTCTATTTCTCTTCATCTTGATGGTAGATGCTTTGGGGAGAGAAATAAATTATGTAGTGAGGACTAGTTTATGGGAAGGAATAATAGTGAAATGTGTTATCCTTTGATCTCTCATCATAAATTTTTTGATGATACATGGTGTTTTGTTCTTCCAAGAGAAGGGACATAAAGGTTATGAAAGTAATCTTAGAATCATATTCAATAGCCTTTGAAAAATTAGAAAATTTGAAAAATAAGAGTTATTTTTCTTCTTCACTAATCCCCACAAGTAGATGGAAATAATTAAAATCTTAGAATTTAAAAAAGGAACTCTTCTATGCACTTGTTTAGGTTTACTAATTTGTACAAGTCTAACAACAATAAAATTATGGTAGCCTCTTTTGGAAAGATATAGTAGAAAGACCTCATGGAAGGGGTAATGAATATCTTTGGTCTAAATGATAATAATTCTAAAATATATCATATCAACCATCCCTATTTTCCTTCTATCTTGTCTCAAACTTCCACATGTCAGTTATTCAAAGGTTGAACTAGAAAATGAGAAAATTATTTTGACAACGAGCTTTAGAGGATTTTTTTTCCCTTAATTACTTGGGACATAATCTATATACACAAAGATGAAGGTGGTGTGGGACTAAGAAATTAATGCTCTCAAAATAGACCACTTGGAGAAAATCTAGTCAAGAATAGGTATTCCAACCCCAATCTCAAACTGGCTCAAATCATACAAAATAAATACATAGAATGTAATGCCCCACCATGAAACCCTAGAGGATAACGCAAACACAATGGAAGCGTAGCAATTTATTTTTTATTTTTTTAAGTCTAATATTCAAATGTAAGGTGAAATACACTTAATGCATACATCCTCTAAGGTATGCGACAACGCTTACACTTGAATCCCATAATATACAAAAGTAAACTACCATTACGTATAATAATACTCATGAAATAATAACATACATCCAAAGCATTAAACTCCTCACATAAGATACAAATTACATTAAGAATCATTTAAACATTACATTCATTCCATAAAGCAATTACAAAGCTCATTTCTAAAACAAGGAAGTTCATACATTAAAGTTACAATTTCAATGTTACAAGATTCCTCCTTGAATACAAATGAGGAGTAATACATACACAAAGTATCCAACTGATACAAAAGAATATAAGAGAAAGTACAAAGCAACAGGTACATGCGAGCTCTCCAATTTGGAAGATCCCGCCCTCAGGGTGATCCCATAATAGTGGTTTACAATTTTTGGCCAAACTGGACACTAAAATTATTATTTTTAACTAAATCTTCACATTCAGGCACCTATAGCAGCTAAACTATGAGGAATTTGAAGATGGTGAAAACTAGAGTCTCATCAAATTTTTTCTGTAGATTCTAAAAATATTTTTTTCAAAATTTTTGGAATCAAATTGCACTTCTTTTTCCATCTCCCATGAAAATTTATTTTTTTCAGAAAACAACATTTTTAAAAGTGGCCACCATATAACATAACTTTTTTCCATAAAGGATAAAATTCTAATTCTTTCAAATTTAGATTTGTAACTCTAATATCTAGCTTCCACTTGGTTAGATAGTGTTTTATTGAATATTTTTTCCTTAATCAAGTTTCAAAGTCAAATGAATTATAATTTAGACACCGACCGATAACGGTAACTTTTTTGTATATGTCAAAATTTAATTTAATTTTTTGTTGGATCAAGGACTTCAATATCTGGTGCACTCATATTTTTTAAATTTTTTTTTTATAATCTTCTATTTTTCCACATGTGAAGAAAAAGAAATTATTTTCAATGAAAAACTATGTTTAATAAAACTTAAAAAACAAATACATAACAAAACCAAAACATATTAAAATTATATTCATTGGATAGCTTGTTCTGATGAATACCATAATCATTTGAAATAAATTTTAAATGAATTCATTTGATCCCCCAAAAGCTAAATCAAAAGTGATTTTTTATCAGCATTTTGATAGGTGTAAAGGAGACGCATTTATAGGTATGGTTTAAAACTAGCGAGGTTCTATCTAAGGGGGTTTGATCTAAGGTGATTTGATCAAACCCTCTTCAATTGGAATCCTTAAAATGGAACTTTTTAAGGCTTAAATCATTATATTTTCTAAAAATATGTGATTTCAGCTAAAATTCGTTCCTCTCAGGAATTGTAAACCACTATTATGATAGCACCCCTCATGAACATGAAATCAGAACCCAATGGTGTAAGGTGCCCGTTCCACCCAACCAAGTGGTACCCAAAGGCCCACCCCCATGCTAGGAGAGAGTAAAAGGGATCCCTAAACAAAACCAACAACCTCTAGACATAAGAAACCTCAAGAATAAACTACACAAGTACAATACATAGCATGAAGGTTGCATTGCTTCCAAAGTAAAAGAATCAAGTACATCAACTAAACAATTATATTGTTGTCATAGGAGGAGTTTCATCACAAAGCTGCATGGGTTACCTTGGCACTACTTTATGTGTCAGATCCTAGTGAGAGCCACTCCCCTACTAACAACACAAGGAACTAATCCATAACCCAAGGGTAAACATAGTGCACAAACATATATTAAATCCCAATCCAAAATATAAGAGGCAACATATCTCGTTCGTAGTAACCGGGTGTTTAAACTGAATTATAACCAAGTGCACTACCCAAGGAAAACAAAAGGCTAAACCATAAAATACAACAATCCCCTTCACAAATTAACATCATCTGGAAGTCTTACGAACTACACTAACTAATTTCCCAAAGAAATGTAAACAAAAGAAATCTCAAATTAAATAGGCAATTCAGGAAAGTATTTAAATATTATCATTAGGATTTCCTAAATCCAATTTCCTTATCAAGAGAACAATAATACATTTTTCAAATTAATCTAACTTATAGCAATACCATTTACAAACAATAACGAAATAAATCTAATTATTTAAATCAATATCCCAATTTTCAACTAAATAGAAATCAGATTTCCTCTTTTAAATTATATCATTTAAAAATTATCTAAATCATGCTTTTGCATGTTTCTTATTATAAAACTCATTTAAATATATATAATCAAATATATTATTTAAATATTCTAAAATTTTATACAATTTTTCCAACATATAATAAACTAGTAGATGTGTGTACGTAACACGCAACAATAAGTCGATAGGCGAAGAGTGACATGATGTGAAGATGATGAGATTGGTAGAAGATTAGAATGTCAATGGCATGAGTTGGAACAATAGCTATGAAAGGCATATGTAGCATTGGGTATATGTCATAGTAGATGTAGACAACATAGTTACATATTTACAACATAGTTACGATGAGCCAATAGGCAAAGAAGTCCAAATGGTGGAAGTTTTAAATGGCAAGTGTTATTACAACCATTGCCACTACATGAAAACCACACAACAGTTAATGTTGATGCCAACTAACATTTAACTTTTCTGGCCTTCTCCATTGGCGTGCCAAACACTTTTAATTTCATTTTTTATTTACTAAAAATTAAATTTAATATTTATTTATTTTATAATATAAATAAAATATATACTTTAAATTAAAAATTCATGATTACAAAACATATGCCTCAAATAGTTCATTTAGTTATTTCATATTGTGTAAGTGATTCATAGATGGGAAGTACATAAGTCATTGCATAATATAAAACAACTAATATATTAAAAAGGAAATGTTTCTATAGTCCCACACAAGCCATGGGAGGAACTATATCTAAGAGATATAAAATAGTAAGTAAATACAAGAAAAGAAATGCATAAAATAAGCTATGGGACCCATCATTTCTTGATGAATGATGAATCTTGTTGTTGGAGGTTGTGACAGCATCGATGAGTTGTTATGTTGCTACTCCAAGAGAGAAATCTACAAAGGTGGAAAAGATTGATGTTAGAGCTTAGGGTTCCATTCATTATTCTATGCATATCTAATCAAGGAAATACTTGCTACCTTATAACTAATCAAAGAAAAGAAAAATGAACAACTATATCCAAGATATTCAAAAGAAATCATTAGAGGAACATTGAATTGCACTATTTTTATCTAACATGTTTGTTCACTATGTAGGTATAGGTACATATTTTATTTGTTGGTTCATCATGTTCAATATATCAATATGTGGATGAAAATGGGCTCCCACAAGAGTAGAGCCCAGCATACCACATTTTCTCATTGTAGATAAAAGGAAAGTGAGATACAACCATATGAGTTTCAGTTTCAAAGCAATGCTTTGGTTTACAAACCTCTGAGAAACAAGTGATGGTGGCAATGAAAAATTTAAAAAAATTTCCCATTATTACTTGTTCTTCAATAAACAATGATATTGCTAAAAGAACTAAATGTAAATCGAGTTCACAAGGAGATCTACAGGGTATATATAGGAGATCTACATGGTATATATAGGTACTTTCTATTGTAGAATGCATGGAGACCGAATATGTGAGAATGGAGGCAACATACAACCACAACTTCTTGTCATTTCTATTTGACAAAAGGAATACAAATACATTCAATATAAAAGTGAAATGACAGTTTTTCCATAAAGTGGCTTGTCGAATGAAGTTTATCATGCACAATATTTACTATCAATGATTTGAAGAAATACCCAACAAGGAAGGAGGCAATAGTTCATAGAATGTTCAAAACAAAAAACACCCAGAATGGCCTTCATGAAGCTCTACCTACAAAAAAATGTAATACCCAAATGGATAAAAATAGAAGTTGTGGCCAGAGGGAGTCTTTTGTCTCACAAAAGACAAAACCCACGTGAGGTTTTGCACAAAATCTCAAATATAGAGTAATGGGGAAGATTCAAGCTCATATAGGCAAGAAGAATACTAAGAAAATAATAGAAATGTGAGACGAGGCTACGACCTTGCATGGGTCTATAATTTCCCTTGTATTGTTCAGGAAAAAATCGAAGCATTATTTCTTTTGCATATTGTAAAGATATAAAGCCAAATACCTAGAGTTTCCTACATAGAGCTGAGGCCATGGGTATGTAAATTTTCAGAAAATAATGAAAGTAACGCATGGAAAAGGTAAGAAAAGTACCCATCATTGTTGGAGCTCAAATAAGAGCAATTTTAATGCAAAAGTAAAGTGATGAATGCAAAGATTCAGACAATGGAGAGCTTACCATTTTTTCTATTAAAGATGTGTTCAAATGCCATGACAACATAAGCTTCAAAAATCCTTTAGGTATAGGCCTCAATGCAAGAAAATGTCAACAAGAGTTACGAGGCATTTAATTTCACTAGTCTTCTCTATCGATGTGCCAAATGTTTTTAATTTCATTATTTTATTTACTAAAAACTAAATTTAATATTTGTTTATTTTATAATATAAATAAAATATATATTTTAAATTAAAAATTCATGATTATGAAACATATGCCTCAAATAGTTCATTTAGTTATTTCATATTTTTTAAGTGATTCACAAATGTAAAGTACATAAGTCATTGCATGATATGAAATAGTTGATATATTAAAACGACAATGTTTCTGTAATCCCAGACAAGCCGTATGAGTAACTGTATCTAAGAGATATAAAATAGCAAGTAAATATAAGAAAATAAATTCATAAAATAAGATATGGGACCCGTCATTGCCTGATGAATGAGGAATCATGTTGTTGGAGGTTGTGCCAACATTGTTGAGTTGTCCAGTTGTTGCTCCAAGAGAGAAATTTGCAAAGGTGGAAAAGATTAATGTTAGAGCTTAGGGTTTCATTCATTATTCTATGCATATCTAATCAAAGAAATACTTGCTACCTTATAACTGATCAAAGAAAAGAAAAATGAAAAACTATATCCAAGATATCCAAAAAAAATCATCAGAGGAACATTGAATTGCACTATTTTTATCTAACATGTTTGTTCACGGTGCAGGTATAGTTACATATTTCATTTGTTGGTTCATCATGTTCAATATTTTGGTATGTGGAGGAAAATGGGCTCCTATAAGAGTCGAGCTCAACATATTGCATTTTCTCATTGTAGATGAAAGAAGAGTGAGATACAACCATATGAGTTTCAGTTTCAAATCAATGCTTTGGTTTGTAGACCTCTAAGAAACAAGTGGTGGTGGCAATAACAAAGGTAAAAATATTTCCCATTATTACTTGTTCTTCAATAAACAACAATATTGCTAAAAGAACTAAATGCAAATCGAGTTTGAACACAAGGAGATCTACAGGGTATATATAGGTACTTTCTGCTGTAGAATGTATGGAGACCGAATATGTGAGAATGGGAGCAACATACAACCACAACTTGTTGTCATTTCTGTTTGAAAAAAAGAATACCAATACATTCAAGATAAAAGTGAAATGACAGTTTGTCCATAAAGTTACATTCTTGTCGAATGAAGTTTATTATGCACAATATTTACTGTCAATAATTTAAAGAAATATCCAACAAGGAGGTCATAGTTCATGGAATGTTCAAAATAGAAAACACCCAGAATGGCCTTCATGAAGTTTGGCCTGCAAATAAATGTAATACCCAGATGGACAATGGCTTTGGCATGTCCAAAAAATGTGAACACCTCCAATAATTTTAACCTCGACTTCCCATTTAGTCTAAGTTAAAGTGCTTCCTAGATTCCATCCCTAAATGGGAATTGATGATTCACTCTGTGTGGTTCAACTAGCTTGTATAAATAAATAGTTTGGATCATGTAATACATAACTGTTCAAATCTAGGATGATTGAACAACTATATGTAATAATGAAGCATATTGTACAAGTTCTGTAGCAGTTCTATTTCATTCTTGGAGGCTCAATTAACTTGGATATTTCAATGTGATTTTGATGTTACATGCTACTTCAACCAACATACAAAAGGAGGAAAACCTATATGCATGGGATGTCATTCACATATTCCACTCAATTTACAATGTTCCCATTCTTAAATATATTCCTACAAGGCTATGAATTTTATTTTATACAATTATTCACGAGTAGTAATATGTGATGTATCTCATTCACAACAAAAATAGTGTGACAATTGAGTATGGTGGTTCTTTTTAATTAAGATAGGCATCCTGTTCCTAATTTATAAACATCAATTTTGACATTATAGATCAAATATAATGTAGTTCAATTGTTATACTATTGAATACTGACACTTTTAAGTGCTAAGAATTATGAAGGGACTGTAAATAATTTAAATATGCAAAACCAAAAAAATAAGGTGTTAATTCCTCTTCATCTCCAGTATACCATTACGTAAGATTTACAACTGAATTCAATTGAGCCTCCAAGAATGGGATAGGACTTCTACAAAACTTGTACAATGCTCTATATTATTGCCCAAAGACACTACTTAAATAACATGCTTCATTATTACATATAGTTGTTCAATCGCCCTAGATTTAGTTATGTATTACATGATCCAAACTATTTATTTATATCCCATTATTACTTGTTCTTCAGTAAACAATGATATTGCTAAAAGAACTAAATGCAAATCGAGTTCACAAGGAGATCTACAGGGTATATATAGGTACTTTCTATTGTAGAATGCATGGAGACCGAATATGTGAGAATGGAAGCAACATACAGCCACAACTTGTCATTTTTGTTTGAAAAAAGGAATACCAATACATTCAAGATAAAATTGAAATGACAGTTTGTCCATAAAGTTATAGCTTGTCGAATGAAGTTTATTATGCACAATATTTACTGTCAATGATTTGAAGAAATATCCAACAAGGAAGGAGGTCGTAGTTCATAGAATGTTCAAAATAGAAAACACCTAGAATGGCCTTCATGAAGCTCGGCCTACAAATAAATGTAATACCCAGATGGAGAAAAATAGAAGCCACAACAGTCTTCGGCATCTCTACAAGAATCTTCTAAAAATGAAAATGCACCTATTTCAAATAGTACTTTTCAATTGACCAGCTTATAGGTGACATTGAAAAGATCTTTCCATGTGCCCTCTTACTCAATTTCTTTGGCAGCTCCTTTACAATGCAAACTTCATCTCGTAGGGAAGCGATAAAGTGATTGACATCAAATATATCCCCAAACCCACTAAAATAGTCAAAATGTGTATCAATTAATTACTATCAAATTCAAAATGTGTTTAACAATGTTGACTGATAACTTTGCATGTTAGTTCTTCCCATCAAGCATGCATACCTTGAATCAGCCCAAAATGAGGGCTTATCAAGATCTGGAACAACCAATGTCAAGTTCAATAACTTTTCTATGGTAACCATGTCATAGATCTACTAGGAAGGCTCCAGTCATATAATCAAACTTAAAAAATCCACATGTTTTATGGGAAAAAATTGTTGAAAGAGAATATGTTGCTTGAAGAATAATATTTCTAATTAAGAAGTACCTTTCTAGTATTTTAGCAATGAAGAAAATTTTGTGTTTGAGTTGAAAAGCATTGAATCAAGATTACTTATAGACAAAATTAACAGTCAGTCCCATTGAGGGATGAGACATCAAGTATGGAAAAACATTTTTAGCATACCACAACTCACATTTGATTCAAGCCTCCATTGCAAGACAAATTTAAGTAACCATTGCTCTTTTACATTCTTGCAAAATTGATGCAGCATCTTATTAGAAAGCATAATATGCTTGAAATTCAACACATTTACATAGTTTTCTCTATTCAAACTACTACTATTATTTTAATTCTTCAAGTCTCCATGTCTAAGTCCACAATTTATAGAATTAGGGACCCTTAGAGGTTGTAATTAATATATGTAAAATCATGCAATAGATGCAAATACAACCTTTTGGAACTCTATACAGGGCACAAAATGGAAAAAATACTGGATTTGAAGCAAAGAGAGCAATCTAGAAACTGAACTAAACTCTATAACCAAATAATACTCTTATATTTTCTCTACCCAATGAAGTAAAGGAATTTTTTGTTTACTATTTTTATTGATACAATGTAGGCATATGTGGATGTTTCAATCAAACAAAAATTTTAGACTCTCAAAATCAAAACATGCTTAATTTGAAATAAACAGGTCATATTTATTTTCAAAGTTGGCAAGATATATGTATGATGGAAGTCGCCCATCTAAATTGTATATAAAATTATTATGTAAATGTAAATGAATCAGGCCAATATACTGCTTAACTAATCACTTAAAAGTTGTACATTAGTGCTAATATATTATAGATTGCCTCTTCACTCTTGCAATACATGAAAACAAGAAATCGGATTAAATTCATCAACAACTAATTATCCCTACTATTGTACTACAGGAATATGAAAATTTGAGCTTATGTGTTGAGTTTAAAAGTGTGGTTGTAGGGAATGATACTTTCAATATCCCAAATGGGTAGAAACCAAGTCATGATAGAGTAAATCATATAAACCTATTTTCTCTGAAGATTTTGCAGACAAAATCCTTTTCACTCCTGAGTTCTTTATTCTTTCTTCTTACTATCTTGAGTCTCATCCAAGCACATCCATGCAAGAAAGGAGTTATATGAGATTCTTCTTGAGTCTAAATTGTATTAATTTAATTTAGTCTTAATAATCCATCTTTCTACTCTCCAAACTAGCCATTTCTGACATCTTGATAGAATCACATTGAGAAGAGTCCCATGTCACCCCACTGTACATAAATCGGTTTTAATGGTAATCTTCCCAACATCAACAAGTTGATATGGAGCAAGGTAAGCTGTCCTACATCACCATTCTTTGGCACTTTAAAAATAAAAGGAAGTTATCTATGCCTTCACTTCTATTTACTATTTTAATTTATCTAGAACCAAATGTTATGTATTCTTTTTTATTTCCCTTACAGTTGATTAATTTCTACTTCTACTAAAAATTCTTAGCTAGAGTCCTCTCTCAAAAATATAAAATAGTTATATATTCCTGCGTTCCTCTACACTATTTTGGTTTTAGTTATGTTATCCACAACCTTGTTGTGTCCTTTTCAATTCCCCTTCAAGTTGATTATTTGCACCTTAAATGGTAAATAAATCTTATTAAAGACCTTACCCCTTGTTGATTAAAAATCACAATGTTAACACACACTGCACTTGGATGGTATAGAAATAAAAAATAAAATAAAGTTATTTATGCCTTCATTACTTACATTAATTTGGTTTTAGGTAATTTATCCAGAACCAATGGTGACATGATTTTTTATTTCCATTACAATTGATGGTATCAACTTCTGGTAAAAAAATCATCTAGACTTCTCTCTTAAAAATTAAAAATAATAAAGCTCTATATGTCTTAATTACTTTGCACTATTTTGGTTTTAACTTTCAAAGTTTAGCGAAATCATCCACAATTGTATTGTTACTTTTTCATTTTCCCTTCAAGTTGATTATCTGGACCTTCTAGTTAAAAAGTCTTAGCTAGACATCTCTCTACATCAACTAAATTTAGCCCCCTTATTCTTGTTGATTAAATAAACTACATAGTACTAAAAGCCTAAAAGCTAAGGCAGTTATACTTTTTAACTTATTAAATTTTGTAAATCTATGTTTTGTTTTAACAGTCATTATTTCCTTTATGAGTATAATTTATGTTCTTTGTATTCTATTGAGATGTTAGTGCATGCTTGTTTGAATTTCCAAAAAATAAAAAAATCCTTTGCATTAAGGGTGTAGATGTTCTTAAAGCTTAAGTCTATTGCAAAGATTCAAAAAATTAAATATTATGTTGCATGTTTACTTTTTCACAGTATGTTAAAAATCCCAAATCAAAACTCACAACTATTGTGGATTTTGTAGATAAATTTATTTGTTTTTGAATAAGGGAACTTCTCTTACTAATTTGATGAGAGGTCCTACCTTGCATGCTATCCATTTTGGCTTTGTCCCAATAAGACAAATAAAAACACTAGTATTTTGGTAATCTAAGTGGCCTCCATTACAACCGGCTTAGTGCAGGCCTTATCTCAATTATAACTAATGAGAAAGAAACTATTCTTAATGTTTATTGGAGAAGACCTTTTATTTTCACTTTGATTGCCCTTGCTATTAATACTAGAGTGCTCTGTTGAGTGGTAGATATTGTGACTGTGCACTTATGGTTTACTTTTCAAGCTTATTTCTAAGAACATGCATAGTACTCTTTCTATCTCTAACATTATCTCTCTCCTTTTTGAAAGCAAATACAATCTTCATGACATGCACATGTGAACATAATGGAGTGGAGGTGTTTCAATGGCCTTTAGGTTTTCATAATTTTACATTATTATTTCTACCTTTCCATAGACAAGGTAGAAAAAAATGCTCCCCATCTCACCTGGAGCTCAAACAGGGCCATCAAATTTCTTGGCTGTTGGTGGGGAGGAGAATTCTTGCTCTAGAATGGTAGATAGACAAATTATAAGTGGTTGTCGCATGCTTATCTTCTTTCATTTTTGGCTTAGTTTTAGGTTGGTCCTCAAAGCTCTCTTTACCTTGTATTTTCCACAGTTTGCTTGAGTTTTTATCTTTCCCTCAGGTTGTTCTTTGTTGTTCTGGGTCTGCCTCGGCAAGAAGAAACTCTTCAAAACTCACAAGAGCTCCAAAGATAGTGAAGCTAGGGGTACTAATCCCTTAGCCAAAGAAGCGTGTCATTGCTAACAATAAGTCTCATCTCAACCCTGACAAACAACACAATGAATGGATGCCTAATCAACATTTCATTGCCTATGCCTCTACCTCAAACAACAAAGTTCTTAAAAATGTCAAATATTTAAGCTTGGAGAAGGAATCCAAATCACTATCTTAGGAACAATATAGCCAAGCACTATTGTATTTAAAACTACCATGGTCATCACCCATTTCAAATAGGCTTGAATTTCTAGTTCACTAAGAACCAATTAGCTGAATATAAGAGACTCAATCAAAAGAAGTCAAATTGGTGGCCAAAGACTTGGCTTTTGTTAATAACCCCATCACCTATCCCATGCTCAAACTAACCATTTACCCTACTAGGACCTACTCTATAGCCCCTTTAGAGAAGGTCATTGACACCAGTGCTTCTCCCCTTACAAATACGCCGGTTTGATATGATTACACAAGATTACAACATCTCTAGCTCTTTGAAGATATGATCCTCAAAGAATTGAAGTTTTAATATCATCAAAAAATCAAGGTTCTTGTAGTCAAGGATCAATTACAATGATCTTTCAACCTTGCAAACAACTCTCCCTAAAAGAAGATAAAATAAAATGATTGCCCCATACAAAATTTGGAAAGGGGGTTCCAAGTGTCAAATATTTTAGGTTTGACATATAAAAGGAAGTTTCACAACAAAAAATTATATTTCTTGTAAGAAATAAAATTATATTCATTGAATTTTCTATCTATAGTTAGAGATGGTACCTCTAAGTGTGTCTGAGATATCATAATTAAGGGTTTCTTGGCTCATTGATATTTTGACTTGATTCATATGTTTCATTAGGAAGTTGAACCACTCAATTTCTGATTGGATGTATATAAGTTTTGTTAGATATGGGTGAAGTTGCCAATATATTCCCTCTTTTTACGAACCCAAAAACTATTCTCAAATGGAAGACAACTTTATGCTAAAATGAGTAATTTCATTTTTTACATCAAGTTTCCATGTACTACAATCCCAATCCTTTGTTGTCCTTAAGATAAGTAGCCCACATTGTACTGCCAAAATTATACAAGGTACTCATCTGATGATTTCTAAAGCAAGGTGGACAGTTATGGAGAAGGCAACCACCAATCTTGCATGGAGAGTCACTCAGAGAAAAATTCCAGAAGTTACCAATTCTTGTACAACAAATCATAAAAGAATTAATAAGTGAACCTTGAGTAGTTAACTAATTATTTCATATTTTACATAAATATATATATTATCAAATGTTTGTGAAGGGCTACTACATCAAAACAAGAATGCTTATGGATTTGTTGAAAAAACATCCCCTTTCAATGAAATAAAACAACCAAAAAGTTCATAAGTGAAGGGAAGATTTGACATGATAGTTGACTTAGGGATTGCCCTACCCAATTCTCATAAACATTCAACATAGCACACAGTGTTATGAAGTGAGAAATGGTGAGGTCTCTATACAAAAGCAAGTGACATTGTTTATTAAAACCTACATACAATGAAGAAATCTTGCACAACATCAATATTATAAAGTACATACCATGATTATTGGGTGACAAATTCAATGTCAACACCAACCATGGCAGCTCCTGTTTCTTTTTTTCTTAAAAACACAATCACATGAAACAAACATAGCTCAACCTCACAAAATTTTATGGCTTTAATTTATCCTATTAAAGGCAAAAGAATTATGTAGCCACTAATGATTTCTCCCAAATGATTGTTGAATGAAGTATGAGGTGCAAGACTACTATTTTAGTCAAAGCGAGCTAATGAAATTCAAACTGAATTATGTCAATGGTTAACAGATTGGAGATCTTAATTTTAAAATTTGTGCAAGCATCATTACAATTTACATTCATGTGGTACAAATAGAAGAATTAAATTTCTTGGGAAAAAGGAATGAATGTGCTTGCCATGCACCCCACACTCAAAGCAAAGTACTTGATGAATTTCATTTAATTCTATCTGCAAGGAAAGTAGCATTCCTCAAGAGCTAAATTAAAGTTTTTTTATAGGAATCACATGAAATTATAAATGAATCACATGAAATTATAAATTTATGTCATACACATTGGCCACACAGCAGAGACTCCTCCAGAAAAAGAAAAGTGTAAAATGATAAATAAGATTAGGGTTTCATGGCTTTTACTCGAAAGCCCTATTCGAATGATGGATATAAAAAATAAAAAAAATCACTCACCTTTTTCCTGGGAGTCCGGTGTTCGAAAGTTAAAAAATAGCAAGGCTGATGAAAATTTCGAGCAAAGTTGACACAAATGGCCTATTGGCTAAATATATATATATATATATATATATATATATATATATATAATATAAATTATATTTTATTAAATTTAAAACCTCCCCCTATACCATATACAAACAAGCTTTAAACAAAAATAAAACCTACAATTTCATACTAATAAATTGTCATACGAAAATTCTTTCATCTGTTCTTTTTAATATATAAATTTTTCAAAAAAGGTTTCTACAAAAAACTTAATATATATATATATATATTCAAATATATACATATATATATAAATATATCTAAATTAATCTTATTTTCATAAAAGCTTTCTATAGGAAGTATTTCAAAAATTTCATAGAGGTTTTCCAATTTTCCTAGTCAAATAAAACTAATTGGGAAAACAAATTTAAATGATATTCTTCTATAGGGAGATCTTTCCAGTACAAATAATATTTTCCCCAATTTTTTAATAGGAAGATTTTTGAATCCATTCCTACAAAGACTTATAAATTTCTTTATTGTTTTCCTCTGGGATTTTCTATTGTTTAAAAATAATTTTCTACAGAGGCTCTCTAATTTCACTATAAAATTTTCTATAGAAGCACTAAAATATTCAGGACAATTTTTCAAACACATAAATCTTTCAAATCTATAAAATAAATTAAAGCTTCTACACCAATACTTCTTGTATAAGCAATCTTTTTAGTCTATAAAATAATAAAAATAATTAAAAGAACTTGTTTTTGAAAGCTTGAGAAATTGAAGTTTGAAGAAGAGCTTCGCCTATAGATACCAATTTTCCAAAGCTTCCTCCAAAATATTACTTTTCTAGAAAGATGAAAACCAAACCCAGAGCCCAAAATTTTTCTGAGAACCTCATTTTTCAATTGTTTCAACAACCTCCCCAAAATATCTTTTTCATTCCCATGAAGTAACCTCTTTCCTCTTTCAGTTATTGCAAATATTCTCTCTGAGAATTATTTTCCAACAACATTAATTAATTAGTTTTCTAACACACATGTAAAATATAAAATATCTTTTAACCAACTCTTAGATATTTCCTCTTTTGATATTTACAAGATTTTATGCAATTTATAATTCAAATTTCACATCTTAATTTTTTAATTAAATTTAATCTAATTATTTTAATCACTTTAGAAAATAAATTTAATCTCAAGGATTAAATTACTTTACAAAATAAATTTAATTTAATTAATTAAATCAAATATTAAGCTTCTAACAACATTAATCAAGATTAATTAAATAATCACTAAAAATCATTATAAACATCAATTAAAATTAATTTCCCATAGAACATACCTTGCAAAATAAATAAACAACAAGGAAAATGTGGACAACATAACAACAAAGCATATTGAAACAAGGACTGATGACACACTGTGACTAGGGTTGTGGTTTGAGAAGGAAAACCCTGTTACTATCTCCCAATCAACTATACCATTAGGCAATGAACACGCTCAAACCTGTGAATCTAGGTGGAGCCGATGTCTTGTACCTAAAATATTGTACAATAAAACATATGTCGTACATATATATAAATCATGAATCAAACACACCGTGAAGAGAAAATTGTGGAATCACAGGGTGCTCACAAGCAAGTGATGCAATCTCGTTCCCTTCACCAATACAGTGTCACATCAAAACTGACAAAATTAAAACATCAATTAACCATAGATGAGCATATATCAATATCAACTCAAATAAACAACTATGCTAACCAGAAAGCATGTCAAAAATAGTAATCATCCATAAAGTGTACCATCACATCACAATATAACAACCATCATCACTCCAATGTCAGCAATCAAATAACAACAACATAGCATCATGGTCTATCAAAGTAAAAGCATTATTAGAAAATATAAGCAAATCAAAGGGGTGTTGCATCCTCCCCCCTAAGATCAGGCTTACTCCTAGAAGCCTATGAACAAATAGGGATAGAGCTCCCTCATTCTGGTTGCATCCTCTCAAGAAGCTGAAGTATCATTTCTCGGATCCCACTGGACCCTAACCTACTCAATATCTCAATAGTCTCCTATGTTGTGTGATGACCACGAGCTCCAAGGCTAGTTTCCCGTCCTCTACTTGTAAGTAATTTCAATCAAGGATGTGAGATATATTAGGGTGATAATTCCTGAGTACTAAAACATGAAATACATCGTGTATGCATGAGAGACTGGGCAACAAAGCAAGACAGTATGCTACTGGCCCAATCTTCTCAAGAATCTCGAATGGCCTGACAAAGTGAGGTGTGAGCTTAGAGCCCTTTCCATATCAAATTGGACTCTTTCATGGATGCACTCGCAAAAGGACTCGGTCTCCTACTACAAACTGGTGATCCACCTGATGCACATCTACATACTTTTTCTACCTATTTTGTGCAACAACCAAATGTTCCTTGATACGGATCACCTACTACTCCATATCCTAGAGCATCTCAGGACCTAATAGAACTCTATTCTCTAACCAATCCCAACTCAAAGGAGTCTGACATGGTCATCCATATAATGCCTGGAAAGGAGGCATACCAATCAAACTCTTATAACTATTTTTATAAGCAAACTCCCCTATATGGAGATAGTCCTCCCATCATGTCTGCTAGTCCATCACATACATGTGTAACATATCCTCGAGGATCTAGCTGACCCTCTCGGTTTGTCCATCTGTCTTAGGGTGATACTCTAATCTAAAGTTCAATTGCATCTCCATCACATGCTACAATGACGTCCAAAAATTTGAGATAAACATAGGATCCCTATCAGAAATGATCCAACGAGGAATGTCGTGCAACCTAACTATATCTCCCATGAACACTCTAGCAATGGACAAAGCATTATAGGATGAATGAATAGGTGAGAAGTGTGCTAACTTTATCAACCTATCCACTGTTACCATAATGGCATCATGTTTTCATGAAGAATTGGGTAACCCAACAATGAAATCCAACAAGATCATATCCCATTTATATTTTGGCACTAAATGTGGCTACAGAAGTTCTGCTAGAACATGGGGAGGTGAATCCTGTTGACTACCAGTGCGATTGCCTCCATGGCCATGACCACAACCTCTACCGCAATATCGCCTAGGTGGCATGATCCTACACAACACCCCCGTAGAACAAGTCTCAGATATTAGACGAGAACAACAGAAGGGTAGGGAACAAAATCTCAAGAATCTAAGTACTATATCCATGATTAACATATATTCAAGATCACATACACAAAAACTCACATCATCGGGAATCACATCACAAGGCTACATAAGGGTCCATTTGGACACCGAAAAGCAACATACTAATCCATGATACACAATCCATGAGCCAAGAGCCAATATCCATCTCACATAATCCATACCTCACACTTAGTGGCTTGATGGTGTTAGGCCACACACACATGGTGAGACCATCCAAGCAAGACCACAATGACCTATCTCTTATTATATAAGGTGGTTAGTCTCCAAGAGATAGTCATCACACATATGTGGGTAGTGGGTCCTAGCTGTATAATAGCCTCACATACCCCCATCCTCAATTTTCCCTACATTTGCTTCCTCGTATACACTCACCAAGTCTGCCTCATACATCCTTGAAGAGGAATCACAATACGACACATGACCGACCTCGAAAACAATAAGGATAAACTAGTTCACAATAGTCATAAAGAAGAGAAAATAAAAATTCAATTTCAATAATAAAGCAAGAAATGTGCATAATTTCAACACTAAATCAAGTGTAACCACGAGGGCTACGAGAAAATAAGATCACAAGGTGTGGCTAAACCATTACAATCAAATATAAACAATATGTCGACCTTCACAATCAACATAAAATAATCAATAACCATAAAGAAAGTCCACAATCTTCAAAATTGCACTGTACAACACTGCATGTCTAGATACTAGCCACCAAACAAGGAAGGAGGGAACATCGTCAAGCTATAATAGTAGCCCACATGTGATGCAGAGTGAGCATGCCATCCACATGTCTCAAAGTGTACTCCTCAGCTACACTCTACCTCGCGTCGTCACGTGACATGGTCATAAACCAGCCGAAGAAGGCACACACTAGTCGTATGCCACATGGCAATGTGTTTGTGGCTCTGCGGAAGTAGGCATGTGCATATCACATCCCGCATAGTGATACCTCATGGAGAAGGCACATGTAGGTACTCACCGTAGCCAGAGGTATACATGGCTAGGACATACCCAAATGCTAACTAACCCAAACACTATCAAAGCAACCATGGGTATCCCTCTACAAGTGTGTGAGGCCCCATTATGCTCAAAACACAAGTAAGCTATCATCATCACCAGCACTATGTCAAAACATTAGTGGGGTGTGGCATCATATCCCTTGCATCATGTCGGAACATGTGTGGATACGATGTATACAATACATATATGAGAAAATCAATATGGGGCTACTCGAGCTTCACCTCTCATACAGACGGGGTAGACTCTCTAATGCCATCTTAGTACCCCTATGGATAGCCAGGCATATACTAACAAACCAATATTGTAGTACTCAAAATTGTGGGGATTAGGCTAACACATATGAATCAAGTACCTTGTTCTATCATAAGGAAAGTAGTGGGTACGTTTGCTCAGGATCAGTTGAGCTAAGACCACTCTATGTCGCAATATGTGCATGCTGCACACTCCACCCAAGGAACTTTGTGGTTGCTACTTCCCCTTCACGGATTGAGAGGCTAGAGAACCAAAAGAAAAGAATCTATGAAACTATCTTTTGGCTACTCTTATATATATATAGATTTTCAACCACATGTGGGTTGGCCCTCAATCAGGTAGCAAACATACAAACACACAAAATGGTATGGTTAATCCCACACCAAATACAACATATTTCGTATGGATGGGTACACCGTATCACGATCCCATGGTCCCATAAAGCAAGTATAGGGTATTCACAACACTCAACCAATGCACACTTATTGGTTTCTCACATAATTTACAAGGAAAATACAATTACATACACAATTCCATAAGTATATTTACTTCCATAATCCATGTGATTCATATCATCACATATATCCATAACCCATCATTAGTTTTTCTTGCAAAAGACCCAACACAAATCCATATTTCACTATTCAGAATAGAAAAGCATTTATCTTTTATACAAGAGAGTGGTTAAACCTCCACACAACTCCATGTCATAAATACATACTGGGTATGTGCGGGATCATCATGGAAAAAATAGGCCCTTAAGTGGCAAAAAATTCAAAAAAATCAGAGTTAGGCAACTTGACATAAAAATTTGAATAAGTTATCTATATTATTTCAAAAATATGTAAGAATAAAATCTATAGCAAATTGAATGTAGTTTCTAAACTACTAGGTTTTTTCTTTTTAAATATATATTTGGTGAAAATTTGAAATTTCAATGTAGTAGTACTTAAATTTTAGGGAAAAAATAAGTAGGTGTCTATGGACCACCCTAACCACAATAAAATGATAATATTTTTTTATAATATTTTAGATATAAGTAGAGGAATCATGTCTCGATGTGATGCATTTTTTTTTATTTTTTTCATAGTAAATAATTAATTATGAATTTTTTATTACAACTTTTAAAAAATATAAAAACACATACATTTGACCACCTTAACTTGGTCAAAACTTTATGAAATTCATTTTTTTTTTAATCCTAAGTATGTGAAAGCCTAGAATGCAACGAAGTTTCAAATTCAAAAATGTGATACTGTTTGAAAGCTATAGATGTTTTTCAATCAGCCTATCAATCAGGACTTTAGTCATAATTCAAATAAAAAATGAATAATAATTACATATTAAATTCAAAATAAAGAATAATTTATATTGGTTGAAAGCTGAGAATCTCCTTTAAAACCCTTTTCATTTCATCAATTTTGGGTAAAAAAAAGTCATCAACCACATACTCTACACATACCCATCATATCGCCACTTTTTGGCCCATCATGTTCTAGCACATACCCTACTAACATACTTAAAATAGAGCATCCCATATTCATTTCTAATATAATTAACAACTATTTAATCATCTACAATAGGAGGAATAGAAAGAGAGAAGATGAACATATCTTATCTACCTCTAGGGTAACTAGGTTAACCCTAAACATAAAGCACTTAGTATAGTCAAGGAAAGCTGTAACACCTCTCCGTTTTGGATATTTGGATCGACACTATTTTTTTTGGTAATGTTTGATTATGCTTATGATGTGACTGTGAACTTAGTGATTGTTTGATCATGAACTGTTTAGTGATATGCATGTTATATCATGATGTGACGATTGTGTCTAAACATGCTTTGACTTTGGGAACTTGATTACTTGTGATCGTGACTGATTAAATGATGTGGAAGTTATATGTTGATGTGATGTTCTTTTATTCCAATGTTATCCTTATGACATGATTTGGAGTAACTTAGAATATATTTGATTTAATGATGTTTATGCTATTGAGCATATCTCTGATGTTAGATGCGACAGTTAGAGATATTGTATTGGTGAAGGGGACGGATTGTATCACTCGCTTGCGAGCACCCTACAATTCTGAGATTCCCTCTTCATAGTGTGTTTGATCATAACATACATATTTTGCACGTTCAACATGTTCTTTGCTATAGGTTGGCAGGTACATGACATCGACTCCACCTGGCTTCACAGGTTTGAGCATGTCCATTTACCAATGGTAATTGATTGGGAGATAGTAGCTAGGTTTTCTGAGCCAAGTCGTCACCCTAGTCATAGTGTGTTGTCAAGTTGTCCTCGGGGTCAATTGTTTTAACTTGGTCAGTTTCCCCTTGAGTGTTTATTTAATTTCAAGTTTAAAGTTTAATAAATGACTTGCGTAGTTTAATTGATGATTAAATGTGTTGAGTTGCAATGTTGAAATGTGATTTATTTTATTGATTTATTTGATGAAATTAATAAAATAATTATTTGGTTATTGATTGATTTGATTAATTAATAAACTAGATTTAGTTTATTAATTAATTAGATTAATAGTGATATATTAAACGAAATAGTGATTTTGGCGTTATTGTATATCTAGATTCAATTGAAGTTGAAAATGGAAGTTATATTGGATATTTAGGATTTAATTAAAATCTTGTCTGAATAGTTACGATTAAATTAAAATAAATAATTAAATGACAATATGTTTTAATTCCATGTTTGAAAAATATTGTTGAGGAAATTATTTATTGGTAATTTTGAAATACTTGTGTTTTATGAGAAATTTGGAAAATGCATAAGGTTGAATTAAAAAATTCGAAATTGGATTTTGAATTTAAATTAGAAATGGGCTTTTGAATTTAAAAATTTGAAATTGGATTTTGAATTAAAATTTGAAAAATTCCCATGTTTTTAAATTATATTTTGTGAGTGGGAATTTTAGGGTTCCTTTGACCAAATTGAAAAAAAAACCCTATTTTGGAGGAAATGAGCTCTCATTAATTTTTAAGCTTGCAATTTGGGGAAAATTTGGTGGGCTATGGTTTTTGCTTGGAATTTTGAAGGAGATGGAGGTTTTGTTGGAGTTGGATTCAATGGAAGGATTGGAGAACACCATGGTTGAAGGCTTCAAGTCTTGGAGAAAACAAAATCAGGTTCTTTAATCTTGCTTGTTCATTTTGAAATAGATGAAACCCTCTTCATGCTTTTTTTGAAATCTTTGATATGCTGTTTGGAAATCCAATAAAACACTTGAAAATTTTGTTCAAATCTAGCAATAGAAAACTTAGAGGAGCTCAAATGAAGAATTTTAATTTTTTTGACAAAATGGAGAAAACCCAAAAAAATTCGTCACATTTTGTGCTTGAAAAATTCTTCTTCTTAATTTTCTTCTCAATAAAGTTCGCTCAATCTGACTGTATAAGAGTAGTTTGAAATGGGTTGGGTCCATTTATATGTTTTGCATATAAAATATATGCAACTGGAAATTTTTCCTTTCAAAAAAATTTGTTAGAAATGCATTCTAGTTTTTACCAGAAGAGGGTTTGATTTCGTTCTGATTTTTGTTTAGGACGAAATTGTAAAAATAATAAATAAAATTTATTGTGGGGGCTACCCACAGCCACCCCCCACCCATGGGGGCGCTGGCTGTGCAGCGCTCCCCATGGATGGGGAGGGGGCTACAAGCAGCCACCACAGGGGTTGTGTCCCCTGTGTGAGGCTGCGTAGCAGCCACACAGGGGTGTGTCCCCTATTGGGGCTACGAGCAGCCAAAGGCCACAAGCCTTTATTTTGTTTTAAAGTAATTTTTTTTTAATTAAAAATTTTAGTTTTTATTAAATTTCATTTTATATTATATATTTATTATAATATATTTATTAATTTTAAATTATATATATATTATATATTTATTATAATATATATATATATATATATATTATATTATATTTATTAAATTTTTTTTGATATTTATAGATATTAATATATATTTGAGGAATATATATTAAATATGGATTTCAAAATATATAATATATATAAAGTGTATATATTATATTTAATGTTTTCACTTTTTCGCTTTAAGTGGTAAAAATGGAATTTAAATGGGAAGTTTAAATTTATTTTTTTAAATAATTGATTTATATGCATTTTGCACATTAAAATAATGTTAAATAGTAAATTGAAAATTTAAATGATTATGTGATTATTATAAAAGAAGGAAATTGGTATTTTAATAAATAGCTGTAAATTTCAAAAGAAGTGATTTTAAGCTATTATTTAAATGTATATTAAAGACATATTTTGTTTATGCAAAATAATAAGGAATAAAATATGATTAATTGAAATATATGAAATTATTAGTTATATTTTAATTAATGGGGTTTTAAATGATGTTTTGAACGGGAAATCTTGGAATCCTAAATGATCTTTTAGGGGTACACATTTAGATGATATTTAAATATCGAAAATAGAACTTACTCTAAAATGATTATCGCATTGGTATCGAAGAAATGAAAGTTGATGTTGATCATTTGTAGAATATTGAATTCGAATAATTTATTTATTTAATCCATGTGGTAATATAGATTAAGTGATTTGATTAACATTTAGTTAAATCATTGATGTGAATTTGAATTCAAGATTAATTTATTTCATCTAGATGTCTATTTATCAAAACGCCCTAAGTATGGAAGACAATTGAGTAACTTAGAGATAATGAATGACTTAGTTCAATCAGGTGGTCCTAATCATTAATTATGGAACAAAATTGGAGAGCTTAGGATTAATGAATGATTTATTTAAATCAAATAATTGTATTTGTCAAATGTGGATTTATTGATAATTTGATTTTGATTAATTATAGATTGATCAAGTAGAGTTGTATTATTGGATTAAATTCTATAATGTCGGCAAGAGGATTTATGTATATACTATTTAGTATAATTGAGTGGAATATATTATGTTCAAGAAGAGATGAGATCTAGATGATTTATGTAATGCAGAGTTGAGGTTAAAACTGATTTATTTGATCTAATTGATTATTTACTAAAAGTTTAACTTATAGAATACAGTGGTTAAACTTAGAAGTAACGAATGATTTAATGCATCATATGTGATTGAGTTGTTTGAATTATTGCTATAAGAGTAATTTATTTAATCCAAATGTTTTATAAATCAAGTGGATTTATTTATAGTATATGATTGTGAGATGTAGAGTGATTGATTGGTTTAATTCTAGTTCGATGATGTATTTATTTAAATGTCTTGATTTTGGAATATGGTTGTGAAATTTAGAGTATGTGATCTGTTCTTTGAATATTTATATGTTGTGAAAGGAAATGAGTTTGTTAATTGGATAAATGCAAGTGATGGAAGCTGTGTTTGATTGGATTTAGCAAATCCGAACATTAGCTTACTTAATTGTCTGAAATGTTTTTAGTGGTTAATTGTTCATCTTCGATGTTGGTGGGATAGAGTAAATGTTGAAGTATTCCAAATAGGAGTTCATGTATTGGTATGGGATTGTGGTACGTGAGTCAATTTTGATGTGTCATGGGAAAATGTGCATGTGACACCATGTTTCACTCGGTTCTCACAAACGGGGATGTTTTGTACCTCCTTGGGAATAGGAGAGGGTCATGTGTTTATACCTCCTTTGGATGGAGTGGTATTTTGTATTTTGTTTCCCTCTAGTGTATGGAGTGGATTATGTGACCTTGTTTTCCTCCAGTGTTTGGAGAGGGTTGACCTTGTTGCCTCCAGTGTTGGAGAGGGTCTTAACCTTGTGGTTTCTAGTGTTGGAGTGAGTTCTTGATTTGTGCCTCCTTGGGAATAGGAGAGGGTAATGTGATTTGTGCCTCCTTTGAAAGGAGTGGGTTTTTGTAATTGGTTTCCTCCTATGTTTGGGAGTGGATTTGTACTTTGTTTTCCTCCAGTGTATGGAGAGGGTTTTAACCTTGTTTTCCTCTAGTGTTTGGAGTGAGTTTCCTTGTTTTGTTACCTCCTTGGATGGGAGAGGTTATGTTATCTGGTCACCTATTGTGGTTATAACCATGTGTGTTGTCGTAGGAGAGTGGCTTGCAAATGGGCGCCAGCACACAAAGTGGTGCCAGGATAACCCTTTGCGAGTTGGTTAATTCAGTGATAACTAAATTAAACTTTTAGAAGCTTAGGTTGCATCAAAAATTAAATAAGATAATTTGTGCCTCGCTCATGGGCCCAAGGGCTAGTTCGAGACTTGGGATGAGACAGGAAGGCTTGGAATGGCAAGATCATCTATCTCATCTTCACAAGAGGTATTTGGTTCCACATGAGTAAGCATTGGTGCCAGGATTTCGGTTGAGGCTACCAGGATAACCCATGGAGTGGGGGCTGGGGCCTAGGAAGATTCCCAGAGGATATCCCTTGATGAGCTATTTGATGACACTCTTCCTAAGTCAACAGTTTGTATTTGATATTTGTGGCACTCTTGATCTATTCTATGTCTAGAAGCAATGTAACCTATGACAGTGTTGTGTGAGTCGTATCTAGAGTTGTACATATGACCGTTTAGTCAGGTAATGAGGTCTTGTGTGTATTTCGTATCAATTTTGTGTGGCTCGTGCCTAGTGGTAGATGGTCTTGTGTAGGACTTCCTAGTTCTATCTCCTAGTATGGAGGGAGTGGAACCTTTTGGATTCCACGTTGTCAGGTGGCATGCTTCTTAAATCTGTTGGTTCTTCTTCTTATTCATGTGGTTGTGATTTCCAGTTGGAGAGCTCATGGGAATTAGTTTCTTCTCATGCCTTGTTCTCTCAGTTCTTATTGTATTTTATTACCCCTCATTTGTTATCGAGGTGGAATTTGTAAATTGTAATCATGATTATTGGATTTACCTCATTTGGAGAATGAGTGTTGTAATCTTATTGTTTAAATGTTGTTAATTGGAATCTTGAGGTATTTATTTTCCTTGTTGTATTTCATCTTGTATGGGATGTATGTAATCCTAATTCTGTAAGTGATTAATGTTTGGTTTCAGTTGATGTTAATTGTTGTTTGGGTTTTAAAGTAATCTTTGTCTCATGGACTTAGAGGTTGTTGGCAATATGTATTCATCTTACATGTTATTTGTACTAAAACAAAAAAATAAATAGGTACGTTTAAATAATGAATTGCAACTTCCTCTAGGGTTTCATGGTGGGGCATTACAAAAACAAAGAAAGGAATACACACATAAGAGTACAAACAACAAGGACATCCTAATGGGCTCATGTGAAACTAGAGTTCCCAGTGTTAGAACTTTGGCTCTGATACCATGTGTAATGCCCCACCATGAAACCTAGAGGATAACACAAACACAATAGAAGCATAGCAATTTTTTCTTTTTAAAGTCTAATAATAACATGTAAGCTAAATACACTTAACACATACATCCTCTACGGTATGTGACAACACTTACATTTGAATCCCATAATATACAAAAGTAAACTACCATAACGTATAATAATACTCATGAAATAATAACATACATCCAAAGCATTAAAATCCTCACATAAGATACAAAGTACATTAAGAATCATTTAAAGATTACATTCATTCCATGAAGCAATTATAAAGCTTATTTCCAAAATGAGGAAGTTCATACATTAAAATTACAATTTCAATGTTACAATATTCCTCCTCGAATACAAATGAGGAGTAATACATATACAAAGTATCCAATTGATACACAAGAACATAAGAGAAAGTACAAAGCAATAGGTACACGTGAGGTCTCCAATCTAGAAGATCCTACCCTCACAAACATGAAATGGTAACCCAACAGTGTAAGGTGCATGTTCCACCCAACCAAATGGTACCCAAAAGCCCACCCCTTGTGCTAGGAGATAGTAAAAGGGATCCCTAGACAAAACCAACAACCTCTAGACATAGGCAACCTCAAGTCTAAACTACACAAGTACAATACATAACATGAAGGTTACATTGCTTCTAGAGTAAAAGAATCAAGTACATCAACTGAACAATTATACTGTTGTCATAGGAGGAGTGTCATCACAAAGTTGCATGGGTTACCCTGGCACTACTTTGTGTGTTGGCTCCCAGTGAGAGCCACTCTGCTACTAACAACACAAGGAACTAATCCATAACCCAAGGGTAAACACAATGCACAAACAGATATTAAATCCCAATCCAAAATATAAGAGGCAACATATATCATTCGTAGTAACTGGGTGTGTAAACTGAATTATAACCAAGTGCACTACCAAAGGAAAACAAAGGGCTGAACCATAAAATACAACAATCCCCTTCACAAATTAACATCATCTGGAAGTCTTACGTACTCAACTAACTAATTTCCCCAAGAAATGTAAATAGAAGAAATCTCAAATTCAATAGGCAATTCAGGCAAGTATTTAAATACTATCATTAGGATTTTCTAAATCCAATTTCCTTATCAAGAGAACAATAATACATTGTTCAAATTAATCTAACTTATAGCAATATCATTTACAAACAATAACAAAATAAATCTAATTATTTAAATCAATATCTCAATTTTCAACTAAATAGAAATCAGATTTCCTCTTTTAAATTATATCATTTAAAAATTATCTAAATCATGATTTTGCATGTTTCTTATTATAAAACTCATTTAAATATATATAATTAAATATATTATTTAAATATTCTAAAATTTTATACAAATTTTCCAACATATAATCAAATATAAATATATATTTAGATAAATATATATACATATATATATATATATGTATTATATATTATATTTTATTAAATTTAAAACCTTGAAATAAAGAAAAATTGCAAAGCATAATAAGGGAGATGAATTAAGTTTTATGGGGGTTGTTTAACACAACCGACCCATATGGGGTTGCGACTATGTAGGCAGCCTAGGTGTTGCCTATGAAGGCAACATCGACTGCCTCCACAACCGTTTTCCCTTATGGGGACGGTTGTGGGGGTAGCCCCTGTGCCTCCCCCTATACCATATACAAAAAAACTTTAAACAAAAATAAAACCTATGATTTCATACTAATAAATTGTCGTACAAAAATTCTTCCATCTATTTTTTTATTTTTGCTTAAATTTTGTTTGTATATGGTATAGGGGGAGGCACAGGGGCTACCCCCACAACCGTCCCCATAAGGGGAAACAGTTCTGGAGGCAGTTGACGTTTCCGTCACAGGTAGCACCCATGCTTCCTACATAGTCGCAACCCCATATGGGTCGGTTGTGTTAAACAACCCCCATAAAACAAATATACTTATATATTCAAATATATACATATATATATATATAAATTAATCAATACGAATGCCCCAATCGGGCAAATTATTTTCATAAAAGCTTTCTATAGGAAGTATTTAGAAAATTTCACAGAGGTTTTCCAATTTTCCCAGTCAAATAAAACTAACTGGGAAAACAAATTTAAATGATATTCTACATGAAGATCTTTCCAATACAAATAAGATTTTCCCCAATTTTTTAATAGGAATATTTTTGAATCCATTCCTACAGAGACTTATAAATTTCTTTATTGTTTTCCTCTGGGATTCTCTATTGTTTAAAAATAATTTTCTACAAAGGCTCTCTAATTTCACTATAAAATTTTCTATAGAAGCACTAAAATATTCACGACGATTTTTCAAACACATAAAGCTTTCAAATCTATAAAATAAATTAAAGCTTCTACACCAATACTTCTTGTACAAGCAATCTTTTCAATTTATAAAATAATTAAAAGAACTTGTTTTCAAAAGCTTGAGAAATTGAAGTTTGAAGAAGAGCTTTGCCTGTAGATACCAATTTTCCAAAGCTTCCTCCAAAATATTACTTTTCCAGAAAGATGAAAACCAAACCCAGAGCCCATAATTTTTCTGAGAACCTCATTTTTCAATTTTTTCAACAACCTCCCCAAAATATCATTTCTATTCCCATGAAGTAACCTCTTTCCTCTATCAGTTATTGCAAATATTCTCTTCGAGAATTATTTCCCAACAATAGTAATTAATTAATTTTCTGACACACATGTCAAATATAAAATATCTTTTAACCAACTCTTAGATATTTCCTCTTTTGATATTTACAAGATTTTATGCAATTTATAATTCAAATTTCACATATTAATTTTCTAATTAATTTTTTAAATCTAATTAATTTAATCACTTTATAAAATAAATTTAATCTCAAGGATTAAATTACTTTACAAAATAAATTTAATTTAATTAATTAAATCAAATATTAAGCTTCTAACAACATTAATCAAGATTAATTAAATAATCACTAAAAATCATTATAAACATCAATTAACATTAATTTCCCACAAAACATACCTTGCAAAATAAATAAACGACAAGGAAAATGTGGAAAACATAACAACAAAGCATATTGAAACAAGGACTGATGACACACTATGACTAGGGTTGTGGTTTGACAAGGAAAACCCTATTATTATCTCCCAATCAACTGTACTGTTGGGCAATGGACACACTCAAACCTATGAATCTAGGTGGAGCTGATGTCTTGTACCTGCAACCTTGTAATAAAGCATATGTCATACATATATATAAATCATGAATCAAACACACAGTGAAGAGAAAATCGTGGAATTATAGGGTGCTCACAAGCGAGTGATGCAATCCCGTTCCCTTCACCAATACAGTGTCACATCAAAATTGACGAAATTTAAACATCAATTAACCATGGATGAACATATATCAATATCAACTCAAATAAATAACTATTCTAACCAGAAAGCATGTAAAAAATAGTAATCATCCATAAAGTGTACCATAACATTACAATATAAAAACCATTAGCTCTCCAATGTCAGCGATCAAATAACAACATAGCATCATGGTCTATCAAAGTAAAACAATTGTTAGAAAATATAAGCAAATCAGAGGGGTGCTACATAGAAAACAAAGATAATTCAAGAATCCTTTATATCCATAATCCTCAAAAGGCTCTAGATTTTGGAATTTCCTTTTATCTTGTAGAATAATAACTATAGACTATTTAACTTGGGACATAAGAAATGAGAAATCAGCTCTATTTTGGGAGAATTCCTATAATAGACACCCTATTGTTAAGAACTATGACACCTTTACATAGACAAAATGGATCCTCTCCACAAAATAGGGAACACGTGTGGGTAACTATGCACACAAAGAGATATCCTATGGTATTTCCACTTGGTACTGGAAGGACTTTGAGTCTAAGGGTATCTCCAATTCTGAGAGTGTTGAGCTTTGATAGATTTTCAATGTTTGATGACTCTTGTTGACTAATGGGTAAGATTATTTAATAAGGAACAATTCAAATTATAGAAAATATTTAGTGAAACTTGGTTATTTAATTGTGCATAAATGGAGGGAGTGAAGAATAACATACCTACACACATTTATTGGAATAAAGCTTTTCTTCCAAATATTTTTAATAATGTAAGCAAAATTTATAGGGTGTTTTACACTACACAAAGAGCCACAAGGGCCAAAATGTCTAGATCAAAAAAACATTATCTAAAACACCAAACCAAAAAACACCTAACTAAACCCAGATGAAGACTAACAACACACATGGACCAACAACAAACTAGCAGCATACTAGCTGGCCTTCTCCCAATTCTTAGACAACAGCTAAACCATATCATCACAGACCCACTCCTGGCAATCCTCAATCTTCTTTATCCCCATTTCATCATTCATGGTAGCCAACAAGTTACTAGTGACACAGTGAATCATTTTGATAGTGAAACGAGTCAACCCAAGGATCTTTTTGTCCAAGATGTCTAGTCTATTTCTTAGCATACCAATCTCCTCCTCACTGCCCATAGTGTAGATGGGATCATTCTATTCAATCTCCAATAGCTCCAATGAATGGAAGGTTGAACCCTCCTTCTGAGGTAAACCACTGTCAGGAACAAAGGAGGGACCTCTAGATTTCTCCTCATCCTCATTTTCCGAAACCTCTTTCACATTGATTCCTTTGTTGTCAAACAACTCCTCTTCAGTATCCAAATCCCTAATCTGCACTTTTTTCTTGTTTTTAGCCAGCCTGCCAGAGCGCCTAATGATGGCATCGTAACCAATAACCAGGGTCTCCGCAACCACCGTATCACCTAAGGAATCCTTGCTCACAACATTCTTTCCTTTATTAGGAGGCACCTTCTCCTGCATACCTTTCTTTTTCAAACCAGGCTTACTAGGGGTCTTAGCAAGGGTAGATTTTAGTTCACATAAGCTAACAGTCGCATTGGTTTGGGCAACACCATTAGCACCCTTATGTTTTTTTGCAGCAGGTTTTGGTTTCTCAGTAGGGGTCGGGTGACTCTTTCTGACAAGGCCTTTAGATTCGGCTAGGGACAAGTTGGGCACAGTGGGTGGCTCAATTTCCTCAATACAAACAGTCGATATAGGTTTCAGAGGGCACAAAGCCAGGTGGAAATGGTAGAGTCTTAGGATAAGACCCTGATGGAGAGGCAGAGGAGTAGGTTCATTAGGGTTAGCAACAGCTGAATCAATACATTTTTTAACTAAATTTTCAAGGTCCATAAGCAGGTAGAAGGGAAATCTCATAAGAACGTTATTCCTAAGATGATTTAACAAGGGATGTCTATGTAAGGGTAGCTTTATAGAAAATAATTTTCACTATAGATAGATTTAGGAAGTTAGTTTATTAAGGCCCACCTATATGTACAATAGGCAATGCTTTAGAGGAGTCATCAAATCATCTCCTACTTGTATCTTAGTTTTCTCTAGATCATTGGAGATGGTTATGTGCAAATCTTGGGAGTAAAAGTGCACTACCAAGCAATATAATAAGCCTACTCAAATATTGGTCCATCATCTACAAATATTCTCTCTCTGATTATTTATGGTTATTGAGTCAATCTATTCTATTATGGGAGATCTAGAGGGAAATAAATAAAATAATATTCTAGGACAAGGAAATTTCCCTCCATTTTTGAATAAGGTAGAAATTGTAGAAACCTATAGATCTCAGAGATTGTTAAAATAAGCACCAATGAAACAAGTTTGCATAAATTTGACCAACCATATTAGGAAAACTAGGCATACATATATAGGCATGAAGGAGGCACTCAACCTCCATGAAATGAGGATAGGACTCCTCACTCACAGAGTGGTGGCGAGTTGCCTACCTAAAAAGTAGCAAGAGGTGTTGAAAGTGATTTGAAACCTCTAAAGACACGTAACTACCACTAACACCTCACATGAGAAAGATTCAATTGTATGTCTAAGTATGCTTAAAGCCTAAGTATATGAAAATAATGTTGAAACATAGGAAAAATGGGGGGAGGAAGGATAGAAGACCTAAAAATAGGATGTGAAATGAGGGACCTATGCCAAAAGAAAAATGGGGTGTCCACCTAATCACAAATCCACCCCTTCCATGTTCATTAGGAATAGGGATAGTGCCAAAAATGATTATAATTGACTTACAACCCTCAAGGTGAGTCAACCCTAGGTTTGGAAATTATGTTACCTTAACTTCCTTATGACAAAAATGACTGAACAATAGTTTTGGGAGAAGAAAAAAATTACTTTAACAATCAAACCTATGAGGTCTAATACTTGGAACATGAAGTATTATGATAAAACTATAAGAAACAACCATTAACCAATAGATATGAAAAAGTTAGGATGGTGTTTACCTAGCTCCAAAATCGGGTTACATGCTCTACTGAAGGACTAGCCATGGTTGTGTTGTTTTCCAAAAAATGCATTCACAAGTGAAAACTTGTCCACTGTGTGAAAAATATATTCACAAGGGCTAGTGAAATCCAATGTCCACTAGGTGAGCCCCAAGAAAGTGAGAAACACACACTAGGTTTATATTTACCCACAAAAAGGGTGGCTAATGGGAAATTCATGTCATGTCTACAGGCTCACATATGTCAACCATACCAAAAGTTATACCTGTAATGATAACTTTGATAAGGTGCCACATAAAAGAAATGGTTCCACAAGGCTAGTAAGTTGCATTATGATAGACACTCATGAAAAAAAAGGGCTCCACTAGAAAGAAATTTGTGTTATGCTTGGTGGTAATGAAATTTTTTTAAATGCAATAGGATAGGATAGTCAAAGGGGTTTTTCTTAGTTCATGAAAGGTCACACCTTAGGGAATAGCATGCTTAATGTCACCAAGAGAGAACTAGTCGAGGATAAAATATTTTAACCTTAGGGAATGCAAGCCATAGCATTACCACCAAGAGGAATGTCATATGCTAAGAAAGGTCACACTCTTGAAGGACATCAAACCCAATGTCACCACCAAGAAGAAGATACATCACATGAAGTAAGAAGACCACACTTTGTTCAGGAAATATGTAAACAATGAGTGGGGACGTGTATGACCCCACTTTAAAGAAATTGCTAAACACCATGTTGTGAGCAATTACTTTAAAGTAGAAAAATGATAAATGAAAATATATGAGAGCTTTATTCAAAAATCCCTATGCCAATGATATGTTTCCAAAATAGAGCTACATCATGGAAAGGAGGTTTCCTCCCATATACAATCTTAAGATAACACATAAGGGATCCAAGGACCTTGGGTTAGCATTATACCTTTGCTATAGTGATATGATCGAGCTCGAAACTGTCATCATTCCCCAAATAACTCATGAAAAAATGAGCACAAAGGAAGAATGACACCTAGAGAGAAAAATAAATAAATGTTTTTGGGTCAACATGGAAGAGACCTAAATGTCTCAATGGCTTGCATCATCCCCAAAAGGAAAACACAAGACAAATGAAAAGATAAATGGTTATGAAAAATAGAAGAATGGAGATACAAATAGAAGAATGTCATGAAAATTTTGCTTCTTTTGTATCCTTGCTCCAAGGGAGTGACAAGGGTCATCCAAAGTAGGCTCACAAACATATAAAGACATACCAAGCAGCACAATATAGGGGATCACATTACACACATGCAATCACATAGAACATAAAAAGAAAACAAAGAAAAGATTAGTATGGCACATGCAAGTCAACCTATAGCAGGTCATTTTCATCCCAATGTTCTTCTTCATAGGAAAAAGGGGAACAACTAGCCAAAGGGACATCGACAAGTTTCATGCTAGGACAATTCTATCTAACCCCTTGCCCCCCAAGTGTAGGGAAAGGATGAGTTGAGATAGGTGATGAGAATGTGTTGCTTACAATATTTAAATGTAAAACATGTCATAGTGAGCATGTGATGACCCTAAAACTATCACATGTCAAGGAGAAAAGTGATCAATTATTAATTGATTATACAATCATATTGACTTGAAATCAGTTCAAATTTTCTAATGATTCTCTGTAAAGAATGACACTCATCAGTAATATTCCCAAGATTTCTATGATATTGATAGTGAGACATGTTTGTACTTTTTCCTTTTTTTATTTTCTTTGATAGGATACAATTCTATGAGTCCTTGATTAAGGAGTGCACCATGTGTAAGGCTTTTTCATTCTTGGACATAGGACAAGGGAATTGCAACTTCTTGATTTTGTAATATTTTTGTTGTTTAATTGATCGAAGAATTATTAAAGGTGGAGGGGGATGGAGGATCTTGATATCCTAATCCCTTTGTATCTTCAAATGGTATTTTTTCTAACAATTTGTGTATTCCATGCTCATCTATTATGTTACATCCTTGTTTGTTTAAGATATTAAAGTCTTTACCATAACTCTCTTCTAGGTTAATGGGTGTATTGGTAACTCGATTGGCATATGATAGAATAGTATCACTATTGTTCATGTTAACAAGTTCATTCATGATTGATGGTTGAGGCTTGCTTTATGATTCAATTTTAGGATGAAAAAGTTTGAACATATCTCTAGTGATGGAATGATAGGAGGTATTTGCATGGATGGATAGAAGGATGTGTTGTTCTCAAGGTTGTGTAAGGATTCTTGTATAAATTTTTGCATGATATCTTCATCTTGGCCTAAGATGTCCACCTCACAGGGGCATTCATTAAGAGGTGAAGGTTCATGAATAGGCTCAATTGTACTAGGGTCATCACCAAACACACAACTTGAAATGTCTACCAAAGATATCAAGGATGCTCATATTTACCAAAACACATATACATGATGAATTTGTAAAAATGCAAATTTTAATGTAAGATTTCAAATATGATAAATGACTGGTTAAGGTACAAGGAACTTGAAATGATGTATTTTTAATGTCATTTATGATTTCAAACAATGCATTTAATTTGACCAATTGAACTTAACGCAAGAAAGTACACAATTTTATATTTTCTAAAACTAAAACATAGATCTAACAATAGAATGAAATGAAGCAAATAGAGACAAAATGATGCCTAAAATTTTGAAAAAGCACCTGTACAAGGACAAGTTCACCCAAGGGTGAATGATTCTTTGTACAGGCGTTGGATAAATTAAATTTTGTGTTTTTGGTTTGATTGAGTTCTCTGTTTCAAGTTGCAAACTGTGAATTATATGACAAATTTTCCCAATTATAGGTGTATTAATGCAAGTTTGACTAGTGAAAAATAGTGAACAAAGTGACAACTTTTTGAATGTTGTTTTGAACTGAATTTTGAATCTAAATGAATGAAAGACACTATTGAGGTAACTACAATGCAAGATGTATGCAAAACTAATGCAATTTTTTTGACTTTTTATGAATAAGTGATGCAAACATGCAAAATTAAACCCTAAATGTAATGTAAAGCACACTAATGAAAATCTAGAACTATGGTTTTTGAATGTCTCTAAATCAAAATTTAGGAAGTACAATGGAAGGTTCACCAAAATGAAATGAAGGAAAAAGAGGGGAGGAAGGATAGGAGACCTAAAAATAGGATGTAAAATGAGGGACATATGCCGAAAGCAAACAAGGGTGTCTACGTAATCACAAATCCACCTTTTTCATGTTCATTAGGAAGAGGAATAGTGTCATAAATGACTAGAATTGAATTACAACCCTCAAGATGAGTAAACCCTAGGTTTTGGCACTATGTTGCCTTAATGTCCTTATGACATAAATGACTAAATAGAAATTTTTGGAGTAGAATAAAAGTGCCTTAATAATTAAACCTATGAAATTAAAACTTGGAACATGAAGTATTATGATAACACAATTATCAGAAACAACCATTAACCATGTGATCTGAGAAAGTTAAGATGGTTTTTACCTGCCTCCAAAAGTGGGTTTCAGGCTCCACTAAAGGACATATTTTCCTAGGGGAAAATGGGTCTCTGTACAAGGGCCTGAAAATTATTTTTCCAGCCCTCAAATCTCAGATCTAAGCTTTTGATCCCCCCTGGTTTGACTATCAGAAATCAAAAAATAAAACCTACGGGTGAGTTTTCATGTCTTGACAACTTTGATGACAACCTTGAAAACTTTGTAAAACTGCACTTTTGATCCAATTTCAATCCTTCTTCATCTGCAAATATGCAAACATAAAGAGAGGATAAAAATGGTTTTTTTTTTTTTATTGATAAGGGTTTTCCTTGGTCAAACCCTAGTTTGGTAATTAAACCTTGATAATAAAATAATGATGAAATGAAGGAATTGATGAATGAAAAAATCTATGCCACAACTCACCACACCCTTAATGGTTTCCCTTAGAGGAATGAAGTATCACACATCTCTCTAAGGTTTTGATATTGCATAAAATGGTTTTATTGCTTGATAAAGCTTGATGCTTGAATGCTTGCTTGAAACTTGAAACCTACATCACAATGTTAGCTCAAAAACATGCATGAACACACATAAATCTTGACATCATAATAGGATCTTGAATGTTACAATAATTAACTGATAAATCTGCTCTCTAATGCTATTGAAAATAATATTTTCTCTTGCAATTCTTGCATAAAGTGTGTTAGATTTGAATTGATAAAAATACCTTATATTTATAGGTGTTTCCTTAATTACCTGATAATTAAACACCACAAGATGAACTTACAATTTGAAATTAGATCATTATAATGCCACCAAAAAAATATTAAAAAATGGGATCCAAGACTTAAGGAAGACCCATTTTCCCTTGGGTGAATGGGTCCTAGGCCCTAAACCTAGGACACACATTTTCCAAGATGTGTATTTAAGTCTAGGAATCGATTAAATGTGGGTTTCCCTTTTAGAAATGAAATTAATTAGGCTTGTGAATGCATAATTGGGCCAATTAAAGGTTAATTAAGTCCAATTAATTACGGGGATCCAAACATAGTGTGAAAATGTAAATGTGTATATTTTTCAACACTACAAATGCAATAAATACACTAACACCCCCTTAAGCATAACTTAGGTGGGCATAAAATAAATGGGTCTCAACTACTAGCCTGGTAATGTACCCACTCTCCTAAATGAAGATAGAAAACCCAATGGGAAAAAACTATCCTCTAAAAGAGAGATAAACTGAGAAGAAGGCTAGAAAGCCCCCCCAAATATGATGTTGTTATTGATGTAGATCACATTCCAATAAGATCTCATAGATGAATAAACCAGATCTCACTAAATGGTTTGGTGAAAATGTCAGCAACTTTCTCTAAAAACTAGCAAAATACTAAGTCAATGATCTGCACATGAATAAGTTCTTGAATATAATACATATGAATCTTTATGTGTTTGGTTTGTTGATGTTGAACTAGCTTCCTACATATCTAAATGGTGTTGTAGTTGTCAAAATAGATGACTATGGGTTGCCGAAAAGGAATAAAAAACTTAGAAAGAATTCCCTAAATCCATATAGCCTCGATAGCTGAGTTAACAATCCCCCTAAACTTTGCCTTTGTGGATGATATAACTCAATGGCATTTTTCTTCTTGCTAGGCCAACTGATAACGCCTAAACCAAGTGAAAAATTGTAACCTAAAGAGTAAGATTTGGCTATGGAGATAGCCACCCAAAATTTAAAGACTTATGGAAAGCAAAAAATACTCAGAAGATCAATATGACAAGAATAGACTATATTCCTATCAATGAATGCAAAAAGAATCAATGTACAATGTGAGAGAGACCCTTGGTTATATATCCAAGGTGTTACATAAGATGTCATAAGATTATGACAAGTGTCTTAATCTTATGACATGAGTCAACTTATCACAACTACCTAGGTCACATGTGTTACAAGTGAAAAGATAAGATAACAACTAATGACAACTAACACCTTCTAGAAAGAATCTTAGGACCTAAGTAAAATTAACATGTAAATATGTCCCTTATGTCCCTAGTAAGTGAATTAACTAGGTA
>VDFB02086081.1:174727036-174744967 GCA_007258455.2 Sequoia sempervirens | reverse complement strand
GTGGGTCCTAGCTGTATAACAGCCTCACATACCCCCATCCTCAAGTTTCCCTATGTCTACTTCCTTGTATACACTCACCAAGTGTGCCTCATACGTCCTTGGAGAGGAATCACAATACAACACATGACCGGCCTCGAAAACAATAAGGGTAAAATATTTTAGCCACCAAAGTCATAAAGAAGAGCAAATAAAAATTCAATTTCAACAATAAAGCAAGAAATGTGCACAATTTCAACACTAAATCAAGTGTAACCATGAGGGCTACGAGAAAATAAGATTACAAGGTGTGGCTAAACCATTACAATCAAATATAAACAAGATGTAGTCCTTCACAATCAACATAAAATCATCAATAACCATAAATAAAGTCCATAATCTTCAAAATTGCACTGTACAACATTGTGTGACTAGATACTAGCCACCAAACAAGGAAGGAGGGAACATCGTCAGGCTATAATAGTAGCCCACATGTGATGCAGAGTGAGCATGCCATCCGCATGTCTTAGAGTGTACTCCTTAGCTACACTCTACCTTGCATCATCATGCGACATGGTCATAAACTAGTCGGAGAAGGCACACACTAGTCGTATGCCACATGGCAATGTGTTTGTGGCTCTGTAGAAGTAGGCATGTGCATATCACATCCCGCATAGTGATACCTCTTGGAGAAGGCACATGCAAGTACTCACCGTAGCCAGAGGTATACATGGCTAGGACATACTCATATGCTAACTGACCCAAACACTGTCAAAGCAACCATGGGTATCCCTCTACAAGTGTGTGAGGCCTCATTACGCTCATCACACAAGTAGGCTATCATCATCACTAGCATTATGTTGGAACATCAGTGGCATCATATCCCTTTCATCATGTCGAAACATGTGTGGATACGATGTATACAATACATATATGAGTAAATCAATATGGGGCTACTCGAGCTTCACCTCTCATATGGACAAGGTAGACTCGCTAATGCCAGTTTAATGCCCCTATGGACGGCCAGGCATAAACTAACAAACCAATGTTGCAGTACTCAAAACTATGGGGATTACGCTAACACATATGGATCAAGTACCTTGTTCCATCATAAGGGAAAGTAGTTGGTATGTTTCCTCAGGATCAGTTGAGCTAAGACCGCTCTATGTTGCAATATGTGCACGCTGCACACTCCACCCAAGGAACTTTGTGGCTACTACTTCCCCTTCATGGATTGAGGGGCTAGAGAACCAAAAGAAAAGAATCTATGAAACTATCTTTTGGCTACTCTTATATATATATAGATTATCAACTACACGTGGGTTGTCCCTCAATCAGGTAACAAACATACAAACACACAAAATGGTATGGTTAATCCCACACCAAATACAACATATTTCGTATGGATGATACACTGTAGCAACATCCCATGGGCCCATAAAGCAAGTATAGGGTATTCACAACAATCAACCAATTCACAATTATTGGCTTCTCACATTTGCAAGGGAAGTATAATTACATATACAATTCCATAAGTATATTTACTTCCATAATCCATGTGATTCATATCATCACATATATGCATAACCCATCATTAGTTTTTCTTGCAAAACACCCAACACAAATCCATATTTCACTATTCATAATAGAAAATCATTTATCTTTTATACAAGAGAGTGGTTAAACCTCCACACAACTCCATGTCATAAATACATACTGGGTATGTGCAGGATCATCATGGAAAAAATAGGCCCTTAAGTGGCGAAAATTTTAGAAAAATAAGAGTTAGGCAACTTGACATAAAAATTTGAATAAATTATCTATATTATTTCAAAAATATGTAAGAATAGAATTTGTAGAAAATTTAATGTAGTTTCTAAACTACTAGGTTTATTTTTAAAAAATATATATTTGGTGAAAATTTGAAATTTCAATGTAGTAGTACTTAAATTTCAGGCAAAAAATAAGCAGGTGTCTATCTAACCACCCTAACCACAATAAAATGATAATATTTTTTTATAATATTTTAGATATAAGTAGAGGACTCATGTCCCGATGTGATGCATATTTTTTTGTAATTTTTTTTCCAAGTAAATAATTAATTATAAATTGTTTATTACAACTTTTAAAAAATATAAAAACACATATGTTTGACCACCTTAACTTGGTCAAAACTTCATGAAATTCAATTTTTTTTTTTAATCCTATAGTATGCAAAGCATAGAATGTGACGCATGTTTCAGATTGAAAAAATGTGATAATGTTTGAAAGCCATAGATGTTTTTCAATCAGCCTATCAATTAGGACTTTAGTCATAATTCAAATAGAAAATGAATAATAATTACTTATTAAATTCAAAATAAAGCATAATTTATATTGGTGGAAAGCTGAGAATCTCCTTTAAAAACCCTTTTCATTTCATCAATTTTGGGTAAAAAAAGTCATCAACCACATACCCATCATATCGCCACTTTTTGTCCCATCATGTTCTAGCACATACCCTACTAACATACTTAAAATAGAGCATCCCATATTCATTTCTAACATAATTAACAACTATTTAATCATCTATAGCAAGAGTAATAGAAGGAGAGAAGATGAACATATCTTATCTACCTCTAGGGTAACTAGGTTGACCCTAAACATAAAGCACTTAGTATAGTCAAGGAAAACAAAGAAAGGAATACACACATAAGAGTACAAACAACAAGGACAACCTAATGGGCTCATGTGAAACTAGATTTCCCAGTGTTAGAACTTGGGATCTAATACCATGTGTAATGCCCCACCACGAAACCCTAGAGGATAACACAAACACAACAGAAGCATAGCAAAAAAAAATTTAAGTCTAATAATAACATGTAAGCTAAATACACTTAACGCATGCATCCTCTAAGGTACATGACAATGCTTACATGTGAACCCCATAATATACAAAAGTAAACTACCATAACGTATAATAATACTCATGAAATAATAACATACATACAAAGCATTAAACTCCTCACATAAGATACGAAGTACATTAAGAATCATTTAAAGATTACATTCATTCCATAAAGCAATTACAAAGCTCATTTCCAAAATGAGGAAGTTCATACATTAAAGTTACAATTTCAATGTTACAAGATTCCTCCTCAAATACAAATGAGGAGTAATACATATACAAAGTATCCAACTGATACACAAGAACATAAGAGAAAGTACAAAGCAACATGTACACATGAGCTCTCCAATCTAGAAGATCCTACCCTCACGAACATGAAATAGTAACCCAACGGTGTAAGGTGCACGTTCCACCCAACCAAATGGTACCCAAAGGCCCACCCCCCATGCTATGAGATAGTAAAAGGGCTCCCTAGACAAAACCAACAACCTCTAGACACAAGAAGCCTCAAGACTAAACTACACAAGTACAATACATAACATGAAGGTTACATTGCTTCTAGAGTAAAAGAATCAATTACATCAACTAAACAATTATATTGTTGTCATAGGAGGAGTGCCATCACAAAGTTGCATGGGTTACCCTGGCACTACTTTGTGTGTCGGCTCCTAGTGAGAGCCAATCCCCTACTGACAACACAAGGAACTAATCCATAACCCAAGGGTAAACATAGTGCACAAACGGATATTAAATCCCAGTCCAAAATATAAGAGGCAACATATATCGTTTGTAGTAACCAGGTGTTTAAAATGAATTATAACCAAGTGCACTACCCAAGGAAAACAAAGGGCTGAACCATAAAATACAACAATCCCCTTTACAAATTAACATCATCTGGAAGTCTTACCGACTCAACTAACTAATTTCTCCAAGAAATGTAAATAGAAGAAATCTCAAATTAAATAGGCAATTCAGGCAAGTATTTAAATACTATCATTAGGATTTTCTAAATCCAATTTCCTTATCAAGAGAACAATAATACATTGTTTAAATTAATCTAACTTATAGCAATATCATTTACAAACAATTATGAAATAAATCTAATTATTTAAATCAATATCTCAATTTTCAACTAAATAGAAATCAGATTTCCTCTTTTAAATTATATCATTTAAAAATGATCTAAATCATGCTTTTGCATGTTTCTTATTATAAAACTCATTTAAATATATATAATTAAATATATTATTTAAATATTCTAAAATTTTATACAAATTTTCCAACATATAATAAAATATAAATATATATTTAGATAAATATATATACATATTTAAATATATACATATATATATAAATATATATATATATATAATATATTATATTTTATTAAATTTAAAACCTTGAAATAAAGCAAAATCACAAAGCATAATAAGGTAGATGAATTAAGTTTTATGGGGGTTGTTTAACACAACCGACCCATATGGGGTTGGCTATGTAGGCAGCCTTGGGCGCTACCTGTGAAGGCAACACCGACTACCTCCACAACTATTTCCCCTTATGGGGATAGTTGTGGGGGTAGCCCCCACGCCTCCCCCTATACCATATACAAACAAACTTTAAACAAAAATAAAACCTGTGATTTCATACTAATAAATCGTCGTATGGAAATTCTTCCATCTATTTTTTTTTAATATAAAGTTTTCTACTTATTATAATAAAATGGCTGCCGTATATATATATATATATATATTTGTATATGTATATGTATATATTCAAATATATACATATATATATATAAATATATATAAATTAATCAACACGAATGCCCCAATCAGGAAAATTATTTTCATAAAAGCTTTCTACAAGAAGTATTTAGAAAATTTCACAGAGGTTTTCCAATTTTCCCAGTCAAATAAAACTAATTGGGAAAACAAATTTAAATGATATTCTTCTACATGAAGATCTTTCCAATACAAATAAGATTTTCCCCATTTTTTTAATAAGAAGATTTTTTATTCCATTCCTACAGAGACCTATAAATTTTTTTATTGTTTTCCTCTGGGATTTTCTATTGTTTAAAAATAATTTTCTACAGAGGCTCTCTAATTTCATTATAAAATTTTCTATAGAAGCACTTAAATATTCACGACAATTTTTCAAACACATAAAGCTTTCAAATCTATAAAATAAATTAAAGCTTCTACACCAATACTTCTTGTACAAGCAATCTTTCCAATTTATAAAATAATTAAAATAATTAAAAGAACTTGTTTTCGGAAGCTTGAGAAATTGAAGTTTGAAGAAGAGCTTCGCCTGTAGATACCAATTTTCCAAAGCTTCCTCCAAAATATTACTTTTCCATAAAGATGAAAACCAAACCCAGAGCCCATAATTTTTTTGAGAACCTCATTTTCAGTTTTTTCAACAACCTCCCCAAAATATCTTTTCCATTCCCATGAAGTAACCTCTTTCCTTTTCAGTTATTGCAAATATTCTCTCTAAGAATTATTTCCCAACAACAGTAATTAATTAATTTTCTAACACAAATGTCAAATATAAAATATCTTTTAACCAACTCTTAGATATTTCCTCTTTTGACATTTACAAGATTTTATGCAATTTACAATTCAAATTTCACATATTAATTTTCTAATTAATTTTTTAAATCTAATTAATTTAATCACTTTATAAAATAAATTTAATCTCAAGGATTAAATTACTTTACAAAATAAATTTAATTTAATTAATTAAATCAAATATTAAGCTTCTAACAACATTAATCAAGATTAATTAAATAATCACTAAAAATCATTATAAACATCAATTAACATTAATTTCCCACAAAACATACCTTGCAAAATAAATAAACGACAAGGAAAATGTGGAAAACATAACAACAAAGCATATTGAAACAAGGACTGATGACACACTATGACTAGGGTTGTGGTTTGACAAGGAAAACCCTATTATTATCTCCCAATCAACTGTACTGTTGGGCAATGGACACACTCAAACCTATGAATCTAGGTGGAGCTGATGTCTTGTACCTGCAACCTTGTAATAAAGCATATGTCATACATATATATAAATCATGAATCAAACACACAGTGAAGAGAAAATCGTGGAATTATAGGGTGCTCACAAGCGAGTGATGCAATCCCGTTCCCTTCACCAATACAGTGTCACATCAAAATTGACGAAATTTAAACATCAATTAACCATGGATGAACATATATCAATATCAACTCAAATAAATAACTATTCTAACCAGAAAGCATGTAAAAAATAGTAATCATCCATAAAGTGTACCATAACATTACAATATAAAAACCATTAGCTCTCCAATGTCAGCGATCAAATAACAACATAGCATCATGGTCTATCAAAGTAAAACAATTGTTAGAAAATATAAGCAAATCAGAGGGGTGCTACATAGAAAACAAAGATAATTCAAGAATCCTTTATATCCATAATCCTCAAAAGGCTCTAGATTTTGGAATTTCCTTTTATCTTGTAGAATAATAACTATAGACTATTTAACTTGGGACATAAGAAATGAGAAATCAGCTCTATTTTGGGAGAATTCCTATAATAGACACCCTATTGTTAAGAACTATGACACCTTTACATAGACAAAATGGATCCTCTCCACAAAATAGGGAACACGTGTGGGTAACTATGCACACAAAGAGATATCCTATGGTATTTCCACTTGGTACTGGAAGGACTTTGAGTCTAAGGGTATCTCCAATTCTGAGAGTGTTGAGCTTTGATAGATTTTCAATGTTTGATGACTCTTGTTGACTAATGGGTAAGATTATTTAATAAGGAACAATTCAAATTATAGAAAATATTTAGTGAAACTTGGTTATTTAATTGTGCATAAATGGAGGGAGTGAAGAATAACATACCTACACACATTTATTGGAATAAAGCTTTTCTTCCAAATATTTTTAATAATGTAAGCAAAATTTATAGGGTGTTTTACACTACACAAAGAGCCACAAGGGCCAAAATGTCTAGATCAAAAAAACATTATCTAAAACACCAAACCAAAAAACACCTAACTAAACCCAGATGAAGACTAACAACACACATGGACCAACAACAAACTAGCAGCATACTAGCTGGCCTTCTCCCAATTCTTAGACAACAGCTAAACCATATCATCACAGACCCACTCCTGGCAATCCTCAATCTTCTTTATCCCCATTTCATCATTCATGGTAGCCAACAAGTTACTAGTGACACAGTGAATCATTTTGATAGTGAAACGAGTCAACCCAAGGATCTTTTTGTCCAAGATGTCTAGTCTATTTCTTAGCATACCAATCTCCTCCTCACTGCCCATAGTGTAGATGGGATCATTCTATTCAATCTCCAATAGCTCCAATGAATGGAAGGTTGAACCCTCCTTCTGAGGTAAACCACTGTCAGGAACAAAGGAGGGACCTCTAGATTTCTCCTCATCCTCATTTTCCGAAACCTCTTTCACATTGATTCCTTTGTTGTCAAACAACTCCTCTTCAGTATCCAAATCCCTAATCTGCACTTTTTTCTTGTTTTTAGCCAGCCTGCCAGAGCGCCTAATGATGGCATCGTAACCAATAACCAGGGTCTCCGCAACCACCGTATCACCTAAGGAATCCTTGCTCACAACATTCTTTCCTTTATTAGGAGGCACCTTCTCCTGCATACCTTTCTTTTTCAAACCAGGCTTACTAGGGGTCTTAGCAAGGGTAGATTTTAGTTCACATAAGCTAACAGTCGCATTGGTTTGGGCAACACCATTAGCACCCTTATGTTTTTTTGCAGCAGGTTTTGGTTTCTCAGTAGGGGTCGGGTGACTCTTTCTGACAAGGCCTTTAGATTCGGCTAGGGACAAGTTGGGCACAGTGGGTGGCTCAATTTCCTCAATACAAACAGTCGATATAGGTTTCAGAGGGCACAAAGCCAGGTGGAAATGGTAGAGTCTTAGGATAAGACCCTGATGGAGAGGCAGAGGAGTAGGTTCATTAGGGTTAGCAACAGCTGAATCAATACATTTTTTAACTAAATTTTCAAGGTCCATAAGCAGGTAGAAGGGAAATCTCATAAGAACGTTATTCCTAAGATGATTTAACAAGGGATGTCTATGTAAGGGTAGCTTTATAGAAAATAATTTTCACTATAGATAGATTTAGGAAGTTAGTTTATTAAGGCCCACCTATATGTACAATAGGCAATGCTTTAGAGGAGTCATCAAATCATCTCCTACTTGTATCTTAGTTTTCTCTAGATCATTGGAGATGGTTATGTGCAAATCTTGGGAGTAAAAGTGCACTACCAAGCAATATAATAAGCCTACTCAAATATTGGTCCATCATCTACAAATATTCTCTCTCTGATTATTTATGGTTATTGAGTCAATCTATTCTATTATGGGAGATCTAGAGGGAAATAAATAAAATAATATTCTAGGACAAGGAAATTTCCCTCCATTTTTGAATAAGGTAGAAATTGTAGAAACCTATAGATCTCAGAGATTGTTAAAATAAGCACCAATGAAACAAGTTTGCATAAATTTGACCAACCATATTAGGAAAACTAGGCATACATATATAGGCATGAAGGAGGCACTCAACCTCCATGAAATGAGGATAGGACTCCTCACTCACAGAGTGGTGGCGAGTTGCCTACCTAAAAAGTAGCAAGAGGTGTTGAAAGTGATTTGAAACCTCTAAAGACACGTAACTACCACTAACACCTCACATGAGAAAGATTCAATTGTATGTCTAAGTATGCTTAAAGCCTAAGTATATGAAAATAATGTTGAAACATAGGAAAAATGGGGGGAGGAAGGATAGAAGACCTAAAAATAGGATGTGAAATGAGGGACCTATGCCAAAAGAAAAATGGGGTGTCCACCTAATCACAAATCCACCCCTTCCATGTTCATTAGGAATAGGGATAGTGCCAAAAATGATTATAATTGACTTACAACCCTCAAGGTGAGTCAACCCTAGGTTTGGAAATTATGTTACCTTAACTTCCTTATGACAAAAATGACTGAACAATAGTTTTGGGAGAAGAAAAAAATTACTTTAACAATCAAACCTATGAGGTCTAATACTTGGAACATGAAGTATTATGATAAAACTATAAGAAACAACCATTAACCAATAGATATGAAAAAGTTAGGATGGTGTTTACCTAGCTCCAAAATCGGGTTACATGCTCTACTGAAGGACTAGCCATGGTTGTGTTGTTTTCCAAAAAATGCATTCACAAGTGAAAACTTGTCCACTGTGTGAAAAATATATTCACAAGGGCTAGTGAAATCCAATGTCCACTAGGTGAGCCCCAAGAAAGTGAGAAACACACACTAGGTTTATATTTACCCACAAAAAGGGTGGCTAATGGGAAATTCATGTCATGTCTACAGGCTCACATATGTCAACCATACCAAAAGTTATACCTGTAATGATAACTTTGATAAGGTGCCACATAAAAGAAATGGTTCCACAAGGCTAGTAAGTTGCATTATGATAGACACTCATGAAAAAAAAGGGCTCCACTAGAAAGAAATTTGTGTTATGCTTGGTGGTAATGAAATTTTTTTAAATGCAATAGGATAGGATAGTCAAAGGGGTTTTTCTTAGTTCATGAAAGGTCACACCTTAGGGAATAGCATGCTTAATGTCACCAAGAGAGAACTAGTCGAGGATAAAATATTTTAACCTTAGGGAATGCAAGCCATAGCATTACCACCAAGAGGAATGTCATATGCTAAGAAAGGTCACACTCTTGAAGGACATCAAACCCAATGTCACCACCAAGAAGAAGATACATCACATGAAGTAAGAAGACCACACTTTGTTCAGGAAATATGTAAACAATGAGTGGGGACGTGTATGACCCCACTTTAAAGAAATTGCTAAACACCATGTTGTGAGCAATTACTTTAAAGTAGAAAAATGATAAATGAAAATATATGAGAGCTTTATTCAAAAATCCCTATGCCAATGATATGTTTCCAAAATAGAGCTACATCATGGAAAGGAGGTTTCCTCCCATATACAATCTTAAGATAACACATAAGGGATCCAAGGACCTTGGGTTAGCATTATACCTTTGCTATAGTGATATGATCGAGCTCGAAACTGTCATCATTCCCCAAATAACTCATGAAAAAATGAGCACAAAGGAAGAATGACACCTAGAGAGAAAAATAAATAAATGTTTTTGGGTCAACATGGAAGAGACCTAAATGTCTCAATGGCTTGCATCATCCCCAAAAGGAAAACACAAGACAAATGAAAAGATAAATGGTTATGAAAAATAGAAGAATGGAGATACAAATAGAAGAATGTCATGAAAATTTTGCTTCTTTTGTATCCTTGCTCCAAGGGAGTGACAAGGGTCATCCAAAGTAGGCTCACAAACATATAAAGACATACCAAGCAGCACAATATAGGGGATCACATTACACACATGCAATCACATAGAACATAAAAAGAAAACAAAGAAAAGATTAGTATGGCACATGCAAGTCAACCTATAGCAGGTCATTTTCATCCCAATGTTCTTCTTCATAGGAAAAAGGGGAACAACTAGCCAAAGGGACATCGACAAGTTTCATGCTAGGACAATTCTATCTAACCCCTTGCCCCCCAAGTGTAGGGAAAGGATGAGTTGAGATAGGTGATGAGAATGTGTTGCTTACAATATTTAAATGTAAAACATGTCATAGTGAGCATGTGATGACCCTAAAACTATCACATGTCAAGGAGAAAAGTGATCAATTATTAATTGATTATACAATCATATTGACTTGAAATCAGTTCAAATTTTCTAATGATTCTCTGTAAAGAATGACACTCATCAGTAATATTCCCAAGATTTCTATGATATTGATAGTGAGACATGTTTGTACTTTTTCCTTTTTTTATTTTCTTTGATAGGATACAATTCTATGAGTCCTTGATTAAGGAGTGCACCATGTGTAAGGCTTTTTCATTCTTGGACATAGGACAAGGGAATTGCAACTTCTTGATTTTGTAATATTTTTGTTGTTTAATTGATCGAAGAATTATTAAAGGTGGAGGGGGATGGAGGATCTTGATATCCTAATCCCTTTGTATCTTCAAATGGTATTTTTTCTAACAATTTGTGTATTCCATGCTCATCTATTATGTTACATCCTTGTTTGTTTAAGATATTAAAGTCTTTACCATAACTCTCTTCTAGGTTAATGGGTGTATTGGTAACTCGATTGGCATATGATAGAATAGTATCACTATTGTTCATGTTAACAAGTTCATTCATGATTGATGGTTGAGGCTTGCTTTATGATTCAATTTTAGGATGAAAAAGTTTGAACATATCTCTAGTGATGGAATGATAGGAGGTATTTGCATGGATGGATAGAAGGATGTGTTGTTCTCAAGGTTGTGTAAGGATTCTTGTATAAATTTTTGCATGATATCTTCATCTTGGCCTAAGATGTCCACCTCACAGGGGCATTCATTAAGAGGTGAAGGTTCATGAATAGGCTCAATTGTACTAGGGTCATCACCAAACACACAACTTGAAATGTCTACCAAAGATATCAAGGATGCTCATATTTACCAAAACACATATACATGATGAATTTGTAAAAATGCAAATTTTAATGTAAGATTTCAAATATGATAAATGACTGGTTAAGGTACAAGGAACTTGAAATGATGTATTTTTAATGTCATTTATGATTTCAAACAATGCATTTAATTTGACCAATTGAACTTAACGCAAGAAAGTACACAATTTTATATTTTCTAAAACTAAAACATAGATCTAACAATAGAATGAAATGAAGCAAATAGAGACAAAATGATGCCTAAAATTTTGAAAAAGCACCTGTACAAGGACAAGTTCACCCAAGGGTGAATGATTCTTTGTACAGGCGTTGGATAAATTAAATTTTGTGTTTTTGGTTTGATTGAGTTCTCTGTTTCAAGTTGCAAACTGTGAATTATATGACAAATTTTCCCAATTATAGGTGTATTAATGCAAGTTTGACTAGTGAAAAATAGTGAACAAAGTGACAACTTTTTGAATGTTGTTTTGAACTGAATTTTGAATCTAAATGAATGAAAGACACTATTGAGGTAACTACAATGCAAGATGTATGCAAAACTAATGCAATTTTTTTGACTTTTTATGAATAAGTGATGCAAACATGCAAAATTAAACCCTAAATGTAATGTAAAGCACACTAATGAAAATCTAGAACTATGGTTTTTGAATGTCTCTAAATCAAAATTTAGGAAGTACAATGGAAGGTTCACCAAAATGAAATGAAGGAAAAAGAGGGGAGGAAGGATAGGAGACCTAAAAATAGGATGTAAAATGAGGGACATATGCCGAAAGCAAACAAGGGTGTCTACGTAATCACAAATCCACCTTTTTCATGTTCATTAGGAAGAGGAATAGTGTCATAAATGACTAGAATTGAATTACAACCCTCAAGATGAGTAAACCCTAGGTTTTGGCACTATGTTGCCTTAATGTCCTTATGACATAAATGACTAAATAGAAATTTTTGGAGTAGAATAAAAGTGCCTTAATAATTAAACCTATGAAATTAAAACTTGGAACATGAAGTATTATGATAACACAATTATCAGAAACAACCATTAACCATGTGATCTGAGAAAGTTAAGATGGTTTTTACCTGCCTCCAAAAGTGGGTTTCAGGCTCCACTAAAGGACATATTTTCCTAGGGGAAAATGGGTCTCTGTACAAGGGCCTGAAAATTATTTTTCCAGCCCTCAAATCTCAGATCTAAGCTTTTGATCCCCCCTGGTTTGACTATCAGAAATCAAAAAATAAAACCTACGGGTGAGTTTTCATGTCTTGACAACTTTGATGACAACCTTGAAAACTTTGTAAAACTGCACTTTTGATCCAATTTCAATCCTTCTTCATCTGCAAATATGCAAACATAAAGAGAGGATAAAAATGGTTTTTTTTTTTTTATTGATAAGGGTTTTCCTTGGTCAAACCCTAGTTTGGTAATTAAACCTTGATAATAAAATAATGATGAAATGAAGGAATTGATGAATGAAAAAATCTATGCCACAACTCACCACACCCTTAATGGTTTCCCTTAGAGGAATGAAGTATCACACATCTCTCTAAGGTTTTGATATTGCATAAAATGGTTTTATTGCTTGATAAAGCTTGATGCTTGAATGCTTGCTTGAAACTTGAAACCTACATCACAATGTTAGCTCAAAAACATGCATGAACACACATAAATCTTGACATCATAATAGGATCTTGAATGTTACAATAATTAACTGATAAATCTGCTCTCTAATGCTATTGAAAATAATATTTTCTCTTGCAATTCTTGCATAAAGTGTGTTAGATTTGAATTGATAAAAATACCTTATATTTATAGGTGTTTCCTTAATTACCTGATAATTAAACACCACAAGATGAACTTACAATTTGAAATTAGATCATTATAATGCCACCAAAAAAATATTAAAAAATGGGATCCAAGACTTAAGGAAGACCCATTTTCCCTTGGGTGAATGGGTCCTAGGCCCTAAACCTAGGACACACATTTTCCAAGATGTGTATTTAAGTCTAGGAATCGATTAAATGTGGGTTTCCCTTTTAGAAATGAAATTAATTAGGCTTGTGAATGCATAATTGGGCCAATTAAAGGTTAATTAAGTCCAATTAATTACGGGGATCCAAACATAGTGTGAAAATGTAAATGTGTATATTTTTCAACACTACAAATGCAATAAATACACTAACACCCCCTTAAGCATAACTTAGGTGGGCATAAAATAAATGGGTCTCAACTACTAGCCTGGTAATGTACCCACTCTCCTAAATGAAGATAGAAAACCCAATGGGAAAAAACTATCCTCTAAAAGAGAGATAAACTGAGAAGAAGGCTAGAAAGCCCCCCCAAATATGATGTTGTTATTGATGTAGATCACATTCCAATAAGATCTCATAGATGAATAAACCAGATCTCACTAAATGGTTTGGTGAAAATGTCAGCAACTTTCTCTAAAAACTAGCAAAATACTAAGTCAATGATCTGCACATGAATAAGTTCTTGAATATAATACATATGAATCTTTATGTGTTTGGTTTGTTGATGTTGAACTAGCTTCCTACATATCTAAATGGTGTTGTAGTTGTCAAAATAGATGACTATGGGTTGCCGAAAAGGAATAAAAAACTTAGAAAGAATTCCCTAAATCCATATAGCCTCGATAGCTGAGTTAACAATCCCCCTAAACTTTGCCTTTGTGGATGATATAACTCAATGGCATTTTTCTTCTTGCTAGGCCAACTGATAACGCCTAAACCAAGTGAAAAATTGTAACCTAAAGAGTAAGATTTGGCTATGGAGATAGCCACCCAAAATTTAAAGACTTATGGAAAGCAAAAAATACTCAGAAGATCAATATGACAAGAATAGACTATATTCCTATCAATGAATGCAAAAAGAATCAATGTACAATGTGAGAGAGACCCTTGGTTATATATCCAAGGTGTTACATAAGATGTCATAAGATTATGACAAGTGTCTTAATCTTATGACATGAGTCAACTTATCACAACTACCTAGGTCACATGTGTTACAAGTGAAAAGATAAGATAACAACTAATGACAACTAACACCTTCTAGAAAGAATCTTAGGACCTAAGTAAAATTAACATGTAAATATGTCCCTTATGTCCCTAGTAAGTGAATTAACTAGGTACAAGACATTTATTCACACCAACACCCCCCCTTAAGTGTAACTTAGGGGGGAGATTATTATGCAATTGACTCAAAGATGGGTCCTAACTATGAGGCCATGTTAGGTACCCATGTACAAATGTAATGCAATCCCTCACAAATGGGGAAAAGGAGAAAACACTGTGGGAAAAATATCCTCCCCAAAAGAGAGAAAAAACAAGAAACTACTCTCAAAAAAATGAGAAGACAAAACCTCGAGTGAGGAAAAAGTCCCTCCTAGAAGAGATAATGAAGAAGGTCAAGTGACCCCCCTGAAGAAACATCCTACACCACCAAGAGAGCTTGCAAATGGTTATACATACTCTCAGTAAAGGGTTTGGTGAAGATATCGACAACCTGCTCTATTGTAGGACAATACTGCAAATGAATGACCTGCTCTTGTATCAGCTCCCTAATGTAGTGCATATGGATCTCAATGTGTTTGGTCCGCTAATGGGTATGTGGAGGATCATGATGGGCCAAAAAGTGGCGATATGATGGGTATGTGTACGGTATGTGGCTGACGAATTTTTTTTAACCCAAAATTGATGAAAAGAAAAGGGGTTTTAAAGAAGATTCTCAACTTTCGACCAATATAAATTATTCTTTACTTTGAATTTAATAAATAATTATTACTCATTTTCTATTTGGATTATGACTAAAGTCTTGATTGATACGTTGATTGAAAAACATCTATAGCTTTCAAACAATATCACAGTTTTTGCATCTGATACATGTGTCACATTCTATGCTTCACATACTATAGGATTAAAAAATAAAATTGAATTTCATGAAGTTTGACCAAGTTCAGGTGGTCAGACATATGAGTTTTTATATTTTTTAAAATTTGTAATAAAAAAATTATAAAATAATATGCATCACATCGGGACATGATTCCTCTACTTATATCTAAAATCTTATAAAAAAAATATTATCATTTTATTGTGGTTAGGGTGGTCAGACAGACACCTACTTCTTATTTTCCTAAAATTTAAGTACTACTATATTGAAATTTTAAATTTTCACCAAATAGATTTATTTTTTAAATAAACCTAGTAGTTTAGAATATTTCCCACTTAAGGGCCTATTTTTTGCATGATGATCCTGCACATACCCTAATGTTGAACTGGGTTCTTCAATATTTGGATGGAACTTTGATTGTCATAATGGAGGATCATGGGCCATGGAATGGTGAATCCAAACTCAATCAGAATATTATGAAGCCAAATAGCCTCAATAGCGACATTAATAGCTCCTCGATACTCAGCCTTAGTCAAAGAGAGAGCAATAGCATATTGCTTCTTACTCTACCAACAAATGGGGCCAAAACTAAGATGAAAGTTGTAGCTAGAAGTGTACTTTCGATCATTGAGATTGCCTTCCCAATTAGAATCTATATATCCAATCAAGTTGAGTCTTGTACCTGTTGCATAGTGAATCCCATAATGTTGTGTACCCTGTATGTAATGCAAGATGCGTTTGGAAACTTTCTAATGAAGCTCATGTGTTTCTTGCATGAAGCATGAAACCATGCCATCTGCAAAAGCAATATCAATGTGTGTGTGAGTCAAGTAGATGAGGTACCCAACAAGTTTACGATACAAAGTGACATCAACGAGTGGATTAGAACACTCAACCTCAAGTTTGACTCTTGATAGAAAGGGATCAGGTGTAGCCTTACAATCAAACATCTAGAACTAAGCTAGAAGGTCAAGAGCATACTTAGGTTGAGCAAAAGTGATCCCAGAAGAGGATTGTGTGATCTCAATCTTGATAAAGTAGTGCAAGAGGCCCAAGTCAATCATAGAAAATATGTCATGCAAATAAGATTTGACTCTTCCAATGATGGATGATGAGCTCCCTATAATGATCAAGTCATCAACATAGAGAAAAAGAAGCAAGTGAGATTCATCTTGCCACAAAAATATAGACATTTGAATCTAAGTGGCATCTAGAGAATCCTAGTATCAAGAGAAGAAAGGAGTCCATCTTGGCATACTAAGCCTAAGAGGCCTATTTGAGGCCATAGAGAGACTTCCACAACCTACAAACAAAAGAAGAATCCTAAGAAAATCCTTGTGGCTACTCCATGTAAATCTCCTCTGTAAGATCTTCATGAATAAATGCACTCTTCACATCCATCTCATGGATAGCCCATCCATGAGTTGTTGTAATGGAAGGATTCAAGCGAATTTAGTTCATCTTAGCAATAGGGGTAAAGGTTTTTGGGTAAGTGCATGAATCTGTGACACAATTTTGGCTCTTAAGATGCCACTTTTTTCCCAAACTCAGAAAAATCTGATTTGCACGAGAAATTGAAGATAGTTATGCTCAAAATTTCAAGATGCAGCAAGAACAAAAGTTGAAGTGCTCTGAGTCTAGTTTGTAAGCTACTATTTTTTTTTAAATTAATGAAGCTTAAGGTCTCAAAGGCGGTCCTTTTTTATCAAAAAAATAGCATAGCGCCTAACGGCTCCCCCATTTTTGATTAACTTTTTTTTTAGAATTTCAAAAATCCCAACGGTGAGAAATTAGCTAACACCATTTATTTTATCCTTGTTCTTTCGGATTTTTTTTTAATGAATATTCAAAGTGGACAAATATTGAAAAACTGAAATTTGAGCGTACTCCCCCCTAAATTTTTTGAAAACTAATCAAAAATTGATTATTATTATTTTCATCATGTGTAGAATGGAGTCTAGTTTCAAAAAATGTAATTTGTTTCACATTTCAACAAACGAGTAAAAATCTATCCTAAAACTAGCACATGTTGGTTTTTGAACAAAAATGGAGGCATTTACAATAGAAGCCACAGATCAAAACCTTAACTAAATCAAAATGAAAAAATAATTATATATTTAGATAGCTAAGAGAGAGTTCAATGCTATCACTATTTTTTTATAAACTTGCATTGAAAGATGTGCAAATGAGATGGGGAGAGCGGACGAGAATATGAGTAGATTTGGAAAATTCTATCAATTAACACGTCCAAAGTAGGCCATTTTGTGAGAACCAATTTTGGCGCTCACTAAATGACCTGCTTTGAACAAAACTTGAATTTCCCCTCTTTGGTCGACAACTTTGATAATGCTTAGAGTGCACAGTTTATGATCATAGATGGATAGTTGAGGTTTTACCTTTCATATGCTTGAGCTAACTCGTTACCATAACTAGATAACTTTTTATCCCTCTGAAGTCTCTCTCTCTCGGTCTCTTTCCCTCCCACCTAAGTACCTAAATAAATCTATCTCACTCTAACCCCCTTTCTCACTCTCCCTCTCTCTTCCC
>VDFB02086081.1:174668895-174726936 GCA_007258455.2 Sequoia sempervirens | reverse complement strand
GTAGAGGGTGTAGGGTTGAGAGAGAGAGAGAAGAGGGTTGTGGGTTTTAGGGTTTTAGGGTTTAAGGGTTGAGGGTAGAGGGTAGAGGGTTGGGATAGAGAGAGGAGGGGTTGAGGGTTTTAGGGTTTATATTTTATATTTTAAGATTAAAGGGTGTAGGTTTGAGAGAGAGAGAGATAGGGGGTTGATGGTTTTAGGGTTTTAGGGTTTACGATTTATAGTTTAAGGGTTGAGGGTAGAGGGTTTAAGGTTTTTAGGGTAGAGGGTAGAGGGTAGAGGGTAGAGAGAGAGAGAGAGTTGAGTGTTATAGGTTGAGGGTTTAGGGTTTATAGTTACATTTTATGGGTAGAGGGTAGACAAATATGTTTCACTCCAACCCCTCTCCTATTGTGAGGTCTTTCCCCCCACCCTATCTAGATAACTCTCTATCCTTCTTAAGTCTCTATCGATCTCAAGTCTCATTCCCTACCATGGTACTAAGATTAATCTCTCACTCATATCCCCTCTCCCTCTATCTCAAGTATCACTCCCTTCCTATTCTTATTGTGAAAGCATTTCAAAGCACCATATTTGGTATTCGCCAAATTTGGCAAGCACCAAATGTGTTTTTACCTTGAAATGGTAAAATATGAGTTCACCCTGTGATTTTGGCCCACATGCTTCTGCTTTTGTCTGGTTTAGTGCTTAATATGATAGAGAAATGCCTTTTTTATGCAGTTGACTCCCTGTTGTACCAATCTATGCTTGATCCATCACATTTTTGTCACCAATTTCCATGCATACAATGTAGATGAAGACATTTTGAAGTTTCTACATCATTTTACATTATCTCAAGTAATATATTCATTTTTGGTAATATTAAAATGTTTATATTTAGTATGTCTATTTATTTTTGACTCATTTCTAAATTCATTTAATAATTTTATTAATCATAACAATTGGACATAGAATTCAACATTGAATTAGATGAGAGTTGCATAAAAAGTTTAATTTTTATGACTTTGAAGAAAAAAATAAAAACCATGACATAATTTAGATGAATTCATGTTTAAACTTATATAAATGACATCAACTTAACACAAATTTTCTTATGAATTCTATTTGCATTACTTATAGTAGTCCATTTCCAGCATGCTTAGATAGTAATTCAACTTAACACAAGTTTTTTGTTTGTTTTTGACAATTTATAGACCATTCATTTGATGATTTTATTAATCTTCATTGTTACACATAGAATTGAACATTAAATTCATTATTACTAATGGTTGTGGGAAAACTTTTATTTTCAACTAATTGGGAAAACCTAAGAGCTTTCATCAATGTTAATGTGCAAGTTTCTATTTTAATTTTTTTGTGCCATACAGAATTCACCTTCATCGTGTGCTTAGATAATTTCAAGTGACTCAAGACATAGTTGGTTTAATGCAAGTTTCAATTCATTTATACCATTTACCATTCTTCCTTGGTAGATTTATGTATGAAATTTTTTGTAGCATATAGACATGTTTGATAATTCCAAACAACTCGCTGCCATCTTTCATAAAATGCTTTGGTGTGTTCAATAAAATGCAATGTAATCAACATTATTAATGTGTTTCATAAAATGCATTACTTACTTTTGTTCTATGTGTGATTGTGAATATGCAGCATTTAACGTCATGTTGAGGAAATGACCAAAGCCTCTAACACTAGAAGAACGTGCAGTAAAAAATGCGAGAAGAGAATCAAAAATTGCAGCTCATGAAGCAAAAGAATTGCAGCCCATACAACCAAAAATTCCCGTACAATCTAAGAGAGATGTACAATTGGAAAAAAAAAAGGGGCACAAATGGACAAAATTCATGGAAGGACATAAATGGATCCCCAAGTTGGAGGCACATCATCAACCATAGGTGAAGTTCAATGCGCATCTCTAGTTGAAGACACACCAGCTTGACAGCATGTGGTCTTCCAAGGACATCAAAAATTACACCTATAGTTGAAGACACACCATCAACAACATTGTTTTTGAAATTACATCAGAAAACACGCCTTTATTTGAAGTTACTCCACAAACGACATCTCAAGTTGGAGGTACAAAATTGCTTACATTTCAATCTCAAGGTATGTCATCAATTGCACCTCCGATTGAAGGTACGTGATCTATCCCCAATGTTGTGGGCATTCCTAATGTTGACACAAATTTACATTTGAGAACTCCTCCTAGATTTTTGCATAGAAAACCTAGATTTTTTATTGATACTAATTCCAATGTTTTGAAATGGATGCCTGATAAGATGTCAAAATGTACATGTCAAAGAGCTACATAGAGGATATGGAGTTTTTTTTTTGAGAAGCTAAGTGAGGGTGGAAGATGCCAACTATTTGTTGAAATGATGAGGCAACTCAAATTTAGGACTACCATGAAGGCTCTTTGGCTGAGAGTTTCGAATGAATCAAGTGAAAATTCCATTGTAAAGAACTTGATGAGTGCATAAATGAGAGCGTGGGTTCTACCTCACACACGAAGGATAGTTGTTCCACAAGACGTGTGATGAAAAAAAATAGTGTTAAGCAGTCAAACAAGGAATAAGATTAACCTTACAAAGACTAGTAAGTCTTTGAAAATAAGTAGATCATCTCTAATGAGAGCCAAAGGAAGGCGTGAAATATTGGAGGAACCAAATAGCAATGAGTTATGGGCATTCTTGAGTAGAGTGCCACAGAAAGATAAAAGAATTGCTCAAGGCTTGAGATCTTTAATAGTAGATTATTGGAAGGATAACACAAGGACCTCTCCTAATCAAATAGTTGTTGTAAGAAGGAGAATTGGTAGTAAAATCTATGAGCCACATCCAAAGCATTATTTGGATACCACTCAAACCCAACTTTTTGCTGATTTTGTACAAAAGTTTCCTAAAATTAAAATATGTCAAAGGTATTTTGAAATGCTAAAGCCTTTTTATGTCAAAATAAATCACACACACACTAATTTTTGCTGTAAATTACATATTTATTTTTATAACCATTATGATTTTTATCAACGTATATGTTTAGATATGCATACTAACAATGTTTTGCAGGAATGTGAAAGAGAGGATGGTCAAATTTTTTACAAGTCATGTTTGGATGGCACATGTCATCATTGTGGTGTCATGCAACATTTTCCATTTCTCCAACACATGGCTAGTACACACACAATTAAAGACAAAATTTTTGAATTTGGAAAATACAAGACAGTGGCCTACAATCTAAAAGATGGGAAAGAAGCAAAGAAGTGTGAATTGGTCAGTGATAAGATTCCAATATATCAGTTTATGGGAATTTTTGGTGATTAGGTGGTCTATGAGTATGCAAGGCATACACATAGAGCTTAATGGTTGGACTCATAGTTCAAGTTATTCAAGGACACGTTTCCACTTCATAGCATCATTTTAGTTGTCACCTTCATAGAGAACTACACACTACAACCACAAAATGAGGTGAAATCACAGTACTACAACTCCACACATGTTGCTATATTTGTGCATATAGCATTCATTCATGCAAATGATAGTACAGAGGATAACAAGAAAGTATTGAGGGAGTATCACTTTTACATTAGTGATGATTGCACACATTCTACTGAGTTTGTGCAAGGTTGCTTTCAAATGTTCTATGTTGATCTAGCTAGTAGGGGCATATCATTCAGTCAACATATCATATGGTTAGATAATTGTACATCACAATTCAAGAACGCCAGAATGTTTTACTAGTTGAGCAGGATGCATAGGATCAGTGGTGTTCAACATATGTGGAACTTCTCAAAGGTCAGGCATGGAAAGGGGGAGCATGATGGAGCGGGTGCATGTATCAAAGGAGCCCTTGCATGAGAAGAGTTAAAGTACAAAGAAAATGTAAAGTTGACAGATGCAAGATCAATTGTTGAGTGGTGCAATCATACAATGGGTCTAGATAGTCAAGCTAATTCTTTAGTTCGTAGATTTTTTCATTTAGTAGATGATACTAACATTGCAAAATATGAGGATTGTTGTACACTAACAGGATCAAGCGAGCTGCACTCTTTTAGAAGCTCCAATGCAGGTACATGGACTATCCACATGCAAAATATGGCATGCTTTTGTTCTGCATGTACACTTTGAGCATGGAATGATTGCAAGTCAATAGAGTGGGTTGACGAATGGTTTGTAAGAATTCTAACCCCACTTGACACTTATCAGCTCCCAATGGCTCTACAAATCACAGAGATGCAATCATTTGTTAACTTTGATCATGTATCGGACCTTGTAGAACCAGGTAATATATCTTACTTTCAACTTATATTTTTATGTTCATTAAATACATCTGACAAGATAAACATATCAATGTAGGGCATGTATATGCAGTGATTGCAGATGAAGACAATGAATAGGGTACAAATTATTAACTATGTCATTGTATCGAGGCTAAAAAGAAATTAGAGGCCCTAATTATAGATGGAGAAAACATAGAATATCATATAGGTTCGGTGGTTGTTACTAGAACATGGCTTAGAAGGTACCGAGTTAAAAATGTTGCAGTTTGGTTGTTTAAGGACTTTGACATGCATTAGAAGATTCTTCACTACTCAAACCTTGTTGTCGCCACCAATGTTCATTTCATCAAATATAAGGGCAGACCTGTGAACAAGAACTTGTGGAAAGTGTGTGTGTCTGACCATGAGGCAATACTTGACACGATAAAGAGTAGAGCAGACCCGGATGGTTCCCTGGATTGATTGGTAAGTATGCACATTGAATTTTTAAAGTCGTGTTATTGATCATTGTTTTATTTCAAGCATTTAAGTTTGATTGTATAAGGGTTTGAAAAATTGCATTAGTGTAGATATTCAAAATAATTGGAGTGATGGCATGTAGCCTTGGGTGTGAAAATGTGTGATTTTAAGTGAATTTGAGTGGTTTTATGGTGCAAGAGCACCTACACCTTACTTTCACAATTGGAGCATTAGGTGTGTCTAGGGAGGTTGCAAAGTTTTTTTGAAGTTTATTTGATTTAATAAAGTCTATAAAGAACATTTGGTGTCTAATTGATCCATTTTTGTAAACAAAGTCAAATATGGGAAGCAATTGTCAATGATGACAAAAGGGGGTCTAAGTAGGTTCATGTTGTTGTTTATGTATTAGGTCAGGTTTCAGGGTCTTATAAGGTCTAATTAGACCAACATGGGTGCTTTAAATGTATTTGAAATGCTTTAAATGTTTTGGAGAGTCAAATAGTAAAAGAATGTAAAAGGAATCAAATGAGTTGTTAACAAAGATATGTAAACAAATATAATTTGGCACTCCAACGACTAATAAGGGATTCAAAATTTAGTTGGAGGTTGTTATGTTAGTTTTCTTTGATCAGGAAACCTTTAAAAAGGTGGTGGTCATCATTTGTAACGTTGGCTTCATGTTTTTGTAAAGAAATACAATTGAATTTTCACTGTTAGCAGCAAATTTCTAAATTTTCCTATCTTTTCTAGACCTGTACGGTAACGTATAGTCATTGCATTGAGTAATTTATTTATTAAAAATGTAGTGGCATGAATCTTTTGTGTTTTTCATCATGTTTGAAGGTTTAACAGATAATTTGAAGCATTCCATAGTTGTTTTCTTGTGAACAACCGGGTATACCCTATTTTGGGTTTTCTAGCCTTAATCATGTCTTCAAGACCCTTCCACTGACTGTACTCACTGTAACTGGTGTATTAGGTCTTATGGAGGATGTTTAGATTCTAGGGAGATTTATTTATGTTGTGAGAAAGGAAAAAAGTATACTGGGGTTGTTGTTAGGACTGTGAGTTTTGTGTAGAAAATGTATGTAAATGGGGGTTTTGGTCTAGGGTTTGGTGGAATTTGTATGGTAGGTCATTTCTTTTGAATCATTAAGCATGTACAGGGATTTTGGAAAGTTTTTTTTGAGGTTTGAGGAGGTATGGAAGCATCATATTCAATAAACCCTCATCAATAGTGCATAAAACAAGGGTTTTGAGTTTCAAGTGGATTTGGTCATAAAAGTGCAATATAATTGTGGATTTTGTGTTTTTTGGGCATTTTAATTGCTTCCCCAATGTTTTAGAGGGTTTGGTGAAGGATAAAGGGTACTCTCTTTGAAAAAGAGGCCTATTTCACTAGTTTTTTCCATGGTAGGGGTATTGGATCTCCATGTTGGTCCAAAAGAGTTAATGGTGGGGTTTACATATGTTTTATAGCTTTGAAATGGGTATCTGAGTCCATATTTTATTTTCCATGTGTTTTGGAAGATATTGGAGTTAAGGCCAAAAACTAGATTTGCACTAGTACAAGGTTACATGGGTGAAAGTGAGAAACTATGTTTCTGATTGTTGTCTAACTTTGCGGAATATTTTGAAATTTCTTTAATATGAATTTTAATCTTGTTAGATGCCTCTTGAAGTCAAGTTGTCAATTTGGTTGAGTTTGAGCCCCTGGGTCTGCATCATATTAGAGTGTGAATGGATGAAATCCTTTGGGGTAGTCATTTGTGAGAGTCTTTTGAGCATGTACAGACATCATATGGTATGTTTAGGGTGTTGGATGTGAGATTTAATTACAAAGGAAGAGTTATTTTCAATAAGGCTCCTTGGAAAACCTAGGTTTGGTGGCTTGAGAGTGATGGTTTAGTGGATTGGTAGCTTGGTGAGCGGTTGGAGCTCTAAAAATTGTGAAATCTTAAGGTTAGTAACCTATTTAATGACTTTCCATGGTGTTTGACTTGATTAAGCCTACACATGCTTAATAATCCTTAATATTATGCTGCCCCCAAACTTCACCCACTTTTAGACTCTAAAACCTCAAATTTCCATTAAAAAATGTGCTTCTCTCAACTAGGGCTTCATGCCCAAACATATAAATGACCTCCCCAATCCTTTAAAACCTTCAAAAACATCAAACCCCACCAGATGTCACTAAATCCAATTGGTTCTAGCCTTCTTCAAAACAAATTTTTCAATCTGCTACTTAAACCCATGCCTTTTAGGCCTAAATTCATGCATTTTATACTTGATTGTCATTTGAATAGTCTTTAACGAAATTATATATTAACTTATATTTTTATCTTATTTTCCTCTTGTAGGAGTAGGTGTTGGAACACTTGAAGGAGTAGGAATTAAAACACCTCAAGGAGGAGGTGTCGAAAAAGTTGAAGGAGAAAGAAAAAGAGATGCCTAAAGAGGTATGTGTTTATTTTATTTTATGTTTGGTAAATATGTTCCTATTACAGACAATTGTATGCTAACTTGTATCAATTTGATGTTTTTGTATTCACCTATATAGATTGACATTGCAAAATTTGGTATGATTGGTTCTTTGAGAGGGGCATATTCTAAGACTCATGACGGTTTGAAGAGACGTATATATATGAGGTAATCAAGATTTCAATTTTAGAGTTCAATTATAATTCAATGTATATTGATTTTGATGTTAATTATTCGATTTTAAATTATATAATATAACTAATCGCAATTGTGGTTTGAATTTTTCTTGTGCAGTTACCTTCATAGTCAAAGAGTGCTTGAAAGAGGCTCCATTTTGATGATCCACCAGTAGTTTAGGATGAGATAGACATTTGGGCATGTATATTATGAATAGATATTGAGATGGCATATGCCACACTTTGTAAAAATTTGTTTGAGTTGGCACTGATGCCATTTTTGTATATGGACATACACTTGATTATTGGATAATTTCATATATAGAAGTTGAGAATCGAAATAATGTTTTTATCATGTGCATGTTTAAACTGTTCAAAAAATTTAATCTTCAGCAATGGTTAAATATCAATGTACAATATCATAAAAAAAAGTGGTTATATTATATAGTTGACAATCAAAAATAATGAATAATGGTTAAATTATATCATATATTGCTTAGTTATATTATGGTTAAATTATATAATTTAAACAACTTTGAGGACAAGATCAATGGTAAAGTTTAACATTTTAACTTTAAAGTTTAAATACGCATATATGTCATTGTCTTACACTACATATTTCATATTGCATTATCATTACATACTAAAATACAAAAAATATCATATTTTTATGTTGATAAACATGGAAAAGTGATGCAGAGCAGGGTGGAAAACTATGAACAAACCAACTACCCTTTAATCTTCCTTCTAGACACAAAAACAACATTGGACAGTCATGAGCAGGGTACATAAGCACTAAATCAACAATCATCTTCCAATGAAATAGTCACCAACACTCCAAAACTGAAAACCCTCACTTTTGACAAGTTTCAAAGGGGGCTTATTGAATACCTCACCTCTAGACCTCTCCTCATCATTTGAATGCCTCCAACACCTTCAAATATGTCTTCCCTTGCTTAATTAACTCTTAGAAAGTGCTTCCCCAAATGTGTTTGGTATAGGAGCACCTACACCTCAAACTCCATTTTGGATTCTTTGATGGTGAATAGATTAGAAAGAGTATTTTTTAGTATTTTGAGTGTTTTTTATCTTCAATAAGGTCTAATAAGACCATTGGATATGTTCTAGGTTGAGTTTTTGAGTTTTGAGTCAAAATGTGCAACAATGCAATCTTGCACTAAAAGTTGCTTTAGTAGCCTTTGAAGGAAAAAAATGAATTTGTATGTAAGTCTGCAATGTTTGGGGTATTGAAAATGTAATAAGGCTGTTTCAAGGTTATTTGAATGTTTTTTTTGGTCATCGATCTTTAGGATTGAAAGTTTCTCCAAAATTGCAAAGTTGTAATGTTGTAAGTTGGTGTAATTTCACCATAATGATGTAAGTTCACTAACCAACGGTTCCCTCTTTTAAAAAATCAATTGATGGCCATTGGGGAAGGTGGGAGAATGTTTAAAAATCATCCCTTGGGTTGAGGCTGGGTTGTTGTTGGAATTTTTGAAGTTTTGAAGCATTTAATAAAGAGAAAACTCTAATTTTCCAGTTTTTGCAGCATTTTTTACTATTCTTTTGTTTGGTAAGGACTAATACATAATTGTACAGAATCCAAACCTTCATGGTTTGATAGAAGGAAGAGATAGCTTCATTTTGGCAGTGATTTGTCTTGATTTCATTTGGAATTAAGCAAGTTACATCAATTTTAGTGAAAGAGGGTCTAAAACCCTACCAAACAAGGGTTTGGTCACCAAAATGCTCATAATTCCCATTTCCACCATGGGAAAAATCTAAAACTTGGTAGAATGTTAGGTTTAGGGCCCTTCTTCATGCTGCAATTTTTTTAGAGTGAAAGATGGAGGTTTGAAAAAGTTATCTGATGCCCTAGGTCAGTTTTTCCCCTGTAAATGTATGAAAATGGTCTTTAGAATGCACTTTTCATAGTTTTCTGAGTATTTGTGCAATACTAATGGATGGAAAGCATGGAACAAGTCTTTTGGAACCTATTGGAGTCTTTTAAATGCATTGGGGTGTGCCTTGACAAGTTGAAAGCTTCCTTGTAGAGGCTTAGTTAAGCCTGTTTATGGCTTGTAAATCAATCTTTTGATACATTTGTTTTGGGTGTTTGATCCTGTGCTTTTGGAAACTTGTGGAGGATGGTGTTAGGAATCTAAACCCATGTTTTATTGTTTGTTTAATGCCTTTAATCAGTTTTTATTTTGATTTTCCTATTGGTGAATGTTGCAAAGTTGCATGGGCTTGTGTAGGAGCAATGGAAAAATGGATGTTCTTGGGTGCAAGGCAGTCATGTTGTGTTGTGTGAAGAGTGTTTACATCATCCCCAAGTCCTATTGAGATGTCTGGTTGTGTGAGTCAAGTTGAGTGGTCAATTTGCATTTTTTTAGGTGTAAAATCATGAGGGTTTATTGAATCTAGTGCTTCCACAATCTCCCAGGCCCTAAAACCAACTCAAACACTTTCCATTAACCCCATACATGCTTAAAAGCTCAAGAAAAACAAGACTCCCATACAGATTTTGTCAAACCCTTTATTCACATGCATTTCTTCACAAAACACTCAGGAACAATAGATATATCTTCTTTATTCCTATCCCTACACTCTAGTCATGCATCCTATATGTAAACCAGAATCCATAGGGCCCCTTACCAACCAACTTTGCAACTAAATTTCAAATGCTTAATGACCGTTGGAAACATAAACACACCATTACAAGTTTGTTAACATCACTTTTCCATACATGGCAATGTTTTTAACTCTTTGACCTTTAAATACATTGTAAACACCTATGACTCCTCTAAAACCATACTAATGGCTTAAAAACAACCTTATTACATTGAAAAGACCTCATCCTTATACAAACTTAATTTCCATGAAAGGCTACAAGTATTTTGAAGTGAAAGAACACCATTTTTCCCACATTTTGACTCCAAAACCAAAATGCTCAACCTATAACATAACTAATGGTCTTTTTAGACCTTTTCCATGACTAAAAGACTCAAAAAATTCATTATGAACCTAATGATCACCATTTACCATCAAATGAACATAATTGGAGGATGAGATGTAGGTGCTCCTGCACCAATTTAGGCCTAGGAGGCATAGCTTGAAGTAGCAGATTAAAGCAATAGTTTGAAAGAAGGTTAGAACCTGGTTGTTTCAGTGTTATCAGGTGGAGTTTGATGTTATAGAAGGTCTACAAAGGCATGGTAGGTCATTTGGATGTTTGGGCTTGGTGCAGGCGCACCAACCTTCTCTTTGTTTTCCATCAAGAGTTTGACAGGCAGTGTGTGTGTTAGGGTATTTTTGTTGATTACATGAGTTCAAATAAGGCCGTAAGTGACCATTCTATAGTACTTGGTCAACTTTGAGGGGCTTATGTATTCATTTTGTAATTATTGTAAATCAAATGGAAAGGAGTGTCAAAGTTGTCAAGGTGGTGTCAAGGGTGGTAGTATATTTTTTTCTTGAATAATACATAGTTTTTAGGTGAAAAAGGTCTCATTAGACCCAATGTAATAGGTTAGGTGATTAAAAGGGTCAAAAAGAACAAACATTGCAAAGCATGTAATGATGTTATTAAATTGGGTAAAAGATGAAATTGTGATCTTCAACGGTCATAAGTGGTTTAAATTTCAGTTGGGAGAGTAGTTAGTCATTGGTTGAAGAGTAGAAGCCTTTAAAAAGGAATGAGGACACTATTTGTAATGTTGGCTTGAAGTTTAAGGTATTGGCAATAAGAAAATTCTGATTTTTCTTCATTTTTGTGTGTTTCTTTCACAATTTGCAGACCTGTAGGAGCCGTACAGACTGACATTTTCTATGTAATCTTTCATTTCTCATGGAGGAATGTGTTAGCCTTATTTTGCATTAGGTTTGAAAGAATTTAATAAAGATTTGTTGAAGAAATCATTGTTTTCCTGTGACAGGCCGAGAGCACCCTGTTGAGGGTTTTGTGATAAAAAAACATGTCTTAAAGGGCCCTTACACCGACTATAGCTAGTGTAATGGGCCCTAAGGATTTTGATTAAGTTGTAGGTTGCATGATTAGAGTTGTGGGGAAGGAAGAAAGGAGATAAGCCTATTGTCTTATTGATTTTTGTTAAAGAAAACACATGAAAATTGAGCCCTTAGCCTAGGGTTTGTGAAAATCAATGAGAGTGTGGAGTTTTTTTTCAACTTTTGAGCACATAGGGGTCAAAATACACATTTTTGAGTTGGTGGCATGGTCTGGGAGGTTGTGCAAGTGGGATTTGAATAAACCCTCTTGGTTTGGCATGAAATTGAGGGTTTTGTGGTTTGCTATGTTGGAAGGGTTAAAGCTAGGAACAAATTGTGGTTTTAGAGGTTTGAGGGCATATGAAATGTTTCCCCAAGGTTTCAAGGGCCTGCGAGAAGTTTAAAGAGATGTTGCTTTGTAATTTAGGCCTAATCAACCTAAATAGGTCAGCGTATAAGGGGTGATTTTAGGAGGTTGGTCGAAAAGACTTATTTCTGACTTTGGGATATGTGTTACAACTCTGAAATGGGTGTCTGAAACCATCATATTTTTGTTAGGTGTCTTGGAGAGTATTTGAATAAAAGGCCAAAAAATGAGTTTGCACTAGTACTAGGATTCATGGGTGAAATTGAGAAAGGGTGCTTCTGATTGTTTTCTAACTTGCAAGATTATTTAAATTGCTTTAAAAGACCATTTTAATCTTGTTAGATTCCTTTTGAAGGAAATTTTTCAATGTGATTGAGTTTGAGCCTCCTAGTCTGTTGAATCCCTTAAGAGTTTGAAGTGCAAAATGACTGCAAACTTCAGCATAATGTTACTCGGACACCGTGAGGCTTAGAAACTTCTCGTTAGAGCCTATAGGATCATTTTGTACCCCTCTACAATAACCTCTCTTTTTTTCACTATCTCGAAGGTGTTTTCCTGTGGCGGCGAGATTTCTCTTGAGGAAAAGTTGTCAAATGCAAGTAGTGAAAAGTTGCAAAGTGGTGCAACTTTCATTTTGCAACTTGTGTGACCAAACTAACTATTCTAATGTGTCTGAGTGGGTACATTTATGCTAGGCATGGTCCTCTTTCACACCCAAATGCGTTGAATCGATCCAAGCTATGTTCAATCGACTAAATCCCTTAAGAGTCCAAAGTGCAAAATGGCTGCAAACTTCAACATGACATTACTCAGACACCGTGAAGCTTAGAAACTTCTCATTAGATCTTATGGAATCATGTTGTGCCCCTCTACAATAATATCTCTTGGTTTCTGCTATATCGAAGGTATTTTCCTGTGGCGGCGAGATTTCTCGTGGGAAAAAAGTTGTCAAATGCAAGTAGTGAAAAGTTGCAAAGTGGTGCAACTTTTGTTTTGCAACTCGTGTGAACAAACTAACTATTCCAATGCATCCAAGTGGGTACGTTTATGCTAGACATGGTCCTCTTTTACACCCAAACGCACCGAATCACTTTGAGCTACGTTCAACTAGTTGAATCTCTTAAGAGTCCAAAGTGAAAAATGGCTACAAACTTCAGCATGCCATTACTCGGACACCATGAGTCTTAGAAACTTCTCATCAAATCTTATGGAATCGTGTTGTGCCCCTTTACAATAAATTTTCTCAGTTTTCGCTATCTCAGAGGCGTTTTCCTATGGCGGCGAGATTTCTCTTGGAGAAAAAGTTGTCAAATGTAAGTAGTGAAAAGTTGCAAAGTGGTGAAACTTTCGTTATGTAACTCATGTGACCAAACTATCTATTCTAATGCATTCAATTGGGTACATTTATGCTATGCATGGTCATCTTTCACACCCAAACACGTTGAATCGCTCTGAGCTACATTCAACCAGCTGAATCTTTTAAAAGTCTGAAGGCAAAAATGACTACGAACTTCAGAATGACGTTACTCGAACACCATGAGGCTTAAAAAATTCTTGTCAAAGCCTATGGGATCTTGTTGTGCCCCTATACAATAACCTCTCTAGGTTTTTGCTATATTGGAGGCATTTTTCAGTGACAGTGAGATTTCTCTTGGGAAAAAAGTTGTCAAATGCAAGTAGTGAAAAGTTGCAAAGTGGTGTGACTTTCGTTCTACAACTCATGTGACCAAACTAACTATTCCAACACATCCGACTGGGTACGTTTACGCTAGGCATGGTCCTCTTTCACACCCAAACATGTTGAATCACTCTGAGCTACGCTCAACCGGTTGAATCCCTTGAGAGTCCAAAATTTAAAATGGCTGCAAACTTTAGCATGATGTTATTCGGACACCGTGATACTTAGAAAATTCGCATAAGAGCCTATGGAATTTTATTGTGACTCTCTACAATAACCTCACTCAGTTTTCACTATATTGGAGGCATTTTTTTGTGGCAGCGAGATTTCTCTTGGGAAAAAAGTTGTCAAATGCAAGTAGTGAAAAGTTACAAAGTGGTGCAACTTTTATTTTGCAACTTGTGTGACCAAACTAACTATTCCAACACATCTAAGTGGTATTTTTACACTAGGCATGGTCCACTTTCGTACCCAAACACGCCGAATCGCTCCAAGCTACGTTCAACCAATTGAATCCCTTAAGAGTCCAAAGTACAAAATGGCTGCAAACTTCAGCATGACGTTACTCAAACACTGTGAGGCTTAGAAACTTCTCGTTAGAGCCTATAGAATCATGTTGTGCCCCTCTACAATAACCTCTCTCATTTTTTGCTATCTTGGAGGCATTTTCCTTTGGTGGCGATAGTTCTCTTGGGGAAAAAGTTGTCAAATGCAAGTAGTGAAAAGTTGCAAAGTGGTGCAACTTTCGTTCTGCAACTTGTGTGACCAAACTAACTATTCCAACGCATCTGAGTGGGTATGTTTACATTAGACATGGTCCTTTTTCGCACCCAAATGCATCGAATCACTTCGAGCTACGTTCAACCGACTAAATCCCTTGAGAGTCAAAAGTGCAAAAAGGATGCAAACTTCAGCATGAAGTTACTCAGACACCGTGAGACTTAGAAACTTCTTGTCAAAGCCTATGGAATCATGTTGTGCCCCTCTACAATAAAATCTCTCTATTTTTGCTATTTTAGAGTTATTTTCCTATGGTGGCAAGATTTTTCTTAGGGAAAAAGTTGTCAAATGCAAGTAGTGAAAAGTTGCAAAGTGGTGCAACTTTCATTCTGCAAGTCCTATGACCAAACTAACTGTTCCAATGCATCCAACTGGGTACGTTTATGCTAGGCATGGTCCTATTTCTCACCCAAATGCACTGAATCGCTCTGAGCTACGTTCAACCAACTAATTCTCTTAAGAGTCCAAAGTGCAAAATGGCTGCAGTTTTTTCTATCTCGAAGACATTTTCCTATGGCAGCAAGATCTATCTTGGGGAAAAAGTTGTCAAATGCAAGTAGTGAAAAGTTGCAAAGTGGTGCAACTTTTTTTCTACAACTCATGTGACCAAAATAACTATTCCAATGTGTCCAAGTGGGTACATTTACGCTAGGCATGGTCCTCTTTCACACCCAAATGCACTGAATCGCTCTGAGCTACGTTCAACCAATTGAATCCCTTAAGAGTCCAAAGTGCAAAATGGCTGCAAACTTCAGCATGACATTACTCGAACACTATGAGGCTTAAAAAATTCTCGTCAGAGCCTATGGAATCATGTTTTTCCCCTCTACAATAACCTCTCTTAGTTTTTTCTATCTCAGAGGATTTTTCCTATGGAAATGAGATTTCTCTTGCGAAAAAAGTTGTCAAATGCAAGTAGTCAAAAGTTGCAAAGTGGTGCAACTTTCATTCTACAATTCGTGTGACTAAACTAACTATTCCAACCCATCCAAGTGGGTATGTTTACACTAGGAATGGTCCTCTTTCACACCCAAATGCGTTGAATCACTCCAAGCTATGTTCAATCGACTGAATCCCTTAAGAGTCTGAAGTGCAAAATGGCTGCAAACTTCAACATGATGTTACTCGGACACCATGAGGCTTAGAAACTTCTCGTCATAACCTATGGAATCATATACTGCCCCTCTATAATAGCCTCTCTATTTCTTCACAATCTCAGAGGCATTTTCTTGTGGCGGCGAGATTTCTCTTGGGGAAAAAGTTGTCAAATGCAAGTAGTGAAAAGTTGCAAAGTGGTGCAACTTTTGTTCTGTAACTTGTGTAACCAAACTAACTATTCTAACGCATCTGAGTGGCTACACTTATGCTAGAATGGTCCTCTTTCACACCCAAACGTGTCGAATTGCTCCGAGCTATGTTCAACTGGTTGAATCCCTTAAGAGTCTGAAATGCAAAATGACTGCAAAATTCATCATGACGTTACTTGGACACCATGAGGCTTACAAAGTTCTCATCAGATCCTATAGGATCATGTTGCTCCCCTCTACAATAACCTCTCTTAGTTTTTCTATCTCGAAGGTGTTTTCTTGTGGCAGCAAGATTTCTCTTAGGGAAAAAGTTGTCAAATGCAAGTAGTGCAAAGTTGCAAAGTGGTGCAACTTTCCTTCTACAATTTGTGTGAGCAAACTAACTATTCCAATGCATCTAAATGGGTATGTTTACGCTAGGTATGGTCCTATTTCACAACCAAACACGTTGAATCGCTCCCAGCTATGTTCAAACGGTTGAATCCCTTAAGAGTCTGAAGTGCAAAATAGTTGCAAACTTCAACATGACGATACTCAAACACTGTGAGTTTAGAAAATTATGGTCTAAGCCTATGGGATCATGTTGTTCCCCTCTACAATAACTTCTCTTGGTTTTTGCTTCAAAGGAAAATCAGCATGTTAAGTCAAGAGCAAGTCTGCCCAATCTTGGCAAGGCACAAGCAAAGTTCCCCATGCCCATGGTGAAGGAAAATATTGAAGATGATGCAAAGTCCACTTGGGAAAGAAAATCTATGTCCAAACTGTTGTCAATTCTACCCTTGGCTTGAATAATTCTTCTCCAAGACAAAGGTAAAGCCTGCCCAACTCAAAGCATACATGGAAAAGACAACATAAACTCGGCCTAGCTCAAAGCATACATGGCAAAGAGAACTTAAAGTCCACCCCAAGCTGAAAATAGGAGATGGAAAACATATCTTGAAGTTCGCCTTAGGCCAAGATCAAAGGGGACATCCAACACACATAGATGGTGCCTCATCATCTTCCAACCAATCAAATTGTTCCAAGCTAGCATGTCTAGGTTCAATGAACCTGACACTTCATAATGCAACAACTTTTTATTGTTGGTTTATATTTAGTAGAAGGACAAGTGTCCCCAAATGTAATTTTCTCATTAGTTAAGAGGTAGTTAGTTGTGACAAACTGTAATTAGGGTTTTATTTTGTAATCTCGGTCCTTGATTCGAAATCAATTTTGGCCATTGAATTGTATTTGAGGAGCCTATAAATTCAGGTCACCCCTCATTTGTAAAACATGGGAGCATCCATCGCATAAGTTACCAGTTCACTACCTTGTCTATGCTTTCGCTTACTATTATGCTTTGATAGATTTTTTCCAAGCATCCATCACTTGTCTGAAAGCACTTGTTGTAGGATCTTAGCCATAGTAGCAATACAGTGAACTATTTGATAAAATGCTTTGGTAGACATGTATGAAAAATGTGGTAGCATAGACAAGGTAGTAATCTATTTGAAAAAATTCCTCAAAGAAATGTGGTCTCATGGTGATGGAATTCCATGACAATCTAAAGAATTTTCTTGTCATGGCATTCCATCACCATGAGACCCCATTTCTTTGAGGCATTTTTTCAAATAGTTTGCTAGCTTGTCTATGCTATTGCTTCTTATTATGCTTTGATAGATTTTTTCCAAGCATCCATAGCTTGTTTGCAAGCACCTATTTTAGGATTTTAGCCATAGCAGCAAGGCAGTGAATTGTTTGGTAAAATGCTTTGGTAAACATGTATGAAAAATGTGGTAGCATAGACAAGGAAATGAATTGTTTGAAAAAATGCCTCAAAGAAATGTGATCTCATGGTGATGGAATGGCATGAAAATCCATAGAAATTTGCATGCCATGGCATTCCATCACCATGATACCACATTTCTTTCAGGCATTTTTTTCAAACAGTTCATTGCCTTGTCTATAGTATTGCTTTCTATTATGCTTTTGATAATTTTTTTCCAAGCATCCATAGCTTGTTCGAAAGCACTTGTTTTATGCTTTTAGCCATAGCAACAATCCAATGAGCTATTTGACAAAATACTTTGGTAGACATGTATGAAAATTGTGGTAACATAGACAAGACAATGAACTATTTGATAAAATACGTTAAAGAAATATGGCCTCATAGAATGCCATTATAACAAAATGCAATTGGAAGCTGAGCTCCTACTTATTAGTTATGCAATGTGAAGTAACTATATAACTGCTTAGGTTGACTTTGTAAGAACTATATTATAATTAAAATTTTGTCATCTATCAACATCTAGTTATTAGTTATGCAGTGTGAAGTAATGCTTTGACTTTGAAAGATGTGCAATAAAATGTAATCAACAATATGAATATAAACTACAAAAAAATATTTTTTACAATTCATTAGTTAAAATCTTTATTTTATTTGCTCTCTATATCTCTATATGTTATGGAAATACCAAGTTCAATTTCAAAATAAATAGATTTTATCTCTTGTTCTACAATTTCTTACATTTTTTTAAATATGATTTTTTCCCAACTTTTTAAAAAACTCTTATAATTTTGGTTTGTCAATTTTTTCCCCAAAATATTTTTGCTAGTATGCATTCAAAGCATGAATCATACACATGAATACACACACTATACATGAAGTATACATGTGAATAAGTGAGGCACAAGCAATTGAAGCTTTCCAAAGGATACAAACCACTAGGAATGGAGCTTATTTACATAATACGCTTTAGATGGAGCTTATTGAGCAATCGACAATAATTAATTAAGCATTAGATGGAAACAAAATCCATGCCTACAACATTCAAGCATACGATTTACACAATACACATGATAACATCATTCAAGAATGGCAGTAGCAAAATAATATTTTTTTAATCAAAAATTCGTAAGGTATATACAATGATATATATTGATAAAATTATATAGAATATATCCAAAAAATCCATACAGGCTTAGTACAAAGGAGCCATATTATGGACATAAAATTTCACGTATATATCACTTATACAAAACATATGTTCCAAAATGCCACATAGGCATACAACAAACGACCCTAATACAATCATTTCCCTCTAGGGGAAGGAAATAGAACCTATGTTGCCTTTGAAATCGGCTGGATGGAGTGATTGTTGGTTCTTTGGTCTTTCGCACATGCTCACTAGTCCTCCTCTCTTCACTCTAGACCTTCAACTGATACTATAAAATGTAAATATATTAATACATAGAAATTGAATTATGGAACGACATATAACAAAATATAATCACTTACCACATACAGATAGTCATCATTCACATTTACATCATTACTACGTCCACGATCTGGAGTGACAACCACCTATAGTAACCATCAAGATATAAAGTAAGCTACACAAAAGTATTGTGAAAGTTTTCTATAATAGACCATAAAAGAGAAAATATAATGTCGAATCAACATATCCATTGCATACCTCTCTCAATGGATCAGAACTGGTTATTGCTGCAACAACTCTGTGGTCCATTGTGCCACCAACATCACCAAGGATGTCTGATGTCAACATCCGCAAATGGTAAATGAAAGAGTAAATGGTAGGGTGAACTATTAAATGTTAATGGGATGGGATTAGGAAGGAATAAAGGAACAAAAAGTGAATTCAGAGAAGATAATGTGACATGATCAAGGAATACAAATGCAATGTTTGTGTTTCTCATCAATTTTTTAGATTTGTATATGCAAAATTATGAAAAATAGCTAACATTGTTTTACAACACCATTATTGAATAAAGGCCACCTGAGTGTAAGGTCCTTGAGGAAATGAATTGCAATTTGTGGAGGTCGAAGGTCTACCAAGAAATTGTTTGAAATCCAAAGCATGTTATGAGACAAACATTCAAATATAAAATTAAACTATTCAAATGCAATAATAATATCTTTAATACTAGTTGCATACCTATGGACTCAATGTCAAGAACAACGAATAAGGGTATGTAGGAATGGGGCACATCTCATGAACACTCCGACCTTGAAATTTCATCAAATTGAAATTCTACTAATTTACTTATTCTTAAATTTCAAAATATAATTTAATTATAAACAACATTAAATGAACTTGCTGAATTTTACCTGATTTTCAATGCTAAATGTATCATTCAACAAATCATCTGTGAAATCCATCGCCTCTACAACTAATGTAGGTTGTGTAGTTGCATCTTGAGAACTCTAATAATCAAATGTTCAAATTGCACCACAAGCGCCGCAATGGTGGGGTGGAGCTTGAGGCCTACACGTCTCCTCCATGCCAGGATCTACTAGAGGCCTCACACACTATAAAATGGTCTAGGTGAGTGAGCCAATCGACTCCAACATGTCCACCTCTACACTATCCTTAACAATGGAAGGAACGACGACATACTCCACCATGGGTTTGGCCAAGGGTCTCGGTGCCAACTGTGGATTACGTTGTGCAACAGGTCTATCATGTGTGGAGCCCCCACCTCTACCCTAAAATTCTAAGATGTCAAAATAATTTGGCATCTTATTGAGGATAAACTCACAATACAATTTCCTCAAAAATTATTGTGGTACCTCATGGTTATTGCATGGAGGTTGGTCAAATACCATCCACCGTCACTCCAAAAATTTATTTTTAATTAACTCATGGTGGCACCAATGGATGGGGAACCTACTGCATGTATGAGACAAAGGTGTGTTGGTTTTCGGGTCTATAAATAGGGCACACAAGTCGGATTTGCTAATTTTTTGTTTTTTAACATTTGCATATGACAAACCTCTAGCATAATATTGTCTCATCTCATGCCTCTTATTTGACAAAAAAAATATTTTCTCGCTCATTTCTCCCACATGAGATACAATTGACTTCAATGATTCAGCAATCCCTCTCTTATAAGGGTGGGTTTCGGCATGCTCAATTAATCTTCCAATTAATTGTTCAATGTCTCTCTTTATTGTTTTCAATTTGATTTAGAATATTTTCTTGTGTTCCTTGAGGATGCCTATGAATTGATGGAGAGGTTTTAGGTTGTTCTTGAATAGGAGGCTCTTCCTGAGGGGTGGACTATGAATTCTCAAAGTTTCGAGGTGGAGATTCATTCCCTGATAATTAGAACAAAATTTTATTATAAAAACCTATTTCAATCAGAATTCTAAATCAAATTAAAAATAAATTGAATAAAAATACATACCTCTTCACAATATTTGATGTCTCTGACATGTTGGTGGCATCCTCGTGAAAGATAGCAAGCTAACGATGCAAATAATGGATGATATTTGGCGAGCGCGAGTTGCAGACCTCCAATCCTCCAAGCCAAGTTGTGGGTTGAAGACAAATGATGGTTTGAAATATTATTTGGGTTTTTTATTTTTCTTTTCCATTTGGTGCACACCAAATGGCTTGGATTCATTTGGTGCTCGCTAAATTTGGCATGCACCAAATGGCCAATTTCAGCCTTTTTTGCAAATTTTTACAATTTGACACCTAAATTGTGTCATAGATTGGTGCATTTACCCTTCTATTTAATCAATACCAAGAAGTTGTGAGAAACCTTTGGCCACAAGTCATGCTTTGAACTTTTCCATAGTTCCATCCACTACATATTTTTTCTGATAGATCCACTTACATCAAACTATTTTTCTCCCCTTAGGAAAAGGAACTAAGTCCCATCTATGGTTCCTCATCAAGGAACTAGACTCTTCCTCCATTGTTAATCCCACTCAAGAATGTCTAAATCCTTCTTAAAGGATTTTGAATAGATGAAATAGTAGCAATGTAGACATGTGGAAGATGTTGATGTTGTGATTCAACAAGATTTCCTGCTAACTTGAGAGTTTGTCGAGCGCAACAAGGTTGTGAAGATGATGGGGATGAAGGACAAGAATCTTGAACCTTAGAATAGGAACCCTACAAAGGTGCAACCCTATGGGTAGGAGGTGAGGTAGAATCATCTTATTCACTATCATCTAAGTCCATTGTGGAGGAAGAATGAGGAGGATCAAAGGTCAAGCTAGGAGAGATTTCCTCAAAGTGAACACTCCTCTAAATGAAGAACTCATGTGTCTCTAGATCTAAGAGTCAATACCCTTTGACACCATTTGGATATCCAACAAAGATGCAAGGCCTAATTTGAGGTTCCAAAGCCTTGCGCTTCTCTGAAGGAATGTATGCCCAAGTTGGAGAGATAAAAAATCAAAAATTCCACACAATTGGTTTCCTACCACACAAAGCCTCAAATGGAGTCATGCCTTTCAATGCCTTGTGGGGAACCCAATTCTGAATGTGTGTAGCACAGTTAATGGCTTCAACCCAAAATTTTGGATGAAGATAATGAGCATGAATCATGTAGCTAGCCATTTCCTTGAGGGTCCTATTTTTCCTTTCAACAGCACCATTATGTTGTGGTGTGTATGCAACTAAATGCTAAATATTGATCCCTTCAAGAGTACAAAATTGAACAAGATTATGGTTCACATATTCTCGAGCATTGTCAGTTCAAAGAATCTTGATATACTTTCCATATTTCTTTTCAATACGAGTCTTGAAAGTTTGAAACTTGTCAAAGACTTCATTATTTTGAAAAGGAAAGTAGACCCAAGTGAATTTGGAGTAGTCATCAATGATGGTGAGTGCATATCCAACCTTGCTGAAGGATAAAACTAGAAATAGGCCCACTAGATTAGTGTGAACCAATTGAATAATTTTTAAAGCCCTCTAAGACTTCCCTTTATCAAAATTCTCTTCTAGATGCTTACCCATAGCACAAGCTAGACATACACCATCTAAAAAGTTGATGCGAGGGAGACCTGTGACCATATCTTGTGAGCTAAGCTGCTGAAGATAGTGGTAGTTAAGATGTCCAAATGGCTCATGCCATAACTTACTCATTGAATCTAAATGAGTGAGCAATGTTGTAGAAGGTGTACGTGGTACAAAGTGAGAAAATTAATATAGCCAAGACTCATGATTGGCGTTTCCCACTACAACCAAGGCATTATCCTCAAGATCTTTGATCACAACTAAGTCTAGATAAAAATCAACTTTCTTACCATTCCCAAGATGAGTGATTTGATAGATTGAAAGAAGGTTGGAACAAAATTCAGGAACACAAAGAAAATTCTCAAATGATCCATGTCATACATTTCAACTGAACATTTTCCAACAACTTCCACCTTAGTATCATCACCTATAAGAATGTGTGGTATTGTACAAGGCTCCAATGAAGAAAAAATTTCTCTATTAGAACCCATGTGATGTGCAGCACCAGAGTCAAGTATCCATTTTTGTGATGATCTTGTGGTTGCAAAAAGTGTCTGTCCTTTTCCTTTCTTTGATTGTGAAGAAGTGGAAGGAGATGCTTCCTTTTTGTAGGAAAATGGAAAATTGATATTATTATTCTTTCAAGGAGATTATTCAATTCATCGACTTTCTTAGCATGACAACAGTGCTTGTCGTGACCAACTTTCTGGAAATATGCACAAGTCAATTTCTCCTTTTGTGAATTACCATTCTTGGAAGATGATGAAGAGTCTCCTTGCTAAGGAGAAGAGGTTTGTATCTGATCTTTGCATGGCTTGTTATTTGATTTCTTCTATTTCTTGCTAGATCATGACCCATGTCCTACCACCAAATCTTGTAGCTTAGATGACTTGAGAATACCCATAGTGATCAAATTTATTTATTCAAGCATCAAAATATATGTAAATGAATAAAATGAAGGTATAGTATAGGCACTTACCATAGTCAATTGATGAGTTTGAAAACTAAAAACAAAAGATACATATTTTCAAGGAAGCTTTTCCAAAAAATTGAAGACCAACTATGCATCCCTCTTATCAATACCACAATATTTGAGTTGTGCTCTTAGTTCATTAGTCTTAGTTACATAGTCTTGGATTGTATAGAAATTATTTGGATCTATATTAGTGAGATAATTATCAATTTTGTATCCCCTAATATCAATTTTTTTTTTTTTTTGGATATTTGATTATGTTTGAGTTTTTTCATCAACGTTTCAGATCACACTCAATGTTCCATCATCAGGATGATAGAGATCATAAGGAGATCACTAATCCCATAATCTCCTTATGCTCTAGATATCATCCTGATGATGGATCATTGAGTGTGATCCAAAACGTTGATGAAAAAACTCAACACAATAAAATATCCAGAAATAACAAATTTTAAGCATTATGGATTGTGGAAGTCTCATAGAATTAATCCCTTAATCTCATCAGTTTTTCCATACAATTGAGCAAGTTTATTCCAAGCTTCCTTAGTTGATTTACACTTATCAATATGAAAGATAATATCAAGAGAAACATACATCCTTAGAGTTCCAAGAGCCATAGTACTTTTAATGAGCCATTCACTTTTCAAAAATTGATTAGTTGGTTTTGGAACAGATCCATCAATGTAGTGAGTCAATCCTTTTTCCATTATTTTACTCCATACATTTACTATCCATGTTTCATAGTTATGTGGAGTTAAAATAGGAAACTTAGGATAACCCATGGAGGAAATTTGAAGAGCACAAGAGAGAACCCAAATCAAAATCACACAACACAACCCCCCTAAATTCACTCAATTAAAGAATCCCCCCCAAGCAAATGATTTGGTACTTTATACTTAGAGTGGTTAGAATTTCCACTTACAAGAAATAGCTAAGTGGTATTTTGATTTTAATGCTTACAATTGCCACAATAAGGCCAGATCAAACTATGAGCAACATGCAAAATATCAAACTATGATCTATGCAATACAATTGCCAAAATAAGCCAAATAAGGTTATATGTTGAAAATAATTTTTTTTTTTCACAATGAATACAAAATAATGGCACCATTGAGAAGTTCTAAAAAAAATGCACTTTTTAAAAAATTTCACTTGAAAAGGAGTCCATATAAGCCCAAACAGAGCCCTGGAAGTTCCAAAAATGGCAACTGCTCAACAACACCTATGAAAATTTGAATTTTATGAAAAATATATGCATCAAAATTAGAAACTATTTGCACAAATGCATAGAGCATGAAAAATTATCCCGAATCAAAAACAAAAATCTCAAAAAAAGGAGTCAAAATGTCAAAGTTTCAGGCCTTCAAAGTTGAACTGCAACACTAAAAATGCCATCTGTGAGGGGTATAAAAAATTCCAAAATTGTGATGATGTCATTCACCTGTAAGCTTCAAATTGACATCCAAATGGATGCCATGGTCTTGAATGAGTTAAAATTTGGTGTCTAACCAAATGTCATAGGTCTGCACGGGTTGCATGGATTATTGACAAGCTAAAAGTGAGTAAAAGATGAGTGTGGATGCAAGTAATTTCAACAACATAAGTTTGCAATTGAAAGATGGATCCATTTGTCTCCAAATAGTGACCTATTTATAGGAAATAAAATGAGAAATGGAGGGTCAAGATTGGAAAGATTAATCAACATTCAAAGATGAAGGAGATGAGGCATGGATCATGGATTCTCATCAACAGATGAGAATGCATGATGAGATTTAATCAAAGGGTTCCCGCTTGCTCCAAAAAAACACACTTTTGGCTTGCTCACATAGGTCAAAGGTGACTTGTTCAAAAGGTTAAAGGTTAAAACTTTCTTAAGAAGCCAAGTGAAAATATCCCTTTTACAAATGATGGAGGAATAAGAATGTTCTTTTGGAATATTCATTTGGGTGAGGAAAAAGGAATTTTGAAAATTAAAAGAAAACTTTAATTGTGCAAAAAGGGGATAAGGAATATTTCAAGGGAATGTTCCCTTTTAGAGGAAAATTAGTTTAATTGCTAATTAAACAAGGTTTAATCATGCAATTAAGGGATTAGAAGAATTAAAGGTGATATTCATTAAATTAAATGATTTAATGAATGGGGGAGAGATGAAATGATATTTAATTAAATAACTTAGGATTATTTAATTAAATAAGATGACTTAGGAAATTAAATTAAATATTTTGATGTATTTAATTTAATAGGATGAAATGTTAGCATGAAGGGGGCTGAATTAACCCGATTTTGATGAATTAGGTTAATGGACAAAAAATATGCAATTAATTAATTAGCTAGGACAATTCAATTAATTAAGTGAAAATATGGATTAAAGAAGAAATGATGTTAATAAACCTGTTTTGAGTGTATGATATTGTTTAAGACATTTTTCAGTGTCTACACAAAGGAAAATCTTTTGGGTCAATATGGAAGAGACCTAAATGTCTCGACTCCTTGCATCATCCCCAAAAGGAAAACACAAGACAAATAAAAGATAATTTTTTATGACATAAAATAATGTAGATACAAATAGAGGAATGCACATGAAGAGATATATCAAACAAAAAAATACATGGATCACATTACCTACATCCAATCACATAAAGAAACATGAAAAAGAAAACAAATGGGTATGTGCAGGATCATCATGGAAAAAATAGGCCCTTAAGTGGCGATAAAATTTGAAAAAATCAGAGTTAGGCAACTTGACGTAAAAATTTGAATAAGTTATGTATATTATTTCAAGAATATGTAAGAATAGAATCTGTAGAAAATTGAATGTAGTTTCTAAACTACTAGGTTTATTTAAAAAGAAAAAATCTATTTGGTGAAAATTTGAAATTTCAATGAGTAGTACTTAAATTCAGGGGAAAAAATAAGTAGGTGTTTGTCTAACCCTAACCACAATAAAATGATAATATTTTTTTATAATATTTTAGATATAAGTAGAGGACTCATGTCTCGATGTAATGTTTTTTACCATTTTTTTTCCAAGTAAATAATTAATTATGAATTTTTATTACAACTTTTAAAAATATAAAAACTCATAAGCCTAACCACCTTAACTTGGTCAAAATTTCATGATTTTTTTTTTAATCCTATAGTATATGAAGCATAGAATGTGATGCATGTTTCACATTCAAAAAATGTGATACCATTTGAAATCTATAGATTTTTTTCAGTCAACCTATTAATTAGGACTTTAGTCGTAATTCAAATAGAAAATGAATAATAATTATTTATTAAATTCAAAGTAAAGCATAATTTATATTGGTGTCTAAAGTTGAGAATATCCTTTAAAAACCCTTTTCTTTTCATCAAGTTTTTGGTAAAAAGAAAAGTTGTCAGCCACATACCCTACACATACCCATCATATCGCCACTTTTTGGCCCATCATGATCCTACACATACCTAAATATAAGACTAGTAAGGCACATGCGATTCAACCTATAGCACGTCATCCACATCCCAATCTTGTTCAATATATACATAAGGTAGATAACTAGCCAAAGGGACAACATCACGTGCCAAACTAGGGTAAGCACCAATTTCAACACTATCTTTAGAAGGATCATCATTTAAGCTCATAGAAGAGGAAAACAATGAATTAAACTCATTATGCACTTCCTCATCAATCTCAGTATTTTCATTATCATCATCCAAGTTAATCACAATAGGAGGTCTAACATGATAATATCCATAGAAGCTTCTTGTTGTTTATGTTGTGGTGAAGGTGGAGGGGCTGTATGAATTTCTTGAGACAAGTTTGGATTTTTATTTTTTATGTTGTTCTTTTCTTTTTTTGCTTGTAACAAATGAGCAATATCATGGCGTCTATGCCTACACTCTCTAGCATTTTAGTTTCTTTTCATTTGATTTTCAAGTTGTGATTGTGTAAGGATGAGTTTATGAACCATAGGTTTCTTTTCTTCCCTTAAGGGAGGAACAAAAGGAACCATGGGAGGTTGTTCAACCACTTTCTCTTTAGCTTTGTAAACTTGTTTAACTTTAGGAGGCATGATAGGATTTGTTTGATTATCTCATAGTCTCTTATATGAAATAGGGGGAGGATTGTTGAAAATGGAGGTAATTATGTATCTTAAAAGTTTGTAAGACTATGAGATTGTCAATCTAATTAAGTGTTCTTTGTTACAAATTCTTTGTGTATGATTATTTGTTTAGATCAATTTTATCAATTGTAGAAAGAGACAAAATATTATAGAAGAATGAGACAAGAAGATAGAAGTGACATAGCATATACTTGGAGAAACCCTTTCGGGAAAAAAATCCACCACCGAAATCAATAGTGCTTGTATTATTTAACCTTAGAATAAGATTAAAATAACACTATATCAATCCTTTGCTTGATATGCTTCCTTTACCTTCAACAATTATTCTTCACAATCTGCAAATGACCTCTGATAAAACTCTCTTCAACTTGCTTCAATTAATAGACAATAATGAGCCTTGAAAACTCCAAAGAGTTGTCAATTACAAAGCACAAAGCTTATCTCAAAAAAATGATTCCTATTCTTTGCAAGTAGAGTTTCAATGTGTAACAAGAAGTCAAATCCAATATCTCCTCAATTTAGGCACTCCAAACTGAACTCCTAACTAATCGTTGGCCAAGAAAATATCTTCCAAGCTTCTCTTCAAAGTTGGCACCCAAGAATGGGCCCACTTAACTCATCCTTGTAAATATCTTCTCATGCAAAAGGTGCTAACTCCAAGATCTCAACTTGGGCGCCCAAGGTGGGTCCAAGTCAATCTTTGTTAACAGAAACATATATCTCCATCAATTCATGCAAACATGATGCATGATTGATAATCCACGCTTAACTAAATGTAGCCACCTGTTATCTGTCATGCAACTCAAGTCAACTAACATGCAACTCAAACTTACTAAAGATAACTCAACCATAACTAAACTAAATAGAATTGGACTAAACTAACGATGAATCCATAATAGTGGTTTACATTTGATGGCGGAAGGAAAACTCACAAAAAATGAGCCCATGGAAAAAAATTTGATTTGGGGGTTCGAACGAACCAAAAAAGTGTTTGGTCAAACTAGGGTTCAAGCAAACCAAATTAATGCATGCACAAACAAATTGTTTTTGAAAACCACTTTTGGGAAGGGGGTTCGGTCGAACTTAGGTTCGATCGAACACCCCTTTGCCCTCATTCTCCCCCTCAGGAACTTTGAAAACCTAATTTTTTACACTTCGAAGCTTGGGTTGAGGATGAAAATGGAGGAGTCCTCACAAACCCAACTGGAATTAGGTAGTCCTCAGAACGAGCTATCCAATGAATATAATTTTAATATGTTTTGGTTTTATTATGTATTTGTTTTTTTAGTTTATTAAACATAGGTTTTTTGTCGAAAATGAAGGTCTTTGTTCTGCACATGTGGAAAAATAGTAGATTATCAAAAAAAATTTGAAAAATATGAGTGCACTAGATATTGAAGTCCTTGATCCAACAAAAAAAATGAATTGTGATATGTACAAAAAAGTTACGCATTATACGATCGCGCTATATCTGAATTGTAATTAGTTTGACTTTGAAACTTGATTAAAGAAAAAATATTCAATAAAAAACTATATAACCAAGTGGAAGCACTATATATCGGAGTTACAAATCTAAATTCAAAAGAATTAGAATTTTATCCTTCATGGAAAAAAATTTATGCGTTATACGGCGTGCATCACTTTTTAAAAATGTTGTTTTTTGAAAAAAAACTAGTTTTCATGGGAGATGGAAAAAGAAGTGTAATCTGATTCCAAAAATTTTAAAAAAAATATTTTTAGAATCTACAGACAAAATGTGACGAGACTCTAGTTTGCATCATCTTCCAATTTCTCATGGTTTAGCCGCTATAGGTTCCTGAATGTGGAGATTTAATTAAAAATAATAATTTCAGTGTCCAGTTTGGCCAAAAATTGTAAACCACTATTGTGGGATCACCCCTGAACTAAACTGAACTAAATTGAACTAAACTGAACTAAATTGAACTAAACTAAATTAAATTGAACTGAACTAAACTGATACTAAACTGAACTAAACTAAACTAAACTCCATGCATGTAAACATCAATCCCTAACTTCTAAGATCTTTACATGCATTACTTAAGTGTTATCTTTTCTCCAAACAGTTAACTTAAGCAAGGTGGGTTTCACTTTCCATGTGGGTGCCCCATGTTCTCCTATATAGTAGGAGATATTCCTAGGCATCCCCACATGTTCCTATCATTTAGTAATAATTACAAATTATGTTAATTTACATGTTCATTTCATTCAAATTTAATCTCTTTCTAATCCTAGTGTTGGGTCCGAACACTTTCCAAGGACTTAGGAAATACATGAAATATGTTTAGGATTGCAATAAAATGGCATCTTATTCCCAACATTCTCCCACTTGAAATTATACATTTCAATTATTCTAAACAAGGAATCATTATTATAAATCAAGTATAGGACTCAAGGCCAATGTCCTTCCTGCACCAAGATAACTTATTTGTAGGAACTAGTTTCATAAGATAATCTACAACATTGATCAAAGTGTCAACTTTATCAATCAATACCTTTCCACTCTCAACCATTTCTTACAAAAAGTGATACTGAACATCAACATGCTTAGTACGAGCATGATACATAGGATTTTTGGCTAAAAAAATAGCACTTTATCACATTCAAGTTTAATTTGCTTGCAATTAAAACCAATATATTTCCCAAGTCTCTATAACCAAACTACCTCTTTAGAGGCATGTGTAGCAGCCATGTACTTTGCTTATATGGTGGAAAAATCAACCACGGGTTGTCTCTTACTCATCCAACTAACCACAACTCCAAACAAAGTAAACACATAGCCACTTGTCGACCTCCAACTATCTAGGTCTCCAACCCAATCTGAATCAACAAAACCCTGTATGTCTAATGATATGTGCATAATATCAATATCATTAGCACCATGATAAACCAAATAGTAATTAGGGGTACCTCATAAATATATAAACACCCTCTTAACATAAGTCCAATGTTCTTTACCAGGGTTAGACATAAACCTTCTTAGAACTCCCATTGCTTGGGCTATATCTGGTCTTGTATAGACCATTTCATACATCAAGCTACCAACTACACTAACATGTCGAATTTCAAACATTTCCTCATGATCAAAATCAAATTTAGGACTCATTTCTAAACTTAACTTTTTTCCAACCGGTAGAGGAATATTAATTGGTTTACTATCTTGCATGTTAAACCATTTCAAAATAGTATCAACATAGTTGCTTTTACTTAAGCAAAGCTTTCTATTATCTCTATCTCTATTGATCTCCATACCAAGGATATATTTTGCATCCCCTAGATCTTTCATCTCAAATGTGCTAGAGAGTTGTGCTTTCAATTCTTTGATCATTACCTTGTTGTTACCAAGAAACAACATGTCATCAACATACATGACAATAATTAAAAGTTGATCATCAATAGCTTTTATGTAAACACAATGATCTTCCTCACTCCTAACATAACCAATTTTCAATGCAAAATCATCAAACTTACGGTACCACATTCTTGGTGACTTTTTCAATCCATATAAATATCTCTTTAACCTACAAACCAATTCTTATTTTATTTTTACAAAAAAATCATTAGGTTGCCTCATATAAATCTCCTCATCAAGATCACCATGCAAAAAAGTAGTTTTCACATCCATTTGCTCTATCTCAAAATCATAAGAAGCAACAATAGATAAAAAGAATCTAATAGAAGTTATTTTAGCAAAAGGAGAGAATATTTCATTAAATTCAACTCCCTCTCTCTGGGAGTAGCCCTTGGCTACTAATTTAGCCTTGTACCTTTCGATATTACCATCTGCTCCAATTTTATTTTTAAAGATCCATTTACAACCAATGGTGTTTCTTCCTTTGGGAAAACACTCAAGATCCCATGTGTCACAAGTATCCAAGGAATCCATTTCCTCATGCATAGCTTGTGACCAAAGCTTGTTCTCATCTAAAGACACAACTTCCTTGTAATATTTAGGTTCATCATTAGTACTCATCAAAGTAAATATACAATGGAAATCATGTGGGATATACCTATCAATGGGATTTTTTTGTCTTGTGGATCTTCTCAAAGGGGGTTCTTCATGTTCCTCAATATTCTCATCATGAGCATCTATCTCAAAAGAACTTTGTGAACTCTCCTCATCCAATCCATCCAATTTTTCTTCAACAAGTGCATCTTCAAGCTTCTCAGTATTTATCTCAAAATGCACTATTCGATAAGTATCCTTCTCCTTTGGTTGTTCTTCTCTTGAATAAGTTCTAAATTCCCTAAAAATCACATCTCTAGATAAAGTAATTTTTTGGGTTAGAGGATTCCAAAGCTTGTAACCTTTTAAATTTTCACCATAACCTATGAATATGCATTTATGTGCTTTTGGATCCAACTTAGACCACTTTTCTTGAGGCACATGAACAAAAGCCTCACAACCAAAGATCCTTAAATATGCAACACTAGGTTTCCTACCTAACCACATTTCATAAGGAGTTCTATCATCAATAGATGAACTAGGGGATCTATTGATTAAATAACAAGAAGTACTTACAGCCTCGGCCCAAAGGCACCAATCTAGCTTAGCACTACTTAAAATAATCCTACCTCTTTCTATTAAGGTTCGGTTCATCCTTTTTGCTACTCCATTTTGTTGAGGTGTATATGGAGTAGTTTTCTGTCTCACAATTCCTACATGCTTACAATAATCATCAAATTCTATAGAAAAATATTCACCACCATTATCTGATCTCAACACTTTTATCTTATGATTTGATTGTTTCTCAAGCAAAGCCTTAAATTCCTTAAACTTATTAAACACATCAGATTTGTTATGCATAAAATAGATCCAAGTGTATCTTGAGACATCATCAATATATGTGACATAATATCTATATTTTCCAATAGATTCAATATCCATAGGGCCCATTATATCTGAATGAATAATCTCTAATAATCTTTTAGCTTTATTTGTTCCATTAGGAAATGAAGATCTAGATTGCTTTCCAAACACACAATGATCACAAAAATCATTTTTTCTAATATTATAATTAGGAATACCATCAACCAATTTCTTATTAAGAATGGTCCTAAGACCTTTTTCACCAATGTGGCCCAATCTATGGTGCCATAACATACATGTATTTTTAGCTTCAATTGCATCAATTGGATGATTTATTCAAATTGGAGGTATTCAGGTTAAAAAAAGTCCCAATCCAAGATCCTTTAGCAACCACCATATTCCCTTTCACCAATTTACAACCACCTTTGTCAAATGTCACATGCATTCTAGACTCATTGAACTTAGATACAAAAAGTATATTTCTAGCAAGTCCTGGAATATGCAAAAAATCATTAAGGGTCTTAACCCTACCATCACTGAAACACAACTTTAGCTCTCCTTTTCCCACAACCTTTGTTGTTCTATTATCTCCAAAGAAGGCATTCCCTCCATCATATGTAGTATATTTAGTGAGCCACTCCTTGTTAGGATTCATATGATAGGAGCAACCTGAATCAATAAGCCAAGAGTTATCACTAACAATATTAGATGAAATGACCAATGCATCATTACTGTCCTCCGAGGATTTCTCTATAGAAGCATAAGAACTCTTTTTCTTGTTCTTACAATCCTTCTTTACATGTCCAAGTTTCCCACAATTCCAACACTTTACCTTACTCTTACTAGGGGTTTTAGACTGCCCTTTGGACTTACCCTTTCCTTTCTTATCTCCCTTAGGCTCCCTTTCTTTAGGCCTACCTCTTACAAACAAGGCATCTTGGAAAATAGTTTTATACTTCCTCCTCATCTCCTTTGATAGGAGAGTAGGAATTATATTTTCCATCTTAAAGGATCTGCACCACTACCACTGATAGAAACAATTAGATTTTCCCAAGACTCTGGTAAAGAAAAAAGTAACAAAATGCATTTATCTTCATCTTCTAGCATTACATCTAAAGATGCTAACTGACTTAGAATCAAATTAAAAGAATTTAAATTATTTGCAACAGAATCACCATCTTTCATCCTTAAAGAATACAACTGTCTTTTCAGATAAAACTTATTAGTAAGACTTTTGGTTTGATAGATATCACCGATCCTCTTCCACAGTTTATATGCAGTAGTTTCATCTAAAACATTCAAGAGTACAAAATTCGTAAGACATAACCTTATGGTCCCTCTTGCCTTCTTATCAAGCTTAGCCCAATCCTCATCTAACATCATTATAGGTGACTTTGTCTCATTACAAACAACTAGCCACCGATCTCTCTCTTCAAGGAGATCGTCCATTTTTAGTTTCCACATCTCATAACTAGATCCATTGAATCTTTCAATATCTAAATGAGAATTAGAACTCATTGTAACACACTTCTTTTACAAATCAGCAATAACACAGTAGTAAAAGATCGAGCACTACAGCAAAACAACCTTCAAACTTTTAAGAGAAAGGCATCCCAAACTCTACCCAACCGATAGCTTTGATACCAAATGTTGAAAATGGAGGTAATTATGTAGCTTAAAACTTTGTACAACTATGATATTGTGGATTTAATTAAGTGTTCCTTGTTACAAATTCTTTGTGTATGATTATCTATTTAGATCAATTTTACCAATTGTAGAAAGAGACAAAATATTGTAGAAGAATGAGACAAGAAGATAGAAGTGACACAACATATATGTGGAGAAACCCTTTCATGAAAAAACTCCACCACCAGAATCAATAGTGCTTGTATTAAATTTAACCTTAGAATAAGATTACAATAACATTGTCAATCCTTCGCTTGATACATATGCTTCCTTTTCCTTCAACAATTCTTCTTCACAACCTGCAAATTAACTCTAATAAAACTCTCTTCAACTTGCTGCAGTTAATAAACAATAATGAGCCTTGAAAACTCCAAAAAAAATTCAATTACAAAGCACAAAGCTTCTCTCAAAAAACCTATGCCTATTCTTTGCAAGTAGAGCTTCAATGTGTAACAAGAAGTCAAATCCAATATCTCCTCAATTTAGGCACCTCAAACTGAACTCCTAACTGATCATTGACCGATAAAATATCTTCCAAGCTTCTCCTCAAAGTTGGTGCCCAAGAATGGGCCTACTTAACTCAGCCTTGTAAATATCTTCTCATGAAAAATTAGGTGCTAACTCCAAGATCTCAACTTGGGCGCCCACTTGAGGTGGGTCCAAGTCAATCTTTGTTAACAAAAACATATCTCCCAATCAATTCATGCAAACATGATGCGTGATTGATCATCCCCACTTAACTAAATGTAGCCACCTATTATCTCTCATGCAACTCAAGTCATTAGCATGCAACTCAAGTCAACTAAAGTCAACTAACATGCAACTCAAACTATCTGAAGACAACTGAACCATAACTGAACTAAGTTTTGAATTGAACTGAATTGAACTGAACTAAACTGAACTTATACTGAACTAAACTCCATGTATGTAAACATCAATCCCTAACTTCTAGGATCTTTACATGCATTACTGAAGTGTTATCTTTTCTCCAAATAGTTAACTTAAGCAAGGTGGGTTCCACCTTCCATGTGGGCGCCCCATGTGCTCCTATTTTGTAGGAGCTCTTCTTGGGCATCCCCACATGTTCTTACCATTTAGGAAAAATTAATTTAAATATCAATTTACATGTTCATTTCATTCAAATTTAATCTATGTCTAATCCTAGTGTTGGGGAACACTTTCCAAGGACTTAGGGGATACATGAAATATGTTTAGGATTGTAATTAAATAGCATCCTATTCCCAACAAGGATTTTTCATAGGCTAGTTTTGGTTACTTTGAAGATATTTTGGTTCAATCATGGTTTCATCAAGGATAGGAGGCTCAATCATTGGTTAAGGCACATTGGTAAGGGATTAACTCTACTATGCACTTTTCCTTAAACTTTTGGTAGGATTTGAAAAATAAATCTTCATGGAGTCTAATAGGTTCAATAGGCTTGGACCAAAAGAAATCCAATGAGAAGTTCCCACGGGAAGACACAAGACTAAAGCCACTATGATGCATAATAAATATTTCATTTCCAAATGAAAAATTTAAGCATTTATGCGCAATCAATGAGATGGAATTCATGGAGCAAAGTAATGGATAGCCTAACTTCACACAAAGTTGTCTAAATTCAGGATGATGGTGAATGAGGCATTCAATTGTTTCAATCCAAATTTTAAAGGGAGATTTATTGAACCAATCGTAGAGAAAGAAAAACCATTATGTATTTTGATCCATGCTTTCGGTCTTTCATATGTATCTTGATAAAGATCATGCATAAATAGGAATTCTTTAGTGATCACGTTCTCTACATATATGAGATTTATTAATATCCCATTAGTAGTTTTGTCACTGATTCTTCTAGCTATGTAAAGAGGACCATCAGGTGCATGTTCAAGTATGTCTTGTTGTGAGAAATCAATGTCAAGTGGAATCTTAGTTAGGTGCTTACGAGGTTTAACGTCAATAAATATAACCATATTGTCTATTTTCATATTTATAACAAGATAATTTTCTTATTATGCTATGCAAAAACTTGAAAATGTTATCTTTTAAATGAAATTTTGAATTCACACAATGCACTGAATCTATCAAATGAATCTTAATATGATTTATTTGAGATAACAAAAATTCTATAAATTGTAACAACAAAACAAAATACAGAAACAACAATTTTAATGCCTAAAAATGTAGGAAAAATCCCCAATTCGAGACTCATTTTCCAAGGGAAAATGGGTCCTAGCTGAGGGTTTTGAAAAATGAATTTACATATTTCTAAGTTGATTCTTATGGTTTCCATATTTTGGACTAAGACAAGTGATTACAGTTTCAGTTTTTGTAAAATTGTCTAAATGCAAATGTAAAATAGTGATAAATGACAAACTAGGAGACCTAATTTGATGTACAATTTTTATTCACATTTGTAATGCAAATGAATGATGATGCAATGTTATCTAAATGCTTTACAAAATGACTAATTTTTTTATATTTTTCAGAATTTAAGAGATGCAAAAATGCAATCCTAAAACCCTAAATGAGATGCAAACTAATGAAAGTTAAGAAACCCTAAATGAGATTCAACTTAATGCAATGAAATGAAAATGAATACAAAATCTAGATCTAGGGCTGAAATAGACTCCAAAATAAGAAAGATACAATACTCAAAAGTTAGGTTCACTAGAATGAAACAATGGAAAATAGGTTTAGGGGAAATGGGGGTTCACCAAAATGATAATAGATAAACCTATTCTCCTTTATTTCATAAGGAAATGAGATCCACACAAATAATTTCCTTTCAACCCTTAGTTGAGTCAACTCAAGGTGTGAATCTAAAAATTTCCTTATGATTGAAGGACCTGGTCAAGGTCAAATAGCACTTTGGGGAGAAAAACTAAAACAAATATTAAACTAACACCAAAATGTAGTCTAACACTTGGAATAGCGATTTTAAACTCAATATTGATAGAACTACAATTATATTGTAGATCAAAGAAGGGAAAATCTTAGCGAGTACCTTTCACTAAAAGTCAGTTTCTAAAGTTGATCTAGGACTCATTCTCCCATGGGAAAATGGGTCCTTTGTTAGGGTTTTTCTACAAATTTTATGAGAATATATTCCTATCTTTGCACTTCCATATTCTCCATGTTTTAGTGTCAAAAATTCATAAATTAATTTTGTAGATGAGTTTATGTGAGATGACAACTTTTGCAACTTTGACAACTTCTTCAATTTTTCTATTCAAGAGATCTTCAAGTCTTCTTCGACTTAGATCTACAAACACAACATAAAAGGGAAAAATGGTTTGTTTTTGGTGAATGGGGATTTTCATTGGTCAAACTCCATTTTGGTAATCAAACCTTGAAATGAAATGAAATATGAAAGAGGGAATGAACAATGAACAAAGCAATGTTGCCACTCAACAAACCCTTGAATAAACTTTGGAACATAGATCTGCAACTTGCATGAAATGACTTCAATGGATGTGGATCTCGAACCTTTAATCTTTCTTTAAATAATGGCTTTGAATACTTGAATGGATCATGAAACCTACATCACCATATTAGCTCCAAAAATATGCATGATGTAAGAATAATTTTAAATGATAATTTATCTTGATTGCTACAATAAAACTCTAATAAATATTCCTTTGAATGCATTTGAACCACTTTAGCTCTTGTAATTGAAAACTTGAAAATCTAGCTTGAAAAATCTAGGTGAAACATAGTGAAATAACCTTATATTTATAGATATGTATCATCAATTTCCCAAAATTCAAATATCACAAGTCGACATTGAAACACATATTTGAATATGTTAAAATTCCACCAAGAACATAATTTAAATTTAGGTCTAAGGTCAAGGGAGGACCCATTCGCCAACCTTGGACACACATTGCTCAATGAGAACTGTTATGTTAAGGCATTAATGAATGTTGGGTTTCCTCTTCAAAAAATGTAATTAAAATAGGCTTGGTATATGAATTAAAGGGGCCAATTAAGGCATAATTAAGCTCAATTAATTAAAGGATTCCTTAATAAGTGTGAAACTATAAAGGGGTACACTTTACAACACTAAATTAAGGCACAATTAAGTCCAAATTTAAATAGAAGGGTCCAAACAAGTGTGAAAATGTAAAGGGATACATTTTCCTACACTACACAATTAAGAACTTAGGACTCACACCTCCTTTTTCAATGTTTCATTCCCAAAGGCTTCAAAGTTTTGCTTAATATATGAGTGGTACGAATGTGTTTATATTGAGTTGCTAAAAAAACTCAATATATTTAGGACAATTGTTTTAAGAGAGTTTCCTGTGAAATAGGATATGGGAATCATATAAATATGTAATGTATTTGATTGAAAAAATAGAAGCACGTATTATCTTATTTTTAATTTTCCAACTTCTTTTTCCTTTGCTCAAATTTATTTACATGTTACTAGAGCTTTCCAAAATCCTCGACTTGTGAAAGAAAAAATGAGTTCATTCTATGTCAAATCAAAGCATTGGAATTTTTGGAGGCATTTTTTTTAATCAATCATAGTGCTCAAATATTTTAGTTGATGTGAATCAGATGATAGAGTTGGAATATTTACGTCAAAGACATTTATATAAGGGTGTTGCTTGTTTCTCATTGGAAGAATGCTTTTCAAGACAAATTATTTTGTTGCATTTGATTAAATAAGAAGTTTCAATGGGGAGATGTGAGATTTTCTCAATCAAAAAAGAACAAAGGCATTTGAAAAAATTTAGAAAAAAAGGTTTGAAATAGTCTCACAAAAATTGGCATATATTTTATATTTTTTAATGAAATTTGATGATTCAAATTGCATTGGAAAGTTGAACAATAGGAAAATAAAACCCATAAATAGTTTTTAAAAAAAATTGAAACGTGAAATCTATTAACTGATGAATATAGACATTTTAGTAGCTATTGGTGGTGTATTTGAAATAGTTGTGTAGCTTTCTATCTAATGTAGTGTTTGTAAATCTTGTATTGAGTCCATAAGTTACCACTACCTAGCATGTATCTTTTTGGGGGGCTTCAAAGAGCATCATTTTGAAGGAGGTTGATGGGAATATTTTCGTTCCTTTCCATAGATTGCAATTGGATTGGTTTTCAACATTTGGATGGTCATGTGATCTATGCTATGAGCACTACTAGGGTATAATAATGATGGTTTTTTAAAGATTAAAGTTAAATTGTTATTTATTTAGTGTCTCAAGGTGTTGTTGACTCAAGTTATCCTATTTTATGTAAAATGGGATCCATTTATGAGTCATAAATGATCATGTCATTAAAATTTTGTCTATCCAAATACAAAAGTGTCAAAAAGAATTAAAATAAAATTTCCTCAATTGTAAATGGATGCATTATCACTTGTATGGTATTTCCATATTAAGGGGAAGCATTCCAAAATTGAGCTTCAAATTTGAATTTTCTAAGTAGAAAATCTACTAGAGGATGGAGGTGCAAGAGGTTGGAGGATATTCAACAACCTCTCGTCAGTCACTAGTGATGGGGTTGTGAAATTGCATTAGTGACCAAACAAATTGTGCCAAAATGACTAAATCCAAGATTGGTTTCTAGGTGGTAGAAAAAACTATCTCATACAATTTCTAATTAGAGTGGCAGCGATCTATAATGGTGGTTACATATGTGATGAGGACTTAGTTCTCAATCTTTTTATGTTGTGGTTGGATGAGTGTGTCCCCAATCACAATTCCTAGTTTTACGTGAATGGATTTTTTTTTCCCATTCAAAAGATGGAAAGAGTGATTGGAAGTGTTTTTCCTCAGTCATAGATGTTGGTGACTATGATTGGATGTGTTTGTCCCCAATCATAATTGTTGTGAGAAAATGTGTGTGTCTATGTACATAACTTTGATGTTGGATAGATGTGATTATCCCTATCCAAAATTGTTGGAAGGCCTTGGATAGATGTGTTAGTCCATATCCTTGGTTCCATGGGTAGATGTGTTTGTCCCTATCCTTGGATGAAATCACAGTAAGCATAGTGAGGCTAGTTCCATTATTGCTTGTCACGAGTAGATGTGTATGTCCCTACTCATACCTTATGATGAACTACAAAATGTGGTCTTCAAGTCTTGTTGGTCCAGTTACCCCCATTTAGAGAATGATGCAATATGGGGGTGTTAGGAATATTGCATCATAGGACACATAAAATTATTAGGTTTGTTATAGTTTGTTAAATAGGTTAATATATGAGTGGTACAAATGTGTTTTTATTGAGTTTTTTAATATTTAGGAAATTCATTTCAAGTAAGTTTCCTATAAAATAGAATATGGGAATCATATAAATATGCAATGCATTTTATTAAAAAATTAAAAGCATGTATTATCTTATTTTTATTTTTTTCCATCTTCTTTTTCCTTTTCTCAAATTTATTACTAAAGGTCACAAAATATTGATGTTTCCCTAAGGTGATAGTTTGCATGATACCACATAAGTATGAATGCAGCATCTCTAATGGTGTTTCTCCCTTGTAGACATCATTGATTGAAAGGGATTCATATGCTATTTTAATAAAATGTAAGATTCATAATTTTTATGGGGCTCTACTAGGGTTGGTAACCCCTAACCATATTCTTTTTTCACAAAATAATAAGTCCATAATATCTAAAATGTGCAAACCTTAGGTGTTATATCCTAGAGGGGTCTTTGATGATTGTATTTAAGCTTGTCTACTTTGGTACTATTGTATTTATTATACGCTCGGGGGGAGGAAATAAAAATTGAGACAAGAAATAATTTTGCATCTTTAGAGGAAATATCTAATTATCTTTCATTTGGACTAATTCAATCTTGCTCTTGGTCTCATTTTTATCAGAGATAATGCACTGTCCATTTCCCATCAACACTTTGCAGCCTTTTTGGACTAGCTATTCAACACTCAAGATATTATGTTTTATAACTGAGGCATAATATATATTCTCTATAAATCTCTTTTCTCAAAATAATTGGTGCATAACATAATAGACCCTCTACCCACTATTGAAACTATTTCATTATTCCCCATGTTAATCTCATCAAATTTATCAATGAATACAAATAAATTTTCATTTCCACTCATGAGATTGTGGTATCCATTTTTCAAGTACCAAACTTCAGTGTTTTCGTGCTCATCAATGTTGCACATGATAAAAAAAACTTCCTATTAATGTTCAACCGCTTTCTAATTATCCATATTTGCACTTTGTTTTGATTGGTTATGTTTCCTTTTCTACATTAGCTTGAAAAATAACTAGACTTGTGATAATATTAATATTGAACATTAATTTATCATAACATTCAACATTAATTTTTTTAGTTGCAACATAGTGCCTTATAATTATCAAGAGACTTGAATCCCCCATGGGATTTAGATATTGACTTGTCTTTCTTTTCATCCTTCTTCTTTACTTTTTATTTAGATCTTCCACAAATTATATGGGACCCCTTATCCATTTCAAAAGTATTCCTTTGCATCTCTTCAAAAAGTAATTATGCAATCATCTCATCTATCTTAAAATTTGTGGTAGTGTTACCAATAACCATCACAAGGTGATATTGCATATTAGAAAAATAAAATAATAGTCATTCCATGGTCCTCCTCTATTTTCATTCCAATAGAGCTTAGTTGGGTAGCTAACATATATTAAATAAATTCAAATGATCGGTTACATCCATCATCCTCCATTCTAAGAGATTTCTTCTTTCTTAGGAATAAATTATTCACTGGGAATTCATCTTGATAAATTCCACAAAGATTCTTCCATAGGTTTGTTGTAGTTTTCTTCTTATGAACGTTCAAAAGAATTGAATTTACTAAATAGAGTTTCAAAAGACCCCTAGCATTTCTACCCATTTGTTATTTTATAACCAATAGAATGGTACCAAATATTGTATCCATAAGCATATCATTCATCTTCAGTTTCCATAACTCAAAATTACCACCATTAAACTTGTTCATTTTTATTCTCTTGGATGTGCTTTCCCTCTCCTCCTTTAGTAAGTTAAAAAATACTCTATGGAAGCTCCCATTCAATTGAATATCAATAAAAAATATCTACCCAAAAATTAGGACCAAAGTTGATCAAGCTTTGATAACAATTCAAAAAAAGTGAGGCATGTAGAAACCATTCTTAAACACCAATCTAAAGAGGAGATTATTGTATAAATTATTATTTTTTTATGACTTAAAAAGTAGGAATATGTATATGAATATAAAATATCCAATAGACCACAACATAGATATATGTGGGGAAAGCCTTTTATAGAACTCCAAAGTAGCCTAATGTATTCTTCAATAAATCAATGCAATTTAATGAAATTATAGAGAAATATATTACAAGAGTATCACCAACATGTAAAATTGAAGTAAATTTAGTAGGATTTTGTATGTATTTAATTACAATTTTCTAGTACCTTTTCAACAAAGCTATTTTGAACATATCCTACCACTATGACCTTCCTCTAGGCTACATTTCTTTGAGGTTTTTTTCAAACAACTCACATACCTTGTATAGGCTTCCACATTTTGTTTATCTTGTGTATGTGGAGAGACAAAGAGAGAATTATTTAGTTAAACAATCACCTAACACTAATAGTTGGGGAAGAAACTAAAATATTTAAAAGGTTTTAAAACTTATGCAAAGTGCCATTTTATTTTAGTTCATTTTCATATAATTCTAGCTAAGAGAAAAAATCAATAATTTAAACTCAATAACACAAGAGACAAATAAGGATTCACTTACCACCTAGGTGACCGGACCCACAACAAGATTTGAAATTGTGACCAAGAGAAGCCCACATCCTAGCTCTTTCTTCACATACAACTCAACAAAAACCAATAATCAACAAACATTTCCTTTCGTGAATTTTTTTCCATCCATCCCTCTAAAATATTTTATCTTTTTAGTGTTGCAAACCTAAAAAAAACCTTCCTTTCTCAACATCTTGGCATTATTATGTGTGGTTTTCCATATTTCTTTAATTTTTCCACCAACTCTCCTTAATACTTGCAAGGCCCACTACCCCTAAGAATAGTGCCAACTACCCATCAAATAAAATCCCTCTATCCTTTAAACTTTGATGGGCATCTATACCTTGTGTTGTTTCCTCTCTAATAGAGTTCTAGCAATTGGACTCTATTTCTTTGCCATAGATCCCATATCTAGGACATCAATCATGTCATTTCCATCCTCTTTTTTGAAAGATCTTTTAATTTATTTTTTCCATGCAATATCCAATGTATATTTGGGCCTACCATGAAGGATGTGACAACAAAGTATATAAAATAAAATAATTCTTAAATAAAAATAAAAATCAATGTCTTCATATATTTAACTAATGCCAAGAAGCATTCGACAATGACATCAAGGAGTTTCATATTGTGATCATGTAAATAACAACCCCTTAACTTAAATTTAATAACCAATTACACCTCAAATAATTGATATTTAATAATTTAGATGTATTTCTTAATATGAAGAAAAATAATCACTCAAATAAAAAATTAATAGAAATAAAATAAAATATTTTCAAATAATTTTAAAACAAAATAAAATAATTAAATATCTAGATATATTTTTAAAATAAATATACTAATGCATATATCAAATCCAATGTCTACACATTTTCCAAACCTAACATACACATCTATACTCACTGCCATATCGAGTGTTAACATTAAAAATTCATGTAGGAGGTTTTATATTTCGCCACACTGAGTAACCTGCTTGGTCGCAAGAATTAATAATCCAAGAAGTCTTTTTCGTGTGCATCTGGTGATATATTTGCGTATGAAGTAGCGGTGAATTCGAGTCAATAATGTTATCATCGACATGAACGTCATACCAGAGGCTGAGTTTCCTAGAGAAAGCGAACGAATTGAGAACAAAAGCTAAACCTTCGAAGCTGTAAAAATCCTGTAAAGTCCGACCTTGTTGTGTGTTTCGGAGAAAATGGAACCTGCCGTTCTAAAACAGATCCGAACCGTAATACATATATCTTCTCTGTTTACCACCCAACTACAAATAGCAGTTTACCATGAAATCAATTAGAATTCGGTAAGCATGGCTATCAGTGGCATTGCTCTGCAGAGTGAAGTGCCGCGTTTTACCAGAAGCAAGACATATTTTCTTGCCTGGGCATTGTTGGTTACATTTTTCATGTCTGGTGAGGGCAAAGTCGAGGAGACCGTAGACCCCCAAGATGGGGTCATTTTATCATTGCAAGCAGCCATGGAAGGAGTGCAAAACGCGCAGGCGTTGGCTCTAGCATTTTCCGATAACGTGACTGGAACCCATGACCAGGTGGCAATGCAGGACTGTCTGCAACTGTTTGAAGACACATTACATCGTCTCTGCGGCTCGGTGGATTCAATCAGGAGTTCCCATTTGGCGAAGCAAGCAGATGTGGCCAACGTTCACACATGGATCAGTGCTGCTTTAACTAATCAACGTATGTGTATTGACGGATTCTCTGGCATGAATTACAATGACAAAGACTATAGTAATATAGATCTCAGTGAAGTTGGGTCATCGATCTCGCTGCAAGTGTCGAATGTGTCGAACTTAATAAGCGATTCGCTTGCCCTGTTCACGAATTTAAACATGAGCTCACCGGCGGCGCCCGGGAAACGCAGATTGTTATCATATGGAAAGAAAATGGGGTTTCCTGAATGGGTTTCTGGAGATCAAAGGAGGCGGCTTTCGCAGATTGATGCGGACGTTGTGGTAGCACAGAATGGGTCGGGGGATTATAAAACAATTACAGAAGCACTGAGTGCGTATGCTCCGCCTCAGGGTAACAATACATATTTTGTAATGTATATAAAGGCTGGGCGATATCACGAGAACATTGTGATTGGATCGAATGTGACGAATCTGATGATGATTGGAGACGGCATGGACAAAACTTATGTGGTGGGTGACAGAAGCGTTGCTGATTCCAAAAGTCTTTTTGGCTCTGCAACTTTCGGTAAGTGGCAATTTTTTTGTTTTGAGCAGACAAACTGTTCGTTATGAAACAAATGAATCGACTCACTGTTTGTCATTTGGAGTATCCGATACCCCAAATGATAAACAATGTTTCATATAATTATGTTCATATAACTTCAATCATCTATCTTTCTTTCTTTTCTTTTTTAATTTATTTTTGTTTGGCTAAATTGATGTTGGATAGAGTTAAACGAGCAATTGAACTCGATTAAAATGTTTACAAATGTTTTAATATATATAAGTCTGTATAGAAGTTTTAAGAGTTTTCTATAGATAGTCAAAATATCAAATTAAATTAAAAAATTAAAAAATAAACTATTTATTAGTTACTACTTAAATAATATTAATTAATTTTGTTCTTTTATTTAATTCTGATGGCAATTACAAATAATGAAATAAATTACTAGTTTATTTCAACATTCTTTAATTTCTACCATTAGTTGCTTTAGCATCCACAATGTTCAAATTGTCTTTGGTACTCAAAACTCTCCTTTGCTAATGTCTTTTTGAATATATTTGTCAATTAGTATTTAAAATTACAAAATTCTAAATATATTTTTCCATTACTTACTCTTTAATGAAATAGTACCTAGTATCAATATGCTTGTTTTTTTTTTTTTAAATATGATCTTTTGAATGAAATTGTTGACTTGATCACAAAATATTGATGTTGGATCCTCCTATTCATGCAATAAATTTAAGGCTTCATACTTCTTGAGAAAATGAATACTTGTCTTTGTATTGAAATCATCAATAAAAATTAAAAAATAAATACTTCTTAATGGTGGAGTTTGTATTGGTCCACATAAATTAGTGTGAATAAGCTCTAATGGGGTCCTTATTCGATAAGACTTTTTTATTGAATTTTTTTGTCTATATTATTTCACCAAAATACAACCCTCACATGAGTTAGTTAGCTCTTCAATTGATGATAATCCTCTTACCATTTTTTCTATGAACTTAATGCTCCAAAATGAAGGTGTTCATATCTTAGATTCCATAGTCATGATTGGTTTGAATAAATTTCTTTAAAATATATTTCAATTTTTCTTTGAGTTATCTTTTAACTTTTGATTCAAAGTGAAAACACTTATCCTAATCATCTCAACCTTTGCAATCAACCTATCACTTGGAATTCTATCTAATATAATACATACATTATCTTTAAAAGATATGTTGTAACCCTTCTCTACAAGTTGTCCCACATTCATGAGATTATACTTAAATCCAGACACAATAAATATTTGAAATATATTTTCTTTCATCATATTTAAAATAATATTAGTCGTGCACCTTTACTCATAACTACTACTATTATTATTACTCGGTTTGACCTTTGAGTTCACTAAATTGTCTCAATTTGTAAATAAATTTCATTAGAGCCCTTTCGATCAACATAACATGTAATGAATAATGATAATGAATTTATTTTAGATACATTTAAAATTTTGTATTTTTTAATCATCATTTTTTTCATCACTCATATGTATTGAATGACCAAATTTCTTGCATAATAACACTGGATATTGGACTTGTCATACTTCAAAGATTGTTGTTGTACCCTCCAGAGCTATGAGTATTGTAATTTTGATTTTTCATTCCATCTTTATTTAGATTACTCTTTCTATCTCTCTAATTATTAGTTTTGGCCTTGCCTCTAGATCTTGACATTTCTTTTTATCTACCTTTGCTAAATGAAACTTGTGATTTACATGAATTCTTAAAAAAAATATTCATTGTGTATGTTCATTCTAGATTCATGAAATAACATCTAGATCCTATCAACTCTACTTATAGTTATGTAATATTTTTGGATTCTTCAATTACAATCACAATAGACATCAAATTTACTAAATAGACTCTTGAGAATTTTTTTACAATCTTTTAACAGCTATATCTTCTTCATGTGATTTAATCTACTTAATAACATTTATTACTTGACTCAAAAATTGATCTATAGACTTTAAATCTCTTATATATAAATTTTCAAAAATTCTCCTAAAAAACTATTTATCGCTAATGAATATTTATTAATTATCATACAATATTACGTAACTTTGCCTTTTAATTTATTTATGTTTTTAAATATAATTATGGTGCCAGTTACAAATAGTGGGAAAATTTATTAGTTTATTCTAACATAAATAGTTGAGTAGGCAAAATGATGAAGAATTTTTTAGTTATGAGTGAGACGTGGTAGTGCTCAACTAGCACGGGGTAGCGGAGTTGGCTTGGGCTGTGGGTTTGCTTCCCATTGGTTTCAGGTTCGACTCTACTCCGGATTTACCCGGTTGGGACTGACTTGCTGGCTGTTGACTCCCCCGCAGAGGACTAGTCTCACCCCCGCTTACCAGATACTCAAGATATGAACTGTTGACTGGGTTTAAAAAAAAAAAAACACCAGACCTGGTAGTGCTCTCTAACCTGATTAGAACAGAGCGCATAAAGTGTGATATAAACAAGAAACGTGAAAGCAACGAAAACTTGGTGGCAATGAATATCGGTCGAAAATTTTATATGCATTTTTTTTAATGAATTGGTAATTTGATGTCTGTTTTTGGTGACGTAATGGATTTTTTTTTTCCCTTCTAAGACTATATGTTTCTATGCTAATATACAGTTTTTTTCTCTTTTAAGACTATATGTTTCTATGCTAATATGCAGTTCTCCAAGTGACCTAATAATTTGATGGAAGTAGATTACCCGCAGAAAAAATGACCTGATAATATTTTTATAGGGCTTTCTTTCAACTCTGAGCTCATCTAATCTACTAACTCAAACAAGCCATCGCGTTTGTTTTGAAATATGATACAGTGGTGTGGGGCGACGGTTTCGTTGCAAGTAACATGGGGTTTGTCAACACAGCCGGGCCGGGTAAATTTCAGGCAGTGGCACTTTTAATGGCGGGTGACCAGTCGGCGATTTTCCAGTGCTCCGTGGAAGGCTACCAGGATACTCTTTTCCTCCACAGCAACCGCCAGTTCGTCCGCGAATGCTACATCTACGGCACCATTGATTTCATCTTCGGCAACGCCGCCGCCGTCATTCAGAAGAGCACCATTCTGGTGAGAAGGCCCCTCAAAGGCCAGGAGAACGTCGTCATCGCCCAAGGAAGGACAGATCCCAACCAAAACACTGGCATCATCTTACACGCTACTGCACTATCGGCAGGTCCTGACTTACTTCCCGTCCAACGGAATTTTACGACCTACATAGGAAGAGCCTGGCAACAATTCTCTCGCACTGTCGTCATGCAGTGTACTCTTGACGATTTAATTGATCCCGCCGGCTGGTCGAAGTGGAATTCCACAGACGTTTATTTGAATACCTTGTATTTTGGCGAGTTTCAGAATAATGGCGCTGGTGCAAAATTATCTAAGCGTGTGAAATGGCCTGGCTATCATATAATAAATAAAACATCCGAAGCAAAGCAATTTACTGTTGGGAATTTTATTGATGGGGGTTCGTGGCTTCCGAGCACTGGAGTTGCTTATGATTTAAGTATATTCTGATCTATGCATTAGAAATTTGATGTGGGTTTTCTGGATTTCATTTTCATCCCAAATGGCCATGACATGGTATAAACAACATTCATCCAGTATTTACAGGGATTTTGTCAATTTAAATGCTTTTGTTGCTGAAAGAATAAAGAAAAGTTGGTTAGAGTTCTATGGGCGTGAATGAAGCTTGGATTCAACTATAATGGCCGTTAATTACAAATAATTTATAATTTTATGGAATAAAATGTTAGGGATACGAAATTGAAACATCCTATAAACAAATGTATGGAATGTTTTTGCAGAGTTTTATCAGACGGCCTCATCTCTTCAGTAGAATGCCTATTGGCGTTAACAAATTTATTACATAGACATCTTAGGTTACGATGAAAATATGTATATGATGTTTATGGTATGAAATAGCATCTAAATCACTTTCAGTTGTGAAATGAATATTTAAATGGATTTATGTCCATTTTCAATTATCTCAATCTAATCTCGATTTCAACCTTTAGTTAAGTGTCCATGTTCATATTATGCTATTGACAGGAATGTTTGAGGTTTCTTCATATGAAAATTTTCAACATTGATTATGTTTTTAATAGTATTGGCATATAATTGTTTGTCTTTTCTAATTGGCTTCCACCACCATATCTTCACCAATTGTGACTCTTAATCACCGTCAATCTAATAATAGACACCCCTTTCTTCCTTACAGATCTAAATTAAAATTTATAAATATAGCCATATTATAATGAATCGTCCATGATACAATTTCCCTATAGGATTGAATTAGTTTCTAAGTTTACTATAAGATGGACCTCCTCATAAATATCTTTGTTTATTAAAAACTTTTATGTAATATTCTTTGAGTAAATGTGAGACACCCAATGCATCATTCATGGATTTTATGTTTTTTTTTTAAAACACAAGGATTTATCATTACAAATAATAAATGATTTATCTTAAAGATTTAAAAATATATTTAAAAAAACCTTAGTTTTAGAAGTTAAAATGTTACATTTCTATTGGTAATATTTTTCTTCAATAATTTAACATATTGTATTATCCCCTTTTTTAACTCTTTCATGACATTTAGGATGCTAATGGAAGTTTCCACCTAGATAATTTTGGACTATCATTAGGTGATAGACACCACGTATTGATTGGGATGGACCAATGTAACTCCTTACTTGTTGTTCTATACTCCATCATGTATGTTGTCTATCACCTAAAATATGAAATGATTGATTTTGTTAATACTAACTATATTATAAAATAAGGATTGTTAGTATTTTCTATGTAGATTTAAAAAAAAAAAAAATTTATGAAGTTAATTTTTTTATTGTATTTGATTAATTTTTAGTAAAGTGTTAATCATATTTTTACAATTTCTTATCAAATTAGGCGTTGATCATGAGAAATAATCCTTATATATACATAAAATATTTATAATCTTGTAAACATAAATCATTAAGACTAATAACTAATGCTTTCATTTTTATTCTTATTCAAAAACTAATAATAATTATAATTATAATTTAGAATATCAAACAATCATAATACATAAATTTTTGTATATATCAAAATCAAATTTTCATAAATTTAATTTTTGATAATCTTTTGACATGATTTACTATTTTTCTCAATGTTTTAAAATATAAATATATTTTTATTATGTTCTATAACAAACCTATATTTAGTAGAGAGCATAAACAATAATATAATAAAATATATATGTAACAAAGTTAAAATTGTGTGTGTGAGTGAGTGAGTGAGTGAGTGTGTGTGTGTGTGTGTGTGTGAGAGAGAGAGAGAGAGAGAGAGAGATACCTTTTAATCAAAGATTGCGGGATTTGAAGTGATTAATTTCATTCAATAGCTTATTTAAAGAAAATGTATATGTATGTCGAAAATATCATCTATAATGATTTTTAAAAAATGGATTTGATATTTCTTAAAAGCTTTTTATTTGAGTGTGTTTTAATATAGAATTCATATATTCTAAATACAACCATTGATAACCTTTGAATTGATTAGGTGTGTGCAATATGACCCAAAAAATTGATGGAGTTTATAATATGATATGAATTATCTTTTGGAACAAAAACAAAAATAATGAGGCTAATAATTTCATCGTCTTACTACAATCTTGAAAAGCACACCTCCATGACTATCATGGAAGTCAATTGCAGAGAGTCATATGGAATTGATGAACAATGGTCTTCTTGACAATAAACCTTCTTATACTAGTTTCTTCAATTTATGTGAAGATTATTTTGATGATAATATTGTGCAAATAAACCGTGCAAGAATTAGTAAGTATGGGATGAGATGTCTACTTCATTGTCTAGTGGTGTGACATTTTTCCTTTGATACATGACTAGGAAAAATTCCTTGGAGTATGGAGATATTTGTGCTCAAAATTTTATTTTGATAGTTCATGGATTGAAATATTTGGTGAAATCAATATATACTTACTTCTAATCTTTTACTTTGAATACAGACATAAATTAAGTTTGACCTTTTTCACTTGTAACATTTTCATAAGAAAAAATAATTCCATTGAAAAATATAGCTTTTTCTTGGAAGTAACCTTTTTTTAACATCTATTATTTTCAAATAAATAAAATCATAATTACATGTTCTTCAATTTGAAGGCTTGTAAGACTATTGTGATGTTTAGGAAATAATTTTTAGGTGGTGGTAGTATAATCCTTGTTCATGCTAATTCATAGTTTTGTAAGAGTTGAGATGACACTATTAAAGATGGAAACATCGAATAAGAAGAACTTTAGTTTTGTATGTATAGATTGGTTTTAGTTTGTTTTTTTTTTTATTTAGTTTTTGAATATATAATTTGCATAGTTTTATTTTAGTTATATGTGTATGGTATTTTATTATATAATTAGATTTGCAAAGTAAGTAGAGAGGGTGTCTAGAGTCTACTAGATAAACTACATGTAATAAAAAAATATATTCAAAATAAATGGTTTTATGATGGTTTCAATAATTCATGTGTGTTCATTATCTACCACTCTCATTGAAGGGTATGACTACTTTGAGTTTGAGAGAAAGGTGGGGACAACTAAGTTTTTGGTTGGAGGAAAAGTGTACGTATGATACTTCCCCTCTTTACAATTGATGTAATATAGACTACTTACATAGGTAATGGGTGATATATTGGGTAAGTACAAGACTTTGGGTCAAATTTTAGTGGAATAATTGTATGTCAATTGATGAGTGGTGGGGAGAATATGTTGATGTGAGTGATTTGATGGACTGTGCAAGTCCATGGCTACTAGGTCATGACCTGCATGTTTGCATGCTTGAGGGGGCTTGAATTTGGTGTGGTGCGGGTATTTTTTGCTAGGGGGAGGGTTTTTTTGTGATCGGGGGGTTTCTTTCTCAAAACTTCATTCTTTTCCATCTATTTTTTTTGTTGTCAACTTTCTTCTAGTTTGTAATAAGGTAGATTTTTCTTTGTTTTTATTTGCTATGGATCCAAAAAGAGCAAAAATCTCCATGCCAACTATGAATTATCATGCATCTTTAGGCATGAAGTCTTCTTCACCAATGTAGAATCCCAAGGGTAATTTCTCATCAAAATATTCAAGGGTGGGAAGATTTGCTCCATTTGGAGGCCCTCACATCTTGAAAATCAATGGATACTTAGAAATAATCCAAGAGAGGCCAATCCTCATGATCCAAATTGATACAATAGCTAAGGATGTTGACTATTTTTCAAATCATGCTTTATTTTGCAAATTCATGGGAATGTGAGTCTCACTTCCATTTTTTGAGATGTGAGCTAGATGGACTTGGAACCCAGAAGGTGAGATGGAGTCAATGTTGTTGACCAATGGTTACTTCATGGTTATTTTTAATTCCATGGTGGATCATAATAGGGTTTTCAAAGGAGGACCTTATTTTGATAATTAGATTGGTATTTTTATTAAACCCTGGCATATGGGTTTTAACCCTTCTAGGAGCTCCTAAATCATGTTCCAATTTAGATGTTTCTTCCTTGGTTTCCAACTGAGTTTTGGAGGAATGACATTTTGCACTCGGTGGATCTATTGTTGGGGAAACTAGTGGGTCCTCAACAAATGTAGCATAGGAAGGTAATGTCTTGTGCTCACATATGTGTTGAAATGGATTTGAGTAACCCTCTTCCAGATTCTTTGGAAATTAGTGTGGGTTCATTTTCATCAATGTAACAACTTGATTATGAGACCCTTCCTTTTTTATGTCAATTGTGCCATGAATATGGGCATTTGCAAAAAATATGTCCTAAGTCGCATTCTTCAGAGTCTCTACCATCTCAACCTCCCTACAATCCCCTAAGGTGGACAAGGGAAAGGCTCATATTCCTGGTGTTGTTATAAATAATTATGGTATTACTCCTTCTATGCCCTGTAACAAGAATCATGGTCAAAAGAGATCTTTTAAGAAGAGGCGAGAAGGAGATACCTTTAACTACTTTGAGGTATTGGATGATCTTAGTCAGCAAGAGGTGACCTTGGGTTGTTAGCTCTAGATCATGGTGTTTTAGAGGGGGTTTAGGAGGGGAATGATTTGAGCACTCTTTAGAATACTATGGAAGTTGGTTTAATTCAAATGGATATTGATCTTGGTTTGGTGGCTTCAGCTGGTCTTGAGGTCCATGTTGATATGAGTAATATGGAGGTGATAGAGAAGGTGGTGTCAAAACCAGAAAGAGGAAACAAGGCTTCTCCTTCTTTGGGGCTTCAATAGAAAGACCATAAGAAAGGGGCTCCTAAGAAGCCTTCCAAGGTTAGGAGAAAGAAATATTTGGAGAAAATTAAGATGATGGGGGGGACGTTGGTGGAATTAGGATCTGTTAAGACCCTTGATTCTCACTTTTCCAACCCTCAAAAATGATTATCTTATCTTGGAATGTTAGGGGCTTGAACAATGGCCCTCGACAAAAAGTTGTTCGTGATATGGTGAGAAATCATTTTCCTGATATGCTTTTCTTATAGGAAAATAAGTTGTCTATTGCAAGCATGAGTGTTTTAGTTCCTAAACTTTGGGGGTGAGGTCAATTACAGTGCATTAGTGCCCAAGGTAATGCAAGGGATTTGACATGTTTATGGAATCTGTTGAAGTTTTTCCCTCTTTGGTGGGTGTCCTGCAAGTCCTCTATTTCAATGGTGGCATCAAGTCTGGAAACTGGTGAAATTGTTCTTCTTTCCAATGTCTATGATCCTACTAATTTGGCTGGTAAGTAGTAGATGTGGTCTCACATTTAGTTTATTTGAAGTTTTGCTCCTCTCTTTCCTTGGATAATTGTTGGGTACTTCAATGCTATTACTAATCTAGATGAAAAGAGGGGGAATGTTGAATTTGGTTCCTTTTGCTTTTCTTCTTCGAGATAATATCTCTACATTGAACCTTATTGATATTAAGCCTAGTAATGGACTGTTTACTTGGAATAATAGAAGAATTGGGGATGACTATATCATTGAGAGGCTTGATAGGTTCTTAGTTTCTTGTTTCTGGGTTGGCTCTGGTCTACTAGCTCTGAGATTCTAGATTGGAGTAGTTTAGATCATTGGCCTATTAAGTAATCCGTTGCTTCGGCTCATTTTGCCTGCTCTCCCTCCTTCAAGTTTCAACTTATGTAGTTGTGGGATCCCTCTCTATAGGATTATGTTGCTAAGTAGTGAAAATTGGGTAGGCTTGCATTTCATACCACGATGTACTTCTTTACCAAGCAGTTATAGTATGTGAAGTACTAGTTCAAAAGTTGGAATAGGCAGTGTTTTAGAAATATTTTCCATGCTAAGGATATTGCTCAAGCTGATTTGGATGCTATCACCCATGAGATTAGGGAATATAGTCTTTTAGAGGATTCTCTCAAGGAGGAAGTGAGGTTTTTGATGGCTCTAGAGGAGTGGGAGTTGCGGGAGGAGTTTTAATAGAAACATAAAGCTTAGATTAACTGGTTGTAGGAGGAGGGCAGAAACACTACTTTCTTCTTCAACTCTGTGAAGGCCAAGAGACATGGTAATTCAATCCCTCTTCATGTTAATGATAGGGGTGTGCATTTGACTTCTTTCATGGATATTTCCAAGGAATCCTCATAGTACTTTTCTTCTTTATTTAGGGAGGACTCGCCTGATTTGTTGATGGAGGAAAACCATGTTCTGTCAGATTGTATCCCTTCTCTGGTTTCTATGGAGATGAGTGAGCACCTATTGAAGGGTATTTCCTTAGAGGAATTTAGAGGCCACTATTTTTCATATGAAGAAAGGGAAATCTCCAAGTTCATATGGCTTTCTGATTGAATTCTTTTAGGAGTTTTGGGACATTATAAAGATGAATCTTGTAGATATGGTTCATGAATCTTAGAGGAACAAGCAGATGTTGAGGGCTATCAATTCTACCTTTCTTGCTCTCATACCAAAATGTGATGGTGCTGACTAGTTGAGTATGTTTTGACCAATATCTCTTTGTAATGTGGTCTATAAAATTCTTTCCAAGTTGATTGCTAAGAGGTTGAAGCAGTGGCTCAAAAATCTTATTTCTAAGGAGCAGGGTGGCTTTGTGGCTGACAGGAAAATCCTAGATGGTGTGGTCATTTCTTTTGAAACTATTCATTCCATGGAAAACTCTAAAGAAAAAGCTATGTTCATCAAGCTGGATATGGAAAAGGCTTATGATAGAGTTAAGTAGTCCTTCTTGTGTAAAGTTCTTTCTACTTTTGGCTTTACTAAGGAATGGGTTATGTGGGTTATGAGTTGTGTAACAACCATCTCTTTTTCAGTGTTAATGAATGGTGAATTGTCTTCTTTATTTGGGGCATCCAAAGGTCTTCGACAAAGGGATCCTCTCTCTCCCTATTTATTTATTCTTATGGTGAAAGTTTGGAGAGAGTGATGAAGAGCAATGTGGAGTGTGGTCTTATCCAAGGTTGGGTCTAGGGAAATGGTTAACCTCCTCAGTCACACTTGCAATTTTTTGATGGTACTGCTCTAATGGGTGTGGCTAAGGTTAAAGAAGCCACTAATTTGCACAATGCCTTGGATACTTATCTTGTTACTTCTGGTCAAAGGACTAATGAAGATAAATCTCTCATTTTCTTATTCAATACTTTGCAGCCTATTCAACAGAGGATTTCTCGTATTTTGAGGTTTCAAACTGGATCTCTCCCTTTAACCTATCTTGGAATTCCTATCTCTTCTAGCATCCTTTTAGAGGCTCTTGGTAGAATATTTTGGACAAGTTTTGTACAAAGGTTAATCATTGGACTCATAGATGGATATCCTTTGTTGGGCATGTTTAGCTGCTTAAATCTATGGTGCAAGCTCTTCCCATCTATAGGTGTATACTCCAAGTGGCTTTGGTTGGGTTTGTAAAGGAGTTAGATTCTTTGGCTAGATAATTCTTATGGGTAGGCAACTTGTCTTCTTCTAAATAGAGCCTTGTGAAGTGGGATATTGTGTGTAGTTTGAAGTAGTTTGGGGGTCTAGGATTGCAACAGTCATTTTTGTTTGGGTTGGCATTGGTTTCCAAGCTTTATTGAAGATGATCTTTAGAGTAGGATCATATCTAGGCCAATATTTTATCTCACAAGTACGTCAGGGGGTTCGAAGGAGGAGATTCCTCACTACCCTTTGGTGGGGAAAGGTTCTGTGATTTGGGGTACTCTTAAGAAAGGGGTTATGCTAATCAAGGAGGGACTATTTTGGATATGTAATAGGGGGTTGAGGCTCCCTTTTGGTCTCATTATTGGGATGGTTTTCCCCCATTTTGTGTCAATATCCTAATTTTTTAAATCTTTTCCGGTGCTTCTCAGAGGTTGGATGGTCAAGGGTGATTGATTTTAAGTTTTCTTATCCCTATGGATAGCAAGGAAAACTTTAGTGACGAATCTTAGCCAATTGGAAAATTCTAGGAATCATCCAAGTCAAAATTGGGGAATTTCTCACACCCAACAAGGTGTCCAAATTTCCTGGATTTTACAAACTATAGGTCCAATGCATGTCCATTCACCAATGATTTTTTTTATGAGGCATATTTAAGCAACAAATTCGCCATTGTCAAACTGCACGTTTCAATTGGACTAACTAATATTTTCGCCTAGAATCCTGATTCAAGCATTTAATAAAACACTTACATATTTTCCAATACTATTAAAACAATATTGTATCAGGACCCATTTCGCCAATTTAAATTTACAAATAGTTGCTTGTGAAGATCCATTTTTCCAATTAAAATTTATAAATAGTTGCTTATGGACCTATTTCTCCAATAACATTAAAAAATAATTGCATTTGAGGACACATGTCACCTTGAAAATTAAAATGTATCATTGCATAAGCACACAGGATTCACCAAATTTTTAATATACCATTTAAAAATCCCACAAAATTCACCAAATATGCAATCATGGATTGATATAAATACAATCAAAAGTGTCATTTATTCTTACAAATTTTTTTCAGTTCTAAGGTTCTACTTCTCAATTTAGAAGTCAGTGAAAGCCAAAGACATAGACTTAAAGGTGAGTGACCATTTCTTCATAGTGTTATTAGTTATAATAATAAGTTTTCTTTATCTCTTTTCCATTCTTGCTTCAGTCTTAAAGATGATATTGAGTAGGGAATGGGATCTATATTATTATTATCTATCCTTAAACAAGAAGACATTGTTTTCCAATTTTTATTCGAAGTGAGAGATGAATATGTTGAGCAAATCAAAGATCAATATGTCGAGTGACTCGAGCAGCAAGGGTAAGGCTCCTATTGCTCCTCAAGGTGGTGAAGAGACTCCTACTCCTCAAGGTGGTGAAGAGACTCCTACCACTCCTCAGGGTGTTGAAGAGACTCGGAGGACATCAAAACACCAAAAACTTAGACGTACCATATGTATACAGGTCTAAAATTGGTCATGGCAGTTAATTAATTAAATATTAGTTATTTAATTAATATTTTGACTATGTATAAATAAATTCTCAATTTATTTATATTGTTCATATCCTAAATTCTCCAAATCTAAAATCATATTCTTCTAAATTAATTAAATAAACAAATTTCCATAAGCTTGTTTTATTTAATTAATCTTCACTAATCTTGATTAGGAATTCAAGCACATGTCTACAATTTTTTGTGCCACCTCACCAAGGTCACATGAAATTAAATAATTCTAATTAGAATTATTTTCAACCAATTTTTAAAAGCACATGGCTTATTCTTCACACACTTCCACCAATTTTCAAACACATGGTCTTTTCTTCCCACACTTGAGTCTTCCATCCATTTGGCATGTTTCCCATTGGTCAAGAGATTCCTCCATCCAAATGGCATGTTTTCTTTGGTCAAGGGGACAACATCTTGATTATCTCCATCTCCACCATCCATTCTTCTTGTTTGAATCTGGACCATTGATCGTTGCCACCTCACAAGATGCTTGGAAAAGGCTATAAATACAACCCTTTGGCATTGTATTTGGCATCCACTTTTGAATAGAGTTGTCATGCAGAAATATCTTTTGAGCTTGGGAGCTCTTTGGAGTCTTATAGTTACATTTTATACCATGTTTTACATCATAGTTAGATCTTAGAGTAATACTTTGCTTCATAGTTGGATTTTATGTCATCCTTTGCATCATAGTTGCATTTTAGATTAGCATATTCATAGTTAGCAT
>VDFB02086081.1:174544681-174668795 GCA_007258455.2 Sequoia sempervirens | reverse complement strand
CTTATATAAACGACATCAACTTAACACAAATTTGCTTATGAATTCTATTTTCATTGCTTATCGTAGTCCATTTCTAGCATGCTTAGATAAACGAATTCAACTTAACACAAGTTTTTTTGTTTTGTTTTGACAATTTATAGACCATTCATTTGATGATTTTATTAATCTTCATTGTTACACATAGAATTGAACATTAAATTCATTATGACTAATGGTTGTGGGAAAACTTTTATTTTCAACTAATTGGGAAAACCTAAGAGCTTTCATCAATGTTAATGTGCAAGTTTCTTAATTTTTTTGTGCCATAAAGAATTCACCTTCATCATGTGCTTAGATAATTTCAAGTGACTCAAGACATAGTTGGTTTAATGCAAGTTTCAATTCATTTATACCATTTACTATTCTTCCTTAGTAGATTTATGTATGAAATTTTTCGTAGCATATAGACATAATTGATAATTCCAAACAGCTCACTGCCATCTTTCATAAAATGCTTTGGTGTGTTCAATAAAATGCAATGTAATCAACATTATTAATATGTTTCATAAAATGCATTACTTACTTTTGTTCTATGTGTGATTGTGAATATGCAGCATTTAACATCATGTCGAGGAAATGACCAAAGCCTCTAACACTAGAAGAACGTGCAGTAAAAAATGCAAGAAGAGAATCAAAAATTGCTCATGAAGCAAAAGAATTGTAGCCCATACAACCAGAAATTCCCGTACAATCTAAGAGAGATGTACAATTGGAAAAAAAAAGGGCACAAATGGACAAAATTCGTGGAAGGACACAAATGGATCCCCAAGTTGGAGGCACATCATCAACCATAGGTGAAGTTCAATGCACATCTCTAGTTGAAGACACACCAGCTTGACAACATGTGGTCTTCCAAGTACATCAGAAATTACACCTACAGTTGAAGACACACCATCAACAACATTATTTTTTGAAATTACATCAGCAAACACGCCTTTATTTGAAGTTACTCCACAAACGACATCTCAAGTTGGAGGTACAAAATCATTTACATGTCAATCTCAAGGTATGTCATCAATTGCACCTCTGATTGAAGGTACGTGATCTATCCCCAATGTTGTGGGCATTCATAATGTTGATGCAAATTTACATTTGAGAACTCCTCCTAGATTTTTGCATAGAAAACCTATATTTTTTATTGATATTGATTCCAATGTTTTGAAATGGATGCCTGATAAGATGTCAAAACATACATGTCAAAGAGCTGCACAGAGGATATGGAGTTTTTTTTTTTTTGAGAAGCTAAGTGAGGGTGGAAGATGCCAACTATTTGTTGAAATGATGAGGCAACTCAAATTTAGGACTACCATGAAGGCTCTTGGGCTGAGAGTTTTGAATGAGTCAAGTGAAAATTCCATTGTAAAGAACTTGATGAGTGCATATATGAGAGCATGGGTTCTACCTCACACGCGAAGGATAGTTGTTCCACAAGACGTGTGATGAAAAAAACACTGTTAAGCAGTCAAACAAGGAATAAGATGAACCTTACAAAGACTAGTAAGTCTTTGAAAATAAGTAGATCATCTCTAATGAGATCCAAAGGAAGGTGTGAAATATTGGAGGAACCAAATAGCAATGAGTTATGGGCATTCTCGAGTAGAGTGCCACAGAAAGATAAAAGAATTGCTCAAGGCTTGAGATCTTTAATAGTAGATTATTGGAAGGATAACACAAGGACCTCTCCTAATCAAAGAGTTGTTGTAAGAAGGAGAATTGGTAGTAAAATCTATGAGCCACGTCCAAAACATTATTTGGATACCACTCAAACCCAACTTTTTGCTGATTTTGTACAAAATTTTCCTGAAATTAAAATATGTCAAAGGTATTTTGAAATGCTAAAGCCTTTTTATGTCAAAATAAATCACACACACACTACTTTTTGTTGTAGATTACATATTGATTTTTCTAACCATTATGATGTTTATCAACATATATGTTTAGATATGCATACTGACAATGTTTTACAAGAATGTAACATAAGGCCTCCACCCAAATCCTCAAGGGAATTCTTATCTTCCATTTTATGTGAAAGAGAGGATGGTCAATTTTTTTACAAGTCATTTTTGGATGGCACATGTCATCATTGTGGTGTCATGCAACATTTTCCAATTTTCCAACACATGGCTAGTACACACACAATTGGAGACAAAATTTTTGAATTTGGCAAATACAAGACAGTGGCCTACAATCTAAAAGATGGGAAAGAAGCAAAAGAAGGTGGAATTGGTCACATAAAGAGATCCAATATATCAGCTTATGGAATTTTTGTGATCGTGGTCTGGTGAGTACAAGGCATAGAGCCTTAATGGTTGGACTCTAGTTCAAAGCTATGCAAGGACACGCTTCCATCAAGCACATCATTTCAGCTGTTGCCTTCATGGAGAACTACACACTACAACCACAGAATGAGGTGCAATCACAATACTACAACTCCACACAAGTTGCTATATTTGTGCATATAACATTCATTCATGCAAATGATAGTACAAAGGATAACAAGAAAGTATTGAGGGAGTATCACTTTTACATCAGTGATGATCGCACACATTCTACCGAGTTTGTGCAAGGTTGCTTTTAGATTTTCTATGTTGATCTAGCTTAGTAGGGGGTGAGCATATCTCAAACAACATATCATATGGTCGTGAGATAATTGCACATCACAATTCAAGAACGCTAGAATGTTTTACTGGTTGAGCAGGATGCATAGGATCAGTGGTGTACAACATATGTGGAACTTCTCAAAGGTCAGGCATGGAAAGGGGGAGTATGATGGAGCGGGTGCATGTATCAAAAGAGCCCTTGCATGAGAAGAGTTAAAGTACAAAGACAATGTAAAGTTGGCAGATGCAAGATCAATTGTTGAGTGGTGCAATCATGCAATGGGTCCAGGTAGTCAAGCTAATTCTTTAGTTCGTAGATGATACTAACATTGCAAAATATGAGGATTGTTGTACACTAACAGGATCAAGCGAGCTGCACTCTTTTAGAAGCTCTAATGCAGGTACATGGACTATCCATATGCAGAAGATGGCATGCTTTTGTTCTGCATGTACACTTTGAGCATGGAATGATTGCAAGTCAATAGAGTGGGTTGACAAATGGTTTGTAAGAATTCTAACCCCACTTGACACTTATCAGCTCCCAATGGCTCTACAAATCACAGAGATGCAATCATCTGCTAACTTTGATCATGTATCAGACCTTGAGGAACTAGGTAATATATCTTACTTTCAAGTTTTATTTTTATGTTCATTAAATACATCTAACAAGATGAGCATATCAATGCAGGGCATGTATATGCAGTGATTGCAGATGAAGACAATGAAGAGGGTACAAATTATTACATGTGTCATTGTATCGAGGCTAAAAAGAAATTGGAGGCCCCAATTATAGATGGAGAAAACATAGAATATCCTATAGGTTCAGTGGTTGTTACTAGAACATGGCTTAGAAGGTACCTAGTTAAGAATGTTGCAGTTTGGTTGTTTAAGGACTTCGACACGCATCAGAAGATTCTTCACTACTTCAACCTTGTTGTCGCCACCAACGTTCATTTGATCAAATATAAGGGCAGACCTGCGAACAAGAACTTGTGGAAAGTGTGTGAGTCTAACCACGAGGCAATACTTGACACGATAAAGAGTAGAGCAGACCCGGATAGTTCCCTAGATTGATTGGTAAGTATGCACATTGAATTTGTAAATTCATGTTATTGATCATTGTTTTATTTCAAGAATTTAAGTTTGATTGTATAAGGGTTTGCAAAATTGCATTAATGTAGATATGCAAAATGATTAGAGTGATGGCATGTAGCCTTGGGTGTGAAAATGTGCGATTTTAAGTGAATTTGAGTGGTTTTATGGTGCAAGAGCACCTACACCTTACTCTCATAATTGGAGCATTAGGTGTGTCTAGGGAGGTTGCAAAGTTTTTTTGAAGTTTATTTTCTTTAATAAAGTCTATAAAGAACATTTGGTGTCTCATTGATCCATTTTTGTAAACAAATTCAAATATGGGAAGCAATTGTCAATGATGACAAAAGGGGGTCTAAGTAGGTTCATGTTGTTGTTTATGTATTAGGTCATGTTTTAGGGTCTTATAAGGTCTAATTAGACCAACATGGGTGCTTTAAATGTATTTGAAATGCTTTAAATGTTTTGGAGAGTCAAATAGTAAAAGAATGTAAAAGGAATCAAATGAGTTGTTAACAAAGATATGTAAACAAATATAATTTGGCACTCCAACGACTAATAAGGGATTCAAAATTCAGTTGGAGGTTGTTATGTCGGTTTTCTTTGACCAGGGAACCTTTAAAAAGGTGGTGGTCATCATTTGTAACATTGGCTTCGTGTTTTTGTGAAGAAATACAATTGAATTTTCACTGTTAGCAGCAAATTTCTAAATTTTCCTATCTTTTCTAGACCTGTACGGTAACATACAATCATTGCATTGAGTAATTTCTTTAGTAAAAATATAGTGGCATGAATCTTTTGTGTTTTTTATCATGTATGAAGGTTTAACAGAGAATTTGAAGCATTCCATAGTTGTTTTCTTGTGAACAACTGGGTATACCCTATTTTGGGGTTTTCTAGCCTTAATCATGTCTTCAAGACCCTTACACTGACTGTGCTCACTGTAACTGGTGTATTAGGTCTTATGGAGGATGTTTAGATTCTAGGGAGATTGATTTATGTTGTGAGAAAGGAAAAAAGTAGACTGGGGTTGTTGTTAGGACTGCGAGTTTTGTGTAGAAAATGCATGTAAATGGGGGTTTTGGTCTAGGGTTTGGTGGAATTTGTATGGTAGGTCATTTCTTTTGAATCATTAAGCATGTACAAGGATTTTGTAAATTTTTCAAGTTGGTTTTGAGGTCTGAGGAGGTATGGAAGCATCATATTCAATAAACCCTCATCAATAGTGCATAAAACAAGGGTTTTTGAGTTTCGAGTGGATTTGGTCGTACAAGTGCAATATAATTGTGGATTTTTTATTTTTTGGGCTTTTTAATTGCTTCCCCAATGTTTTAGAGGGTTTGGTGAAGGATAAAGGGTACTCTCTTTGAAAAAGAGGCCTATTTCACTAGTTTTTTCCATGGTAGGGGTATTGGATCTCCAAGTTGGTCCAAAAGAGTTAATGGTGGGGTTTACATATTTTTTATAGCTTTTAAATGGGTATCTGAGTCCATATTTTATTTTCCATTTGTTTTGGAAGATATTGGAGTTAAAGGCCGAAAACTAGATTTGCACTAGTACAAGGTTACATGGGTGAAAGTGAGAAAATATGTTTCTGATTGTTGTCTAACTTTGGGGAATATTTGAAATTTCTCTAATAGGAATTTTAATCTTGTTAGATGCCTCTTGAAAGCAAGTTGTCAATTTGGTTGAGTTTGAGCCCCTGGGTCTGCATCATTTTAGAGTGTGAATGGATGAAATCCTTTGGGGCAGTCATTTGTGAGTCTTTTGAGCATGTACAGACATCATATGGTATGTTTAAGGTGTTGGATGTGAGATTTAATTTCAAAGGAAGATTTATTTTCAATAAGGCTCCTTGGAAAACCTAGGTTTGGTGGCTTGAGAGTGATGGTTTAGTGGATTGGTAGCTTAGTGAGCGGTTAGAGCTCTAAAAATTGTGAAATCTTAAGGTTAGTAACCTATTTAATGACTCTCCATGGTGTTTGACTTGATTAAGCCTACACATGCTTAATAATCCTTAATATTATGTTGCCCCCAAACTTCACCCACTTTTAGACTCTAAAACCTCAAATTTCCATTAAAAAATGTGCTTCTCTCAACTAGGGCTTCATGCCCAAACATATAAATGACCTCCCCAGTCCTTGCAAACCTTCAAAAACATCAAACCCCACTATATCTCACTAAATCAAACTAGTTCTAGCCTTCTTCAAAACAAATTTTTCAATCTGCTACTTCAACCCATGCCTTTTAGGCCTGAATTCATGCATTTTATACTTGATTGTCATTTGAATTGTCATTAACAAAATTATATATTAACTTATATTTTTATCTTATTTTCCTCTTATAGGAGTAAGTGTTGGAACACTTGAAGGAGTGGGAATTGAAACACCTCAAGGAGGAAGTGTCGAAAAAGCTAAAGGAGAAAGAAAAAGAGATGCCTAAAGAGGTATGTGTTTATTTTATTTTATGTTTGGTAAATATGTTCCTATTATAGACAATTGTATGCTAACTTGTGTCAATTTGATGTTTTTGTGTTCACCTATATAAATTGACATTGCAAAAGTTGGTATGATTGGTTCTTTGAGAGGGGCATATTCTAGGATTCATGACGGTTTGAAGAGATGTATATATATGAGGTAATCAAGATTTCAATTTTAGAGTTCAATTATAATTCAATGTATATTGATTTTGATGTTAATTATTCAATTTTAAATTATATAATATAACTAATCTCAATTGTGGTTTGAATTTTTCTTGTGTAGTTACCTTCATAGTCAAAGAGTGCTTGAAAGAGGCTCCATTTTGATGATCCACCAGTAGTTTAGGATGAAATAGACATTTGGGCATGTATAGTATGAATAAATATTGAGATGGCATATGCCACACTTTGTAAAAAATTGTTTGAGTTGGCATTGATGCCATTTTTGTATATGGACATACACTTGATTATTAGATAATTTCATATATAGAAGTTGAGAATCAAAATAATTTTTTCATCATGTGCATGTTTAAACTGTTCAAAAATTTAATCTTCAATAATGGTTAAATATCAATGTACAATATCATAAAAAATAATGGTTATATTATATAGTTGACAATCAAAAATAATGAATAATGGTTAAATTATATCATATATTGCTTAGTTATATTATGGTTAAATTATATAGTTTAAAAAAATTTGAGGACAAGATCAATGGTAAAGTTTAACATTTTAACTTTAAAGTTTAAATACACATATATGTCATTGTCTTACACTACATATTTCATATTGCATTATCATTACATACTAAAATACAAAAAATATCATATTTTTATGTTGATAAACATGGAAAAGTGATGCAGAGTAGGGTGGAAAACTATGAACAAACCAACTACCCTTTAATCTTCCTTCTAGACACAAAAACACAATTGGACAGTCATGAGCAGGGTACATAAGCACTAAATCAACAATCATCTTCCAATGAAATAGTCACCAACACTCCAAAACTCAAAACTGTCACTTTTGACAAGTTTCAAAGGGGGTTTATTGTAAACCTCACCTCTATACCTCTCCTCATCATTTGAACACCTCCAACACCTTTAAATATGTCTTCCCTTGCTTAATTAACTCTTAGAAAGTGCTTCCCCAAATGTTTTTGGTGTAGGAGCATCTACACCTCAACCTCCATTTTGGATTCTTTGATGGTGAATAGGTTAGAAAGAGTATTTTTGAGTCTTTTGAGTGTTTTTTAATCTTCAATAAGGTCTAATAAGACCATTAGATATGTTCTAGGTTGATTTTTTGAGTTTTGAGTCAAAATGTGCAACAATGCAATCTTGCACTAAAAGTTTCTTTTGTAGCCTTTGAAGGAAAAAACATGAATTTGTATGTAAGTGTGCAAGGTTTGGGGTATTGAAAATGTAATAAGGCTATTTCAAGGTTATTTGAATGGTTTTTTTGGTCATCGGTCTTTAGGATTGAAAGTTTCTACAAAATTGCAAAGTTGTCATGTTGTAAGTTGGTGTAATTTCACCATAATGATGTAAGTTCACTAACCAATGGTTCCCTCTTTTAAAAAATCAGTTGATGGCCATTGGGGAAGGTGGGAGAATGTTTAAAAATCCTCCCTTGGGTCGAGGTTGGGTTGTTGTTGGAATTTTTGAAGTTTTGAAGCATTTAATAAAGAGAAAACTCTATTTTTCCAGTTTTTGCAGCATTTTTTACTATTCTTTTGTTTGGTAAGGACTAATACATAATTGTACAGAATCCAAACCTTCATGGTTTGATAGAAGGAAGAGATAGCTTCATTTTTTCAGTGATTTGGCTTGATTTCATTAAGAATTAAGCAAGTTACATTAATTTTAGTGAAAGAGGGTCTAAAACCCTACCAAACAAGGGTTTGGTCACCAAAATGGTCATAATTCCCATTTCCACCATGGGAAAAATCTAAAACTTGGTAGAATGTTAGGTTTAGGGCCCTTCTTCATGCTGCAATTTTTTTTAGAGCGAAATATGGAGGTTTGAAAAAGTTATATGATGCCCTAGGTCAGTTTTTCCCCTGTAAATGTATGAAAATGGTCTTTAGAATGCACTTTTCATAGTTTTCTAAGTATTTGTGCAATACTAATGGATGGAAAGCATGGAACAAGTCTTTTGGAACCTGTCAGAGTCTTTTAAAGGCATTAGAGGTGTTGGGGTGTGCCTTGAAAAGTTGAAAGCTTCCTTGTAGAGGCCTAGTTAAGCCTTGTTTATGGCTTGTAAATCAATCTTTTGATACATTTGTTTTGGGTGTTTGATCCTGTGCTTTTGGAAACTTGTGGAGGATGGTGTTAGGAATCTAAACCCATGTTTTATTTTTTGGTTAATTCCTTTTGTAGATGTCTAAATTTGGACACTTAATTTATCCAAATTCATCCCCTTTCGTCTTATTTTTGTTAATTAAGTAATACTGCTATTATTTAATTAATATCTTTAATTATGCCAAATCCCTAAGGTATTTAATCAATAATACCTTATCTCTTTAATCCCCCTTTCATCAAGTGAATTAAATAAATATTCCATTTATTTAACTCCCCTCATGTCACATCCTCCATCATCTTTATCTAATTAATCCTTCTTCTAATCTCATCATTAGGATGTACACATACCTAATCCTTGATTAGGATGTGTCACATCCTCCAACTTTTGCAAGTTGGTCTCTAATCTCTCTTAGCCACCTAACCTTCCTCTAACCCCTCATCAGCTAGCCTAATCAACCTCTCAAGGAATTTTTAATTCCTTTTATCCTTCCAAAGAATATTAAATTCCTTTTCTCTTCCCCATGTCCTTTATGACATGTGTCCTTAGTCAACCTTATTAAAGGCCTTCCCCTTTTGGACAAGGCATCTCCATTCCCTATGTGAATTTTTAATTCACCTTTTAATCCCCCAAGGCACCCAAAAGGAATTTTTAATTCCTTCACTTCTCCCCACATGTCCTTCACTTATTCTTTATTCTTTCCCATCTCCCCATGAGAATATTTGAGGAATTTTTAATTCCTCACATGTCTTCTCACCCACATGGGGAGAAGGACCTCCTTTATGAGGAGATCTTGTCCAATCCCAAGGTACTTTGTACCCCCCTCCATGTCATGTCTTTCTCCTTCCACCTCATGTCCACTTCATCTTTTAGGGCTATCTCACATGCCACATGTCAAGATGTGAGGGCTTGTGAGTTCTCAACTCACCTTAGCCCTACATCTTGATATTTGGTGGCCCAATCTTGACCCTCCATTTCCCCTAGGAATTCTCAAAAATCCTATAAATACCCCCTCTTTTTTCTCATTTTGGAGAGATCATTTTGCTAGCCAAACTCTTGCAATTTTGTTTCTCAATTTATACTTAGCCATTTTCATGTGTTTATCCACTTGCACTCATCCTCACAACATCACTTAGCTTACATCTTGTGCCATCCAAGGAGCATACACATCAAAGATCGAAGTGCCAACCAAAGGATCGACTCAACGCAAGGTATAAAGTTCCATTTCGTTGCTTTGTCTTGTGTTGTTTCCAACTTAGGCTAATCTTGAGGTGTAGGTTGTTTTAAGTTGTTTATTTGCACTCTTTCACTTGTTGCTTGCTTCCTAACGCTCACATTCGACCTATCACACCTTTAATCAGTTTTTATTTTGACTATCCTATTGGTGAATGTTGCAAAGTTGCATGGGCTTGTGTAGGAGCGATGGAAAAATGGATTTTTTGGGTGCAAGGTTTGTTTGTTTGGTCATGTTGTGTTGTGTGAAGAGTGTTTACATCATCCCCAAGTCATGTTGAGATGTCTGGTTGTGTGAGTCAAGTTGAGTGGTCAATTTGCATTTTTTTAGGTGTAAAATCATGAGGGTTTATTGAATCTAGTGCTTCCACAATCTCCCAGGCCCTAAAACCAACTCAAACACTGTCCATTAACCCCATACATGCTTAAAAGCTCAAAAAAAATAGACTCCCATACAGTTTTTTTCAAACCCTTTATTCACATGCATTTCTCCACAAAACACTCAGGAACAACAGATATATCTTCTTTATTCCTATCCCTACACTCTAGTCATGCATCCTATATGTAAACCAGAATCCATAGGGCCCCTTACCAACCAACTTTGCAACTAAATTTCAAATTCTTAATGACTGTTGGAAACATAAACACACCATTACAAGTTTGTTAACATCACTTTTCCATACATGGCAACGTTTTTAACTCTTTGACCTTTAAATACATTGTAAACACCTATGACTCCTCTAAAACCATACTAATGGCTTAAAAACAACCTTATTACATTGAAAAGACCCCATCCTTATACAAACTTACTAAATTTCCATGAAAGGCTACAAGGATTCTTAAGTGAAAGAACACCATTTTTCCCACATTTTGACTCCAAAACCCAAAAGCTCAACCTATAACATAACTCATGGTCTTGTTAGACCTTATCCATGACTAAAAGACTCAAAAAAATCAGTATGAACCTATTGATCACCATTTACCATCAAATGAAAATAATTGGAGGATGAGGTGTAGGTGATTCTGCACCAATTTAGGCCTAGGAGGCATAGCTTGAAGTAGTAGATTAAAGTAATAGTTTGGAAGAAGGTTAGAACCTGGTTGTTTTAGTGTTATCAGGTGGAGTTTGATGTTATAGAAGGTCTGCAAAGGCATGGTAGGTCATTTGGATGTTTGGGCTTGGTGCAGGAGCACCAACCTTCTCTTTGTTTTCCATGAAGAATTTGATAGGCAGTGTGTGTGTTAGGGTATTTTTGTTGAGTCCATGAGTTCAAATAAAGTCCTAAGTGACCATTCTATGGTACTTGGTCAACTTTGAGGGGCTTATATATGTATTCATTTTGTAATGATTGTAAATCAAATGGAAAGGAGTGTCAAAGTTGTCAAGGTGGTGTCAAGGGTGGTAGTATATTTTTTTCTTGAATAAGACATGGTTTTTAGGTGAATAAGGTCTCATTAGACCCAATGTAATAGGTTAGGTGATTAAAAGGGTCAAAAAGAGCAAACATTGTAAAGCATGTAATGATGTTATTAAATTGGGTAAAAGATGAAATTGTGATCTTCAATAGTCATAAGTGGTTTAAATTTCAGTTGGGAGGGTAGTTAGTCTTTGGTTGAAGAGGAGAAGCCTTTAAAAAGGCATGAGGACACTATTTGTAATGTTGGCTTGAAGTTTAAGGTATTGGCAATAAGAAAATTCTGATTTTTCTTCATTTTTTTGTGTTTCTTTCACATTTTGCAAACCTGTAGGAGCTGTACAGACTGACATTTGCTATGTAATTTTTCATTTCTCGTGGAGGACTGTGTTAGCCTTATTTTGCATTAGGTTTGAAATAATTTAATAAAGATTTGTTGAAGAAATCATTGTTTTCCTGTGACAGGCCGAGAGCACCCTGTTGAGGGTTTTGTGATAAAAAAACATGGCTTAAAGGGCCCTTACACTGACTGTAACTAGTGTAATGGGCCCTAGGGAGTTTGATTAAGTTGTAGGTTTCATGATTAGAGTTGTGGGGAAGGAACAAAGGAGATAAGCCTGTTGTCCTATTGATTTTTGTTAAAGAAAACACATGAAAATTGAGCCCTTAGCCTAGGGTTTGTGAAAATCAATGAGAGTGTGGAGTTATTTTTCAACTTTTGAGCACATAAGGGTCAAAATACACATGTTTGAGTCAGTGGCATGGTCTGGGAGGTTGTGCAAGTGGGATTTTGAATAAACCCTCTTGGTTTGGCATGAAATTGAGGGTTTTGTGGTTTGCTATGTTGGAAAGGTCAACCCTAGGAACAAATTGTGGTTTTAGAGGTTTGAGAGCATATGAAATGTTTCCCCAAGGTTTCAAGGGCCTGTGAGAAGTTTAAAAAGATGTTGCTTTGTAATTTAGGCCTAATCAGCCTAAATAGGTTAGCGTAGAAGGGGTGATTTTAGGAGGTTGGTCGAAAAGACTTATTTCTGACTTTGGGATATGTGTTACAACTCTGAAATGGGTGTCTGAAACCATCATATGTTTGTTAGGTGTCTTGGAGAGTATTTGAATAAAAGGCCAAAAAATGAGTTTGCACTACTATTAGGATTCATGGGTGAAATTGAGAAAGGGTGCTTCTGATTGATGTCTAGCTTGCAAAATTATTTAAATTGCTTTAAAAAACCATTTTAATCTTGTTAGATTCCTTTTGAAGGAAAGTTTTCAATTTGATTGAGTTTGAGCCTCCTGGTCTGTTGAATCCCTTACGAGTCTGAAGTGCAAAAAGATTGCAAACTTCAGCATAACGTTACTAAGACACCGTGAGGATTAGAAACTTCTCATTAGAGCCTATAGGATCATTTTGTGCCCCTATACAATAATCTCTCTTTTTTTTTGCTATCTCGGGGGCATTTTCCTGTGGCGGCAAGATTTCTCTTGAGGAAAAGTTGTCAAATGCAAGTAGTGAAAAGTTGCAAAGTGGTGCAACTTTCATTTTGCAACTTGTGTGACCAAACTAACTATTCCAATGTGTCTGAGTGGGTACGTTTATGCTAGGCATGGTCCTCTTTCACACCCAAATGCTCTGAATCGCTCTAAGCTACATTCAACCGACTGAATCCCTTAAGAGTCCAAAGTGCAAAATGGCTACAAACTTTAGCATGACGTTACTTAGACATCGTGAAGCTTAAAAACTTCTTGTTAGAGCCTATGGAATCATGTTGTGCCCCTCTACAATAACCTCTCTCGGTTTCCGCTATATCGGAGGCATTTTCCTGTGGTAGCAAGATTTCTCGTGGGAAAAAAGTTGTCAAATGCAAGTAGTGAAAAGTTGCAAAGTGGTGCAACTTTTGTTTTGCAACTCGTGTGAACAAAATAAATATTCCAATGCATCCAAGTGGGTACGTTTACGCTAGGCATGGTCCTCTTTCACACCTAAATGCACCAAATCACTCTGAGCTACGTTCAACTGGCTGAATCTCTTAAAAGTCCAAAGTGCAAAATGGTTGCAAACTTCAGCATGACATTACTCGGTCACTGTTAGTTTTAGAAACTTCTCATCAAAGCCTATGGAATCGTATTGTGCCCCTTTACAATAAATTCTCTCTTTTTTCGCTATTTCGGAGGCATTTTCCTATGGCGACGAGATTTCTCTTGGGGAAAAAGTTGTCAAATGTAAGTAGTGAAAAGTTGTAAAGTGGTGAAACTCTCGTTATGCAACTCATGTGACCAAACTAACTATTCCAATGCATTCAATTGGGTACATTTATACTAGGCATGGTCGTCTTTCACACCCAAACACACCGAATCGCACTGAGCTATGTTCAACCGGTTGAATCCCTTAAGAGTCTAAAGGCAAAAATGACTACAAACTTCAGAATGACGTTACTCAAACACCATGAGGCTTAAAAACTTCTCGTCAGAGCCTATGGGATCTTGTTGTGCCCCTATACAATAACCTCTCTAGGTTTTCTCTATCTTGGAGGCATTTTCTAGTGCCGGTGAGATTTCTCTTGGGGAAAAAGTTGTCAAATGCAAGTAGTGAAAAGTTGCAAAGTGGTGCAACTTTCATTTTGTAACTCGTGTGACCAAACTAACTATTCCAACACATCCAACTGGGTACGTTTATGCTAAACATGGTCCTCTTTCACACCCAAACGTGTCGAATCACTCTAAGCTATGCTCAACCGGTTGAATCCTTTGAGAGTCCAAATTTTAAAATGGCTACAAACTGTAGCATGATGTTACTCGGACACCATGATGCTTAGAAACTTCTCATCAAATCCTATGAAATCGAGTTGTGACCTCTACAATAACCTCTCTCAGTTTTCACTATATCGAAGGCATTTTTTTTGCGGCGGCAAGATTTCTCTTGGGAAAAAAGTTGTCAAATGCAAGTAGTGAAAAGTTACAAAGTGCTGCAACTTTTATTTTGCAACTCATGTGACCAAACTAACTATTTCAACACATCTAAGTGGTACATTTACACTAGGCATGGTCCTCTTTCATACCCAAATGCATCGAATTGCTCCTAGCTACGTTCAATCAGTTGAATCCCTTAAGAGTCCAAAGTGCAAAATGGCTGCAAACTTCAGTATGACATTACTTGAACACAGTGAGGCTTAGAAACTTATCATTAGAGCCTATGGAATCATGTTGTGGCCCTCTACAATAACCTCTCTCTTTTTTCGCTATCTTGGAGGCATTTTCCTTTGGCGGCGAGATTTCTCTTGAGGAAAAAGTTGTCAAATGCAAGTAGTGAAAAGTTGCAAAGTGGTGCAACTTTCATTCTTCAACTCGTGTGACCAAACTAACTATTACAACACATCTAAATGGGTACGTTTACACTAGGAATGGTCATTTTTCACACCCACACGCGCCGAATCGCTCTGAGCTACGTTCAACCGACTGAATTCCTTGAGAGTCAAAAGTGAAAAAATGATGCAAACTTCAGCATGAAGTTACTCAGACACCATGAGACTTAGAAACTTCTCATTAGAGCCTATGGAATCATGTTGTGCCCCTCTACAATAACCTCTCTCTATTTTTTCTATTTTAGAGTCGTTTTCCTATGGCGGCAAGATTTCTCTTAGGGAAAAAGTTGTCAAATGCAAGTAGTGAAAAGTTGCAAAGTGGTGCAACTTTCATTCTGCAACTCCTGTGACCAAACTAACTATTCCAATGCATCCAACCAGGTATGTTTATGCTAGGCATGGTCTTGTTTCACACCCAAATGCAATGAATCGCTCTAAGCTATGTTCAACCGACTAATTCTCTTAAGTCCAAAGTGCAAAATGGCTACAAACTTCAGCATGACGTTACTCAGACACCGTGAGGCTTAGAAACCTCTCATCAGAGCCTATGGAATCATGTTGTACCCATATACAATTATATCTTTTGGTTTTTTTCTATCTTGAAGGCATTTTCCTGTGGCAGCAAGATTTATCTTGGGGAAAAAGTTGTCAAATGCAAGTAGTGAAAAGTTGCAAAGTGGTGCAACTTTTGTTCTGCAACTCATGTGACCAAACTAACTATTCCAACATGTCCAAGTGGGTACATTTACGCTAGGCATGGTCCTCTTTCACACCCAAATGCGCTGAATCACTCTGAGCTACGTTCAACCGGTTGAATCCCTTAAGAGTCCAAAGTGCAAAATGGCTGCAAACTTCAGCATGACATTACTCGGACACTATGAGGCTTAGTAAATTCTCGTCAGAGCCTATGGAATCATGTTGTTCCCCTCTACAATAACCTCTCTTAGTTTTCTCTATCTCAGAGGATTTTTCCTATGGCAGTGAGATTTCTCTTGCAGAAAAAGTTGTTAAATGCAAGTAGTGAAAAGTTGCAAAGTGGTGCAACTTTCATTCTACAACTCGTGTGACCAAACTAACTATTCCAACACATCCAAGTGGGTACGTTTACGCTATCCATGGTCCTTTTTCACACCCAAATGCATTGAATCGCTCCAAGCTACATTCAATCGGCTGAATCCCTTAAGAGTTTGAAGTGCAAAATGGCTACAAACTTCAACATGACGTTACTCAGACACTGTGAAGCTTAGAAACTTCTCGTCATAACTTATGGAATCATATAATATCTCTCTACAATAGCCTCTCTAGTTCTTCACAATCTCGGAGGTGTTTACTTGTGGTGGCAAGATTTCTCTAGGAGAAAAAGTTGTCAAATGCAAGTAGTGAAAAGTTGCAAAGTGGTGCAACTTTCATTCTGCAACTTGTGTGACCAAACTAACTATTCCAACGCATCTGAGTGGATAAACTTACGCTAGAATTGTCCTCTTTAACACCCAAATATTCCAAATCACTTTGAGCTATGTTCAACCGGCTGGATCCTTTAAGAGTTTGAAGTGCAAAATGGCTGCAAACTTCATCATGACGTTACTTGGACACTATGAGGCTTAAAAAGTTCTCGTCAGATCCTATAGGATCATGTTGTTCCCCTCTACAATAACTTCTCTCAATTTTTCTATCTCGAAGGCATTTTCCTGTGGCGGCAAGATTTCTCTTGGGGAAAACGTTGTCAAATGCAAGTAGTACAAAGTTGCAAAGTGGTGCAACTTTCGTTCTACAATTCGTGTGACCAAACTAACTGTTCCAATGCATCTAAGTGGGTACTTTTACACTAGGGATGGTCCTCTTTCACACCCAAACATGTTGAATTGCTCCCAGCTATGTTCAACTGGTTGAATCCCTTAAGAGTCTAAAGTGCAAAATGGTTGCAAACTTCAGCATGACGATACTTGAACACTGTGAGTTTAGAAAATTATGGTCTGAGCCTATGGGATCATGTTATGCCACTCTACAATAACCTCTCTTGATTCTCGCTTCAAAGGAAAATTAGAATGTCTAAGTCAAGAGCAAGTCTACCTAATCTTTGCAAGGCACAAGCAAAGTTCGCCATGCCCATGGTGAAGGAAAATATTGAAGATGATGCAAAGTCCAATTGGGAAAGAAAATCTATGTCCAAACTATTGTCAAGTCCGCCCTTGGCTTGAATAATGCTTGTCCAAGACAAAGGTAAAGCCTGCCCAACTCAAAGCATACATGGAAAAGACAACATAAAGTTGGCCTAGCTCAAAGCATACATGGCAAAGAGAACTTAAATTCCACCCCAAGTTGAAAATAGGAGATGGAAAACATATATTGAAGTTTTCCTTAGGCCAAGATCAAAGGGGACATCCAACACACATAGATGGTGCCTCGTCATCTTCCAACCAATCAAATTGTTCCAAGCTAGCATGTCTTGGTTCAATGAACCTGACACTTCATAATGCAACAACTTTTTATTGATGGTTTATATTTAGTAGAAGGACAAGTGTCCCCAAATGTAATTTTCTCATTGGTCAAGAGGTAGTTAGTTGTGACAAACCGTAATTAGGGTTTTATTTTGTAATCTCGGTCATTGATTTGAAATCAATTTTGGCCATTGAATTGTATTCAAGGAGCCTATAAATTGAGCTCACCCCTCATTTGTAAAACATGGGAGCATCCATCGCATAAGTTACCAGTTCACTACCTTGTCTATGTTTTCACTTACTATTATGCTTTGATAGATTTTTTCCAAGTATCCATCACTTGTCTGAAAGCACTTGTTGTAGGATCTTAGCCATAGTAGCAAGATAGTGAACTGTTTGATAAAATTATTTAGTAGACATGTATGAAAAATGTGGTAGCATAGACAAGGTAGTAATCTATTTGAAAAAAGGCCTCAAAGAAATGTGGTCTCATGGTGATGGAATGCCATGACAAGCAAATTATTATCATGGCATTCCATCACCATGAGACCCCATTTCTTTGAGGCATTTTTTCAAATAGTTCGCTAGCTTGTCTATGCTATTGCTTCTTATTATGCTTTGATAGATTTTTTCCAAGCATCCATAGCTTGTTTGCAAGCACCTATTTTAGGCTTTTAGCCATAGCAGCAAGGCAGTGAATTGTTTGGTAAAATGCTTTGGTAAACATGTATGAAAAATGTGGTAGCATAGACAAGGAAATGAATTGTTTGAAAAAATGCCTCAAAGAAATGTGGTCTCATGGTGATGGAATGGCATGAAAATCCATAGAAATTTGCATGCCATGGCATTCCATCACCATGAGACCACATTTCTTTCAGGCATTTTTTTCAAGCAATTCATTGCCTTGTCTATAGTATTGCTTGCTATTATGCTTTTGATAATTTTTTTCCAAGCATCCATAGCTTGTTTGAAAGCACTTGTTTTATGCTTTTAGCCATAGCAACAAGCCAATGAGTTGTTTGACAAAATACTTTGGTAGACATGTATGAAAATTGTGGTAACATAGACAAGACAGTGAACTATTTGATAAAATATGTCAAAGAAATATGGCCTCATAGAATACCATTATAACAAAATGTAATTGGAAGCTAAGCTCCTACTTATTAGTTATGCAATGTGAAGTAACTATATAACTGCTTAGGTTGACTTTGTAAAAACTATATTATAATTAAAATTGTGTCATCTATCAGCATCTAGTTATTAGTTATGCAGTGTGAAGTAATGCTTTGAATTTGAAAGATGTGCAATAAAATGTAATCAACAATATGAATATAAACTACAAAAAAATATTTTTTACAATTCATTAGTTAAAATCTTTATTTTATTTGCTCTCTATATCTCTATATGTTATGGAAATACCAAGTTCAATTTCAAAATAAATAGATTTTATCTCTTGTTCTACAATTTCTTACATTTTTTTAAATATGATTTTTTCTCAACTTTTTAAAAAACTCTTATAATTTTGGTTTTTCAAAATTTTCCCCAAAATATTTTTGCTACTATGCATTCAAAGCATGAATCATACACATGAATACACACACTATACATGAAGTATACATGTGAATAAGTGAGCATAGATGTGAATAAGTGAGGCACAAGCAATTGAAGCTTTCCAAAGGATACAAACCACTAGGAATGGCGCTTATTTACACAATACGCTTTAGATGGAGCTTATTGAGCAATCGACAATAATTAATTAAGCATTAGATGTAAACAAAATCCATGCCTACAACATTCAAGCATATGATTTACACAATACACATGATAACATCATTCAAGAATGGCAGTAGCAAAATAATATTTTTTTAATCAAAAAGTCGTAAGGTATATACAATGATATATATTGATAAAAGTATATAGAACATATCCAAAAAATCCATACAGGCTTAGTACAAAGGAGCCATATTATGGACATAAAATTTCACGTATATATCACTTGTACAAAACATATGTTCCAAAATGCCACATAGGCATACAACAAATAACCCTAATACAATCATTTCCCTCTAGGGGAAGGAAATAGATCTATGCTGCCTTTGAAATCGGCTGGATGGAGTGACTGTTGGTTCTTTGGTCTTTCGCACATGCTCGCTAGTCCTCCTCTCTTCACTCTGGACCTTCAACTGATACTATAAAATGTAAAGATATTAATACATAGAAATTGAATTATGGAATGACATATAACAAAATATAATCACTTACCGCATACAGATAGTCATCATTACTACGTCCACGATCTGGAGTGACAACCACCTATAGTAACCATCCAGATAGAAAGTAAGCTACACAAAAGTATTGTGAAAATTTTCTATAATAGACCATAAAAGAGAAAATATAATGTCGAATCAGCATATATGTTGCATACCTCTCTCAATGGATCAGAAATGGCTATTGCCGCAACAACTCTGGTGCAGGAGCACCTGGGAAAGTTTCAAGGTTTATGGAAGTTTTGTTTGATGTTCTTATTTTTGTTTTGTTGTCATAAGGTCATGTAGAACATTTTTTTTTGAGCTTAGTGGTGTTTTGGGCTTTGGAAAAGGGGTTGTTAAGAGTTCAATGTGTTTAGAGGCTCATTTTTGCTATATGGTGAAAAGTTGTCAAAGATTGCAAAACACAGTGGGTTTTATAATGTTTGCTCTAGGTCATCTAAAAGGCTCGACCCATGAAGCTCAACTACTTTGGAAGCCTATTTAAGGCATGACTCGACCCTCAGGCAGGGTTGGAGGTTTTATTGTGGAATGACAATTTTGTAAAATTGAAGGAAACAATGTTCTAAAGACAGTTTTCATGTTCCTTGCATCCAAACTGTGCTTTAATGGAATAAATTTTCTGTTATTGTGTTTGTAGAATGTAGTGTGGACATTTTGAAAGCTTAGTGCATCAATTTTTTTGTCTTGTAAATCATTTTCATCTTTTATTTGTACATAGTTTGTTTACTGTCTTTTTCAAGCCTATAACAAGCAGTTTTGAAAGAATGGAGCTCTAGAGCACTTTCCCACCATACGATTTGTACGGACCTTTGGGATTAGCATCTAGGATCCATCATTGTAAATATGGTAGCATTTATGTTTTGTGGCAGTGCAGAAGATGCTAGCAAGGCGATGCCCTAGGCAAGCCAGTGCAAGTCCGGTTGGGGCAGACTTGGAGAAAAAGAATCATAACTTGCAGGGGAGTTGAGATTTTGAAGAAATTCTTTCTTGTGAATTTTTTTGGTGGTCTTGGCTATGCATGGTGATTAGGAGGATCCTTTATCAATCCATTTGATAGGAAAACTTTCTGACAGTCTTAAATCAGCCTGAGAAAACTTAGAAACCCTAGGTTTTTAACCATTTTTTAGTGTGGATAGAGTACAAGCTGTACAGGGCCAAAACCCTAAAAATATTTGAGGCATGGGCATAAGAAACACAAACCCTAAACAAAGATTCTTGGTCCTTTGGTGGGTTTAGGTTAAAATTGCATTTTACCCTTGTTCAGAGGCCTAATTGGGGGCTCAAGGCTTGTAGCCTTTTCAAACCCTAGGAAGTGATTAATGGAAGCGATGGTTAAAGGGAGACTTGAGGAAGTACAAGAACCCTAGTTAGAGTCCCCTGAAGCTTTTTAAATTTGTTACACCCCTGCAATTTATCAAGTTGAAGGTGGAGTGAACTTGGTCTTTAAGGCAGAGTAAGGGCCAATGGACAATATGTGGTAGCACCAATCTTGGCTTGGTAGAAGGGAAGCTTGTTGATAGAAGAGGGGTTGGCAGGAAAACCAGGGGCACCTAGTCATGAGGAAGGGCCTATAGGTTAGATTGGTGAAGTAGAGCAGCAAGAAGGTCTTATAAGGAAAGGCCTAGGGCAGGAATCAGTGATTGGTTCCTCCAACCCCAGTCCCTATCAGATAACTCTGTGGTCCATTGTGCCACCAACATCACCAGGGATGTCTAATGTCAGCATCCGCAAATGGTAAATGAAAGAGTAAATGGTAGGGTGAACTATTAAATGTTAATGGGATGGGATTAGGAAGGAATAAAGGAACAAAAAGTGAATTCGGAGAAGATAATGTGACATGATCAAGGAATGCAAATGCAATGTTTGTGTTTCTCATCAATTTTTTAGATTTGTATATGCAAAATTATGAAAAATAGCTAACATTCTTTTACAACACCATTATTGAATAAAGGCTACCTGAGTGTAAGGTCCTTGAGGAAATGAATTGCAATGTGTGGAGGTCGAAGGTCCGCCAAGAAATTGTTTGAAATCCAAAGCATGTTATGAGACAAACATTCAAATATAAAATTAAGCTATTCAAATGCAATAATAATATCTTTAATACTAGTTGCATACCTATGGACTCAATGTCGAGAACAACGAATAAGGGTCTATAGGAATGGGGCACATCTCATGAACACTCCGACCCTGAAATTTCATCAAATTGAAATTCTACTAATTTACTTATTCTTAAATTTCAAAATATAATTTAATTATAAACAACATTAAATGAACTTGCTAAATTTTACCTAATTTTCAATGCCAAATGTATCATTCAACAAATCATCTGTGAAATCCATTGCCTCTACAACTAATGTAGGTTGTGTAGCTGCATCCTGAGCACTCTGATAATCGTATGTTCAAATTGCACCACAAGCACCACAATGGTGGGGTGGAGCTCGAGGCCTACATGTCTCCTCCACACCAGGCTCTTCTAGAGGCCTCACACACTATAAAATGGTCTGGGTGAGTGAGCCAATCGACTCCAACATGTTCACCTCTACACTATCCTTAACAATGGAAGGAACGATGACATACTCCACCATGGGTTTGGCCAAGGGTCTTGATTCCAGCTGTGGATTATGTCATGCAACAGGTCTATCATGTGTGGAGCCCCCACCTCTACCCTAAAAGTCTAAGATGTCAAAATAATTTGGCATCTTATTGAGGATAAACTCACAATATAGTTTCCTCAAAAAGTATTGTGGTACCTCATGGTTATTGCATGGAGGTTAGTGAAATACCATCCACCATCACTCCCAAAATTTATTTTTAATTAACTCATGGTGGCACCAATGGATGGGGAACCTCCTACATGTATGAGACAAAGGTGTGTTGGTTTTCGTGTCTATAAATAGGGCACACAAGTTGGATTTGCTAATTTTTTATTTTTTTAACATTTTCATATGACAAACCTCTAGCATAATATTGTCTCATCTCATGCCTCTTATTTGACCAAAAATTTATTTTCTCGCTCATTTCTCCTACATGAGATATAATTGACTTCAATGATTCAACAATCCCTCTCCTATAAGGGTGGGTTTCGGCATGCTCGGTTAATCTTCCAATTAATTGTTTAATGTCTCTTTTTATTGTTTTCAATTTGATTTAGAATATTTTCTTGTGTTCCTTGAGGATGCCTATGAATTGATGGAGAGGTTTTAGGTTGTTCTTGAATAGTAGGCTCTTCCTGAGGGGGTGACTATGAATTCTCAAAGTTTCGAGGTGGAGATTCATTCCTTGATAATTAGAACAAAATTTTATTATAAAAACCTATTTCAATCAGCATTCTAAATCAAATTCAAAATAAATTGAATAAAAATGCATACCTCTTCGCAATCTTCAACGTCTCTGATGTGTTGGCGGCATCCTCGTGAAAGATAGCAAGCTAATGATGCAAATAATGGATGATATTTGGCGAGCGCGAGTTGCAGACCTCCAATCCTCCAAGCCAAGTTGTGGGTTGAAGAAAAATGATGGTTTGAAATATTATTTGGGCTTTTTATTTTTCTTTTCCATTTGGCGCATGCCAAATGGCTTGGATTCATTTCATGCTCGCCAAATTTGGCATGCACCAAATGGCCAATTTTAGCCTTTTTTTGCAAATTTTTACAATTTGACACCTAAATTGTGTCATAGATTGGTGCACTTACCCTTCTATTTAATCAATAGCAAGAACTTGTGAGAAAAATTTGGCCACAATTCATGCTTTGAACTTGTCCATAGTTCCATCCACTACATATTTTTTCTAATAGATCCACTTACATCGAACCGTTTTTCTCCCCTTACGAAAAGGAACTAAGTCCCATCTATGGTTCCTCATCAAGGAACTAGACTCTTCCTCCATTGTTAATCCCACTCAAGAATGTCTAAATCCTTCTTAAAGGATTTTGGATAGATGAAATAGTAGCAATGTAGACATGTGGAAGATGTTGATGTTGTGATTTGACAAGATTTCCTGCTGACTTGAGAGTTTGTCGAGCCTAACAAGGTTGTGAAGATGATGGGGATGAAGGACAAGAATCCTGAACCTTAGAATAGGAACCCTACAAAGGTACAACCCTATGGGTAGGAGGTGAGGTAGAATCATCTTATTCACTATCATCTGAGTCCATTGTGGAGGAAGGATGAGGAGGATCAGAGGTCAAGCTAGGAGATATTTCCTCAAAGTGAACACTCCTCTAAATGAAGAACTCATGTGTCTCTAGATCCAAGAGTCAATACCCTTTGACACCATTTGGATATCCAACAAAGATGCAAGGCCTACTTTGAGGTTCCAAAGCCTTGCGGTTCTCTGAAGGAATGTATGCCCAAGATGGAGAGATAAAAACTCAAAAATTCCACACAATTGGTTTCCTACCACACAAAGCCTCAAAAGGAGTCATGCCTTTCAATGCCTTGTGGGGAACCCAATTCTGAATGTGTGTAGCACAATTAATGGCTTCAACCCAAAATTTTGGACCAAGAGAATGAGCATGAATCATGTAGCTAGCCATTTCCTTGAGGGTCCTATTTTTCCTTTCAACAACACCATTCTGTTGTGGTGTGTATGCAACTAAATGCTAAATATTGATCCCTTCAAGAGTACAAAATTGAACAAGATTATGGTTCACATATTCTCGACCATTGTCAGTACAAAGAATCTTGATATACTTTCCATATTTCTTCTCAATACGAGTCTTGAAAGTTTGAAACTTTTCAAAGACTTCATTCTTTTGAAAAGGAAAGTAGACCCAAGTGAATTTGGAGTAGTCATCAATGAAGGTGAGTGCATAGCCAACCTTGCTAAAGGATAAAACTAGAAATGGGCCCACTAGATTAGTGTGAACCAATTGAATAATTTTTAAAGCCCTCTAAGACTTCCCTTTATCAAAATTCTCTTCTAGATGCTTACCCATAGCACAAGCTAGACATACACCATCTGAAAAGTTGATGCAAGGGAGACCTATGACCATATCTTGTGAGCTAAGCTGCTGAAGATAGTGGTAGTTAAGATGTCCAAATGGATCATGCCATAACTTACTCATTGAATCTAAATGAGTGAGGAATGTTGTAGAAGGTGAACATGGCACAAAGTGAGAAAAATAATGTAGCCAAGACTCATGATTGGCCTTTCCCACTACAACCAAGGCATTATCCTCAAGATCTTTGATCACAACTAAGTCTAGATAAAATTCAACTTTCTTACCATTCCCAAGATGAGTGATTCGGTAGATTGAAAGAAGGTTGGAACAAAATTCAGGAACACAAAGAAACTTCTCAAATGATCCATGTCATACATTTCAACTAAACATTTTCCAACAACTTCCACCTTAGTATCATCACCTATAAGAATGTGTGGTATTGTACAAGGCTCCAATGAAGAAATTTTTTCTCTATTAGAACCTATGTGATGTGCAGCACCGGAGTCAAGTATCCATTTTTGTGATGATCATGTGGTTGCAAAAAGTGTTTGTCCTTTTCCTTTCTTTGATTGTGAAGAAGTGGAAGGAGATGCTTCCTTTTTGTAGGAAGATGGAAAATTGATATTATTCTTCTTTCAAGGAGATTTTTCAATTCATCGACTTGCTTAGCATGACAACGGTGCTTGTCATGACCAACATTCTTGAAATATGCACAAGTCAATTTCTCCTTCTTTTGTGAATTCCCATTCTTGGAAGATGATGAAGAGTATCCTTGCTAAGGAGAAGAGGTTTGTATCTGATCTTTGTATGGCTTGTTATTTGATTTCTTCTATTTCTTGCTAGATCGTGACCCATGTCCTACCACCAAATCTTGTAGCTTAGATGACTTGAGAATAACCATAGTGATCAAATTTATTTATTCAAGCATCAAAATATATGTAAATGAATAAAATTAAGGTGTAGTATAGGCACTTACCATAGTCAATTGATGAGTTTGAAAACTAAAAACAAAAGATACATATTTTCAAGGAAGCTTTTCCAAAAAAATGAAGACCAACTGTGCATCCCTCTTATCAATACCACAATATTTGAGTTGTGATCTTAGTTCATTAGTCTTAGTTACATAGTCTTGGATTGTATAAAAATTGTTTGGATCTATATTAGTGAGATAATTATCAAGTTTGTATCCCCTAATATCAAAATTTTGTTTTTTTTGGATATTTGATTATGTTTGAGTTTTTTCATCAACGTTTCAGATCACACTCAATGATCCATCATCAAGATGATAGAGAGCATAAGGAGATCACTAATCCCATAATCTCCTTATGCTCTAGATATCATCTTGATGATGGATCATTGAGTGTGATCCAAAACGTTGATGAAAAAACTCAACACAATAAAATATCTAGAAACAACAAATTTTAAGCATTATGGATTGTGGAAGTCTCATAGAATTAATCCCTTAATCTCATCAATTTTTCCATACAATTGAGAAAGTTTATCCCAAGCTTCCTTAGTTGATTTACACTTATCAATATGAAAGATAATATCAAGAGAAACATACATCCTTAGAGTTCCAAGAGCCATAGTACTTTTAATGAGCCATTCACTTTTCAAAAATTGATTAGTTGGTTTTGGAATAGATCCATCAATGTAGTGAGTCAATCCTTTTTCCATTAGTTTACTCCATACATTTACTATCCATGTTTCATAGTTATGTGGAGTTAAAATAGGAAACTTAGGATGACCCATGGAGGAAATTTGAAGAGCACAAGAGAGAACCCAAATCAAAATCACACAACACAACCCCCCTAAATTCACTCAATTAAAGAAGCCCCCCCAAGCAAATGATTTGGTACTTTATACTTAGTGTGGTTACAATTGCCACTTACAAGAAATAGCTAAGTGGTATTTTGATTTTAATGCTTACAATTGCCACAATAAGGCTAGATCAAACTATGAGCAACATGCAAAATATCAAACTATGATCTATGCAATACAATTACCCAAATGAGTCAAATAAGGTTATATGTTGAAAATAATTTTTTTGTTCACAATGAATTCAAAATAATGGTACCACTGAGAAGTTCTCAAAAAAATGCACTTTTTAAAAAATTTCACTTGAAAAGGAGTCCATATAAGCCCAAACAGAGCCTCGGAAGTTCCAAAAATGGCGATTGCTCAACAACACCTATGAAAATTTGAATTTTATGAAAAATATATGCATCAAAATTAGAAACTGTTTGCACAAATGCATAGAGCACGAAAAATTATCCTAAATCAAAAACAAAAATCTCAAAAAAAGGAGTCAAAATGACAAAGTTTTAGGCCTTCAAAGTTGAACTGCAAGGCTAAAAATGCCATATGTGAGGGGTAGAAAAAATTCCAAAATTGTGATGATGTCATTCACTTGTAAGCTTCAAATTGACGTCCAAATGGATGCCATGGTTCTAAACGAGTTAAAATTTGATGTCTAACCAAACGTCACAGGTCTGCATGGGTTGCATGGAATATTAACAAGCTAAAAGTGAGTAAAATATGAGTGTGGATGCAAGTAAGTTCAACAACATAAGTTTGCAATTGAAAGATGGATCCATTTGTCTCCAAATAGTGACCTATTTATAGGAAAGAAAATGAGAAATGGAGGGTCAAGATTGGAAAGATTAATCAACATTCAAAGATGAAGGAGATGAGAGGCATGGATCATAGAATGCATGATGAGATTTAATCAAAGGGTTCCCACTTTCTCCAAACAAACACACTTTTGGCCTGCTCACATAGGTCAAAGGTGACTTGTTCAAAAGGTTAAAGGTTAAAACTTGCTTAAGAAGCCAAGTGAAAATATCCCTTTTACAAATGATGGAGGAATAAGAATATTCTTTTGGAATATTCATTTGGGTGGGGAAAAAGGCATTTTGAAAATTAAAAGAAAACTTTAATTGTGCAAAAAGGGGATAAGGAATTTTCAAGGGAATATTCCCTTTTAGAGGAAAATTAGTTTAATTGCTAATTAAACAAGGTTTAATCATGCAATTAAGGGATTAGAAGAATTAAAGGTGATATTCATCAAATTAAATATCATAATGAATTGGGGAGAGATGAAATGATATTTAATTAAATAACTTAGGATTATTTAATTAAATAAGATGATTTACGAAATTAAATTAAATATTTTGATGTATTTAATTTAATAGGATGAAATGTTAGCGTGAAGGGGGCTGAATTAACCCAATTTTGATGAATTAGGTTAATGGAAGAAAAATATGCAATTAATTAATTAGCTACAACAATTCAATTAATTAAGTGAAAAGATGGATTAAAGAAGAAATTATGTTAATAAACTTGTTTCGAGTGTATGATATCGTTTAAGACATTTTTCAATGTCTACACAAAGGAAAAGCTTTTGGGTCAATATGGAAGAGACCTAAATGTCTCGACTCCTTGCGTCATCCCCAAAAGGAAAACACAAGACAAATAAAAGATAAATTTTTATGACATAAAATAATGTAGATACAAATAGAGGAATGCACATGAAGAGATACATCAAACAGAAAAATACATGGATCACATTACCTACATCCAATCACATAAAGAAACATGAAAAAGAAAACAAATGGATATGTGTAGGATCATCATGGAAAAAATAGGCCCTTAAGTGGCGATGAAATTCAGAAAAATCAGAGTTAGGCAACTTGACATAAAAATTTGAATAAGTTATGTATATTATTTCAAAAATATGTAAGAATAGAATCTATAGCAAATTGAATGTAGTTTCTAAACTACTAGGTTTATTTAAAAAAGAAAAAATATATTTGGTGAAAATTTGAAATTTCAATGCAGTGGTACTTAAATTTCGGGGAAAAATAAGAAGTAGGTGTTTGTCTAACCACCCTAACCACAATAAAATGATAATAATATTTTATAATATTTTACATATAAGTAGAGGACTCATGTCTCAATGTGATGTTTTTTTTAATTATTTTTTTCCAAGTAAATAATTAATTATGAATTTTTTATTACAACTTTTAAAAAATATAAAAAATCATATGTCTAACCACCTTAACTTGGTCAAAACTTCATGAAATTCTTTTTTTTTTAATCCTATAGTATGTGAAGCATAGAATGTGATGCATGTTTCAGATTCAAAAAATGTGATACCATTTGAAATCTATAGATTTTTTTAATCAGCCTATCAATCAGGACTTTAATCATAATTCAAATAGAAAATGAATAATAATTATTTATTAAATTCAAAGTAAAGCATAATTTATATTGGTGTCTAAACCTGAGAATATCTTTTAAAAACACTTTTCTTTTCATCATTTTTTGGTAAAAAGAAAAGTCGTCAGCCACATACCCTATACATACCCATCATATTGCCACTTTTTGGCTCATCATGATCCTGCACATACCTAAATATAAGACTAGTAAGGCACATGCGAGTCAACCTATAGTAGGTCATCCACATCCCAATCTTGTTCAATATATATAGAAGGTAGATAACTAGCCAAAGGGACAACATCGCATGCCAAACTAGGACAAGCACCAATTTCAACACTATCTTTAGAAGGATCATCATTTAAGCTCATAGAAGAGGAAAACAATGAATTCAACTCATTATTCACACTTCCTCATCAATCTTAGTAGTTTCATTATCATCATCCAAGTTAATCACAATAGGAGGTCTAACATGATAATATCCATAGAAGCTTCTTTTTGTTTATGTTGTGGTGAAGGTGGAGAGGCTGTATGAATTGCTTGAGACAAATTTGGATTTTTATTTTTTATGTTGTTCTTTTTTTTTTTTGCTTGTAACAAATGAGAAATAGCATGGCGTCTATGCCTACACTCTCTAGCATTTCAATTTCTTTTCATTTGATTTTCAAGTTGTGATTGTGTAAGGACAAGTTTATCAACCATAGGTTTCTTTTCTTCCCTTAAGGGAGGAACAAAAGGAACCATGGGAGGTTGTTCAACCACTTTCTCTTTAGCTTTGTAAACTTGTTTAACTTTAGGAGGCATGATAGGATTTGTTTGATTATCTCATAGTCTCTTAAATGAAATAGGGGGAAGATTGTTGAAAATGGAGGTAATTATGTAGCTTAAAAGTTTGTAAAACTATGAGATTGTCAATCTAATTAAGTGTTCTTTGTGTATTATTATTTGTTTAGATCAATTTTACCAATTGTAGAAAGAGACAAAATATTGTAGAAGAATGAGACAAGAAGATACAAGTGACATAGCATATACATGGAGAAACCCTTTCGGAAAAAAAATCCACCACCGAAATCAATAGTGCTTGTATTATGTAACCTTAGAATAAGATTACAATAACACTATATCAATCCTTTGCTTGATATGCTTCCTTTACCTTCAATAATTATTCTTCACAATTTGCAAATGACCTCTGATAAAACTCTCTTCAACTTGCTTCAATTAATAGACAATAATGAGCCTTGAAAACTCCAAAGAGTTGTCAATTACAAAGCACAAAGCTTCTCTCAAAAAACTTATGCCTATTCTTTGCAAGTAGAGTTTCAATGTGTAGCAAGAAGTCAAATCCAATATCTCCTCAATTTAGGCACCCCAAACTGAACTCCTAACTAATCGTTGGCCAAGAAAATATCTTCCAAGCTTCTCTTCAAAGTTGTCACCCAAGAATAGGCCCACTTAACTCATCCTTGTAAATATCTTCTCATGCAAAAGGTGTTAACTCCAAGATCTCAACTTGGGTGCCCAAGGTGGGTCCAAGTCAATCTTTGTTAATAGAAACATATATCTCCATCAATTCATGCAAACATGATGCATGATTGATAATCCACACTTAACTAAATGTAGCCACCTATTATCTGTCATGCAACTCAAGTCAACTAACATGCAACTCAAACTTACTAAAGATAACTCAACCATAACTAAACTAAAGAGAACTAGAGTAAACGGAGGATGAAGCCATAATAGTGGTTTACAATTTGATGGAGGAAGGAAAACTCACAAAAAATGAGCCCATGGCAAAAATTTTGATTTGGGGGTTCGAACGAACCAAAAAAGTGTTCAGTCAAACTAGGGTTTGAGTGAACCAAATTAATGCATGCACAGATAAATTGTTTTTGAAAACCCCTTTTGGGAAGGGGGTTCGGTCGAACTTGGGTTCGATCGAACACCCCTTTGCCCTCATTCTCCCCCTTAGGAACTTTGAAAACCTAATTTTTTACACTTCGAAGCTTGGGTTGAGGATGAAAATGGAGGAGTCCTCACAAACCCAACTGGAATTAGGTAGTCCTCAGAACGAGCTATCCAACGAATATAATTTTAATATGTTTTGGTTTTATTATGTATTTGGTTTTTTAGTTTATTAAACATAGGTTTTTCATCGAAAATGAACGTCTTTGTTCTGCAAATGTGGAAAAATAGTAGATTATCAAAAAAAAAATTGAAAAATGAGTGCACTAGATATTGAAGTCCTTGATCCAACCAAAAAAAATGAATTTCGATATGTACAAAAAAGTTACACGTTATACGGTCGTGCTATATCTGAATTGTAATTAGTTTGACTTCAAAACTTGATTAAAGAAAAAATATTCAATAAAAAACTATCTAACCAAGTGGAAGCACTAGATATTGGAGTTACAAATCTAAATTCAAAAGAATTAGAATTTTATCCTTCATGGAAAAAAATTATGCATTATACGGTGTGCGTCACTTTTTAAAAATGTTATTTTTTGAAAAAAAACTAGTTTTCATGGTAGATGGAAAAAGAAGTGTAATCTGATTCCAAAAAATTTTAAAAATATATTTTTAGAATCTATAGACAAAATGTGACGAGACTCTAGTTTGCATCATCTTCCAATTTCTCATGGTTTAGCCGCTATAGGTTCCTGAATGTGAAGATTTAATTAAAAATAATAATTTCAGTGTCCAGTTTGGCCAAAAATTGTAAACCACTATTGTGGGATCACCCCTGAACTGAACTAAACTAAATTGAACTAAACTGAACTAAATTGAACTAAACTGAATTAAATTGAACTGAACTAAACTGATACTAAACTAAACTAAACTAAACTAAACTAAACTAAACTCCATGCATGTAAACATCAATCCCTAACTTCTAAGATCTTTACATGCATTACTTAAGTGTTATCTTTTCTCCAAATAGTTAACTTAAGCAAGGTGGGTTCCACCTTCCATGTGGGTGCCCCATGTGCTCCTATATAGTAGGAGATCTTCCTAGGTATCCCCACATGTTCCTATCATTTAGTAAAATTTACAAATGTCAATTTACATGTTCATTTCATTCAAATTTAATCTCTTTCTAATCCTAGTGTTGGGGAATACTTTCCAAGGACTTAGGAGATACATGAAATGTGTTTAGGATTGCCATCAAATGGCATCTTATTCCCAACTTTCTCCCAGTTGACATTATACATTTCAATTATTCTAAACAAGGAATCATTATTATAAATCAAGTACAGGACTCAAGGCCAATGGCCTTCCTGCACCAAGATAACTTATCTATAGGAACTAGTTTCATAAGATAATCTGCAACATTGATCAAAGTGTCAACTTTCTCAATCAATAACTTTCCACTCTCAACCATTTCTCACACAAAGTGATACTGAACATCAACATGCTTAGTACGAGCATGATACATAGGATTTTTGGCTAAAAAAATAGCACTTTGATTATCACATTCAAGTTTAATTTGCTTGCAATTAAAACCAATATATTTCCCAAGTCTCTATAACCAAACTACCTCTTTAGAGGCATGTGTAGCAGCCATGTACTCTACTTCTATGGTGGAAAAATCAACCATGGGTTGTCTCTTACTCATCCAACTAACCACAACTCCAAACAAAGTAAACACATAGCCACTTGTTGACCTTCGACTATCTAGGTCTCCCACCCAATCTGAATCAACAAAACCTTGTATATCTAATGATATGTGCATAATATCAATATCATTAGCACCATGATAAACCAAACAGTAATCAGGGGTACCTCATAAATATCTAAACACCCTCTTAACATAAGTCCAATGTTCTTTACCAAGGTTAGACATAAACCTACTTAGAACTCCCATTGCTTGGGCTATATCTGGTCTTGTATAGACCATTTCATACATCAAGCTACCAACTACACTAACATGTCGAATTTCAGACATTTCCTCATGATCAAAATCAGATTTAGGACTCATTTCTAAACTTAACTTTGTGCCAACTAGTAGAGGAATATTAATTGGTTTACTATCTTGCATGTTAAACCATTTCAAAATAGTATCAACATAGTTGCTTTTACTTAAGCAAAGCTTTCTATTATCTCTATCTCTGTTGATCTCCATACCAAGGATATATTTTGCATCCCCTAGATCTTTCATCTCAAATGTGCTAGAGAGTTGTGCTTTCAGTTCTTTGATCATTACCTTGTTGTTACCAAGAAACAACATGTCATCAACATACAAGACAATAATTAAAAGTTGATCATCAATAGCTTTTATGTAAACACAACGATCTTCCTCACTCCTAACATAACCAATTTTCAATGCAAAATCATCAAACTTATGGTACCACATTCTTGGTGACTTTTTTAATCCATATAAATATCTCTTTAACCTGCAAACCAATTCTTATTTTATTTTTACAACAAAATCATTAGGTTGCCTCATATAAATCTCCTCATCAAGATCCCCATGCAAAAAAGTAGTTTTCACATCCATTTGCTCTATCTCAAAATCATAAGCAGCAACAATAGATAAAAAGAATCTAATAGAAGTTAATTTAGCAACAGGAGAGAAGATTTCATTAAATTCAACTCCCTCTCTCTGGGAGTATCCCTTGGCTACTAATCTAGCCTTATACCTTTCGATATTACCATCTGCTCCAATTTTCTTTTTAAAGATCCATTTACAACCAATGGTGTTTCTTCCCTTGGGAAAAAAACTCAAGATCCCATGTGTCACAAGTATCCAAGGAATCCATTTCCTCATGCATAGCTTGTGACCAAAGCTTGTTCTTATCTGAAGACACAGCTTCCTTGTAAGATTTAGGTTCATCATTAGTACTCATCAAAGTAAATATACAATGGAAATCAGGTGGGATATACCTATCAATGGGATTTTTTTGTCTTGTGGATCTTCTCAAAGGGGGTTCTTTGTGTTCCTTAATATGCTCATCATGAGCATCTATCTCAGAAGAACTCTGTGAACTCTCCTCATCCAATCCATCCAATTTTTCTTCAACATGTGCATCTTCAAGATTCTCAGTATTTATCTCAAAATGCACTATTCGATAAGTATCCTTCTCCTTTGGTTGTTCTTCTCTTGAATAAGTTCTAAATTCCCTAAAAATCATATCTCTAGATAAAGTAATTTTTTGGGTTAGAGGATTCCAAAGCTTGTAACCTTTTACATTTTCACCATAACCTATGAATATGCATTTATGTGCTTTTGGATCCAACTTAGACCACTTTTCTTGAGGCACATGAACAAAAGCCTCACAAGCAAAGATCCTTAAATGTGCAACACTAGGTTTCCTACCTAACCACATTTCATAAGGAGTTTTATCTTCAATAGATGAACTAGGGGATCTATTGGTTAAATAACAAGAAGTACTTACAGCCTCAGCCCAAAGGCACCAATCTAGCTTAGCACTACTTAACATAATCCTATCTCTTTCCATTAAGGTTTGGTTCATCCTTTCTGCTACTCCATTTTGTTGAGGTGTATATGGAGTATTTTTCTGTCTCATAATTCCTGCATGCTTACAATAATCATCAAATTCTATAGAAAAATATTCACTGCCATTATCTGATCTCAACACTTTTATCTTATGATCTGATTGTTTCTCAAGCAAAGCCTTAAATTCCTTGAACTTATTAAACACATCAGATTTGTTATGCATAAAATAGATCCAAGTGTATCTTGAGACATCATCAATATATGTGACATAATATCTATATTTTCCAATAGAGTCAATATCCACAGGGCCCATTATATCTGAATGAATAATCTATAATAATCTTTTAGCTTTATTTGTTCCATTAGGAAATGAAGATCTAGATTTCTTTCCAAACACACAATGCTCACAAAAATCATTTTTTCCAATATTATAATCAGGAATACCGTTAACCAATTTCTTATTAAGAATGGTCCTAAGACCTTTTTCACCAATGTGGCTCGATCTATGGTGCCATAACATACTTGTATTTTTAGCTTCAATTGCATCAATTGGCTGATTTATTCAAAATGGAGGTATTCAGGTTAAAAAAAAGTCCCAATCCAAGATCCTTTAGCAACCACCATATTCCCTTTCACCAATTTACAACCACCTTTATCAAATGTCACATGCATTCTAGACTCATTGAACTTAGATACAAAAAGTATATTTCTAGCAAGTCCTGGAATATGCAAAAAATCATTAAGGGTCTTAACCCTACCATCACTGAAACATAGCTTTAGCTCTCCTTTTCCCACAACCTTTGTTGTTCTATTATCTCCAAAGAAGGCATTCCCTCCATCATATGTAGTATATTTAGTGAGCCACTCCTTGTTAGGAGTCATATGATAGGAGCAACCTCAATCAATAAGCCAAGAGTTATCACTAACAATATTAGATGAAATGTCCAATGCATCATTACTGTCCTTCAAGGATTTCTCTATAGAAACATCATAACTCTTTTTCTTGTTCTTACAATCCTTCTTTACATGTCCAGGTTTCCCACAATTCCAACACTTTACCTTACTCTTACTAGGGGTTTTAGACTACCCCTTGGACTTACCCTTTCCTTTCTTGTCTCCCTTAGGCTCCCTTTCTTTAGGCCTACCTCTTACAAACAAGGCATCTTGGGAACCAGTTTTATACTTCCTCCTCATCTCCTCTAATAGGAGAGTATGAATTATATTTTCCATCTTAAAGGATCTGCACCACTACCACTGATAGAAACAATTAGATTTTCCCAAGACTCTGGTAAAGAAAAAAGTAACAAAATGCATTTATCTTCATCTTCTAGCTTTACATCTAAAGATGCTAACTGACTTAGAATCAAATTAAAAGAATTTAAATGATGTGTAACAGAATCACCATCTTTCATCCTTAAAGAATACAACTGTCTTTTTAGATACAACTTATTAGTAAGACTTTTGGTTTGATAGATATCACCGATCCTCTTCCACAGTTTATATGTAGTAGTTTCATCTGAAACATTCAAGAGAACAAAATTCACAAGACATAACCTTATGGTCCGTCTTGCCTTCTTATCAATCTTAGCCCAATCCTCATCTAACATCATTGTAGGTGACTTTGTCTCATTACAAACAACTAACCACCGATCTCTCTCTTCAAGGAGATCGTCCATTTTTAGTTTCCACGTCTCATAACTAGATCTATTGAATCTTTCAATATCTAAACGAGAAGTAGAACTCATTGTAACACACTTCTTTTACAAATCAGTAATAACACAATAGTAAAAGATCAGGCACTACAGCAAAAAACCCTTCAAACTTTTAAGAGAAAGGCATCCCAAACTCTACCCAACCGATAGCTTTGATACCAAACGTTGAAAATGGAGGTAATTATGTAGCTTAAAACTTTGTACAACTATGAGATTGTAGATTTAATTAAGTTTTCTTTGTTACAAATTCTTTATGTATGATTATCTGTTTAGATCAATTTTACCAATTGTAGAAAGAGACAGAAGATTGTAGAAGAATGAGACAAGAAGATAGAAGTGACACAACATATACCTGGAGAAACCCTTTTGGGAAAAAACTCCACCACCAGAATCAATAGTGCTTGTATTAAATTTAACCTCAGAATAAGATTACAATAACACTGTCAATCCTTTGCTTGATACATATGCTTTCTTTTCCTTCAACAATTCTTCTTCACAACCTGCAAATGAACTGTAATAAAACTCTCTTCAACTTTCTGCAATTAATAGACAATAATGAGCCTTGAAAACTCCAAAAAAAATTCAATTACAAAGCACAAAGCTTCTCTCAAAAAACCTATGCCTATTCTTTGCAAGTAGAGCTTCAATGTGTAACAAGAAGTCAAATCCAATATCTCCTCAATTTAGGCACCTCAAACTGAACTCCTAATTGATCATTGGCCAATAAAATATCTTCCAAGCTTCTCCTCAAAGTTGGTGTCCAAGAATGGGCCCACTTAACTCAGCCTTGTAAATATCTTCTCGTGCAAAAGGTGCTAACTCCAAGATCTCAACTTGGGCGCCCACTTGAGGTGGGTCCAAGTCAATCTTTGTTAACAAAAACATATCTCCCCATCAATTCATGCAAACATGATCCGTGATTGATCATCCCCACTTAACTAAATATAGCCACCTGTTATCTCTCATGCAACTCAATTCATTAGCATGCAACTCAAGTCAACTAAAGTCAACTAACATGCAACTCAAACTAAGTTATCTAAAGACAACTCAACCATAACTGAACAAAATTCTGAATTGAACTTAATTGAACTAAACTGAACTGAAATTATACTAAACTTAACTGAACTAAACTCCATGCATGTAAACATCAATCCCTAACTTCTAGGATCTTTACATGCATAATTATTGAAGTGTTATCTTTTCTCCAAATAGTTAACTTAAGCAAGGTGGGTTCCACCTTCCATGTGGGCACCCCATGTGCTCCTGTTTTGTAGGAGCTCTTCTTGGGCATCCCCACATGTTCTTATCATTTAGGAAAAATTAATTTAAATGTCAATTTACATGTTCATTTCATTCAAATTTAATCTATGTCTAATCCTAGTGTTGGGGAACACTTTCCAAGGACTTAGGGGATACATGAAATATGTTTAGGATTGTAATTAAATAGCATCCTATTCCCAATAAGGATTTTTCATAGGCTAGTTTTGATTACTTGGAAGATATTTTGGTTCAATCATGGTTTCATCAAGGATAGGAGGCTCAATCATTAGTTAAGGCACATTGGTAAGGGATTAACTCTACTATGCACTTTTCCTTAAACTTTTGGTAGGATTTGAAAAATAAATCTTCATGGAGTCTAATAGGTTCAATAGGCTTGGACCAAAAGAAATCCAATGAGAAGTTCCCAAGGAAGACACGAGACCAAAACCACTATGATGCACAATAAATATTTCATTTCCAAATGAAAAATTTAAGCATTTATGCACAATCAATGGGATGGAATTCATGGAGCAAAGTCATGGATAGCCTAACTTCACACAAAGTTGGTCTAAATTTAGGATGATGGTGAATGAGGCATTTAATTGTTTCTATCCAAATTTTAAAGGGAGATTTATTGAACCAATCGTAGAGAAAGAAAAACCATTATGTATTTTGATCCATGCTTTCGGTCTTTCATATGTATCTTGATAAAGATCATGCATAAATAGGAATTCTTTAGTGATCACGTTCTCTACATATATGAGATTTATTATTATCCCATTAGTAGGTTTGTCATTGATTCTTCTAGTTATGTAAAGAGGACCATCAGGTGCATGTTTAAGTATGTCTTGTTGTGAGAAATCAATATCAAGTGGCATCTTAGTTAGGTGCTTATGAGGTTTAACATCAATAAATATAACCATATTGTCTATTTTCATATTTATAACAAGATCATTTTCTTATTATGCTATGCAAAAACTTGAAAATGTTATCTTTTAAATGCAATTTTGAATTCACACAATGCACTGAATCTATCAAATGAATCTTAATATGATTTATTTGAGATAACAAAAATTCTATAAATTGTAACAACAAAACAAAATACAGAAACAACAATTTTAATGCCTAAAAATGTAGGAAAATTCCCCAATTCAGGATTCATTTTCCAAGGGAAAATGGGTCCTAGCTAAGGGTTTTGAAAAATGAATTTACATATTTCTAAGTTGATTCTTATGGTTTCCAGATTTTGTACTAAAACAAGTGATTATAGTTTCAGTTTTTGTAAAATTGTCTAAATGCAAATGTAAAATAGTGATAAATGACAAACTAGAAGACCTAATTTGATGTACAATTTTTATTCACATTTGTAATGCAAATGAATGATGATGCAATGTTATCTAAATGCTTTACAAAATGACTAATTTTTTTATATTTTTTAGAATTTAAGAGATGCAAAAATGCAATCCTAAAACCCTAAATGAGATGCAAACTAATGCAAGTTAAGAAACCCTAAATGAAATTCAATTTAATGCAATGAAATGAAAATGAATACAAAATCTAGATCTAGGGCTGAAATAGACTCCAAAATAAGAAAGATACAATACTCAAAAGTTAGGTTCACTAGAATGAAACAATGGAAAATAGGTTTAGGGGAAATGGGGGTTCACCAAAATGATAATAGATAAACCTATTCTCCTTTATTTCATAAGGAAATGAGATCCACACAAATAATTTCCTTACAACCCTTAGCTGAGTCAACTCAAGGTGTGAATCTAAAAATTTCCTTATGATTGAAGGACCTGATCAAGGTCAAATAGCACTTTGGGGAGAAAAACTAAAACAACTATTAAATTAACACCAAAATGTAGTCTAACACTTGGAATAGCGATTTTAAACTCAATATTGATAGAACTACAATTAGATTGTAGATCAAAGAAGGGAAAATCTTAGTGAGTACCTTTCACTAAAAGTCAGTTTCTGAAGTTGATCTGGGACTCATTCTCCCATGGGCGAATGGGTCCTTTGTTAGGGTTTTTGTACAAATTTTATGAGAATCTATTCCTATCTTTGCACTTCCATATTCTCCATGTTTTAGTGTCAAAAATTCATAAATTAATTTTGCAGATGAGTTTCTGTGAGATGACAACTTTTGCAACTTTGAAAACTTCTTCAATTTTTCTATTCAAGAGATCTTCAAGTCTTCTTCAACCTAGATCTACAAACACAACATAAAAGGGAAAAATGGTTTGTTTTTGGTGAATGGGGATTTTCCTTGGTCAAACTCCATTTTGGTAATCAAACCTTGAAATGAAATGAAATATGAAAGAGGGAATGAACAATGAACAAAGCAATGTTTCCACTCAACAAACCCTTGAATAAACTTTAGAACATAGATCTGCAACTTGCATGAAATGACTTCAATGGATGTGGATCTTTAACCTTTAATCTTTCTTGAAATAATGGCTTTGAATACTTGAAAGGATCATGAAACCTACATCACCATATTAGCTCCAAAAATATGCATGATGTAAGAATAATTTTACATGATAATTCGATCTTGATTGCTACAATAAAACTATGATAAATCTTCCTTTGAATGCATTTGAACCACTTTAGCTCTTGTAATTGAAAACTTGAAAATCTAGCTTGAAAAATCTAAGTGAAACATAGTGAAATAACCTTATATTTATAGATATGTATCGTCAATTTCCCAAAATTCAAATATCACAAGTTCACATTGAAACACAAATTTGAATATGTTAAAATTCCACCAAAAACATAATTTAAATTTAGGTCCTAAGGTCAAGGGAGGACCCATTCACCAACCTAGGACACACATTGCTCAATGAGAACTGTTATGTTAAGGCATTAATGAATGTTGGGTTTCCTCTTCAAAAAATGTAATTAAAATAGGCTTGGTATATGAATTAAAGGAGCCAATTAAGGCATAATTAAGCTCAATTAATAAAAGGAGTCCTAAATAAGTGTGAAACTGTAAAGGGGTACACTTTACAACACTAAATTAAGGCACAATTAAGTCCAAATTTAAATAGAAGGGTCCAAACAAGTGTGAAAATGTAAAAGGATACATCTTCCTACATAGTACACAATTAAGAACTTAGGACTCACACCTCCTTTTTCAATGTTTCATTCCCAAAGGCTTCAAATTTTTGCTTAATATATGAGTGGTACGAATGTGTTTATATTGATTTGCTAAAAAAACTCAATATATTTAGGACAATTGTTTTAAGAGAGTTTCCTATGAAATAGGATATGGGAATCATATAAATATGTAATGTATTTGATTGAAAAAATAGAAGCACATATTATCTTATTTTTAATTTTCCAACTTCTTTTTCCTTTTCTCAAATTTATTTACATGTTACTAGAGCTTTCCAAAATCCTCAACTTGTGAAAGAAAAAATGAGTGCATTCTATGTCAAATCAAAGCATTGGAATTGTTGAAGGAGGCATTTTAATCATAGTGCTCAAATATTTTAGTTGATGTGAATCAGATGATAGAGTTGGAATATTTACATCAAAGACATTTATAAAAGGGTGTTGCTTGTTTCTCATTGGAAGAATGCTTTTCAAGACAAATTATTTTGTGGCATTTGATTAAATAAGAAGTTGCAATGGGGAGATGTGATATTTTCTCAATCAAAAAAGAACAAAGGCATTTGAAAAAATTTAGAAAAAAAGGTTTGAAATAGTCTCACAAAAATTGGCATATATTTTATATTTTTTAATGAAATTTGATGATTCAAATTGCGTTGGAAAGTTGAACAATATGAAAAGAAAACCCATAAATAGTTTTTTAAAAAAATTGAAACGTGAAATTTATTAATTGATGAATATAGACATTTTAGTAGCTATTGGTGGTGTATTTGAAATAGTTGTGTAGCTTTCTATCTAATGTAGTGTTTGTATATCTTGTATTGAGTCCATAAGTTACCACTACCTAGCATGTATCTTTTTGGGGGGCTTCAAAGAGCATCATTTTGAAGGAGTTTGATGGGAATATTTTCATTCCTTTCCATAGATTGCAATTGGATTGGTTTTCAACATTTGGATGGTCATGTGATCTATGCTATGAGCACTACTAGGGTATAATAATGATGGGTTTTTAAAGATTAAAGTTAAATTGTTATTTATTTAGTGTCTCAAGGTGTTGTTGACTCAAGTTATCTTATTTTATGTAAAATGGGATCCATTTATGAGTCATAAATTATCATGTCATTAAAATTTTGTCTATCCAAATACAAAAGTGTCAAAAAGAATTAAAATAAAATTTCCTCAATTGTAAATGGATGCATTATCACTTGTATGTTATTTCCATCTTAAGGGGAAGCATTCCAAAATTGAGCTTCAAATTTGAATTTGCTAAGTAGAAAATCTACTAGAGGATGGAGGTGCAAGAGGCTGGAGGATATTCAACAACCTCTCATCAGTCACTAGTGATGGGGTTGTGAAATTGCATTAGTGACCAAACAAATTGTGCCAAAATGACTAAATCCAAGGTTGGTTTCTAGGTGGTAGAAAAAACTATCTCATATCATTTCAAATTAGAGTGGAAACGATCTATAATGGTGGTTGCATATGTGATAAGGACTTGGTTCTCAAGCTTTTTATGTTGTGGTTGGATGAGTATGTCCCCAATCACAATTCCTAGTTTTTAGTGAATGGATATTTTTTTCCCATTCAGAAGATGGAATAAGTGATTGGAAGTGTTTTTCCTCAGTCATAGACGTTGGTGACTATGATTGGATGTGTTTGTCCCCAACCATAATTGTTGTGAGAAAATGTGTGTGTCTATGTTCATAACTTTGATGTTGGATAGATGTGATTGTCCCTATCCAAAATTGTTGTAAGGCCTTGGATAGATGTGTTAGCCCATATCCTTGGTTCCATGGGTAGATGTGTTTGTCCCTATCCTTGGATGAAATCACAGTAAGCATAGTGAGGCTAGTTCCACTATTGCTTGTCATGAGTAGATGTGTATGTCCCTACTCATACCTTATGATGAACTACGAAATGTGGTCATCAATTCTTGTTGGTCCAGTTAACCCCATTTAGAGAATGATGCAATATGGGGGTGTTAGGAATATTGCATCATACGACACATAAAATTATTAGGTTTGTTATAGTTTGTTAAATAGGTTAATATATGAGTGGTACGAATGTGTTTTTATTGAGTTTTTTTATATTTAGGAAATTCATTTAAAGTAAGTTTCCTATAAAATAGAATATGGGAATCATATAAATATGCAATGCATTTTATTAAAAAATTAAAAGCATGTATTATCTTATTTTTAATTTTTTCCATCTTCTTTTTCCTTTTCTCAAATTTATTTACTAAAGGTCATAAAATATTGATGTTTCCCTAAGGTGAGAGTTTGCATGATACCACATAAGTATGAATGCACCATCTCTAATGGTGTTTCTCCCTTGTAGACATCGCTAATTGAAAGGGATTCATATTCTATTTCAATAAAATGTAAGATTCAAAAAATTTATGGGGCTCTACTAGGGTTGGTAACCCCTAACCATATCCTTCTTTTACAAAATAATAAGTCCATAATATCTTAAATGTGCAAACCTTAGGTGTTATATCCTAGAGGGGTCTTTGATGATTGTATTTAAGCTTATCTACTTTGGTACTATTGTATTTATTATATGCTCGGGAGGAGGAAATAAAAATTGAGACAAGAAATAATTTTGCATCTTTAGAGGAAATATCTAATTATTTTTCATTTGGACTAATTCAATCTTGTTCTTGGTCTCATTTTTATCAGAGATAATGCACTGTCCATTTCCCATCAACACTTTGCAGCCTTTTTGGACTAGCTATTCAACACTCAAGATATTATGTTTTATAACTAAGGCATAATATATATTCTCTATAAATATCTTTTCTCAAAATAATTGGTGCATAACATAATAGGCCCTCTAACCACTACTGAAACTATTTCATTATTCCCCATGTTAATCTCATCAAATTTATCAATGAATACAAATAAATTTTCATTTCCACTCATGAGGTTGTGGTATCCATTTTCCAAGTACCAAAATTCAGTGTTTCCATGCTCATCAATGTTGCACATGATAAAAAAAAAAGTTCCTATTAATGTTCAACCTCTTTCTAATTATCCATATTTGCACTTTGTTTTGATTGGTTATGTTTCTTTTTCTACATTAACTTGAAAAATAACTAGACTTGTGATAATATTAATTTTGAACATTAATTTTATCATAACATTCAACATTAATTTTTTTAGTTGCAACATAGTGCCTTATAATTATCAAGAGACTTAAATCCCCCATGGGATTTAGATATTGACTTGTCTTTCTTTTCATCCTTCTTCTTTACTTTTTGTTTAGATCTTCCACAAATTATAAGGGACCCCTTATCCATTTCAAAAGTATTCCTTTGCATCTCTTCAAAAAGTAATTATGCAATCATCTCATCTATCTTAAAATTTGTGGTAGTGTTACCAATAACCATCACAAGGTGATATTGCATATTAGAAAAATAAAATAATAGTCATTCCATGGTCCTCCTCTATTTTCATTCCAATAGAGCTTGGTTGGGTAGCTAACGTATATTAAATAAATTCAAATGATCGGTTACATCCATCATCCTCCATTCTAAGAGATTTCTTCTTTCTTAGGAATAAATTATTCACTGGGAATTCATCTTGATAAATTCCACAAAGATTCTTCCATAGGTTTGTTGTAGTTGTCTTCTTATGAACGTTCAAAAGAATTGAATTTACTAAATAGAGTATCAAAAGACCACTAGCATTTCTACCCATTTCTTATTTTATAACCAATAGAATGGTACCAAATATTGTATCCATAAGCATATCATTCATCTTCAGTTTCCATAACTCAAAATTACCACCATTAAACTTGTTCATTTTTATTCTCTTGGATGTGCTTTCCGTCTCCTCCTTTAGTAAGTTAAAAAATAGTCTATGCAAGCTCCCATTCAATTGAATATCAATAAAAAATATCTACCCAAAAATTAGGACCAAAGTTGATCAAGCTTTGATAACAATTCAAAACAAAAGTGAGGCATGTAGAAACCCTTAAACACCAATCTAAAGAGGAGATTATTGTATAAGTTATTATTTTTTTATGACTAAAAAAGTAGGAATATGTATATGAATATAAAATATCCAATAGACCATAACATAGATGTATGTGGGGAAAACCTTTTATAGAACTCCAAAGTAGCCTAATGTATTCTTCAATAAATCAATGCAATTTAATGAAATTATAGAGAAATATATTACAAGAGTATCACCAACATGTAAAATTGAAGTAAATTTAGTAGGATTTTGTATGTATTTAATTACATTTTTCTAGTAACTCTTCAACAAACCTATTTTGAACATATCCTACCACTATGACCTTCCTCTAGGCTACATTTCTTTGAGGTTTTTTTCAAAAAACTCACATACCTTGTATAGGCTTCCACATTTTGTTTATCTTGTGTATGTGGAGAGACAAAGAGAGAATTATTTAGTTAAGCAATCACCTAACACTAATAGTTGGGGAAGAAACTAAAATATTTAAAATGTTTTAAAACTTATGCAAAGTGCCATTTTATTTTAGTTTATTTTCATATAATTCTAGCTAAGAGAAAACATCAATAATGTAAACTCAATAACATGTGAGACAAATAAGGATTCACTTACCACCTACGTGACCGAACCCACAACAAGATTTGAAATTGTGACCAAGAGAAGGCCACATCCTAGCACTTTCTTCACATACAACTCAACAAAAACCAACAATCAACAAACATTTCCTTCCATGAATTTTTTTCCATCCATCCCTCTAAAATATTTTATCTTTTTAGTGTTGCAAAGCTAAAAAAAACCCTTCCTTTCTCAACATCTTGGAATTATTATGAGTGGTTTTCCATCTTTCTTTAATTTTTCCACCAACTCTCCTTAATACTTGCAAGGCCCACTACCCCTAAGAATAGTGCCAACTACCCATCAAATAAAATCCCTCTATCCTTTAAACTTTGATGGGCATCTATACCTTGTGTTGTTTCCTCTCTAATAGAGTTCTAGCAATTGGACTCTATTTCTTTGCCATAGATCCCATATCTAGGACATCAATCCTGTCATTTCCATCCTCTTTTTTGAAAGATCTTTTAATTTATTTTTTCCATGCAATATCCAATGTATATTTGGGCCTACCATGAAGGATGTGACAACAATGTATAGAAAATAAAATAATTCTTAAATAAAAATAAAAATTAATGTCTTCATATATTTAACTAATGCCAAGAAGCATTCAACAATGACATCAAGGAGTTTCATATTGCGATCATGTAAATAACAACCCCTTAACTTAAATTTAATAACCAATTACACCTCAAATAATTAATATTTAATAATTTAGATGTATTTCTTAATATTAAGAAAAATAATCACTCAAATAAAAAATTAATAGAGATAAAATAAAATATTTTCAAATAATTTTAAAACAAAATAAAATAATTAAATATCTAGATATATTTTTAAAATATATATACTAATGCATATATCAAATCCAATGTCTACACAATTTCCAAACCTAACTTACACATCTATACTCACTGCCATATCGAGTGTTAACATTAAAAATTCATGTAGGAGGTTTTATATTTCGCCACACTGAGTAACCTGCTTGGTCGCAAGAATTAATAATCCAAGAAGTCTTTTTCGTGTGCATCTGATGATATATTTGCGTATGAAGTAGCGGTGAATTCGAGTCAATAATGTTATCATCGACATGAACGTCATATCAGAGGCTGAGTTTCCTAGAGAAAGCGGACGAATTGAGAACAAAAGCTAAACCTTCGAAGCTGTAAAAATCCTGTAAAGTCCGACCTTGTTGTGTGTTTCTGAGAAAATGGAACCTGCCGTTCTAAAACAGAACCGAACCCTAATACATATATCTTCTCTGTTTACCACCCAACTACAAATAGCAGCTTACCAAATCAATTAGAATTCGGTAAGCATGGCTGTCAGTGGCATTGCTCTGCAGAGTGAAGTGTCGCGTTTTACCAGAAGCAAGACATATTTTCTTGCCTGGGCATTGTTGGTTACATTTTTCACGTCTGGTGAGGGCAAAGTCGAGGAGACCGTAGACCCCCAAGATGGGGTCATTTTATCATTGCAAGCAGCCATGGAAGGAGTGCAAAAAGCGCAGGCGTTGGCTCTAGCACTTTCCGATAACGTGACTGGAACCCATGACCAGATGGCATTGCAGGACTGTCTGCAACTGTTTGAAGACACATTACATCGTCTCAGCGGCTCGCTGGATTCAATCAGGAGTTCCCATTTGGCGAAGCAAGCAGATGTGGCCAACGTTCACACATGGATCAGTGCTGCTTTAACTAATCAACGTATGTGTATTGACGGATTCTCTGGCATGAATTACAATGACAAAGACTATAGTAATATAGATCTCAGTGAAGTTGGGTCATCGATCTCGCTGCAAGTGTCGAATGTGTCGAACTTAATAAGCGATTCGCTTGCCCTGTTCACGAATTTAAACGTGAGCTCACCGGCGGCACCCGGGAAACGCAGAATGTTATCATATGGAAAGAAAATGGGGTTTCCTGAATGGATTTCTGGAGATCAAAGGAGGCGGCTTGCGCAGATTGATGCGGACGTTGTGGTAGCACAGAATGGATCGGGGGATTATAAAACAATTACAGAAGCACTGAGTGCGTATGCTCCGCCTCAGGGTAACAATACATATTTTGTAATGTATATAAAGGCTGGGCGATATCACGAGAACATTGTGATTGGATCGAATGTGACGAATCTGATGATGATTGGAGACGGCATGGACAAAACTCATGTGGTGGGTGACAGAAGCGTTGCTGATTCCAAAAGTCTTTTTGGCTCTGCAACTTTCGGTAAGTGGCAATTTTTTTGTTTTGAGCAGACAAACTGTTCGTTGTGAAACAAATGAATCTACTCACTGTTTGTCATTTGGAGTATCCCATACCCCAAATGATAAACAATGTTTCATATAATAATGTTCATATAACTTCAATCATCATCTTTCTTTCTTTCTTTAATTTATTTTTGTTTGGCTAAATTGATGTTGGATAGAGGTAAACAAGCAATTGAACTCGAGTAAAATGTTTACAAATGTTTTAATATATATAAGTCTTTATAGAAGTTTTAAGAGTTTTCTATAGATAGTTAAAATATCAAATTAAATAAAAAAAAAATGAAAAAATAAATTATTTATTAGTTATTACTAAATAATATTAATTAATTTTGTTCTTTTATTTAATTCTGATGGCAATTACAAATAGTGAAATGAATTACTAGTTTATTTCAACATTCTTTAATTTCTACTACTAGCTGCTTTAGCATCCAGAATGTTCAAATTGTCTTAGGTACTTAAAACTCTTCTTTGCTTATGTCTTTTTGAATATATTTGTCAATTAGTATTTAGATTTACAAAATTTCAAATGTATTTTTCCATTGCTTACTCTTTGATGAAATAGTACCTAGTATCAATATGCTTGCTTTTTTTTTGAAAAATATGTTCTTTTCAATGTAATTGTTGACTTGATCACAAAATATTGGTGTTGGATCCTCCTATTCATACAATAAATTTAAGGCTTCATATTTCTTGAGAAAATAAATACTTGTCTTTGTATTGAAATCATCAATAAAAATAAAAAATAAATACTTCTTAATGATGGAGTTTGTATTGGGCCTCATAAATTAGTGTGAATAAGTTCTAATGGGGTCCTTATTCTATAAGACTTTCTTATTGAAATTTTTTCTCTATATTGTTTCACCAAAATACAACCTTCACATGAGTTAGTTAGCTCTTTGATTGATGATAATCGTCTCACCATTTTTTCTATAAACTTAATGTTCCAAAATGAAGGTGTTTGTACCTTAGATTCCATAGCCATGATTGGTTTGAATAAGTTTCTTTAAAATATATTTCAATTTTTCAATGAGTTATCTTTTAACTTTTGATTCAAAGTGAAAACATTGTATTCTAGTCATCTCAATCTTTACAATCAACCTATCACTTGGAATTCTATCTACTATAATACATACATTATCTTTAAAAGATACTTTGTGACCCTTCTCTACAAGTTGTCCAACATTCATGAGATTATACTTCAATCCAGGTACAAAATAAATATTTAAAATATATTTTCTTTCATCATATTTAAAAAATTAGGGCTACTACTCAGTTTGACCATTGAGTTCACTAAATACATAACATGTAATGAATAATGATCATGAATTTATTTTAGATAAATACTTGTTTCTATGCTAATATACAGTTCTCCAAGTGAGCTAATAATTTGATGGAAGTAGATTACCTGCAGAAAAATTGACCAGACGACATTTTTATAGGGCTTTCTTTCAACTCTGAGCTCATCTAATCTACTTAACTCAAAGAAGCCATCACGTTTGTTGTGAAATGTGATACAGTGGTGTGGGGCGACGGTTTCGTTGCGAGTAACATGGCGTTCGTCAACACAGCCGGGCCGGATAAATTTCAGGCAGTGACACTTTTAATGGCGGGTAACCTGTCGGCGATTTTCCAGTGCTCCGTGGAAGGTTACCAGGATACTCTTTTCCTCCACAGCAACCGTCAATTCGTCCGTGAATGCTACATCTACGGCACCATTGATTTCATCTTCGGCAACGCCGCCGCCGTCATTCAGAAGAGCACCATTCTGGTGAGAAGGCCCCTCAAAGGCCAGCAGAACGTCGTCATCGCCCAAGGAAGGACAGATCCCAACCAAAACACTGGCATTATCTTACACGCTACTGCACTATCCGCAGCTCCTGATTTACTTCCCGTCCAACTGAATTTTACGACCTACATAGGAAGAGCCTGGCAACAATTCTCTCGCACTGTCGTCATGCAGTGTACTCTTGACGATTTAATTGATCCCGCCGGCTGGTCGAAGTGGAATTCCACAGACGTTTATTTGAATACCTTGTATTTTGGCGAGTTTCAGAATAATGGCGCTGGTGCAAAATTATCTAAGCGTGTGAAATGGCCTGGCTATCATATAATAAATAAAACATCCGAAGCAAAGCAATTTACTGTCGGGAATTTTATTGATGGGGGTTCGTGGCTTCCGAGCACTGGAGTTGCTTATGATTTGAGTATATTCTGATCTATTCATTAGAAATTTGATTTGGGTTTGCTGGATTTCATTTTCATCTCAAATGGTCATGACATTACAGGGATTTTGTCAATCTAAATGTTTTTGTTGCCGAAAGAATGAAGAAAAGTTGGTTAGAAATCTATGGAAGTGAATAAAGCTTGGATTCATTCTTTCTTATGCTTGTTCTATCGTAATGGCCGCTAATTACAAATAATTCAAACATCCTATAAACAAATGTATGGAATGTTTTTGCATAGTTTTATCAGACGGCCTCATCTCCAGTAGAATGCCTATTGGTAGTTGACAAATTTATTACATAGACATCTTAGGTTACGATGAAAATGTGTATATGATGTTTATGGTATTAAATAGGATCTAAATCACTTTCAGTTCTGTTATTATTAAGTTGTGAAATGAATATTTAAATGAATTTATGTCCCTTTTCAATTATCTCAATCTAACCTCGACTTCAACCTTAGTTAAGTGTCTATGTTCATAATATGCTATTGACATGAATGGTTGAGGTTTCTTCATATGAAAATTTTCAACATTGATTATTCTTTCAATAGAATTGGCAAATAATTGTTTGACTTCTCTAATTGGCTTCCACAAATATATCACACATTGTGACTCCTAATCACCGTCAATCGAATAATAGACACCCCTTTCTTCCTTGCGGATCTAAATTAAAATTTATAAATATAGCCATATTATAATGAATCGTCCATGATACAATTTCCCTATAGGATTGAATTAGTTTCTAAGTTCACTATAAGATGGACCTCCTCATAAATATCTTTGTTTATTAAAAACTTTTAAGTAATGTAAAATTCTTTGAGTAAATGTGAGACTCCCAATGCATCATTCATGGATTTTATGTTTTTTTTAAACACAAGGATTTATCATTACAAATAATAAATGATTTATCTAAAAGATTTTAACATATATATTTACAAAATCTTAGTTTTAAAAGTTAAAATGTTACATTTCTATTGGTAACACTTTTTTTCAATAATTTAACAATATTGTATTATCCCCTTTTTAACTCTTTCATGACATTTAGGATGCTAATGGAAGTTTCCACCTAGATAATTTGACTATCATTAGGTGATAGACACCACGCATTGATTACCACCCAAATGTAACTCCCTACTTGTTGTTCTATACTCCATCATGTATGTTGTCTATCACCTAAAATATGAAATGATTGATTTTGTTAATACTAACTATATTATAAAATAAGGATTGTTAGTATTTTCTATGTAGATTTAAATATATATATATATATATATATATATATATATATATATATATATATATATATTATGCAGTTAATTTTTTTATTGTATTTGATTACTTTCTAAGTAAAGTGTTAATCATATTTTTACAATTTCTTATCATTTGAATTAGGTGTTGATCATGAGAAATAATACTTATATATACATAAAATATTTATAATCTTATAAACATAAATCCTTAAGACTAATAACTAATGCTTTCATTTTTATTCTTATTTAAAAACTAATAATAATTATAATTATAATTTAGAATATCAACAATCATAATAATATAATTTTGTATATATCAAAATCAAATTTCATAAATTTAATTTTTGATAATATTTTGACATGATTTACTATTTTTCTCAATGTTTTAAAATATAAATATATTTTTATTGTGTTCTATAACAAACCTATATTTAGTAGAGAGCATATACAATAATATAATAAAATATATACTTAATAAAGTTAAAATTGTGTGTGTGTGTGTGAGTGAGAGAGGGAGAGAGATACCTTTTAATCAAAGATTGCGAGATTTGAAGTGATTAATTTCATTCAATAGCTTATTTAAAGAAAAATGTATATGTATGTCAAAAATGTCATCTATAATGATTTTAAGAAAATGGATTTGATATTTCTTAAAAGATTTTTATTTGAGTTTGTTTTAATATAAAATTTGTATATTCTAAATCCAACCATTGATAACATTTGAATTGATTAGGTGTGTGCAATATCACCCAAAAGAATTGATGGAGTTTATAATATGATATGAAGTATCTTTTGAAACAAAAACAAAAATAATGAGGCAGATAATTTCATCATCTTACTACAATCTTGAAAAGAACACCTCCATGACTATCATGGAAGTCAATGGCAGAGAGTCATTTTAAATTGATGAACAATGTTCTTCTTGACAATAAAACTTCTTATACAAGTTTCTTCAATTCATGTGAAGATTATTTTGATGATAATATTGTGTGATTAAACCGTGCAAGAATTAGTAAGTATGTGATGAGATGTCTACTTCATTGTCTAGTGGCGTGACATTTTTCCTGTATCAGACAAATTCCTTGGAGTATGGAGATATTTTTTCTCAAAATTTTATTTTGATAGTTCATGGATTGAAAGATTTGGTGAAATCTCCTTTAAGATATATACTTACTTCTAATCTTTTACTTTGAATACGGACATAAATTAAGTTTGACCTTTTGCACTTGTACCATTTTCATAAGAAAAAAAATTCCATTAAAAAATATAGCTTTTTCTTGGAAGTAACCTTTTTTTAACATCTATTATTTTCAAATAAATAAAATCCTAATTACATGTTCTTCAATTTGAAGGCTAGTAAGACTATTGTGATTCTTAGTAAATATTTTTTAGGGGGTGGTAGTATAATCCTTGTTCATGCTAATTCATTGTTTTAAAAGAGTTGAGATGGCACTATTAAAGATGGAAACATTGAATAAGAAGAACTTTAGTTTTGTATGTATAGATTGGTTTTAGTTTGTTTTTTTTTTTATTTAGTTTTTGAATATATAATTTGCATAGTTTTATTTTAGTTATATGTGTATGGTATTTTATTATATAATTAGATTTGCAAAGTAAGTAGAGAGGGTGTCTAGAGTCTACTAGATAAACTACATGTAATAAAAAAATATATTCAAAATAAATGGTTTTATGATGGTTTCAATAATTCATGTGTGTTCATTATCTACCACTCTCATTGAAGGGTATGACTACTTTGAGTTTGAGAGAAAGGTGGGGACAACTAAGTTTTTGGTTGGAGGAAAAGTGTACGTATGATACTTCCCCTCTTTACAATTGATGTAATATAGACTACTTACATAGGTAATGGGTGATATATTGGGTAAGTACAAGACTTTGGGTCAAATTTTAGTGGAATAATTGTATGTCAATTGATGAGTGGTGGGGAGAATATGTTGATGTGAGTGATTTGATGGACTGTGCAAGTCCATGGCTACTAGGTCATGACCTGCATGTTTGCATGCTTGAGGGGGCTTGAATTTGGTGTGGTGCGGGTATTTTTTGCTAGGGGGAGGGTTTTTTTGTGATCGGGGGGTTTCTTTCTCAAAACTTCATTCTTTTCCATCTATTTTTTTTGTTGTCAACTTTCTTCTAGTTTGTAATAAGGTAGATTTTTCTTTGTTTTTATTTGCTATGGATCCAAAAAGAGCAAAAATCTCCATGCCAACTATGAATTATCATGCATCTTTAGGCATGAAGTCTTCTTCACCAATGTAGAATCCCAAGGGTAATTTCTCATCAAAATATTCAAGGGTGGGAAGATTTGCTCCATTTGGAGGCCCTCACATCTTGAAAATCAATGGATACTTAGAAATAATCCAAGAGAGGCCAATCCTCATGATCCAAATTGATACAATAGCTAAGGATGTTGACTATTTTTCAAATCATGCTTTATTTTGCAAATTCATGGGAATGTGAGTCTCACTTCCATTTTTTGAGATGTGAGCTAGATGGACTTGGAACCCAGAAGGTGAGATGGAGTCAATGTTGTTGACCAATGGTTACTTCATGGTTATTTTTAATTCCATGGTGGATCATAATAGGGTTTTCAAAGGAGGACCTTATTTTGATAATTAGATTGGTATTTTTATTAAACCCTGGCATATGGGTTTTAACCCTTCTAGGAGCTCCTAAATCATGTTCCAATTTAGATGTTTCTTCCTTGGTTTCCAACTGAGTTTTGGAGGAATGACATTTTGCACTCGGTGGATCTATTGTTGGGGAAACTAGTGGGTCCTCAACAAATGTAGCATAGGAAGGTAATGTCTTGTGCTCACATATGTGTTGAAATGGATTTGAGTAACCCTCTTCCAGATTCTTTGGAAATTAGTGTGGGTTCATTTTCATCAATGTAACAACTTGATTATGAGACCCTTCCTTTTTTATGTCAATTGTGCCATGAATATGGGCATTTGCAAAAAATATGTCCTAAGTCGCATTCTTCAGAGTCTCTACCATCTCAACCTCCCTACAATCCCCTAAGGTGGACAAGGGAAAGGCTCATATTCCTGGTGTTGTTATAAATAATTATGGTATTACTCCTTCTATGCCCTGTAACAAGAATCATGGTCAAAAGAGATCTTTTAAGAAGAGGCGAGAAGGAGATACCTTTAACTACTTTGAGGTATTGGATGATCTTAGTCAGCAAGAGGTGACCTTGGGTTGTTAGCTCTAGATCATGGTGTTTTAGAGGGGGTTTAGGAGGGGAATGATTTGAGCACTCTTTAGAATACTATGGAAGTTGGTTTAATTCAAATGGATATTGATCTTGGTTTGGTGGCTTCAGCTGGTCTTGAGGTCCATGTTGATATGAGTAATATGGAGGTGATAGAGAAGGTGGTGTCAAAACCAGAAAGAGGAAACAAGGCTTCTCCTTCTTTGGGGCTTCAATAGAAAGACCATAAGAAAGGGGCTCCTAAGAAGCCTTCCAAGGTTAGGAGAAAGAAATATTTGGAGAAAATTAAGATGATGGGGGGGACGTTGGTGGAATTAGGATCTGTTAAGACCCTTGATTCTCACTTTTCCAACCCTCAAAAATGATTATCTTATCTTGGAATGTTAGGGGCTTGAACAATGGCCCTCGACAAAAAGTTGTTCGTGATATGGTGAGAAATCATTTTCCTGATATGCTTTTCTTATAGGAAAATAAGTTGTCTATTGCAAGCATGAGTGTTTTAGTTCCTAAACTTTGGGGGTGAGGTCAATTACAGTGCATTAGTGCCCAAGGTAATGCAAGGGATTTGACATGTTTATGGAATCTGTTGAAGTTTTTCCCTCTTTGGTGGGTGTCCTGCAAGTCCTCTATTTCAATGGTGGCATCAAGTCTGGAAACTGGTGAAATTGTTCTTCTTTCCAATGTCTATGATCCTACTAATTTGGCTGGTAAGTAGTAGATGTGGTCTCACATTTAGTTTATTTGAAGTTTTGCTCCTCTCTTTCCTTGGATAATTGTTGGGTACTTCAATGCTATTACTAATCTAGATGAAAAGAGGGGGAATGTTGAATTTGGTTCCTTTTGCTTTTCTTCTTCGAGATAATATCTCTACATTGAACCTTATTGATATTAAGCCTAGTAATGGACTGTTTACTTGGAATAATAGAAGAATTGGGGATGACTATATCATTGAGAGGCTTGATAGGTTCTTAGTTTCTTGTTTCTGGGTTGGCTCTGGTCTACTAGCTCTGAGATTCTAGATTGGAGTAGTTTAGATCATTGGCCTATTAAGTAATCCGTTGCTTCGGCTCATTTTGCCTGCTCTCCCTCCTTCAAGTTTCAACTTATGTAGTTGTGGGATCCCTCTCTATAGGATTATGTTGCTAAGTAGTGAAAATTGGGTAGGCTTGCATTTCATACCACGATGTACTTCTTTACCAAGCAGTTATAGTATGTGAAGTACTAGTTCAAAAGTTGGAATAGGCAGTGTTTTAGAAATATTTTCCATGCTAAGGATATTGCTCAAGCTGATTTGGATGCTATCACCCATGAGATTAGGGAATATAGTCTTTTAGAGGATTCTCTCAAGGAGGAAGTGAGGTTTTTGATGGCTCTAGAGGAGTGGGAGTTGCGGGAGGAGTTTTAATAGAAACATAAAGCTTAGATTAACTGGTTGTAGGAGGAGGGCAGAAACACTACTTTCTTCTTCAACTCTGTGAAGGCCAAGAGACATGGTAATTCAATCCCTCTTCATGTTAATGATAGGGGTGTGCATTTGACTTCTTTCATGGATATTTCCAAGGAATCCTCATAGTACTTTTCTTCTTTATTTAGGGAGGACTCGCCTGATTTGTTGATGGAGGAAAACCATGTTCTGTCAGATTGTATCCCTTCTCTGGTTTCTATGGAGATGAGTGAGCACCTATTGAAGGGTATTTCCTTAGAGGAATTTAGAGGCCACTATTTTTCATATGAAGAAAGGGAAATCTCCAAGTTCATATGGCTTTCTGATTGAATTCTTTTAGGAGTTTTGGGACATTATAAAGATGAATCTTGTAGATATGGTTCATGAATCTTAGAGGAACAAGCAGATGTTGAGGGCTATCAATTCTACCTTTCTTGCTCTCATACCAAAATGTGATGGTGCTGACTAGTTGAGTATGTTTTGACCAATATCTCTTTGTAATGTGGTCTATAAAATTCTTTCCAAGTTGATTGCTAAGAGGTTGAAGCAGTGGCTCAAAAATCTTATTTCTAAGGAGCAGGGTGGCTTTGTGGCTGACAGGAAAATCCTAGATGGTGTGGTCATTTCTTTTGAAACTATTCATTCCATGGAAAACTCTAAAGAAAAAGCTATGTTCATCAAGCTGGATATGGAAAAGGCTTATGATAGAGTTAAGTAGTCCTTCTTGTGTAAAGTTCTTTCTACTTTTGGCTTTACTAAGGAATGGGTTATGTGGGTTATGAGTTGTGTAACAACCATCTCTTTTTCAGTGTTAATGAATGGTGAATTGTCTTCTTTATTTGGGGCATCCAAAGGTCTTCGACAAAGGGATCCTCTCTCTCCCTATTTATTTATTCTTATGGTGAAAGTTTGGAGAGAGTGATGAAGAGCAATGTGGAGTGTGGTCTTATCCAAGGTTGGGTCTAGGGAAATGGTTAACCTCCTCAGTCACACTTGCAATTTTTTGATGGTACTGCTCTAATGGGTGTGGCTAAGGTTAAAGAAGCCACTAATTTGCACAATGCCTTGGATACTTATCTTGTTACTTCTGGTCAAAGGACTAATGAAGATAAATCTCTCATTTTCTTATTCAATACTTTGCAGCCTATTCAACAGAGGATTTCTCGTATTTTGAGGTTTCAAACTGGATCTCTCCCTTTAACCTATCTTGGAATTCCTATCTCTTCTAGCATCCTTTTAGAGGCTCTTGGTAGAATATTTTGGACAAGTTTTGTACAAAGGTTAATCATTGGACTCATAGATGGATATCCTTTGTTGGGCATGTTTAGCTGCTTAAATCTATGGTGCAAGCTCTTCCCATCTATAGGTGTATACTCCAAGTGGCTTTGGTTGGGTTTGTAAAGGAGTTAGATTCTTTGGCTAGATAATTCTTATGGGTAGGCAACTTGTCTTCTTCTAAATAGAGCCTTGTGAAGTGGGATATTGTGTGTAGTTTGAAGTAGTTTGGGGGTCTAGGATTGCAACAGTCATTTTTGTTTGGGTTGGCATTGGTTTCCAAGCTTTATTGAAGATGATCTTTAGAGTAGGATCATATCTAGGCCAATATTTTATCTCACAAGTACGTCAGGGGGTTCGAAGGAGGAGATTCCTCACTACCCTTTGGTGGGGAAAGGTTCTGTGATTTGGGGTACTCTTAAGAAAGGGGTTATGCTAATCAAGGAGGGACTATTTTGGATATGTAATAGGGGGTTGAGGCTCCCTTTTGGTCTCATTATTGGGATGGTTTTCCCCCATTTTGTGTCAATATCCTAATTTTTTAAATCTTTTCCGGTGCTTCTCAGAGGTTGGATGGTCAAGGGTGATTGATTTTAAGTTTTCTTATCCCTATGGATAGCAAGGAAAACTTTAGTGACGAATCTTAGCCAATTGGAAAATTCTAGGAATCATCCAAGTCAAAATTGGGGAATTTCTCACACCCAACAAGGTGTCCAAATTTCCTGGATTTTACAAACTATAGGTCCAATGCATGTCCATTCACCAATGATTTTTTTTATGAGGCATATTTAAGCAACAAATTCGCCATTGTCAAACTGCACGTTTCAATTGGACTAACTAATATTTTCGCCTAGAATCCTGATTCAAGCATTTAATAAAACACTTACATATTTTCCAATACTATTAAAACAATATTGTATCAGGACCCATTTCGCCAATTTAAATTTACAAATAGTTGCTTGTGAAGATCCATTTTTCCAATTAAAATTTATAAATAGTTGCTTATGGACCTATTTCTCCAATAACATTAAAAAATAATTGCATTTGAGGACACATGTCACCTTGAAAATTAAAATGTATCATTGCATAAGCACACAGGATTCACCAAATTTTTAATATACCATTTAAAAATCCCACAAAATTCACCAAATATGCAATCATGGATTGATATAAATACAATCAAAAGTGTCATTTATTCTTACAAATTTTTTTCAGTTCTAAGGTTCTACTTCTCAATTTAGAAGTCAGTGAAAGCCAAAGACATAGACTTAAAGGTGAGTGACCATTTCTTCATAGTGTTATTAGTTATAATAATAAGTTTTCTTTATCTCTTTTCCATTCTTGCTTCAGTCTTAAAGATGATATTGAGTAGGGAATGGGATCTATATTATTATTATCTATCCTTAAACAAGAAGACATTGTTTTCCAATTTTTATTCGAAGTGAGAGATGAATATGTTGAGCAAATCAAAGATCAATATGTCGAGTGACTCGAGCAGCAAGGGTAAGGCTCCTATTGCTCCTCAAGGTGGTGAAGAGACTCCTACTCCTCAAGGTGGTGAAGAGACTCCTACCACTCCTCAGGGTGTTGAAGAGACTCGGAGGACATCAAAACACCAAAAACTTAGACGTACCATATGTATACAGGTCTAAAATTGGTCATGGCAGTTAATTAATTAAATATTAGTTATTTAATTAATATTTTGACTATGTATAAATAAATTCTCAATTTATTTATATTGTTCATATCCTAAATTCTCCAAATCTAAAATCATATTCTTCTAAATTAATTAAATAAACAAATTTCCATAAGCTTGTTTTATTTAATTAATCTTCACTAATCTTGATTAGGAATTCAAGCACATGTCTACAATTTTTTGTGCCACCTCACCAAGGTCACATGAAATTAAATAATTCTAATTAGAATTATTTTCAACCAATTTTTAAAAGCACATGGCTTATTCTTCACACACTTCCACCAATTTTCAAACACATGGTCTTTTCTTCCCACACTTGAGTCTTCCATCCATTTGGCATGTTTCCCATTGGTCAAGAGATTCCTCCATCCAAATGGCATGTTTTCTTTGGTCAAGGGGACAACATCTTGATTATCTCCATCTCCACCATCCATTCTTCTTGTTTGAATCTGGACCATTGATCGTTGCCACCTCACAAGATGCTTGGAAAAGGCTATAAATACAACCCTTTGGCATTGTATTTGGCATCCACTTTTGAATAGAGTTGTCATGCAGAAATATCTTTTGAGCTTGGGAGCTCTTTGGAGTCTTATAGTTACATTTTATACCATGTTTTACATCATAGTTAGATCTTAGAGTAATACTTTGCTTCATAGTTGGATTTTATGTCATCCTTTGCATCATAGTTGCATTTTAGATTAGCATATTCATAGTTAGCATTTGAGCATATGGAGTACTAGATCATCTTAGTTTTCCATAGTTTTCATTTGAGCATATGTACAATCATCCCATCTCAATACCATAGTATCTACCTTGAATCATCTAACACCATCATCCATTCATCATAGTATCCATTATCCTTTCCATCGTATAGTTTCATGTAGGAATATAGTTGGCTTGCATGTTGAATACTAATCTCATTTCTTAAGTGTCATTCTAATAGCCTTTGTGCACATAGAAATATGAGGGCCAAAGGGTTAAAGGAATCTTTAAGAATAGAGGACAATGAGACGTTCTTAAAAGATTTGTTTTATTGCAAATTAGAGTAGCTTCTTTTCTTTGAATCTTTGATATAATTTGTTTCATTAATGTTTGTGTTGATACTAACTTTCCACATTTCAAAAACACACAAAATGGAGCCCACCATGGGGCCTTGCCCCATTTTTTTTAACATTCTAGAAAATTTATATTTGCAGGTTCGGACATGAGACTTTTGGTGCTTATTGTTTATGTTCTAGAGCATATTGTATGAGTTTTGGCGTATATTGCTTGCAAAGTAGTGCATCGTGTCTCTTTTTTGGCACATATTGTATGAGTTTTGGTGCATCTTGCATGAGAAATGTTGCATATTACAAATTTTTAGAATAGTTCACTAGGGTTCCAAAACATGGTTTTTGAGTTTTAGAGCATATTGCATGCATTTTGACATATATTGCACTAGTTTTGGCACATATTGCATTGTTTTGGCACATTTTGTCTCTTTTCTAGCTCGTTTTGTAGTTTTCCTATTTTTCACTAAATTTGAAGGCTAATACTCTGTGTTTTTGTTTTGTAGGTTTCCCAGATTCACTGTCAAAGACTCAAACATAAACTATTGACATATTGTAGGGGCTGGAAGTGATTTAATTGTTTCCTTTTGGTTAAGTTAGGAGCATAGCTTAATTAAATGGTTAATGAACACCATGTCTTTCATGCTTGATGGATGGTAGGCATATGCTCTCCCCTTAATTGGGTGACAAAAAATCTAGAGCCAGTCAATTTTTGTGTGTGAGTGTGAGTTGAGTATATCGCGTGTGTTCTCTTCTTGTCTACACAAAAAAAAGATTGATCAAACTATGGGTATACTTACTTGCTTTTGTTTATCTTAGAGGGCCTTCCTTGTGTGAAAAATTAATCACCCAAGGGAACGACCCAACCAGTAACATGCTAAAGCCAAGTGACTTCCAGCCGGTATAAAAATGTGGGTACTTGAACAAAGGCAAGTATCATGAGGATAGTTCCGACGAGAAGGGTAGAAATGGTCTATCGCCGCATGGATTATCCCCCATGAACAAAATTTTCATACTAGAACCCTTGTTATAGTTTGGCCAAAAACCTTTATCTATTCTTTGGTGCAACAACAGTCGTTGCAAAGGCATCCACATTCTCATAGTTTTTAGTAGAGATGAGAATTATGCCATGGGAGATTCATGGGTATTGATGCTTGGCTGCCCCGTAGAAGTGAGTTTCATGGAGGGGAGTCAGTGGGATCAAGCATCTAATCATCTACTAAGAATAAGTATAGTTGGGGTAAAACCCACATGGAATCCAAAACAATACAGTCTTTCACAGCCTTAGGATTGTACATGCTTGATGTGTCTTTACCAACATGCTTTTGAACCAATTTCAATCACAAACATCACATGTTGGAAGTGAAAACCTTGATTCAAAAAAAAAAAATCATCAAAACAACCAAGTCTCTAACTAGAAAATCTAAAGAATCAAACAAACTTCCAAGAAACAGTGTTATTCTCCTAGTTTGGCACATCTTGTAACTTGTCTAGCACATATTGGCTACCTTCTGGCACATCTTGCACCTGTTTTGGTGGATCTTGCAAATATTCTGATGCAGTTTGCATTTGTTTTGGTGCATCTTGCACCTATTATGGTGCATTTTGCATCTGTTCTGGTGCATTTTGCATCTGTTCTGGTGCATTTTTCACTTGTTCTGGCATATTTTGTCTCTATTTTGCCACATTTTGTAGACCAAAAAACCAGTGACCTAGATTCATCTCTTGTCTAACAGTCAGTCTCATCCTGAGAATCCTCAGCAGTGTTCAGCCAGTCCTTAGGTACAATAGAGTCTAAACATGTGCTTTATCAAATGATTTCACGAAAGATTAAAATCTGGAAACCCAAGTCTAAAGGTCTTAATCCAAGAGAACATCAAACATGTCTCTCAAAACTCTATGAATTTAGAGAAAGGTTGGTCTTCAATTTCTACAAAAGTGATTCAAAGAACAATCCCAACTTGTACTCATTTTACTATTGTCAAAATCTAAGACTTTTCCAAATATTTGAGTATCTCATATAGGAAGAAAATTCGTCTCCGGTTTCATGGTTTCAACCCAAAATTTTTGAATTTTCTCAAGTCTGAAATCATTCCTTAGATACCTTAGAATCTAAACTTGTTAAATTTGACCTCTACAAGTGGAATTTTCCTACTTAAACCAAAATCTAACATCTCAAAGTACCAAAATCATCAAATTTATCACACCTTTGATTGTTAAGTCTAGTTTCATCATTAGGATTTATCATCCTCTCATCACAAATTGAAGCTATATAGTCAAATCAAACTTAGTCTCATTAGAATTTTTCATTCTATTTGACTTCGTTGTAATCCTTGGTACTTTACCAAAACTTAGATCAAAGTTTAGTCTAAAATATAACACTTGTATGCACATTCAAACAAGGTTACAAAAACAAAAGCTCAAGGAAAAGGGACTTGAAAATCAAAACATTGAAGAGCCAAACATTGAAACTCCAAGACCATTGAGGCTCAAAACACTGAAACTCAAAACAATGAAACACAAAACACCATTGCAGAGACTAAAGAAAATACTCTCCATGGAATCAACAACACTAAAGGGGAAAAAATAACCGAAGAAGATATCCAACATGTTGAACAAGACCCCAATTTCCACAAATCCTTAGAAAATATTTTTGAAAGAAATGGGGAAAAATACCTCCTTATGTTAGCTAAACAAGGTGCCAAATTTTGGAATGACTTTGATGTAAATCAATTGAAAGCACCTCCCAGAAACCCTGAAAATGATCCCAAACAAGTGGTTTCCCTAACCCGCGAAATGAAGAACCTTCAAGAACAAATTCTTGATATGCAAAGGGGAACCTCAAAACGATAAGTTTGATCCAAGACATTTATCCTTATCCATTTGATCAAATTATCCACATGATACCCTTTCCCAAACATTGCGAGTTCCCAAAGTATGAAAAATACAACAGCAAAACCGATCTGATAGACCATGTGAGGGAATTTAGGACCATGAGTCTTGAATTTGCATACGATGAAATATATTTGATGAGATTATTCCAAAGAAGCTTAGGTGGACATTGTCTTGAATGGTTCTCCAAACTCACCCCACCAATTAACACCTTTGAGAAATTAGTCAAGTTCATCACCCAATTTTCTTACAACATCCAACATGACATCACCATGAAAGATCCTTGTAACTTGAAACAAAAGAAGGATGAATCGTTCCTTGTATTCTTACAAAAATGGAGAAGGTTATTTGCATGATATTCTCGTCCTGTACCCAAAAAGGAAAAGATAGAAATCTTTATTGACAACCTCAATGATAGAAATCTTTATTAACAACCTCAATGACAAGATGAGTTATAGATTGGAATTGCAATGTCCCCCAACCTTCAAAAAATTGATTGAAAATGGGATTAAAATAGAAGAGGCTTTAGTCAAGAGAGGATTCATCAAGATATACAATGAAAAAAACTCATCAAACTCCTCCAACAATTACAATAGTGGTGACAAACCCAAGTTTTGGCAACAAAACAAGAACATTGGAAACAATGATGGTGCAACTAAAATTCAAAATGCAAAACCTATATTCAACCTAACTACAACCACTTCCAAAACTAATCAGAATAACAATCCCCTAATAACCAAAGCAAAAACCAAAGAAATAACCAAGGAAACAACCAAACCAACAACCAAAATTTCAACCAAAGAAAAAATCAAGGTAATGTTGGATCTAGAACACCATCATATTGAACATCCTCAAATTGGAGGTTCACCCCTTTGGTACAATCGTCAAAATCAACATTAAAGGAACTTATTGAAGCTAAAGTCATAACATTACTAGAGGCAAGAAATTGGGAACCACAAGTTAAGCCTCCATGGTGGAATGATGCTCATTTTTGTGACTTTCATTGCAACAAAGGACATAAAACCAACGAATGCATCTAGTTGAAGCACTTGATACAAGATCTAATTGAAAACAAGACGATATTTGTAGAGGGACTCCAAACAAACAATGATTGTGGGGCATTCAAGAACCCTCTACCACACAACAAGGAAGTTCCAACTCAGAGTTTATCAAATGATGGGAAACAACTAAATGCCATGTGAAAATGGGTTGAGAAAAAGGACCAATCAAAGGATAAGGATATTGGTGATGCCAATCCCTCAAATAAAGAAAATACAACAAATCCTACTCTAGAAAATCAGGAAGGTCAAATTGAATCATTATCAAAACAAGTTTCCAAGATCCAATTGTAAGACAAAGGCATGGGGGAATGCTCATTTCAAAAATCCTTATTTTTATCACAACTTTTATCTTATCCAAAGTCATATGGTCAGCCATCAACATCTAAAAAAAAATCATCACAACCCACCATACTATTTGATGGGACCTTTGTAAGAGTTGGCACATTAATGGATGAGTCAAATGATAAAGAGGTTTTAAACTGGTTATACAAAGATGAAGAATAATCACAAGCATCCACCTCAAGTGTATAAACAGAGCAGTATGGAAAAGATGGGATACAAGGGAAAAGGTCCTATCAGTAAAAGGAAAGAAGGAATCATAGAACCAATACAAACTATCACAATGCAAGACAAGAATAAAATAGGATTGGGATATATAGAGGAATCAAGAGAAGAAACTAGATAACAAATTGTTCAAAGAATTATACAACTACAAGCTAATGATGCTCATGAAACTTATTCAAATGAATATGAGTGGGATTCGCTATCCAAATATTCTTGTCACGATAAGGAAATTGATGTGGTCCAAAAGTATACACCCATATGTGTGGAGGGTCAAAGTTCAAGCTATAGACCCCTTGAAATAGGATCACAACATATTGATGACTCGAACGAAGATGATCAGACTCTGAGTGAAATGAATAATTTAGAGGAAAGTTACCTTATAGACATTAACTTCGCTATTGGAAAATCTGAAGACATTACCATCAAGACCCTCACTACATCTGACTTTAGCCAATCTAATGACTCCTTACCCTTAGTACACCCCAAACTCATAGATTGGGATCAAACTGAGTCGTCTGACATCCCCATCTTTTCAAATGATGAGGCCATTGTCAACTTCCTCTGTTCCACCAATCTTGAAACAAATTCCACCATTGAACATCATAACGAAGCCTCCAACTAGGAGAGTGTCAAGTTTTCTAGCTGCAAAATGAATAATACATGGAATAGATCTAATGGTGAAAACCATTCAATGGCAGTATCAGATCTAGAAAAAGTAAAAGGAAATAGTGTATCCAACAGTGAAAACCTCTCTAAGGTACTAAAGGATGGAATATTTGACACACTCCCTAAAAATTTTCAAGAATGATCTAAATTATTGGTTGAACCCACCTAGTCTATCAACATCGGAAATGAAGAAATAGTAAATACTGTCCATCTGGAAGAATCCTTGACAGATCAAGAAAAATTGAATTTCATCAAATTCTTCACTGAAAGACAAGTCAATTTTTCTTGGTCATAGGCTGACATGCTAGGAATTGATCCAAAACTCATCATGCATCATTTATCACTACCTGTAGGGGTAAAACCGGTCAAGCAAAAGTTAAGGAAAATGCATCCACATATTGCCATATTGGTAAAAGTAGAATTGAAGAAGTTAGTGGATGTTGGGTTCATTAGACCAATCGACTATGTTGAGTGGATTTCTAACATCGTACCTATTTCTAAACCAGAAAAAAGCATCGGAATCTGCATATATTTTAGAGATCTCAACAAATCTTTCCCAAAAGATGGCATTCCCCTACCAAACATTAACATCATTGTGGACCTAACAGCAGGACATGGCATGTTGTCACTCATGGATGGTTTTTATGGTTATAATCAAATCAAAATTGCACTTGAGGATCAAGATAAGATAGCCTTCACCTATCCGTGGGGAACCTTTTGTTGGAACGTCATGCCATTAAGATTGAAGAATGTAGGAGCAACTTATCAATGTGCTATGATGAAAATATTTAATGATATGATGCATACCTTCATGGAAGACTATGTCAACGATATTTTATACAAATCATACACTAGAGAAGGACACCTAGATATCTTAGATAAAATCTTCACCAGATTGGAAAAGTTCAATGGATGACTAAATCCAAAGAAATGTGTGTTTGGAGTGACTTCAGCTAAACTTTGGGCTACATAGTTTCATAAAATGGTATTGAGGTAGATCCCGCAAAGGTCAAAGCCATCATGGAGATGCCACCACCCAAGAACATCAATCAGTTACAATCTCTGCAAGGGAGATTCCAATAAATCTGAAGATTTATCTCACAACTGGTAGACAAGACCCATCCTTTCAACCACTTTCTCCACAAGAATGTATCTTTTTGATGGGATGAAAAATGTGAAGGAGCCTTCAATCAATTAAAACAATATCTAATGATTCCACCCATCTTAGTACCACCAACAAAAGGAAATCCACTTTTATTGTACATAGCAACAACTGAGATATCATTGGGAGCCTTGTTAGTGTAAGAGGATTCAACAAGAAAAGAAAGGGCAATCTATTATATCAGCAGAACCTTAAATGGCTATAAGATCAATTATACCTTCATTGAAAAGGCTTTTTTGACAGTTGTGTTCGCTACCCAATAATTGTGACATTATATGCTCACCCATACCATCAAGTTAATAGCCAAGATAGATCCCCAAAAATACTTTCTTAGCAAAGCTAGTCTAACTGGAAGACTAGCTAAATGGGTCATGATGCTGAGTGAATTTGACATCCAATATGTTGATAGGAAGGAAATAAAAGTACAAGCAATCATAGATTAGTTAGTCAAAGCACCATTACAAGAAAATCATCCGATGAACATTGAGTTTCTAGATGTTGATGTCCTAATAGTATCCACACAACAATGGGTCTTGTACTTTGTTGGTTCTTATACACAACATGGATCAAGAGCCGAAATCTTGTTTATCCTTCCACAAGGACATACCATTCCCAAGTCCTATAGACTAATGTTCCCTTGCACCAACAATACAGCCGAATACAAAGCCTTGATCATTAGAATCAAAGTAGTAGTTGAGTGGAAGATCACAGAGTTACATGTCTATGGGGATTCACAACTAGTCATTAATTAGGTAAATGATGACTATCAAACAAAGGATGACAAGCTGATGCCCTACAAAAGAATGGTTGATGACTTCAAAAAGTACTTTGTGGAAATAATATTTGAGAAAATTCCTCGAAGTGACAACCAAACCACTAATTCCATGAAAACCATTGCTTCCCTCTTGCATATTTTGTAGAAATGAGCCCATTACAAGTTCATAGTGGAACAATTGTTCAACCCATCTTATGACAACCCTGAGTCCCAAGTTATCTACCATTTAGCTAAGGCTGACACTTCCCTCTATGATAAAATCTATATGTATGTAAAAGATAACACCCTCCCTCCTGACATATCCCGCAATCAAAAATGAAACTTCATTAGCCAAACTTCCTGACACACCCTTATCACGGATATCCTTTATCAATGAGGTCTTGATAGAACTCTCCTGCAATTTCTAGAACGTGATGAGTTTGAAATGGCTTTATGGGAATTACATGAAGGTGTTTGTGGAATCCATTCGAGTGGTTTAACCTTAGCTAAGAAACTCCTCCATCTAGGATATTACTGGCGGACTATGGAGATGGATTCTTTTCAATTCTCCAAGAAATGCCAAAAGTGTTAGATTCATGGCAATCTCATCCATGCACCAGCGTAGGAACTTCAACCTTTTGCATCAACATGGCCCTTCTATCAATGGGGATTGGACCTTGTAGGCAAGATTCATCCATCTTTGTCAAATGGACACAAGTTCATTATCACAGCCACTAAGTATTTCACGAAATGGATCAAAGTTGTCCCTCTAATCACTATCACAAGAAAATAAATCTCATCCTTCATTTTGAATTGCATCATTTGTCGATATGGCATCCCTTAATAATACATCATCATTGACAATGAAAAAACTTTCAAAAATCAAGACGTTGAAGAACTTTGTGAGAAATTTCACATCCAACATTAGTTTTCCACACCATATTATCCTCAAGGAAATGGCCAACTAGAGGCCTCAAACAAGACTATCCTAAAAATCTTAAAGAAAACTGTCAACAATGTTGGATGTGACTGGCATGTGCAACTGAATCCTACTCTATGGGCTTATAGAACTAGCATTTGTACCCTGATAGGAGCTACACCCTATGCTCTAGTCTATGGATCAGAAGCCATTCTACCTATTGAGGTTGAACTACCATCACTCTATGTGTCACTAAAAGGGATCATTTTAGATGAGGATTATAGAGTTTCTAGGTTACAAGAATTGGAACTCTTGGATGAGCATTGTCAGCATGTAGTGGATCACCTGAAAGCATATGAGCAAAGGATATCCAGAAGAGTCAAACCTAGAACATTCTAGGTTGGTGATTTAGTCTTGAAAGAGAATCCCTGTAATCAACAAGATCAAAAGAAGGGGAAATTTGAACCAAACTGGCTAGGTCTCTTTGTCATTGTCTCAGTCTTCGAATCAGGAGCATATTAGTTGTCCACACTAGAAGGGGATTTATTTTATGAACCCCTCAACAACTTGCATCTCAAGAAATTCTACACCTGAATCATCTAGTGCATCAGAAACAGTCCTTGAAAAATACCAAAAACATCAAAAAATGTCCTTAAAAAAAAAGATGGTTGCCTTGATGAAAACCTAGCAAACAGGCATCTTGGTAACAACAAAAAAAATTTAAAAAGATCAAAAATAAAATAAAAAAATCAGAAAAAGAGAAAAATACAGAAAAAGTGAAAAATCAAAAGATCAAAAAAATTATAAAAATATGAAAAAGTGCAATAAAAGCAAGCAGTGAAAACCTAGCAACAGGCGCTATTTGTGATAGGTTAGATTTTATATCTATTTGAGCATGTCGACCATTCACTTTCGTCATTTTCTTTTGCCACCAATATGCCTATCCTCAGAAAGCACCATGTACATATCTTGGCATCGTGGTCATGTCTCACCCTAGACTGGGGGAAAAATCCTAAACTCATTGGGGGCAATAAACTTTGAGCTTGAACCAACGGACAAACAACAGCAGTACAACACCACCCAAAGCTATGATCATAGTGCCACACAACATTGAACATCAAGATCACAAACATGAACATGTCAAACATCCAAATCGAGTAGCCAAATCAATCAAATCAACAATAAACTTCAAATGGATGATGTTCTTTTGAATCATGGGTTTATCACATCACACTTGAATGTTCAATTGTTATACTTTGATTTTTGTTATCATATATTTGGAGCACCTCGATATATTGAACTAGAGGAGCCAGGAAGGAGTATGATTTTTCTTTGTCTATTGTCTGTGATTTGATCATTATTATTGTGCAAATTGTCGTGGGACGTTCTCTACAAAGTATCACTAATGACATTCCAAATTTGCACAGGAAAATGATTAGCTCTTGTTTGTTTAAACAAGCAATACTCAGGTCATCTCGGTTTACTTATACTTAGATGCTTGTGTTAAATTGCACAATCAAACATCATGGAAGTAGTACTCAGGTCATCATGGTCTAAATATACCATTGATGCTTGTACTCACTTTCAACATTTTAAAGGCCCAATGATGATAAAAAGCATGACAAATAGGCTGTTACAAATGACAATTTTTTTATACGAGATCTACATGGTTAGAGTAGATTGCATCCATGTTAGTTTGTATCTGTATTTATCGGATTTCCAAAGTTACAACAATGATGTTATTGAATTTGCACTAATGGATTGAGTACACTTGACATTGCCAAAAACACATCATTCTCATTTAGTTGAATACCAGTTGCATCATCATTTGCATACATTGTAAAAAATTACAACATTGTTCATCCATCCATGTTCACATCATATATTTACATCAAAAAACACAAAACGACGTGCATTGCTTCTCATTTACATAATCAAAATAATTTCATATAGTGGCATTAGGAAAGTGGTTCACTAAGCTTAAATGAGTGAGTCTCTTTAGATTTCCAAAAGAATTGGGAAATATGTTAGGTTTTGTGAAAGCTTAATTTAACAAAGAATCAACTAATGACAACCTCCTCACAACTCTTGGAAGTTGGATAGATTCACTCATTTAAGCTTAATACCCTAGAACATAATCATTTGCATAATCATTGCATTACATAATAATATCATCATCACAAAGTATCATAAACATCATTTACATAATCATTATATCTAATTATAATCACATCCATACATAATCAATATGAACATCACATTTCATAACATATCATTATTGCATAATCAAATCCATTTCACATAGCATAAAACATTATTTGCACAAATTCATAAAACATATAGAATCATCCATCATTGCATTATCATATCATATCATCATTGCATACATTCTCATGGAATTAGGCACCATCACACAACCATTTCATATACACATTCATTCATTCATTACATCATTTATTTGCATTGTAAAAGTACAAATATAAAATCCATCACATGATGACATATAATCGTCATCATAACATAGAAATTAAATGCATATCATAATCATCATCATAACATGGAAATTAAATGCATCATAGAAATATATCATCATATCAACACATGGATCATAATCATCGTTGCATATCATATAACCTCAAAAATCATAATGTCAAAGTGTACAAGGATATCTAGAAGTATGACGAGATACATCAATATCGTAAAGTCTGGAAATAAGAAGTACATCATCAATGTCACAATAGTTTATACATCATGTCCAAAGTACATCAAAATATGCTATCCTAGGTAACCAAGGCTATATCGTGCTCCCCCCTGATGGTGTTGGCATCACATAACCAGTACCTCCTCCACCTGATGGACCTACACCAAGATCTCTCCTATCTCTAGGAAATAGTTGTGTAACACCCATGCTAACAATCTGAGACTGAGACCTGCTAGATTGAGACTATGCAAAACTCTCTCACCACTCAGGAGGAACCACCTCATGATATTTACCCCTATAAATCTGAGCCTCCTGAGTAGTGTGTCGAATCTCTCTAAGGAAATCCATTGTACCTATAGCCGCTACAGACTATTGTAATCTCTTGGTAATGGCCTCGAAGTTCTCTACCTAACGTCTCAAGGAATCATTCTCCATAGTAATTATGACAACTTGTGTATGTACCTATTGTACCTGCTACCTAGTTGCATCTCTCTCTCAGCCATCAGTGTCTAAATCTGGCCAACTTGTGCCTGATCCTGCACTAACTAACCTTGAAGATTCTAAACCTATGCATGTACCTATTGTACCTATTTCCTAGCTACATCTCTCTCAAGTGTCAATGTCTGAACCTGGCCAACTTGTGCCTGAGCCTACACTAACTAGCCCTAAAGAGCCTGAATTTGTGCTTTTAATGCATCTATTTTCACCTATTGCTGATAAGAGGGGACTCCTTATCCAAATCCTAGGAATCACCAGTTGAGGTACAACAGTACTCCTCCTATGTCTAAAACCAAAAAAATATAGAACGTGACTACCAACTACACCTGATGTCCCTGCACCTAAGCTATCACCACCACCACCACCATCATCACCACCACCACTACCACCACCCTCAGCTCCATCGTCATTCCCTCCATCCCCACTATCACTCTCCTCCTCCTCTCCATCCCCCTCTATCTTGGTGCCTAAGGCGACGCCCTGTCATCATCATCCAATGGAGGAATTGGCTCATTAGGACCCAATAATCTTGAAAAGGGATGTGTGTAGAAATACTTAGAATAATCCTCTATCATCCTTGCATCTACAACTTGTGGAGCATAATCCTACAAAACTGGTGCCAATGTATAATACTCAGTACGAGCAACACCATATGAAATAGTAGGACCCCAATCTGTCACATCATGTCGCCCATGCATAATGGGAAACCCCCTGAGGCATCCCCTAAACTCATCCAAACTGATGATAAACCCACAAATACAAATATCTCTCAATTATAGAACGTGTCTATCCCATCAAGTATCAAAATAGCAGCATGTATGGCATCACCATCTTCAATCCTCTTGCCACACCTCACAATCCAACTAAGGGTACCATATCAGGGTCTCCAGATCATCTAAGACACATCTCCAATACTCTAATTTTCCTAGCTTATGTTAAACAAATGGACCAATGTAGCTGAACACATAAGGTCTACCTATTGGTCACTGTCTATCTCCCACTAGCTGAGTGATCACTATATGCTCCCACACCCGTATCTGCAACTGAGTAACTCCAGAAGAGAGGATCTCCCCCCCACAATAAACAACCTGGTACAAATCATGATACAAATGGGCTAACATACAAGAACCCCATGCATATTTGGTCCCCTCCAACATCATATGCTCCAATACCTAACCCCAGCCAACCGATAATCCCTTTGACTTGTGGTCAAGACAAAGGAATTTGTCAACAAACTTGGAAAAAACACATGGTAGAGGATCATATCTCCCAATCATCTCCTTCTAGGGGACTGTATATCCTGAAACATGATCATCTTAGAAGATCCTATGCAAGGCATCGGTCCTTCCCTACTCTACTTTGTCATACACAACTATCTCACCAACCACTGGAATCCGCAAGATATGATACACATCCTCGAGAGTAACTATCATCTCCCCAGTATCCAGATGAAAGTTGTTGTGGTCACTATGCCACCTCTCTACCAACGTAGTCAACAAACCCCTATTAATCCTATACTGGGGTATATCTAACAATGATGTCAAACCACAATGCATGATAATATCTTAATCAGACTACGTCAACTAACGAATCATATCCTACGTCTTCAAGAAATGCTCCCGAGACTGAAGAACATCAAGGTCCTCCTAATCATATCATGACAAAAAAATCAGCATTACATCAATCAATCTATCAAATTTATCCCTAACAAAATGTTCAATCAAGATCATTAGTCAATCTAATCATGTTCAATCATGATCATCAGTCAGATCATCAAATCAATCATCAAGTCAATCAATCAGGACAATCATCAGTGAATCTATCATCAAACCTCACCTATCAGGAGGTTAATCAATCATCATTCCTATTATCGATCCTCACCTATCATGAGGTCGATCAAGCATCAGTCCTATCATGAAACCTCACCTATCATGAGGTCGATCAAGCATCAGTCCTATCATCAAATCTCACCTATCATGAGGTTGATAGATCATCAGTACTATTATCGATCCTCACCTATCATGAGGTTGATCAAGCATCAGTCCTATCATCGACCCTCACCTATCATGAGGTCGATCAAGCATCAGTCCTATCATTGATCCTCACCTATCATGAGGTTGATACATCATCAAGTTATCCTATCATTTGACTCTCACCTATCATGAGATCAAATCATCAACTATCTTATCAAACATCAATCAAGCAACGAACATCACACAATCATACTGAAACCAATCAAAGCATCACTGAACATCACAATACAACAACTAACATGATTCATGAACATTAAACAAGTATCCAAAAACATCAACAATGCAACATTTGACATAACCAATGCACATTTCAAAAATTGAGAGGACTTTAATCAATCAAACATCATTACTCAAGCAAAACAAGGAAAATCATCAGGGGTCATCAAGGAAAAACCCTGAAAATACCCTGCAAACACCCCTAGGGCTGCAACATGTGCCACACAAGCAACAAAATGTGTCATTTCAGGAGCAATATGTGCCATTTCAGGGCCCAAATGTGTTGAAATAGGCCAAAAAATGAAATCAGGGCTGCAAGATGCACCATAGAAGCAACAAAATGCACCATTTCAGGAGCAATGACTACCATTTCAAGGGAAAAATGTGCTGAAACAGGCCAAAACATGAAATCAGGGCTGCAAAATGTGCCAAAAGACCTGCAAGATGCGCCATTTGGGACCCCAAATGCTCCATTCCAGGTGCAAGATGTGTTAGAGTTATGGATAGACACTGAGAGGGGGGGTGAATCAGTGTCAAAACTTTTTCTACTTTGACCAAGATTTTTAATTCTGATTTCCTTTTCTTTCAACAAAAGAGTAGAGTAATCACTTTTGAAAGCACAAGGATATGACAACATTAACTCAGTCTATTAGACAACTTATGAACATGTGATTTGAGTGAGATATCTTGCATTTTCCAAAATAGTTATGGCTAACATTGATTAACAATCAAGGCATGATGACAGTGCAGGTACAATTCATAAGACTGTGCAAATGATGATCAACATTATTGACTCACTTCTTAAACAATTCATTTGAATGCAGCTTTAAAGACAAGAAAGGTATTGCGACAAAAAACACCTTTAGCAAATTATAACTATTCTTGAGCAATGAATCAAATGAGAAATTTTAAGCTTCCTTTTGAATTGGACTCTTCAACAATGACTTGTGCAAGATATTTGAACTAAATATTTGTAGATATGAAGGAACTATCATTCAAAAATGTTCAGACAAATAAAAATGATCACAATCAAGAAACATTATGACACCAAAACAAAGAGACCAAAAGACAAAAGATTTGCCGAGTGGAAAACCCTCTTGGGGTAGAAAAACCACTCCTAAACTACCTTACTGGCTTAATCTTCAAAAACCACTATAAGCAATGCCTTATAGGCTAATTTCTGAGCACCAACTCAAGGAGCACCAACCCCTCATTTTGAAACACCAATTTCAAGGAGCACCAACCCCTCAAGTTATTTTCAAAACAATAATAATATCAGAGGATCTCTCTGTTTTCAGTTAAGCTCATAACTCTTTGTTATGCATCATGTTTTACAAATTTTGTATCACAGAGTTTTCCAATACATCTCTTGATTCGGCCAAAATAACTGTCTTATAATTTCTATCCAGCAACCCTCACAGTGTTTAAAACATTGGTTTTTATACAATACTTTCAGTATGTCTGTCAGAAGAAAAATCTTCAAAGATTCTTTTATTAGAGGAAACTCAAACTCTCTTGCCATTTTAGGAATTTTTCAAAAAATTAAATGTCTGCAAGTGTAAAGCCTTGAACAACAGGTTTTAATATCTGTGCTGAAACAAGAGATTTCAAATTGTAACTGATAGATTTTCATCAAAACCATGATTGCCCACTAGCTGAGAACCATAACCTCCCAATTCTTAGAGAATATTTTGCCATGTAACTATTCTAAGATTCGATGCCAACCAATGATGTTGACCTGCAACTATATTTAGAAATTCCCATGTCGGCCACAGTGATTGAGTCTATTAATCGTTCGCCGAGACATCCAGATAGTCCTGCCGAAGGCAATTAAATCACCAGTCATTCCCCTTAGTTATCACTTTCACCATGACCCATTAGAGTTGGGGAGAAGTCATAACAAATATCCTATGTTACGTTGAGAGCCATGTAATGTTCTTTTGGTCATTGAGACAAAATAGTTCTCTCACTGAAATGTAGCCTCCATTCTCATGTGGGTCGCCATGACAAATTGTTATCAGGGAGACGTTTTGTAGATTTCATTATGTTTCACCGAAATACCTTATCCATTATAAGTCACTGTGACAAAAAAAAACTCTCGCCGAGATGTATCCTTCATTCACCTTCGCTAAGACAATGCATTGTCGGGGTGACTTCTCGTAGAGCATCCTGTGTCTTACCAAAAACCCACCTGATCATTCCTGTTAGCCGAGACAATTCAATACCTATGCCAAAGGCATCCCTCTATTTTTTGCTATGACATTCTGCTATCAGAGAGATATTATATCAATCTCAATATGTTTCACTGAGAGCCCTTAATGATTTCCCAGTCGCCAAGAAGTTTCTCACCGAACTGCACTTTTCGTTTCACCCGCTTCGCTATATCTTTAAGATATCGGGGAGACCCTATGTAGATCACTTTATGTTTCCCCGAGATTACTTCATACACCCTGAGTCACTAGGATAAGAGCAAACTCTCACCGAGAAGCATCTCCCATTCACTTTTTCCAAGAGATTTCAAAATCGGGGAGAGGTCCCAAAGAGATCATTGAGTCACACCGAAAGCCCTTTATTCATTTGGTGTGTCACTGTGACAAATCAATCTTCATGCCAACAAAGTCCTTCATTGTTTTCCATCGGTGAGACCGGAGGTCACTCGCCGAGACCTCATGCCGAAAACCCTAACTCTTAACAAGATGTATACCTTTATGTTGTCAGTCAGTATAAGAAAACAAACTCACCAAGACCTTTCTTCGATGCACATGAGTCATACCAAAATGTTCCTTTTTTTTTATGCATCGCCGAGACATATCAATGTCAAGGAGACCTCTTGGAGAGCACACTATGTCATACTGAAAAATCTTTATCCACTCTAAGTCACTGAGACAATACCAACCTCTCGCCGAAAGCCCCACATAAGACTTAGTCAGCAAGACCCAACAAAGTCATTGAGACATTACTCTGAATATCATTAACTCATACCGATATAACCTTTGTGCACAAGTCGGTAAGATACCACAAAATCGCTATGACATTTCATCAAAGCCGCAACCTTTTCCGATAAGACCTTTCAGTGCACGGTTGGAGAGACAATATGTCTTCAGTGAGATCACATACCAAATACAACACTCCTGCCAATATGTTCCTTTTCCTTCAGTCGGTGAGACAATGTGTTTGTCATGCCGATAGATTCCTAGAGATGGATCCCAATCACTGGAACCATGGAGAAGTCCTGCTGAAAGCTGCCTGTATGTAAAAACAAATTGTCATGACATTAGAAACATCTTGCCGATAGGCAACACAGACGTTTATCAGAAAAAAGGATCGGGGAGACCCTGGCATTCTTATGCCGATATGTTATTTTTCTGTCACCGAAACAATGTACAAATAAGTTAACCTGATACTGCATGAAACAAAAACTAATCAATACCATAAGATATTAAAATTCTGAATGTAAATTGTCCACTGAATGCCAAGACAAGTAAACCATATAGACAAAACTATACCAAGATAAAGCATGAGAAACCAATATGAAACTGACAACAAGTAGAATCAACTGAAAGGGATTTTGTCATCAAGGACAAACCATATGATCAGTACCATAAGATATTAAAATTCTAAATGTAAACTATCCACTAAATGCCAAGACAAGTAAACCATATAGACAAAATCGTACCAAGATAAAGCATGAGAAACCAATCTGAAACTGACAACAAGTGGAATCAACTAAAAGGGATTTTGTCACCAAGGAAAAACCATATGATCACAACTGAGAACCAACAAGATGTGCCATTTTAGGTGCAAGATGTGCCATTTCAGGAACAAGATGAGCCAAAACTCTTAGAAACATCCAAAAATGACTCAAAAACAACGAAAATACCCCCCAAAAGTGCAAAAATGTCCTTAAATGGCCTACAACACCAATCTACCAAGTTCAAAACACCAAAAAAAAGGTGGGAAAATGACTAAAGGATGTTTCTCGTAATGCGTACTAGAGGTCCAGCTACAGCAAGGCAACCATGGTGATGAACACGCTTGAAACGATTACCTGTGATATGGGATCCCCATCTTCCTCTAGCTCTCCACTCTCCAAATTCTCCAAAATCACAATGTGCAAATGAATTCACCTTTCCCACTTTTTACCTTTTTAAAGGTTAATGGAGGGAATTATGGTGGGATTTATTTCTTTTTTTTACCAAAAATGGGCTTTAACGTATCAAAACTATTAAAAGAGCGAGCTTAGAAACAAATTTTGAGAGATAAATCATGTTTGTTATCAAAGTATAATTGGTTTAGCATTGCATCATCATGACATCATTGTAGAATCATCAAATCATCGACAAACAAGCAAAATTCCAAAATTCATCGATTTATCTCTCAAGGGGGCATATATCTGTCAATACCTGTAAATCAACATTTAGGGCATCAAAAATTTTCTTGGCATTGATATCAAATTTTTTTTGAAGCAATGTGTAAACACATTACTTCAAAGAGGGCAAAAATTTATACACCTAAAATTGGTCATGGCAGTTAATTAATTAAATACTAGTTATTTAATTAATATTTTGACTAGACGTATAAATAAATTCTCAATTTATTTATATTGTTCATATCCTAAATTCTCCAAATCTAAAATCATATTCTTCTAAATTAATTAAATAAAAAAAATTCCATAATCTTGTTTTATTTAATTAATCTTCACTAATCTCGATTAGGAATTCAAACACATGTCTACAACTTTTTGTGCCACCTCACCAAGGTCACATGAAATTAAATAATTCTGATAAATTTAATTAGAATTATCTTCAACCAATTTTTAAAAGCACATGGCTTATTCTTCACACACTTCCACCGATTTTCAAACACATGGTCTTTTCTTCCCACGCTTGAGTCTTCCATCCATTTGGCGTGTTGCCCATTGGTCAAGAGATTCCTCCATCCAAATGGCATGTTGTCTTTGGTCAAGGGGACAACATCTTTATTCTCTCCATCTCCACCATCCATTCTTCTTGTTCGAATCTATATTGTCAATCGTTTCCACCTCACAAGATGCTTGGAAAAGGCTATAAATACAACCCTTTGGCATTGTATTTGGTATCCACTTTTGAATAGAGTTATCATGCATAAATATCGTTTGAGCTTGGGAGCACTTTGGAGTCTTATAGTTACATTTTATACCATGTTTTGCATCATAGTTAGATCTTATAGTAATACTTTGCTTCATAGTTGGATTTTATGTCATCCTTTGCATCATAGTTGCATTTTAGATTAGCATATTCATAGTTAGCATTTGAGCATATGGAGTATCATCTTAGTTTTCCATAGTTTGCATTTGAGCATATGTAGAATCATCCCATCTCAATACCATAGTATCTACCTCGAATCATCTAACACCATCATCCATTCATCATAGTATCCATTATCCTTTCCATCATATAGTTTCATGTAGGAACTTAGTTGGCTTGCATGTTGAATAATAATCTCATTTCTTAAGTGTCATTCTAATAGCCTTTGTGCACATAGAAATATGAGGGCCAAAGGGTTAAAGGAATCTTTAAGAATAGAGTACAATGAGACATTCTTAAAATATTTGTTTTGTTGCAAATTAAAGTAGCTTCTTTGCTTTGAATCTTTGATATAATTTGTTTCATTAAGGTTTGTGTTGATACTAACTTTCCACATTTCACACACACACCATACAGTCTTACTTTGTAATTTCCAAAGCTTTTGATCCATTAGGTCAAGATGGAGCTACATCATCAACTCTTCCACCAAATATTGGTAGCATTCACAATACCTCACCACCACCGAAAGGTCAAGTTGAGATTGTCATTGATTTAAATCAAAATGTATCAAATCAGGATGGCAATATTGTAGAAGATGTTCCAAGGGATACCATGGGCCCGGTTAGCTAGAATGAGATAATTGACTTGGATGAGGATGATGATGTTGGTAGCAAGAAAAGAAGAAGCAAGTAAAAAATGGGGTGCGAGTGGGAAATGAAAAGGAATTTTCAACTTGGTTGGTTTTCAAAGTACCCATTCATGGTACCAGTGGGGATTGACAATACAAATGATATTTAAAATGCAAAATTGGCCAAATGTAGGATTTGTAGTTGGAAATATGGAAGAGCCAAGACATTGTAGCTAAATATTGACACTATAGAAAAGAATATCGGTAAAGTTTATGAAAAACAAATCATACACGGAAAGGAACAATTTGTCGTACGATGGAAATCAAAGGAAGAATGTCTTCATGTTAGGTATACCGTGGATTATGAAGAGCGTGAAAAAAGAATGCCAAATATTGTTGCATGTAAAGGTACACTTGAGGCTCAATTTGGAAAAGCAATGGAAGCAGCAAATATGTCAAAAACTGTTCAGATGAGTGTTGTTTTTCATATTTTGTCAAGAGGGCGTCCTATGATAGACTAGCCAGAATAGTCTAGTTTATTATCTTTTTTGAATGTTCCTTACTATCCCTTGTCACATTGGTCAGTAAATGCTAGACGGGAATGGGAAAATTGTCTTGCTACAGTTGAAATGGAAGATGTATAGGAGAAAGTAAAAGAGTCAAAATTCATTGCATTATCTTTAAAGATGAAGTTACTACAGTAGACAATACTTCTTGGATTTGTATGCATTTGTATTCTTTAGAACATGTTCACCAAGCCATCTTCTCTGTGTTCATAAAATGAAGGATGGTTGAACATCGCAAAATATATTTGAACTAGTCAAGAAATATTTGAATGAAATTACAGGTATGGATGAGTTGACAATTGCCAAAAAATTTGGTGTGTAGGAGCTGATGGAGCTACACTGATGCAAGGTCAAAGGACCGGTGTTTGCACAAAGTTACAAACTACTTGTGCACCATACATGCTTAGCATTCACTACATGGCCCATAGAATGAATATAGCATTCAAAATTATAAGCAAGTTTCCTACAATATCAAAAGTTGAAAATCTAGTCCGTGAGATCCATGAAATATTCTACCAAAGTCCCAAACGTTTCATAGAATTTCAAAATTTTGCTGAGGGAATAACACCAAGAAATAAGCTTCTCAGGCATGTCGATACTAAATGGATCTCCCTACATGGACCAATGCAACGAGTTCTTTCAAAATATCAATCCTTGATTGGAGTGATGTACGAGCATCACAACATAGTAGACAAAGCTCCTGACCTCTTACATAGGTTAAGTGATATAGAGACACTCTTGACTTTAGCTAGTCTTCTCCACATGCTAGATGAGATGAAAAATCTTGTGAAGAAATACCAAGACAAAACTATGTATATTAATGAATATGCCAATCTACATATTAAAAATGCATGCTTAGCCCTTGATCATCTATACCTAGATCTAACACAAGATGGCCCAAATTTTTTCATGTGGCAGAAAATTACTGATTTGATTAATCCTTATAATTATTTAAAATTAAATGAAACTAGGCACTTATGTATCTGTGTACGTGGATATGAGATACCAATGTACCATTGTAAGAGAGCTAAGCACTCTAGTAGAGAAGTAGCTATTAAGGAGGAAGATTTTAAAGGCATTGTTAAATTTCTTGGTGATAATTTGAAGGAAATTGCAAAATCTCTTTCCTCAGAGATACGTGAAAGATTCCCTAGATATGAAATTCTTGAAGTCATGGGTATTGTGTATCCTCAATTTTGGGAAAATCGAGAGAACCCAAAATATTTTCATGTGATCAAGTAAAAATCTTGATTGAACAATTTTTGAAAAGTGTAACATACAATGAGAAAAAAATAGAAGGAATTTTAAATGAAGCTAAGCTTAGAAAATAGTCTGGGAGATTTGCAAAATCTATGAGGGACCAGTATAAATCCATGGGCAAGGAGAAGGTCTTTGAACTAGGATCAATAAAAAAGGTTTGGACAACTTAGGTCAAAGTAAAATATTTTGTGGTTTGATATCAGAATATTTCAAACTTGTTGATTTATGTCAAACAATGATATTGGGGTCGGTGGAGGATGGGAGAGTTTTCAGTACATTGGGGTTTTTGAAATCAAAGTTAAGAAACAAACTAGACAAGAATTTGGAAAATTGCTTGAGGTTGAAAGGAACTACATATAATGTCTTTAATTTTCCTTTTGAAAGGACACTCGCAATCTGGAGGTCCACATGTGAAAGAAGAAGGACCGGGTTGTGCAACACTCCAATTCCAAATGCTAGTACTAATGGCAGTGGTAGTGTGACTCAAAAAAATGAATTTGACACAAATCACACAATGAATGTTGAATTTGAGACACGGGCCAAAGAAAATGAAGATCAGACTTGGAATCAAATTCAAGACAACTCTTTTACTTTATCTGATGATGAACGTCAGTTTGAGGACCCTAGCTCCATTTGGGAAATGGAAATGGAAGAGAATTAGCAGCTTTTAGGTATTTATACTACACTTCATGGATCAATTTCCATTGTTCCATACTGTAGTTGATGATATTTTATATTGTATTCAATGAAATTGTGAATCATTGCACTTCATGATATTTTATTTTATATTGTACTTCATGAATGATATTCCAAAGTCAAACTGTAGTTGATGATATTTTATGTTGTATTCCATGAAATTGTGATATTTTATATTTTATATTGTATTTTATATTTTATATTAGTCTGTACATATCATTCAATGAGGTTTCAGATGATGGTTCCTTTGAAAGGAAAGATAAGTCCATAATGTCGCGCGGTCATTGAAACTTGGAACCTTAGACCCATAGTTTGAAGTTTTTAAGTTTTTGAAACCTTTGACCCACTGACTAAAAAGATGACCAAGAAAGACTTGCAACTCAACAAAGTGAACCATCAACCACGTCGGGGAATCAGGAAGTTGAACTTCGCAACAAGGTTATAAAACTTTGAGGACTAGTGACTAAGCTTGTTTTGCTCCCTTATTTTGAGTCTATCGTCTCTTCAACTATAACATTTTACATGAATTATTAATGAAATATGATCAATGATCTTTCATTAATATTATCCAATATGCATTGATGTATGTTTTAATTTTGGCTTTAGTTTAATGAACCAATTAAAGTACCTTGATTAAAGCATGAAATCATATAAATGTTTAGTGGATCTGCTAAGTAGTCATGGAGATTGAGTATTGATGTATGAATTGTAATGCAAGTTCACTAAGATTATGGATGCCTAGAATTAAAATCACCTTATAGTTCATATTTTATTGTGTTAAAAGTAAAACTTGAGCATGCACTCAATGATTCATCACTCAACTCAATGCTTATTAGATTAATAACATATTAACAATAATATTAGTAACATATACAACAATGAATATCAACAGTCATTTAAAGTGTATCTAGAAGTTGAAACCACTACCAGACTTTTTCTTCAAATGATATAATAAATAATACAGATAATTGAAAATTAACACATTACTAAAGTCTAAATTTGAGCTTTTAAATTGATTATCACATGAAGGAATACATAGAGGCATTGGCAATGAAAAATATTGCTCAAAGACAACTCTGTACAGAGCTGAGTTGGAACTTGGAAACTCATATTATCAAAAATTAAATCATTGCATCACCTTTTCTAGTAACTTCCACTCTTTAGGTGTTGGAATTGTCAATTGTTCTAACTGATGTTTTTTGACTTGAAGATTTGTTAACAATTCCTTATTCAATTTGGAACCTGTCTTGGATTCTTCAGTCAATTTTGCATTTAGTGTTAGCAATAGTTTGATGGAATCCAAATACGTCACCACATCTGGGTTCCAAGGAAACTGATCCAAATTAATCTTCCTTGCATCCTCCATCTTTTTTCTAAAATCATTCTTTCCAATGAATCACTCATTTGTGTCAAAAGCCTCTAGAAAACCAAGCTCTGTTAAGTTCATTACATTTTCATCCACCTTCTTCAACTTGTTTATAGCCAAATGCAAATATTCCTTTGTTTCACGCATTCTCAAACAATTTTCAATGACAGATGAAAACATCATTGATCTAGCAAGTCAATTAGTAATCCCTTTTAATTTCAAAACATTGTCATTGGCTTTGTAGACTATTTGTTGAATTTGATTTGTTGATTTCTCTAATGCCATCACATTTTTGTTGTCCATTAAATATTTGTTGAGCTTATTATGATGTTTTTTGATAGCATCAATCAATTGAAACATGTCACACAAATGATCAATCCCCTGCACTATTTCATCCTAGATCTTTTGTTTCATATGCATCATTGTTTCTCTACAAAATGTAGATAAATTAATTTGACAAGACTTAATTTCATCATTTGCTTCCATCAGCTCTGCCTCCAATCTTTCATTTATTTTTCTCTCCTTCTCCAATTTTTGTTCCCACTGTGCATTTCCATTTGCAATGCTTAGTATTAATTTTTTTGAAGTGGATTTTTCCTCATCATATTTCTTGTAGCTCTCATCTAGCCTTTGCTTCAGTTCATTCACTGTAGTCCTCTTTGCTTTTCGATGTAGAGGAAGATTTTTTAATTCCTTTTTCTAATTCATTTCTCTTGTTATCTGCTACTTTCCTCTTTTTTTTCTCATTTGCTAGGTCTGCCTATAACTTTTCAATTTTATTTTGCAACCTTTTTTCTCTCTATCTTTCTTTAGCAATGATGTGTACACCAATTCATTGTTATTCTTTGATACATTAATTTTGTCAATATTTTTGAGTCCAAAAAAATCCAATTGAAAATTGTTCACCTCAAATTTAGATGGAGCCATCTAATTTGTTGGTTTGTTTTGAAATTTGGGAACAAGAATTGTGTACTCCATGATTTCTTCACTTGTTTCAAATGTGGGTAATACCATGGTTGTTGCAGGCTATGAAGTTAGAGTAGAAGCACTCTCCATCAGTTGCTTCTTTTCTTTTTTATTCAATTCTGATTTCTTTTTAAACTCTTCAATGTAATCAAAACCTAGGGATGCAGGAACAATGTAATGCTTGAATGGCAAAGGAATGGGAGTACTTGCAGTTCCTAATGATGTTGCAGCCAGACTAACTAGCATTGGGGGAGTGCCTAGAAATAACTCCTTTGTGGTAGATCCACTGGTAGTGTGACTTGGAGTTGGACTTGTCAAAATCCTTTGCCTCTTCTATATGGCTTGATCAGGTCTGGTGTATATGTGGTATATTGTGTTGTTGGCCTCTTGTGTGTAATTTTTTGTTGTAGCACATGTTGACCACTACTAGTACTACTACCCATACCATCACCACCAGAGGTAGTGCCAGTTGCACTAAGCCCTCCACCATGGGCATGTCCTAGTTGTGATTGTGTTTGACCATGAGGATGAGGATTTGAAGCTCTAACAAATCGATCTATATGCCCTAAGTATACTTTTTCACCTCCAACCCCAAGGCCAAATTTATCAACTAGTTTTCTATTCTCTACATTCGTTACCATCCAAGGGCCTTGTCTTTGGGACCCCAAAGGACCACCTTCATAACCCATTTTTTCAGCTATGGCTGCTCCTGTAGTAAATGCTTCTTTTGTGGCCTCACTTAAACCAAGTTTGAAATTAACATGGCTTTCTTCTTCCCTATTGTCATTAAATTCATCATCACTTTCTTCATCTTCTCGTTCATCTGAATGCTCTACATTCCATAATTTTCTAAACTCAAGATCTTCTTCATTATCTCCATACTCTGCAAGAGCTCTTGGATCACCTAGCTCCTTCCTCATAGACCAAAAGGCAGTACTTTTTTATCGTGGCCAATTTCTTTTGTAACTTCCTTCTCTAGAGAATCTGGAATTTTTACTCTACTAGATGGTTTATGACTCTTTTCATAAAAATTGGTGTAGGTCTCCTGATTGTCTTTCGATGTAATTCCATAATTTCTGCTAACAATTGTTCAAAAGAAATACCATTCTCAGCAATACTTTTCTCCATTGCTACTTTGAACTCATCCCAAGAATCCTTGTTTCACAAGTTTTCAAGCAAGGGTTTACTTTGATGTTGAATTCTACTTCCATTATTCTTATTGAGCATAATCATTGATTTAATGGTGTCACATAGATCATACTACCAATGAAAAATAACATCAAAATAAAATAAAAAATCAAAATATCATGTGCCACACTAAATACTTTTCTCTCAAATGTGATCCCTCTACATGAAAAAGGTAAAGAAGGAAATAAGGTCTTCTTCCCTTGACCGCTAAAGTGTCTTTCATCAGTACTCTGCATCTGCCTTACTCATTCCAAAGAAAAAACCTTTTTTGTCACATACATATTGGAAGTTTGTATGGTTGTACTTCCAATCCATAAAATCTTAGCATAGTATATTCTTCCATTAAGTACCAATCATCCAATTGTATTTATTTTCCTAGTTGAATGTAGTTTTTACATCACATAGGAAATCTAGGCATTGAAGTATTTGTAATTACTTGATGCAATGGAGCCAAAAATTAGTCTATGAAATGATTGTAGTTCCTTTGAGAATCATGCATCCTTATCATAGTGGTTCATTCATATACTTTGCTCAACATTACTATAGAGTTGAATCTAAAGTTTGTTGGTCTGAAACATTCCTCTAAATTTGAATAGAAAAAAATAGCACAAGTAGGTTGTGAACCTAAATGTTTTGGTGGAACCTCCTTTAATCATTAAAAATTGTTTATGCATGGATTCTACAATGTGCCCAATAAAATTATATTTGACATGTCGAACATGATAATGGATATTATATACCATTTCAAGGAGCCTTGCACCCACTTCCAAATTTCTATCCAGTCCAAGGAAAAAGGCTAGCATGGAAATAGTATCTTGAACCCATGGTTTAAAAATATCTAAATCATAAGGAGGCTTATGATCACCTTTCAATTTTTTTCTATCCTAAACTATTCTATTTAAGAAAGAATTTTTCTCCATTTCATCCACTGCTTCATAATCACTAGCAAGATTTTCTAGGTCAATGTGGACATTTCCAAATTCTTCAGTTGTAAACCCCAAGGCCAACACTTTTCCAAGTTCTTCTGCATTAATGGATAACAATTCTTCTTTTCTATATTTATTAACAATTGCTATTTTGTTATCATCATAATTTAGGGCACAAACCATCATAAATTTTGGGCAAAGGAAAACCTCATGTAACATCATGCGCCCTAATCCAGTTACCCACGGTACACTAATACTATTAACTTGCATTTTTTTTGTATCCTTATTCTCAGATGAAAATCTAAGTTCTGAGGTATGCCTACCATAGGTTTTAGGATCATAAATATCATGGTATTCATCAATGAAACCTGGGGTTTTAAGCAATTTTGCATAATGTATTTTTTTATCTGGCATTGCTCTAATGGTACTAATGGTAGACATGCTGATACAATCAACAATATGAAATTTGTGAATTCCCTATTAGTCCTTAATTTTTCTTAAGTCTTAAGCCTCTTAATCCTAAAGCTAAACTTCAAAGTTTGACAAAATAAGATTTTAAGAAACGTCAAGTGATGAAACATAGCCATAGGAATTCTTTACCTTGCCTGGATTTTGAGTTTTGATTCTTGAAGTTGAAACTGGGTTGAAACTTGAAACTGGGTTAGTGGAATGGCTTTGCTGGAAGTGGAATTGTGGAACCCAGAACAGGATGGTGCACTGCAATGAGAAAATTGAAGATTGAAATCTCCTTGTGTGTTGACCCTCTAACTTCAAAATAAAATCACTTAGCAATAAAAAGTGCTATTTACATAGCTGACAACATTTAAAACAAGCCATTAATGATTTACTCCTACATTGACAACAAATTCTAAACCGTTGATCTTTGTTAATCTAACGGTTATAGGGTGATTCCAGAGGTTTAAGTTTGCAAGCCTAGCACTTTGTGTATTTCATTCCAAAATGCAACTAAAACCATACATCAAATGTTCATTGAATGGTTGAGAAATTTATGATATAAATAATTGTGAGCATACTTTTTTAAAAATCTGCAAAAACACTAAACTTCATACAAGGGTTAGCATTTTACAAATCTACCAAAGTAAACTCCTATGAAATACCTTGCAAATGCTTCAAAAATGCAACAAAAGATAAAAGAAAGCTATAAGCATTATGAAAACAACTACAATTACCTATTCTATAATGGATTGGTGTCACATGTGCTAGTGACCCTTTCCCAATCCTTGATCAAAGCTCAAGATGATGTAAATGCAATGAATATGATGGGAAAGATGAGTTCTCAAATTAAGAGAGTAACCTTGCATAAAAGTTGTGGATCCCTAAATGAGAATGAAGGCCTTCTTTTATAGATTTTCTTGATGATAGATTGGCCAAGATGGTGAATGTGGGACTAAAAGATCCTCCAATGAGAAGAGGACACTTGTCAAGTGATGATAGGCCAATGGTTGTGCAAGATTTGGGAAGAGTGCTGATGAGAGGGAGAATTTGAACTCAAATTTTGCAATAAATTTTGAGAGGGAGACAAGAAAAACAACAATAAATGCTATGTTGGAGGGACAAATCAACTTGCCATGTTGAGGGAAAATGAGGTTTTTTTAATAAATCAATAAAATTGATTTATTTGTGCAAGTGGAGATATCTAGAGAATGCAAGTGGGTGAGATTAGTATTTAATCAGGGTTAGATTAAATAGATGATGATTATGTTAGTTTAATGATGATTAGTGAGTTTGACTTTTAGGACTTTGATATTTGATTTATCTAAATCAGAAAATGATGGAATATGATTTTGGATTTTGATTTAATTAAATGGATATTTGATTTATTTGATTAAAAGTTGATGATAATGTTTATCTGATTTTAAATAACTGGCCTTAGGAAATGAGATTATTTAATGAATGGATGAAAGTGATGAATGGACCTAATGTGAGACCTAATTTGACTAAATATGATCGAATGCGTAATGTTAATTTTGCATGTCTACAATAATAAACATAAAACATGTGTTTTAAATTTTCTTTAAACTTTAATGTGCTAGGATTGACATCAAGGCCAAGGGGTCAAAAACTTAACGTTGCAAAGGCCTTAATAAAATGAATTACAATGTCACATTAATAGCACATTGCATAACCATTAATAGCACTTAACTTGCAAAAGACTTAATAAAATGAATTACAATGTCACATTAATAACACAACCATTTATTTTATTACAACTAAATTACAATGTCACATTATTACATAGTAAAAATACAAATGTAAGCGTAAGCACCAAGCTTCTGCTGGACTGCTGGTGAAAAGTTGAAAATGTAAATGTGATACATGTATCTCTTAAAATAAATGGAACTTGTCTAGTCAACCATGAGCTCTGAAAATAAACACATGGAACTTGGCGGGTTAGCCATGGACTCTGAAAATAAATGCATGGGGAAAGGGGGCCCAATCAAACTGGGGAAATGGGAGTTGTGAAGATACAAAATGTACTTAGCCCCTTTCAAAACCAGACTCATGTAAAAGATGAGGGGTTGTAAAATTGCTCCCATGCAGAAGATGAGCACTGAGAATAAATGCATGGGGCTTGCCTAGTAGGCCATGGTGTCTTAACATAAATACAAGAGACTCTCCTGGCCAACCATGCAAATGATGAGGGGTACTAAAACTACTTCCATCTTCTACCTATAGCCTCCATGCATCGGGATAGCACTTATGTCGATCAGAGCTCCTCATCTTGGTTCAAAACCTTTCTGAGAAGTTAGGTGAACCAAATCAACTTCTTTCCAATTCCACCCATTTTGAACTTGAAGGAAATTGGTTTTTTACTCTATAACTACATAACTGGAGGTGGGAGAATTTAGAGCATCCCCAATAATACCGCATCATCTTCTTCCTGAATCCTTATTAAGTTATTAACCCTACAAAATGAAAAGCCTTATTTGATGCCACAATAGTGGTTTACACTTTCTGGGAGATCTTGATTTTTGTTGAAATCGCATATTTTTAGAAAATATAATGATTTAAGCCTTGAAAAATTCCATTTAAATGATTCCAATTGAATAGGGTTTGATCAAACCACCCTAGATAGAACCCCACTAGTTTAAACCATACATATAACGAAATCTCCTTTGCACCTATCAAAATGTTGATAAAAAACCACTTTTGATTTACCTTTGGGGGATCAAATGAATTCATTTAAAATTTATTTTTTGTAAGTATGTAGCCCTTATTATAAGCTTCCAAAAAAGTATAATTTTAATTAAATTTAATTTGATTATTATATTTATTTTTATTTCTTGTGAATATAGGTTTTCACCGAAAATCAAGATCTCTTCTCACATGTGGAAAAATAGAAGATTATCAAAAAAAAAAAATTGAAAAATATGAGTGCACCAGATATTGGAGTCCTTGATCCAACAAAAAAAATATTGAATTTCGATACATACAAAAAAAATTACATGTTATACGGCACACTATGTCCAAATTGTAATTGGTTTGACTTCGAAACTTGATTAAAGAAAAAATATTCAATAGAAAACTATCTAACCAAGTGGAAGCACTAGATATCATAGTTACAAATATAAATTCAAAATAATTAGAATTTTATCCTTAATGGAAAAAAAATTATGAGTTATACAGTGAGCGTCACTTTTTGAAAATGTTATTTTCTAAAAAAACTAGTTTTCAAGGGAGATGGAAAGTGAAGTGCAATCTGATTCCAAAAGTTTTGAAAAAAATGTATTTAGAATATATTGAAAAAATGTCACGAAACTCTAGTTTGCATCATCTTCAAATTCCACATAGTTTAGCCGCTATAGGTGCCCAAAAGTGAAGAATTAGTTAAAAAAAATTATTTCAGTGTCGAGTTTGGCCAAAAAATGTAAACCACTATTATACCCACTAATTTATGGGCCAAAAGTGCCACTACCAGCCTGGTCCCTTGTACACCTCACACGTGTTACGTGTGAGGTTGTGTATAGTTACTACTGACTAGTAATAATTGTGATTCGCGCAAACCAAAAATCCAACTTAATCGGTACCTCAAGCTGGCTACATGCAAAGTTGCAAACTGTACCTCAAGTTGACAAGCTATCAATTGTCAAAATCGGCAATGCCACGCAAGTTGTCAATTGTCAAAATCACTAGATTATTGACATCATCATCTATGATTCTACACTACATCATACATTTTTCAATATAAAGCTATCCAATCAACCACTCTGGCTATTCATATGGTATTAATCCATGTCGCCACCTAGTACCACATCCAAATTGAGAATTTCAATAGAATAAATGAAAGGTAGAGTACTTCGATGCATTGAAAAGAGAGAATTAAATGTCTCATTTTACCTTAATCATTATGAATGTCCACTAATAAGTCACAATAAATTTCCCTCATTTATGATCAAAACTATATGTTGATAATTACTATTAGTTTTAAAAGCCACATTAACATTTTTATATTGATCAAAGCAAAAGGAATTTACAAGAATGGAGCCATGAAAAACATTTTAATTTAAGTATCTATTGCTAAAAATTGAAGTACATAGTACATAACTAGCATGGCTAAAAAACCACTAACCATGACAAAAAACTAGTCACAAAGTACATATTACAAGAACTGTTGTACATTGTACAATAAAATATAGACACGTGACACATCACATAATTCATTACTATTTTTTTTGTAACATTAGTTGAGGCCACCAACTCGTTGTTTGAGTAGAACGTGAATTGAATTTAACAAATTAACAACAGAGAAGAAAAGCAAATCACCCAAAACCTTCCTCCAAAACTCCAGACTCTTTAATGATTCAATTTTCATATCACGTAGCAGACCCCATATCATATTAATCAAGGAAAGAGCCTACACTGTAGAAGCATGCAAATCCACTTTCCTGAAGATTCCACCAACAGGTGCTAACCGACTTTCAAAATTGTAATGCTCCAATGCCAACTCCAATGAATAAATAGAGTAAATGAAAGGCTGCAAATAACATATTGCCAACGTCTTCACCAAATCTTTATCAAGAAAAATTTCCATGCAATTAGACAAAAAATTCAAAGCTACCTCAAAATATAGAGCACGAGGGTTGTTCTGAAGTCATTCCCTACCCACAATTATTCTTATAGCGTCCTCAACCTGCACACAAGGAATTGTAAAAATCATACCCAACTTTCATCTATCGTATGCATCATCCCTTCTTTTCTCCCAAAAAAATTTGGGCAGCATGACACACCATGAAGACTCCATAATATCTCAATTAAATTGAGAATAGAGAAGAAATAAATCAATGCCAAATAAATTATAAATGATATGAAGAACATCAAGTTGGTGAAGTATATATAGAAGTTAGCATGAACACAATCAGTATGACATCACACTTATCATTTTTAAATTCACCACTATCATTGATGTGACAATTAACATTTATTTCAACACTTGAATCCTTATAAACAAGTGCTTAAAAGGTATGCCCACGACAAATGACAAGATGGTTGCATAGTGCACATACAAATAAACTATAAAGTTATTTTTAAAATGGGGACATCGCTAGGATGAGGAGACTCAACCCTCAGGATTAAAGAGTTAAGATTTAAGGCTTTGTCATAAAATATTTTGGTCTAACTTAGGAAATATTAAATGGTAAACAAGAGCACGATGACCGACATACCTAAATAATTAATAAAATCTCAACCATTGATTTTTGAAAATCTAACGGTTCTAGTGTTATTCTGGAGGTTTCAATTCGCAAGTATAGTTCTTCAAGGATTTACTTCCGGAATGCATCTATAGTCATCCATCAAAAATTCATCAAATGGTCCCTCTTTTAAAACAAACTTTATGCACATGCATAATTTAAAATGGGGACATCGCTAGGTTGATGAGACTCGACCCTCAGGATTAAAGAGTTAAGATTTTAGGCTTTGTCATAAAATATTTTGGTCTGACTTAGGCAATATTAAATAGTAAACAAGGTTACAAGAGCACGATGACCGACAGACCTAAATAATTAATAAAATCTCAACCATTGATTTTTGAAAATCTAATGATTCTAGTGTTATTCTAGAGGTTTCAATTTGAAAGTCTAGTACTTCAAAGATTTACTTCTAGAATGCAACTATAGTCGTCCATCAAAAATTCATCGAACAGTCCTTTTAAAACAAACTTTATGCATGTGCATAATTTAAAATGGGGACATCGCTAGGTTGATGAGACTCGACCCTCAAGATTAAAGAGTTAAGATTTAAGGCTTTGTCATAAAATATTTTGGTCTGACTTATGCAATATTAAATGGTAAACAAGAGCACAATGATCGACATACCTAAATAATTAATAAAATCTCAACCATTGATTTCTAAAAATCTCACGTTTCTAGTTTAATTTTGGAGGTTTCAATTCGCAAATCTAGTGCTTGAGAGATATACTTTCGGAATGCAACTACAACCATCCATCAAAAATTCATCGAACCGTCATAGTCCATAATGTCGCATGGTCACTGAAATTTTGAACCTTAGAACCAAAGTCTAAAGTTTTGAAATTTTTGAAACCTCCGACCCACCGACTACAAAGATGACCAAGAAAGACTTGCAACTAAGGTTAGGAAAAGCACCAAAACCCCAACTTTGGTGAATTAAGATAGGAAAGGTGGCAAGGATGGTGCATTTATGAAGTGAAGATCACAGGAGGATTTTAGCAAGTGGACATGACTGGAGGATCAATGAGTAATTAAGATTGGTATGTGCAAAGTTTGGAAAATTATTACCTCTCGGCCCTCGATTAGCGAAGTTAATAATAGAGTTTGGCATGGAGAAGAAGGCACACAAAAAGTTTGAAAGAGTGGTGGTGGTGGCAGTGTAGCTGCAACAGTTTTCAAATGGAGGCCAACTTCACTTTGCATTCAAGGAGGTGATTAAACCTATTTTATGGTGAAGCTTCTAACCAAAGATTAATGGGTATGTTTTTATTCACTGATGGGAGGTTGGTACAAAGTGTTCTGATGATTTTGGGGAAATCCTTTGGAAATATGAAGCATATATATAGGGCTAACATGGATGTATACTCCTTGATTATAGCATGGGGTTTAGACTTGGGGGAATTGACAAGCACAGTGAGAGAAGTGATGGGGATGATTGTGCATAGAGATTTCTTGGAAGGATTATAATCAATACTTGAATGGGCAGTTCCAAGTGAAGGTTTTGACATTTGGGAAGGCTTTGAAAATGTGGAACTAGAAGGAGAAAAACGATGCATCCCTTTCGTTCGTTGGCTAAAGGATGAGATTAAAAATTGATGTAGGGAAGAAGCAAGGTTAGGCTGGCAAGCATTGAAGCTCTTTATAGAGCTGATGAAGGTGGAAGCAATTATAACACAGGTGAAAGCATAGGCAGAGCGCATGGAAGCACAGGAAAAAGCGGAGGCAAAGTGTATGAAATCAAAAGGACATAATGCAAGGAAGCGGAAGATGAAAGGAAAAGAAACAAGGAAAGTTGGTTATGAAATGGGTAGCACTAATTGAATTTATAGTTTTTGTAGGGTTTTTGTAGAATTAATGCAAGACAAGTACTAAATTTTTGGCTTGCTAGTGGTTGAACCCTGTTACGGTTGTATAGTGTGAATAGTAGGTACTAGAAAGGGTAAAAGAATGATTGAAAATCTTGTTGAAATATGTAAGGTAGATATAGATAGTTGTGGAACTAGTTTTAGTTGGGCAGGGTTACTTTTTCTATTATGAAGCATGTTAAGATGCTTTTTTGAAAAAATTGTTATAGCTATAGGTGATTTTTGGATGGTTGATGAAAACAATGAGGCAAATAATCTTTATTTTCATGCAATACAAAATACTATTACCGAACAAAAAAAAATATAACAGTTCTAGTGTTATTCTAGAGTTTTCAATTCGCAAGTATATTGCTTCAAAGTCTTACTTCTAGAATGCAACTACAACCGTCCATTTGACAATTCATCAAATGGTCATGGTTAGATTGATTTGCACTGACACTTCGCCATTGCATTTTTTTTATTAGTTTGATATTATGTTTAATTTGCCAATGTTTTTTTCTTAATCATTTGAAAATAGGTTTAATTCGCCAAAGAATTTTAGTTTTTAGTTTGAAAAAGAGTTTTAATTGCCAACAAAATTATTTTTTTTGGTTTGAAAACAAGTTTAATTCACCAATCGAAATATTTTATTGGTTTGAAAATAGATTTTAATCTCCAATGGAAAAATTTTAATGGTTTTAAAAAATTTACATTTTGCCAGGATTTTTCACAGACTTCTAGCGATTAGAAAAGATTTGCCAATCGACTTTTTTTTTCATGAAAAATGAAAAAATTTGCCACTAAAATTAATATTTTTATCAGGAAGTATACAAGATTCACCGGGATTTTACACCTTCACCAAGGGGAGGGGTTTCTTAAAGTTTGCCCCGGTGGAAAAATGGAGGTGGCTAGGTGGAAGGACCATTGTAATTGGCCTGCTATTGGTTCATAGGAAGACTGTGTTGAACTTCAAAATATTTTGGCTAGTAGACAATGTGGCTCTCTTAGGGATAAGGATATTCTTGCTTGGTGTCTAAATCCTAAGGGTGCTTTCTTTGTGGCTAGTGGGTATCAAGAGTTGTTCACTCTTAAGTTTGGTGGGGTGGAGGTTCCTTGGTGAAAAAATGTGTGGAACAAGTTCTCATGGCCAAAGTGTAATTGTTTTGTGTGAATTTTGGCTTGGAATAGATGTTTGGCTTGGGACAATCTTCGGAAGTAGCGATTCTAGTGCCCTTTTGCTTTCATTCTGTGCGGTTGCAGTAAGGAGGATTCTTCCCACTTGTTTTTTCATTTCTCTTTCTCTATGTTGCTTTAGAATTTTTGGTGGGGTGTTTGGAAACATCCTTGCATTCATGCTTCTTCCCTTGTTGAGTTTTGGAGTAGTATGGGAAGACCTCCTTCTCAAGCCTCTTTCCTCCAAATTGTTTGGTGCATTGGTCTTACCTTCATTCTTTGAAAATTTTGGTTGGAAAGGAATCATAGGATTTTTTGTGCAGATAGGCTGATGGTTCAACAAGTTCGGCACAAAATTGTTGGTATGATCCAAAAGATAGTGGAAGCTAAATGTGAAGTGGAGTATCCTTTGGAAAGGAGGGATGATGAGATTGTGAATAAAATGGACTTACAGGGATTAACTTTTGGCTTTGCTCATGTCAAAAGAGGTAGGTGGGATAAAAAGAAAGTTCAAAGGGTTGGTAGATGGTTTCCCCCTCTGGTGGATATTTTGAAGATCAATACTGATGGTTCCTCTAGGGGTAATCCTGGGCCTGTTGGGATTGGTGGAATTGGAAGAGGCTATTTTGGCTCTGTTAATTTTTTCTCCTTTCATAAAGGGCATCATTCTAACAACTTTATGGAGGGGTTGGCAATTCTTTGGGTTATTGAGTGTGCATGTGCTTTGAGTTGGCGTAAGATTATCTATGAATCTAACTCACAAATTATTATTAATTTGTTGAATGAACAAAATTTGACTGATTTTAATTAGCAGCTTGCTCTAGTTGTTCATCAAATTTTGTAGATGTGCTCTATGCTAGAGGTGGTTTCTTTTTCCCACATCCCACATGAATGGAATAGGGCTATTGATTGTTTGTCCAACTGGGATTCAGAGCAGTATGATGACTAGAAGATTGAGGACTGGGGGCAATTATCTTTTGATTATCATCATGAATTAGAGAGGGTCCTTTCTAATGATTTGGTTGGTTGAGGTCTTTGTGGTTGTGAGGGTGGTGGTTTTGATTGGGCTGAGTGTTCTTGTGCTTTATTTTCTTGGGTTCCTTCTAAATCCCTAATATCTTTGTTCTATTTACTTGTTGATTTCAATAAAGTTTTTACCCCTTTTTTAAAATAAAAAAATTGTATGTCAATTTATTTTTAAGTAATAAATTTTGACAATATAGTTGATGAATTTTTTTTTTAAAATCAATGAAATTAAAAGATATTATAAATAAAAATTTATAGCATTCAAATACATTATTTTCAATAGTGTTAAACATACTTTTCTATTTATTAACTAATTTTTAAATAAAAATCATCATAAGTTTTTTGAATGAATGGAGTTTGAAAATTATAGTTAATGTTTTTATTTCATTTTTGGCCAAAATTAAAATCCATGACAAACAACAATATATAGTTTTCAAATATGTAAAAAAATTGAACATATTGTTAGAGTAATCATGCATTAGCTAATAATTATTAATATTTAATTAATTATTAATCGAATTTATTCTCATGCACTTAAGCTAAACTTAGGAGTGATTTACTATGTTAACTAGAGAGCTATTATTAGATCATTTTGTCTCATTGCATGAGATGTTGACATTTGTCATGATCTAATACATTTTTCATTTAGGTTTGCTCCTATATAGTACTCAATCCTCATTATATTATCATGCCTTTTGATAGAACTCTCAACCTTTGAGGACTCTTGTTTTCCTTGAAGATTCTTGAGGTTCATTCTGTAGCTTTTTCTTGTTGAGGAATCTTGCATACTTTGTTTGCAGATCTCTTGTGTGGAAGGTATCTTTATTCATTATTTTATCTTGTGGATCATTTTTTTCACAATTCTAACATGGTATAAGAGCATGGATTTAGAGAACCCCTTCTCAATTTATGAGGTTTTTTCTTCAACAAAGGTTACAGGCATCAGATCTAGATTTTCCATTATTTCTTTTGTATTTTTTGGAGGTGGGTGATTTTTATGTGCATTTTGTTGTGAAAAGGACCTCACCATTGGATTTAGGAGGGTGATTCAATGAATTTTCACTATAAATTTTCCTATAATTCTTATCGAGAGCTTCCAATGGATTTTTTTGCACAAGATTTTGTACAGCCCCTGTATAGCCCTACGCACAAAAATTTAAAAAAAGTAAAAAAATCAAGGTTGGTTATTTTTTCAATTTTATTTATTTAGAAATTTGCAAAATATATATATATATTTAAAACCTTTTAGCGGTTTTTTCTTAAAAAAGGTACATTACATAAGGGTACCCATAGGGTACTTGTGCATGTAAGTCCCTGTGGGCCCCATGCATGTTGGTGTGACAACTTCAAAGCCTACCGTTGATGATTTTTGCACCTATCGACGATGGCTTTAACCCCGATGGGCCACAAAATATTACTGGCAAAAACTTTTAGAACTTTTTGGCTTCGAAAAAAGTCCTCCAGCAACCTTTTTTAGGTCCACATTTTTTTTCCAATGCCATCCCTTTTTCCCAACAATCACAAATATTTTCCAATCACTAGCTGATATTTTGCAGCATGAGAACATTCTTTGCATATTCCATGGATGGCTTGGACTATTCCCATGATCTTTTTCTTGAGTTTGATTTTTTTTCTAACAAAAAAGAATATTCCTCAAATATTCTACTGATGTCATGGTATGGTTGCTAGGGTAGGCCCCTTTGAGACCCCTTTGTGCCCTAAAAGAGGTCTTTTTTCCTTTTGGCCATAATTTGGGCATACAATATCATTTATTAGTGAATGAGATATCGTCGAAAATTTGGTTCCACAAACATTCCAATGATGTGGGTCATATCACCTTTTTTTTTTTTGGTGCATTCTACAACCTGTTGAATTTAGATGAGTTTCTTTTAGTTCTGAGCTCATAAATTTTGACCTATTTCTTCATTTTTCATGATTCCAACGAGGTTGGGATGGTCTTTTAGAGCTCTTCACATCCATCCATGCCCATTTTCCAGGTTTCTCTCTAGGTACATTTTATTCTTCTTCTTTTTTTCACACTTTGGTGAATTACTTGAACATCCTAGCTTTTGGGAACCTATTGTTTGTGTGAGATGACTTGTTTTTGGTTGTTCTTTATGTATTTCTAGTATTGCTTCCTATTTGGACAATATAGACTTATTTTTTATACCTTCTCTTTTGTAGATGCATTGAGATAAAGTTTCATTCTAGTGTATACTTTTTAGGGATTTTGCACATCCTACATTGTGCCTTTTGTACTCACACTATGATGTAAAGTTTGATTGGGTGTTGATGTTTGCCTTTGGTTTATCATCACACCTTTTTTCAAGTGAGTGTCCCTTCCACAATAGTAATGAATCCTAGTGATTCTTCCCTCATGTGTGTGTGTCTTAGTTTGCACACCCTTTTATTTGTAGGTAGTTTCTCCTACTTGCACTTCTTGGTTTCACACAATTTCAGTGTACTTGTCATGGCTCTCCATTTTCAACATTATAGGGGGTTTCTACTATTTGTGCTAATGCTTCCTAAGGTTTCGCGTTGTAGTGATCTATGTATCTAGTTCTTGCTCCTATGTACTTTTGGATGCAACGTACATCAACAATTGGTTACATGCATTTTGATGAGATGGAACATTTACCATATGGAAACTCTTGCATTCCTATTCTTGGAGGTTTCCTTTCATCTTTATTTGATTAGAGACTATTGGCACCTATATTTTCAACTTGCATCTTGCATGTTGAGTAGTGTTAGTGGGTCACTCACATAGATTCATGTATCATTTGTATCTTTGAGTTCTATATGTTTTCCTTTGTTTTCCATTTGACTCGAGTAGTGTCATTGGGGACACTCATATAGATTATTGTCTCTCGCTTGATCAATGTTCTTTAGACTATTGGTACCTGTATTTTTTTATTTTCATCTTGCATGTTGAGTAGTGTCATTAGGATCACTCATACAGATTCATGTACCATGTGTATCTTCAAATTTTAAATGTTTTCCTTTGTTTTCCATCTGATTTGAGTAGTGTCGTTGGGGAACTCATGTAGATTATTATCTTCTTGATCCTAATCATCATTCTTTTTAGAGGTTCTTCATTTCAACACTATATTAGTCATCATTCGGCAACACTCTACAACTTCTTTGTGCTTCAGTAATGTTTTACATGTTCCTCTTCTTTTGGGACTTTTTTTGGTTAGAGGCTTCTTAGTCTTTCACCTTGATTTGGAGGCTTTTTCATTCCTTCATTTGTCTTTCTCTCTTTTAGAGAGGAGTGTTCTCCCACTGTGGTCTTCTCCTTTTCTCTAGTTGTGAGAGATCTATTTTTTGTACATGGGTACCTCACCAGGCCTTGTTTGTCGAGACCCATCTTGAATTCTCTTTTTAGGCTTTTTAGTTGCTCCCTAAGTTCACCTTAAGGGGGTGTTAGAGTAATCATGAATTAGCTAATAATTAATTAATCTTTAATTAATTATGAGTCTAATTTATTCTCATGCACTTAAGCTAAACTTAGGAGTGATTTACTATGTTAACTAGAGAGCTATTATTAGATCATTTTGTCTCATTACATCAGATGTTGACACTTCTCATGGTCTAATCCCTTTACCATTTAAGGTTGCTCCTATATAACACTCAACCCTCATTGTATTATCATGCCTTTTGATAGAACTCTCAACCTTTGAGGACTCTCATTTTCCTTGAAGTCTTTAGGTTCATTCTATAGCTTTCTCTTGTTGAGGAATATTGCATACTTTGTTTGTAGACCTCTTGTGTGGAAGGTGTCTTTGTTCATTGTTTGATCATGTGGCTCATGTTTTTCAACATTCTAACACATATTTTTATATTCATTGATTAATTTTTAAACAAAAATCCTCATAAACTTTAAATAACATATGTTACTAATTTTTTTGGTTGATTTTAATTTGAAATTATTTTTTAAAAATTTATGTCTAGCCATTATAGAGATCATCCTCTACATGGTGAGAAAAAAATTGTTACAATTATTTATGTTTAAATTATATTGGGCGTGTACAAACGGATTTAAAAAACACTTTAATTTCAACAAGAAATTAACTAAAAAAAATTCTAACAAAACTTAAGCTCATATGCATCTTTTTACATTGTTTTATTTTTTTTATTTTTTTATTTTTAGACTGCAGGAATCGGGTAGCACGACCCCCTATAAACTGCAGTGCGTCTGGTAAACTTTTTAACATGACCAGCAGCACTAGCATGACACGCCCTTCAGTACCATGGGGGTGGAGGAGACTAGACCATCACGTGACCATCACGCAGCGGGGAAGATTTAGCCAATGAGGCAGGGTTCAGCCACTTTTACATTGTTTTATGAAAAACGCTTTCATTTAATTTATTTTGTAGGTCCGCTTTGACGCATCCTAAAATCAACTTTTACTATCTAGATGTCAAAATAACTTATATATTTTAAGACAAGAAACAAAATTATATATTTCAATTTTTACATCATGTTTTAATATTTTATGTGTAAGTGCTTCAAAGTTTTGGTTCCACTTTTTGGCTAAAAAATGGATTCAACTAATACTTACACTCCTCTTATTATTATGTCAAAATTATTTTGAATTGTATACACATATACAAATGAATGGGTGCTTATCTCAAAGCGATTTTTAATATTTTTATATTGCATCAATAAAAATAGAATATATTTTGTAGTCATGTGTGAATATTATTATTTATTGAAATATAACTTCAAATAATTATAATATACAAAAAAAATAAGATGAATGATATATAATTAAGACTTGAAAACCACATAAATGTTATTTCAATAAGATTAGAGAAGTATCTGCAATTAAAGGTTTGAAAACCACATAAATTTTAGAACCATAACATTCAAATTAAAGTTATAAATGTGAACATCAAAATCACAAATGTTGATTTGACCCAACTTCATATACAATCATAAATTTCACACAAGAAGATTATTATACTTTACTTGTCTCAAAGAAAATTATAAAAATTAAATAACAGTAAAAAATAATTATATAATCTCTTCTTCAATTCCAAAATATAAATTTTCATTTATTTGTTGTATTCATATTTCAAATCCAATCAATATGCAGTTTTAAACCCAACTCATCTATCTACACTTATTGTCATACCGACTATTCAAATTATTATCATTAAAAATTAATGCGGCAGATTTCATAATCCTAAGTACTTTTTCGTGTGTATATAGTGATAAATTTGCGTATAAACTAGTAGTAAATTAAAAAGCCAAGAATATTATCATCGACACGAACGTCGTAGCTTACTTGACGTGTTCGTCGATAATGGTATGGAGGCTGAGTTTCCTAGAGAAAGCGGCCGAATTGAGATCAAAAGCTAAAACTTGGAAGCTTTATAAATCCTGTAAACTCCAATCACAAGCAAACAATTTAAATCCAGTGTAACGTCACAAGATAAGCCAGGCGTCCTTGGTGCGTGAAGAGCTTCCGCTCTAAAACAAATCTGAACACCAATATATATACTTTCTTTCTTTATCCACCTACCTGCAAATAGCAGCTTACCAAATCAATGAGGAGTTAGTGAATATGGCTACGTATAGCATTGCTCTGCAGAGAGAAGACTTACCTTTTTCCAGAAGCAAGATATTTTTTCTTGCCTGGGCATTGTTGGCGACGTGTTTCATGCCCGGTGAAGGGAAAATCGAGAAGACGGAGGACCCAAAAAATGGGCTCATTTTATCATTGCAGGCAGCCATGGAAGAAGTGCAAAAAGCGCAGGCGTTTACTGTAGCGCTCTCCTATAACGTGACTGGAACCTACGAGAGCGCAGCAAGCCAGGACTGTTTGCAACTGTTTGAAGACACGTTATATCGTCTCAACGGCTCTTTGAATTCAATCAGGACTTTTCATTTGGAGAAGCAAGAAGCTATGGCGGACGTTCACACATGGATCAGCGCTGCTTTGACTAATCAACATATGTGTCTCAATGGATTCTCTGGCACCAATTACAACAGAGAGAATAAGAGCAGTATTAACCTCAGTGAAGTTGGATCATCTATTTCGCTGCAAGTGTTGAATTTGTCGAAATTAATAAGCGACTCGCTTGCCCTTTTCGCGGATATAAGAGCGAACTCTCTAGCGCGGCCAGGGAAGCGCAGATTGCTATCGTATGGAAAGAAAATGAGGTTTCCCGAGTGGGTATCTGGGGATCAAAGGCGGCGGCTTTTGCAGACCAGTGCAGACGTGGTGGTAGCACAGGATGGCTCGGGAGATTATAAGACAATTAGAGAAGCACTGAGTGCGTACGTTCGGCCTCAGGGCAATGGGACATATTATGTAATGTATATAATGGCTGGGCAATATCATGAGAACATTGTGATTCAAAGAAATGTGACGAATCTAATGATGATTGGAGACGGTATGGACAGAACTTGCGTGATGGGTAATGGGAGCGTTACCGATTCCAAAACTCTTTTCGACTCTGCAACTTTCGGTATGTAGCGATTCTTACTGTTTATTATCAAACCATGTATCGATTGGCTGTCTTTTGTTTGGACTTTGGAGTATCCAAAGCCCCGAATAGTAAACAATGTATCAGCTTTACATATTCCTGTTCAGGTAACTTAATATTCTTTCATTTGTTTGAACTAAATCGTTGAGTAGGCAAGACGATGAAGAATTTTTTAGTTAGAGTAAAAGGGTAGTGCTGTCTAACCTGATTAGAACAGAGCGCAAAAAGTGTGATACAAACAAGAAACGTGAGAGCTAGGAAATCTTGGCGGCAACGAAAGCGCGACAGAAAAATGGAGGGACGTTGCGTATAAAAAACAAATTTGTTTTCTCTGATTAAAAATATTTGTATCCATTTTAATGAATCGGTAATTTGATGGCTGAATTGAAAATCTTCTCGATAAAATTTGTAATATTGGAAAGATGTTTAATATTAGTATAGACATAAATATATCTATCTAAGAAAATCAGAGATATTATAAATTATTATTTTGATATATAAATGATTTTCAAATTTAACATAAAAAGTAAAACATTTACATTGATACAATCATCAAACTTACTTTTTATTGTCATTGTCATTGTAGAATGTTTCATCCCTTCTGTTTTCTTATGAAATTTTTTTCTTATATTGGATTTTTTTCGTTTTGATAAGTAGGAGGTATTTTTCACATCGTGTCAAATCATGATATTGCTATTAAGATTCAACCATGTAGTTTTACGAGTAAAACTCATTGACCCATGTTTCATGAGTAGTGGTTCACAAGAATCCATCTCTCATGATAATGAATGGTTCACTTACTCATTGCATTTAGGTGATGCTCAAAAAGATGAACCATTGGGCCTTCCCAAGAGGTCACCCCAATACTACTCCAACTAAAGTGTGTTTAATCATGGAGTTTCCCCAAAGTTAAACACACATAGCTTGCAACCCCATTTGCAAAACCTTCAGGAAGTGTTGTGTTTTATGAACCATTCATTATAGAGCCCCTTTAGCTCATCAATTGATAAGGCACAACACTTGCTGAAGGTTTTACAAATGGGATTGCAAGTTAAGTGGGCTTAACCTTCGAAAAACTCCATGATTAAACGCACTTCAGCTGGAATAATACTAGGATGGGTGACCTCCTGAAAAGGCTGAATGCTTCACCTCTCTAACATTACCGAGATGTAATAAGTGTTAAGTGGACCATTTATTATCATAAGAAATGGGTTCTTGTGAACCACTACTCATGAAACATAGGTCAATGAATTTGACTCGATTCAATTCTAATAACAATATTAAATTTTACTATATGAAATAATAATTTGATGGAAGTAGATTGCATGCAGAAAAATTGACCATATGATATTTTTATAGAGCTTTCTTTCAACTCTGAGCTTGTCTAATCTCCTTAACTCAAACTAGCCATGACACTTGTTTGAAATGTGATGCAGCGGTGTGGGGCGACGGCTTCATTGCGAAAGACATGACGTTCGCTAACACAGCAGGGCCGATTAAACATCAGGCAGTGGCACTTTTAGTGGCGAGCGACCGGTCAATATTTTACAGGTGCTCCGTGGAAGGCTACCAGGATACCCTTTTCCTCCACAGCACCCGCCAATTCGTCCGCGAATGCTACATCTACGGCACCATTGATTTTATTTTCGGCAACTCCGCCGCCGTCATTCAGAAGAGCACCATTCTGTTGAGAAAGCCCCTCGACGGCCAGGAGAACGTCGTCACCGCCCAAGGAAGGACAGATTCCAGCCAAAACAGTGGCATTATTATACAAGCTTGTACAATAACGGCGGCTTCTGATTTAGTTCCAGTGCAACAGAATTTTCCTACGTATATGGGAAGACCCTGGGAACCGTTCTCTCGCACTATCGTCATGCAATCTACTCTTGGCGATTTAATTAATCCCGCTGGTTGGTTGGAGTGGAATTCCACGGACGCTTATTTGAATACCTTGTATTATGGTGAGTTTGAGAATAGTGGCGCTGGTGCAGATACATCTAAGCGTGTGAAATGGCCTGGCTATCATGTAATAAATAAAACAGCCGAAGCAGAGCAATTTACTGTTGGGAATTTTATCAATGGGGCTTCGTGGATTCCGAGCTCTGGAATTCCTTTTGATTCAAGTATATCCTGATCTATGCGTTAGAAATTTGATGCGGGTATGATGAATTTCATTTTCATTTTCACTTTCATCTCAAATGGCCGTGGCATGATTTCTTGCTAAGTTAAGGCCGTGAGATAAACAACATTCATCCGGTATTTACAGAAATTTTGTCAATTTAAATGCTTTTGTTGCCGGAAGAATCAAGAAAGTTGGTTAGAGTTTTATGGGCGTGAAAAGAAGCTTGGATTCATTCTTCATTATGTTTGTTACAGGGTAATGGCAGTGACTTACAAATAATTTATAATTGTAGGGGAAAGAATTCACTAGTTGAACATGTTTCAATAGTAGTTATAATATTTGTCCATTTAATGCTCAATATTTTTAATAATATTGAATCAATAATTGTGACTTTAAAGTTGTTAGTGTTATGATTACTATCAATAATTGAATAATATGTATTCTTTAGATCTACAAAGCAACAAATCATGTGATGCCACATCAGCGCACCAATAAAACATGATTTAGTGTACAAGTTTCGGTCTCACTTTTTTTTTGGGATTTTTTTGGACACCTCGACAAAAAGCATGTTAATGTGGCATCATATTTGATGATGTGGCTCTAAAACCTTAGTTATAAGCACGTGCATTGCCAAGCAAGGTTCTTTAAAAAAATTGGGATTTTTTTTAAATTTCCACATAAGATTTTGAGAAACGTGAAGTTAGGGTGCTCAACTATAGAATCCTCTCCCCTATGGAACAAAAAATTGGGAAAAAAAAATGTATGAAAGGTTTTGGTAGAGTTTTATAAGACCACCTTACCTATTTATATAGATTATTGATGCATGGTGAATTGCCTATGGCCCCAAACCACTTTTTTTTAATGAAAAAGTGTCTACATAACTTTTTGTAACTGTTATTTATTTAATTATAATTTTATCTTCTTCTTTTTTTTAATATAATTTTTTGTTTTTTATATAAAAAATTTATCTTTTACTTAATATAGTCTTTTCAAAATTTTGATTTTATTTTATGATAAAAAATTTAAATACAATCATATGATCATCAAATTTAAGACAATGTACAACTAAATATGTATTATATATATCTAACATTTTGTTAAATACAGTGATACATTAATTTACTAGTATAGATATCTTAGATACATCTATTAAAAAATATTGAGAGATATCAAGATTATTTTATTCACTTTAAAACTATTTTATTTACTATATACACACATGCATGCATATATGTGTATGTGCATATATATACATATAAATATGTGTGTGTGATCATATACATTTTAATTTACTTAAGATTTAGTTGATTGAAAATGTGATTTACTTTATGTGTTATGTTCATTTGTTTGTATTTCACCAATAACCCCCCTCTTCCTTTACACTTAAAAGTAAAACCTCTACCAAAGTTAGAGCCTTTAATATTTGATTTTATTCTTACTATCCTATCTTTACCCCAACATTTAATTTATGAAAAAAAAATCAATATTTCTCATAGGCTAATATAAGACTCAAGCTTTAATTCTTAGAATAAGGAACCTCAAAGGAATCATTGCTTGACTTTCTTTAATGTTGTATTTGACCAACCCTCTCCTATAGTGGGATAGATCTAATGAGCTACCCGTGTTCAGTCTTGATTATTTCATTTTCCTTATTGATGCTTTCAAAGCGATGACTAAATTGCACTGAACTTCAAAGTGATTCCCCTTGACACTAATGGCTTGAACCTTGACTTGATGGAGACATTCAAGTATCTAAGTGGTAATAGCTATAGTAACATTAAATCAGAAAATATAGAGCTAGAGACTCAACAATATCATATTTGTTGAAGATCACCTACTCAGAATAGTTGATTAACCAAAGTTTAATATCAAACTTTAATTACATGTGTGTGGGTCCCAATTTGTTAAGTGCTTATAACCAATACTGAGAGACTTAATGGATTTCATTACAAATTTGTCACCCCTCCCATGAGACACATAATGAGAACATAAATATATTAAATTATTGAAAATTTATTATTAATAATTATTTGATATGTACATGGTTATCAAATTTAAGTTAGGGTATTTTTATTTACATATTCATGTGGCATAAGGCTCCTTAATGTCATTACATAATACCTCTCAATATTATCAAGTTCATTACATCCACATTTATGATTATGATGAAATTATCTATATGAGTTTATGACATTAAACACCATCTAAATCACTTTAATTCTTGTTACCTAGCTTTAAGTTATGAAATGAACACTTCAATGGATTCATGTCCTTTTCATGTATCTTAATCTAACCTCTACTCCAATCTTTAGTAGGTGTCCATGCCCATATTATTTTATTGACATGATTGTTTAAAAAATAATAATTTGAATATTTTCACAATTGATTATGTCTTTAATAGTTTTGGTACATATCCTTTTTTAGTTTTTCTTCCCTATTTGGCCTCCACCATTTTATCTTCACCAACTGTGACTCTGAACAACCAAAAATCTAATAATAGACATCTCTTTCTTCCCCACCCATCTAAATTGAATTATTTAAATTTAGTCATGATATGATGCTCAATTATTGATGATACACATTCCTTATTATATTGAATTATTATTCTAGGTTTTCCAAAATTTGTTCCCCCTTCATCATATCTTTATTTATTTAAATTTTTTGAGCAATGTAATCTTGCTTTAGTAAATGTGGGACTCCTACTACATGATTCATGAATGTCAAGTCATTTTTAAAAAAAAATAATGCCTAGATTTATCATCACAATTAGTCCAACTAGTTTATTCAAAAGATTCAACTCATTTTTATATTACCAGATACACTTACATTCGTAACTTCCCAATATTGTAATGTATGATTTATTCCCTTTTTTCATTTCTTCCAACACTTTCAACATCATAAAGGGTGTTAATGGAGGTTTCCCTCTAAGGGGGTTTGGACTACCATTAGGCAATGCACACATCTTGATTGGGATGGACTAATGCAACTCCTTACTTGTTGAGATCTATATCCCACTAGATATTTATCTATCACTTAAGACTTGAAGTGTCTAGGTTTGATGATACTAATTATATATTATAAAATAATGATTTATAAAATTTTATAAGTAGATTTTTTAAAGTTGATTATTTAATTGTATTTGATTATTTATAATTAAGTTTATATTATATTTTTACAATTTCTTATTGAATTAGTATTTGATCAATAAAACATAAAATTAATCTAAACATATAATATTCTTATGATTTTGTAAGTAGGTATCCTTAAGACAATATATAATGCTTTCATTTATTTTAAATTTTATTGAATATTTTAAATTTGTATTAAAAAATTAAAAACATAATTTAGATATCAAATGACTGCAATAAATTAATTTTATTATATACATCAAAATTACTTTTTCATTCAAATAAGAAAATTTATATAAAGAGAGTTTTTTTTTACAACATTCACTATTTGATTGATGTCCTAAATATATTTTAATATTTTTTATAAAAAAATATGTTTTTGATTAGGTAAAATGGGTTTTTGAAAGGTCCCTAACCCTTTTACAAAGAAAAAAATATGGGTCAAGCAACACATCTACAACAAAGTTATGATTATGTACAATTAGTTGTTCTTAGGTACTCTTGGAGAGACTAGTGCTCCACCCCTAAACACATCTAGATATGCTATACCTCATTTACCACCTTCAAAAGCTAGGGAAATGGGGTATAGAACACAAAATAATGCATTAGAGTCAAGAATGAAAGCAAGGGAATTAGAGGTTAGAGTGGAAGAAAAGTAAAACCAATCTCTCTATCAAATAAAATTTAAAGTTATATTTCATGGTGTATTCCATTTGAATTTAACATAAAAAAATATTAATACTAATGTATCTAAGTGGGATAACAATTGATGATAGAGGAGGAGCGTATAGAATTTCATCATGGTACTCTTTCTACCATTCAATTTGGTCTAGACTTGATGATATAAAATTTTCTACACATCTAACTTTCATTTTTTTATTGTATGCATTTCACTTTTATGAGTAATTATTTATTAATTTATATCTTAATGCTATTTTACTTTTATATTCTATTTGAACAAAATATTAATGAGGTTTCACCTTTTCTGGTATGCTTTAGTATAACTCCTAATCATCTTAAGGGACCATCATTAATAGAATGACTATAAAAAAAAGTAAAGGTAACTAAATTGAATTTTAATTTAATTGATAATTTAGAGAACTTATAATTGATTATAATGATTTACATGTTAATTTTAAATTTATTATGATTATATATACAAATAGTCTTAAATTCTTGTCATTTTTTCTGTAGGAAAACTTAGTAGGTTCATCCTTATTAGTTAATAAAAGAGGCCTCATTGATGGCATATTCTTGTTTCGTTGTAGATAAGATTTTTTAAATATTCTAGATTGTTTATTTGTACATCTAACTTCTTTTTATTCTATGTATTTCCTTTTTTTAATAATTATATATTAATTTATATCAATATTATTTTACCATTATTGTCTATTACAAAAGTGAGCAATATGACACATTTACCATCGTGATTGAGTAGGACCCTTGATCATCCTAAGAGACCAAATAATTTGCAAAACGACTTGTAGAATAACAATAAAGAGTTGAGGTAATTGAATTGAATTTATTTTAATTGATAGTTTAGAGAACTTATAGTTAATTATAATGATTAAGATGTTAATTTTAAAGTTCTAAATTGTAGTAGATAAGTTTATGTTTACTAGTCTAACTTATTTACTTACCATTGAACTAATTAATCAAATTATGTTTTAACTTGTTATTAAATTCAACTTCATATCCATCAACTACTAAGTAGTGTAGCACCAAGAGGCCACTTTTTGAGGATCCGCCGTAGGTTGAGGGTTCACTAGAGATATTGGTTCAAGTGGATCCTTAGGATTTGATGTATCTATTCAACATGTTGATTGTATACATATTTTTGAGATGGTATATGCCACATTTTATTAAAAAATTGAATTGGCATATATGCCAAATTTTTGTATGTGTACCATTATCCTAGATATTTTTATGTATACAACTTGATATACAATATAAAGCATTCTTTGTATGCATGTAAATATTCCTACTTTGAAACTTAAAAGTTGAATGTATAATCACTTTAGGATGGTTGATTTATGAACAATAACATGTTCTAGATTGATTCCTTGTTATATGATTTTTTTTCCTAGTAGAAAGATCATACATAATTTCCTACCTCAATACATAATAGTTTTGATTTCGATGATCGTATTCGTAGTTAAAATTAGGATTGTCTTATAATGATGTGGCCATTTTTCCATAAATGAGTTGTACTATGAATACTGTAATTATTAGGAATTAATAAAAAATAAGCATAATGGCAATCATATGAAATACATATTTTTAATAGTTCATTTTAATTTAGGTAAAATTATTACATACTTGTTCAATATTTTTTAATATTTATTTATGCTAATTTATTACATAGGTGCTTGATTTCAACATATGTTTCATACTCTTCTTTTTGTATACATCTCATAACAATCATGATGTAGAACCAACTATATTTGATATGATAAGCATAGATAATTGATCATCTTACATGTTAAACATGCAAGATACATCTTAAAATTTTGATCCAAGCTACATTGGATTGAGAGAGTCTCTTAAGATACTTAAGAGTAAAATATCTTCAAACTTTTATGTAATAATTCTTAGAATCTATGGTGCCTAGGAATGTCTTATTTATACCTACAAGTGAATGTCAAACCTATTTGCAATAGACTATCTTAGTTTTTTTCAATTCTAGACCATTTTACCATATTGATAATGAATTCATTATTGTAAAATGGCTTAGTGGAATTTAGTGTAATGGTGTGAAGAGTCATATTTTTTCTTTCACACCGAGTGGCACCAAACATCTAGTGCTAACACATTAGTGTGGGAAATTTAATTCTTTTGGATGTTTGGTTTCATTCCCTTGGTCTCCCAATCCTTCCAAGCTACTTTGGACTAAGAGATTCTCTTAAGATCTCTAAGAGAAAAAAAGTCAAAAAAAATTGATATAAAAATTCTCATAATACATGGCACCTAGGAATGTCTTATTTTTGCCTATAGATGGATTTTAGGCTTTTCTATAGTATCCTATCTCATTTTTGTAAGCTCTAGACCATTTTATCATGCTAGCTAACAATGAATGAATTCTTGCAAAATGCCTCATTTGAGGGTGATCCCACAAAGCTGGTTTACAATTTTTGGGATATTCTGATTTTTGCTGAAATCACATATTTTTAGAAAATATAATGATTTAAGCCTTAAAAAGTTTCATTTAAAGCATTCCAATTGAAGAGAGCTTGATCAAACTATCTTAGATCAAACCCCCTTGGATAGAAGCCCACTAGTTTTAAACCATATCTATAACAATCTCCTTTACACCTTTCAAGATGTTGATAAAAAACTACTTTTGATTTACACTTTGCGGGATCAAATGAATTCATTAAAAAAAATAAAAAATTTACGTATGTATTCCTTATTATAAGCTTCCCAAAAAGTATAATTTTAAATAATTTTAATTTTATTATTATATTTATTTTTTATTTCTTGTGAATGTAGGTTTTTCACTAAAAATCAAGCTCTCTATTCTGCACATGTGGAAAAATAGAATATTATCAAAAAAAATTCAAAAATATGAGTGCACCAGTTATTTAAGTCCTTGATCCAACAAAATAATAATAATTTTGATACATACAAAAAAATTATTTGTTATACAATCTGCCCATGTATGAGTTGTAATTGGTTTGATTTTAAACTTGATTAAGGAAAAAATATTCAATAAAAACTATGAAACCAATTGAAAGCACTAGATATCATAGTTACAAATCTAATTTTGAAAAAAATAGAATTTTATCCTTCATGAAAAAAGTTATGTGTTATATGGTGAGTGTCACTCCTTAAAAATGGTGTTTACTGAAAAAACTAGTTTTCAAAGGACATGGAAAAAGAAGTGCAATTTGATTCAAAAAAATTTGAAAAAAATATATTTAGAATCTACAAACAAAATGTCACAAATCACTAGTTTGTATCATCTTCAAATTCCTCATGGTTTAGCTGCTATAGGTGCCCAAAAGTGAAGATTTAGTTAGAAAAAATCATTTCAGTGTCCAGTTTGGCCAAAAATTGTAAACCAGTATTGTGGGATCACCCTTGAGAGAAATATAAAGTTTCCAATAGACAATTTTTTCCACTCCTTATGGTACCAAACCAACAGTTCCAACATGTTAGGGTGGGTTGATGAATTATATTAGAAGCCTCATTTTGTTCCCTAGGTATCCTAATATTTTTGGATTGAATTGGACTGAGAGAGTCTTTAAGAGCCCTCAGATATTTTGTGTCACCCAACCTTTATTGTATTAGTGTTAAATGCACATAATGTAATGTTTCATAAAAAATCAAATGCTTTTATTTTGTGTTGTATGGAATAGTTTATTCACAGCATATTATAATAAATTATATAATTTATGAGTGTATTATTCACAACTAAATATATATATATATGATTTAATACCTTCTCATCTTTACATGTTAAAACATGAAATAACTTTTTTAACTCTCTATTAAATTTTTTTTTTTAAATCTTAAATATGAAAAAAAAAATCACAATGAAAGCTAAATTATTTAACCACTTGATCTTTCTTTTAATTTAAGAGGGGTAAATGCTTAAATTGACCTGGAGCTATGAACCGATGAGGTCACAAATAGGGGACCTTGTCCCCAATATAAATTCTCAACAAATTACACCCCAATGGGGTTTGAACATTGATGGCAAGAATAACAACACAACTCAACAATCACACCATGCCACTATTGTCTTTAACCACTTGATCTTGATCCCTTGAATGCAATAGATTTATTCTCTAAAAAAGCTACATTTATATCAAAATAAAAAAATCAATATAAACAGCATCATCAACAACCAACTTAACTTTGTTATAAGAAATTTGATGGAAGACAAAAAATCTCTATATTAGAATTCTATCATATATTTTGAACCTTATAATTACATCAAATATATCCACAATGAAAGATAAATTCTTTAACTATTGATCTCAATCTTTTAATACAATAGCTTTACTCTCCAAAACACCTACATTTAAATATTAAAAAATTGCTAAGAAAAATAAACTTTAACATGATTTTAACTCAACTATTTCCATCATAACCTTGTCATACTCATAACACAATCATGGTATGGGTAGAATGCACAAAAAAAAATTCCAACCTCATACATAAATCTAAGTACTCCAAAAGTTATGTAAAATACATCGTTTAAATATTAAAAAAATATTAAGCAAAATAAAAATCAATTACAACTAACTTACATTGCTAATTAGAAATTTGATGAATATTAAGAATCACTACTTATAATTATATCTTAGATGTCACCTTAAAAATTATATAAAAATTATCCATAATGAAAGTTAAATTCTATCACCATTGATCTCAATCCCTTGAATACAATAGCTTTATTCTCTAAAGCACTTCTATTTATTTATTAAAAAATTGCTAAGAAAAATAAGTTGTAACCTTATTTTACTTTAGAAATGGTGGATGCATTTCCATCATAACCTCATCATACTGATAACACAATCATGGTCTAGGTAGAATACAAAAATTGTTGTTTCCAACCTCGTAAGAAGATAAAAAAATTGAATGGAAAGTGGGATCTAAAAAACATTTTTTTAAATACTTCTCTATTGAGTCATCAACCTTTGCTAACACATGTCAAAAAAATTGGAACTTTGTAGCTTGGACCATAGCCAACTAGATGGATTTCTTGGTGGAATAGAGCCATATTAACACTTAGGATCTTAGGATACTAATCATTATAAAACTATAAAATAAATAAAATGAGAATAATACAATCATAGATTTTACACATTACACAAGATATACACTGGGAAAACCCTTTTAGATAAAAAAAACCCCTTAAACCATCATTTTATTAAAAAATTATAAAAAAATGTCTATTATAAAATAATAGACTAAACTTGTGGGCACTCCTCTACATACTTCCACATGGCTAATAATACCTCATGTTCAGAGTGATATAATTCACCATAAATCTACAAATTCATACACTCTCAAATGAAATAAAACCTTCTTAAATATAGGAGAAAGGGTGGGAAAATACATGAAGGGGTTTTATTCACACCTATTCAACAATAGCCATTGATAAATTGATAATCTAATAGTTATTAGACTATTTATTTTTAAATGGGATATGCTTAATAAAGCATATAATATCTAAGATTTTTATAACCTTATATTATAAAAAATATAAAAAATTTATAAAGGTAATGACCCAAGTAGTAACATTATGTTCTAACAAGCCATCTGGCACATGTCTTGTTGTCTTTACATCTATGGGTGACAACTGGTAGCTTTTTGGTGATGTGCACACAAATCCACAACCTCATAGCTTTGTAGGGATACAATAGCTCTTGAAATTGAACCCTTTTTCTGCTTCTTTATACGTTAGGGTGGTGGAGCTTCGACATCAGAAGTAGATTTCTAATAACCATTATACTAGAGGAACTCAAATCAAAGTCAATTTACACTAGCTTAAGGTTGATGATATAGCATCTAAAAATTTATTCCAATCCATCAAATCTCATCATAATTCTCATGGTACCAAACAAATCATGGATTAGAAAATTATCCTCAAAGATATTCTAGACATTCTCCAAGATTTTTTTAAATAGTACGAGCAAGTTTTCATTTCCCAAGAAAATTCTCCTAAAAGAGACCAAGTCCTTTAGGAATTCCTCCATTTCATTCCCTATTGAATTTCCTCCTTGCAACAAGCCTTCCATGATCAATTTATCTCTATTTATGATCTTAAGGAGGCTATTCACACTATGGTTAGTGACAAGGCTCCTAGTTGTGATGGATTTCTTTGTGGTTTTTGCAAGGCTCTTTTGGATTGTGTGGTAAGGTTTGCATAGTTTTATATTGAATCCTACCATTCCAAGTTGTTAGGAAATTTATTAATAAATAAAAATATCAAATTCATACCTAAAATTGAAGATCTGAAGAATATTTGTAATTGGAAGCCCATCATCTTTCTCTGTCTCATATAAGACAATTTTGCAAGCATTCACCTTTAAGGTGTACCATGTCTTTCCTTAAATTGTGAATCTTGAGAAAATTGGATTCATTGAATCTAGGTATATTTTAGATAATATTATTGTAGTTTGAAAAGGTATGGAATGAGCTAGGAATTCTAAATAGAAAGCTCTATTCCTTAAATTTGACATTTCCAAGGCATATGATCACATTGAATGGCCCTTTATTTTGGCCATACTTCGAGCTCTAGATTTTGGGCCTCAATTCATTCTTGGTCTATTACCATGCTTTTTACTAATGCCTTGTCTTGTATTACCATTAATGGCCAATGCCTTTGTGATTTTTAGTTCTATTCATCAAGGTTATCCATTGACTTGAGCCCTATATGTGCTTTTTGCTAAAGGATTTGGTTACCTCATGGATGATTTTATGTCTCAAGGGTTTGTCAAGTGTATTGATTTACCTAACTCAACTCAACTTTTTAATGGTCATTGTATGGATTATTTGTTCCTCACTCTCCTATAAAAGGAGTAAAATATCAAATAGATGCTCAAGCTCCTTTATATTTCTTGAAAAACTTCTAGTTCTACCATTTAGCAGCATAAGACTCAATGTTATAGAAATATTTCCTCCCCATGCCTTCCTAGATAAACTCCTATGGTTTGAAATGGATTGTTCATGGAGAATTTTTTTAGATTTTTGGGCATCCCTTTTGTCTCTCTAGCTTCACAAGTATCCCTCTTACAAGTTGTGCTTACCAAAATTGAAAAAAATGGCATATAATGGATCACAAACCCTCTTTTTGGCAAGTAAATTTACATTTTTCTCCAAGATTATTGTGGCCACAATATTGTATATTATTCCTCATTTTGGGATCCTTATAAATCCTCTTCCATGAAGTTGGAAAAAATAATACATGATTTTCTTTGGGCTTCCTCATAATAGCACAAGGGATTTCATAAGGTGGCCTAGAAGTTTTTTTCCTCCCTCAGGACTCTAGGGGATTTTCTCTTTGCACTAATTTAATGTTTTATTCCCTTCAAGGTGACAAAGCCTAACAATTCATTATTTGGCATTGCATTACCTCTAGCCATTCTTCTAGATAACTTGCTTAGAACATAATTGGATTTCAAAGCTCTCTCACCATGAAAGATGAGGTGTAGATTCAAGATACTTTTATGATGAAAATTATTTGGAGAGATTGGGAAGACATGAACCCTTGGCTCTTCTATAATGGTTCTAAATTAGGGTATGTGCAGGGTCATGGTGGGCCAAAAAGTGGCAATGAGGAAAAAAACACGTCTTTCATCGACCCAAAAATGCAAAAAATAACGTGTTGACTTTTTTTAGGCTTGGGTGTCAGGACACACCACCAAAGCAATCACCAATCCTAGTTTTCCAAATCGGATATCCGATCCAACTTGAATATCTGATTTGTAAAAAGTATATATATACAAATTTTGTGGTTGTTTTAAAATCATTTGACAGTCAACAACCCGTGGGCGCACAGTGAGGAGGTTCTTCGCTTAACGGATATCCGATTTCGCCAATATCCAATTTGAAAAGGTAATATTTTAGATTTTTATTTTCTTTGATTCAATTTTGAATTAGATTTAGATAATTTCAATTAGTTTTTTGTGGATTTTTTTTCAAAATAGGGTTTTTGATTGAATTTTTATGAAAATTTTGAGTTTAGAATGGATTTTGATTAAAAATGAATGTTTTTAATGGATTTTGATTAAAAATGAATGTTTTTTTATGGATTTTGATTTAAAAATAGTGTTGTTAATGTATTTGTATTAAAAATTAGAGAATTTTATAGATTTTTGTTAAAAAGTAGGGTTTTTTTATTTTTTTTTAAAACTAGGGTATTTTTACAATATTTTCATTTATACTGTCTAATTTCAATTAAAGATTAATTATTTTTTAACTTTAATCATGCATTATGGCTGCTGAAAATGAAAATTCACAAATTCCAAATGATCCACCAGCTAAGAATGAAAATGCACAAATACCAAACACTCCACCACCTTCGCAGCCATCAATTGAAGAATTAATTGGTGAAAAATTGCAGCAATTAAAGGACATTTCTGAAGTTTATAAGAGAATCCCTTGATTATTCGAGATGTCAAACACATTGAAGGATATAATTAAAAATATAGAAACCCTCTCCACCCAACATAATGCCTTTCATTCGTGGCGAGAAGACATGAGGGAATATTATACATGTGGATTGTCTTATGATGATGTGAAAGATCTCATAATAACCAAAGCCCAAATAGCCTCTTTATTTCTTAACCCCCGCACTGGTTTTCTAGTTAATGTTAATAAACCAAAACTTTCTATAAAATGGTGCACACATAGGGACATTGTAGATAACTTTTGGGATCATTGGTGTATGGTTTTTGATAAACCACCAAACAACAATTTTGATATACCATTTTACTTTATTAAAAAATTATATGTTGAGTTTGTGTTAGGGCATCATGTCAATTACTTTGACATTAAACCCTTCCAGGACATTGGTGGAGGTATGCCCCAGGATAGACCAGGGGTAGTTAGAGTAGTCTCGCTCCCATATGTTCCCCCTCCTCCCCTTCCTCCACCACCTCTAGTATATCATCCAAATATTATGCAAGATGCGGCCACACAAACTATCCAGGTTATTCACTCTTTGAGTGGCCTTTTGGTTTCACATGCTTCTACAATAGCTCAGCCACATTCTGGTGATGTTGGCGATGGTTCGAGTGTTGCTACATCATCCTCGTTAGGTCCACATATTTGTGTGCCACATACTTGCTGCATGTGTTGCCAGATATGCTTGGGTCCTCTTGGATAGCCCACAGAGCATCCCTTGGACACTTTTGATTATGACTGCCATAATGTGGACATTATAGATCAAACTCAGGGGAGTGGAGCGCACCCTATAGAGTCCTCTTCTACTAGAGAGGGGGACATTGGAATAGTGACACAGTTAAGATTTAAGTTGTAAATTCATAACTTTCATTTGTTTTTAAATGAATATTAATAAGAGATAGTATAATATACTAATATTTATTTACATGGTCTATTTAACAGTTGATGTCTAAGGAGGAGCTCGCACAGGTGACTGATAGCACCCTTAGGGCCATTTCATTTGGCCTCGACACACACACAGAGTATATATTTTCGCACTCACTTGTTTACATTTTTTTATTATATACTTGCTTGTCATTTGAATTGTCATAAATGAAATTATATAATAACTTATATGTTTATCTTATTTTCCTCTTGTAGGAAATACCTAGTGCAAGCGAGGTGCAGCCTTGTCCAAATTATGAAAGTGCAATGTTAGATAAGGGGAAGGTAATTGAACTCAAATTCGATTGAATTAAGAATTTTAAGATCTTATATTGATTATACATACATCGACATAGATTGGTAGTTTCATATGTACTTGTCATTTTTATGTACAGGAAGTTATGAGCTATATACATGTCATTGTTGAAAAGTGCGAGCAAGGTGTAGCCTTGTCCAGATTATGGAAGTGCAATGATAGACAAGGGGAAGGTAATTGAACTCAAATTCAATTGAATTAAGATTTTTAAGATTGATTATACATATATCAATATAGATTGGCAGTTTCATAGGTACTTGTCATTTTTATGTACAGGAAGTTGTGAGCTATACATCATTGTTGACAAGTGCCACAACGCCTAAAGGAGTACGTATTGGAACACCTAAAGGAGTAGGTGTTGAAACACCTCAAGGAGTAGGTATCAAAACACCTATAGGAGATAAAGAAAAAGATCAGCCTAAAGAGGTAAGTGTTTATTTTATTTTTTGTTTGGTATTTATATGTTCCTATTATCGACAATTGTATGCTAACTTAGATCAATTTTATGTTTTTGTTCACATATATAGATTGACATTACAAAATTTGGTATTTATATGATGATGTGAAAGATCTCAGAATAACCAAAGCCCAAATAGCCTCTTTATTTGTTAACCCCCGCACTGGTTTTCCAGTTAATGTTAATAAACCAAAACTTTCTATAAAATGGTGCACACATAGGGACACTGTAGATAACTTTTGGGATCATTGGTGTATGGTTTTTGATAAACCACCGAACAAAAATTTTGATATACCATTTTACTTTATTAAAAAATTATATGTTGAGTTTGTGTTAGGGCATCATGTCAATTGCTTTGACATTAAACCCTTCCAGGACGTTGGTGGAGGTATGCCCCAAGATAGACCAGGGGTAGTTAGAGTAGTCTCGCTCCCATATGTTCCCCCTCCTCCCTTTCCTCTGCCACCTCTAGTATATCATCCAAATATTATGCAAGATGAGGCCACACAAACTATCCAGGCTATTCACTCTTTGAGTGGCCTTTTGGTTTCGCATGCTTCTACAATAGCTCAACCACATTTTGGTGATGTTGGCGATGGTTCAAGTGTTGTTGTACATCCTCATTAGGTCCACATATTTGTGTGCCACATACTTGCTCCATGTGCTGCCAAATATGCTTAGGTCCTCTTGGATAGCCCACAGAGCATCCCTTGGACACTTCTGATTATGACCTCCATAATGTGGACATTATATATTAGACTCAGAGGAGTGGAGCGCACCCTATAGAGTCCTCTTCTACTAGAGAGGGGGTTATTGGAATAGTGACACAGTTAAGATTTAAGTTGTAAATTCATAACTTTCATTTGTTTTTAAATGAATATTAATAAGAGATAGTATAATATACTAATATTTATTTACATGGTCTATTTAACAGTTGATGTCTAAGGAGGAGCTCACACAGGTGACTGATAGCACCCTTAGGGCCATTTCATTTGGCCTCGATACACACATACAGTATATATTGTCGCACTCACTTGTTTACATTTTTTTATTATATACTTGCTTGTCATTTGAATTGTCATAAATGAAATTATATAATAACTTATATGTTTATCTTATTTTCCTCTTGTAGGAAACACCTAGTGTGAGCGAGGTGCAGCCTTGTCCAAATTATGAAAGTGCAATGTTAGATAAGGGGAAGGTAATTGAACTCAAATTCGATTGAATTAAGAATTTTAAGATCTTATATTGATTTACATACATCGACATAGATTGGTAGTTTCATATGTACTTGTCATTTTTATGTACAAGAAGTTATGAGCTATATACATGTCATTGTTGACAAGTGCGAGCAAGGTGTAGCCTTGTCCAAATTATGGAATTGCAATGCTAGACAACGGGAAGGTAATTGAACTCAAATTCAATTGAATTAAGATTTTTAAGATCGATTATACATATATCAATATAGATTGGCAGTTTCATATGTACTTGTCATTTTTATGTACAGGAAGTTGTGAGCTATACATCATTGTTGACAAGTGCCACAACGCCTAAAGGAGTACGTATTGGAACACCTGAAGGAGTAGGTGTCGAAACACCTATAGGAGATAAAGAAAAAGACCATCCTAAAGAGGTAAGTGTTTTTTTTTTTTTGGTATTTATATGTTCCTATTACCGACAATTGTATGCTAACTTAGATCAATTTTATGTTTTTGTTCACATATATATATTGACATTACAAAATTTGGTTCGGTCGGTTCTTTGAGAGGGGCATATTCTAGGACTCCTGACCCTTTGAAGAGACGAATATTTTAGGTAATCACGATTACAATTTTAGAGTTCAATTATAATTCAATGTATATTGATTTTAATGTTAATTATTTGATTTTAAATCATATAGTATAACTAATCTCAATTGTGGTTTGAATTTTTCTTGTGCAGCTACCTTCAGAGCCAATGAGTACTGCAAAGAGGCTCCATTTTGATGATCCACCAATAGTTTAGGATGAGATAGAAATTTTGGCATGTAAATTTTGAATAGACATCGAGATGGAATATGCCACACTTTGTAAAACTTTGTCTGAGTTGGTGTTGATGCCATTTTTGTATATAGAGATACACTCAAGATTATTGGGTAATTTGATATATAGAAGTTGACAATCGAAATTTAATTTCTTCTTCATGTGCATGATTAAACTCTTTGAAAATTTAATCAAGTGAGCAATGGTTAAATATCAATGTACAATAGCATAAAAAGAATGGTTATATTATGTAGTTTATATTCATAGTGTTGATTACATTGCATTGCACATCTTTCAAACTCAAAGCATTACTTCACATTGCATAAGTAACAACTAGATGCTCATAGATGAAAAAAATTCAATAACAATATAGTTTTTATAAAGTCAACCTAAGCAGTTATGCAATTACTTCACATTACATAACTAATAACTAGGAGCAACTATCAATTGCATTAGCTTGTCATGGAATTCTATGAGACAACATTTCTTTAAGGAAACTTGGCATAATTGGTAGCTTGATATGGCTTTCTATAACCGATTAGATAGCTCATAACATATATATAGAAGGAAGCAATCCCGACCCATCTCTAACAACAAATTTTGGTTGGGCCTCCTCGTTGACATCAACTATGTGTGGTTGGGCCTCCTCTACTCTAGTATCTAAATCAGGCTCAACTTGTACCCCAACTTATGCACGTTAACTTGAACTCCATTTTGTGTATGTTGAGATCCTAATCATATAAAAGACAGAAGACTTGAGAGTATATTTAAGGGATGAAAGATATAAACTTGTTTTCAAAAGACTATGTAAATTTTAAAATTTGGATATGTTATCATTCTCTATTATATATTAAATATAAGCTTAAATGTATAACATTATTTTTCTATTTACTCTCAAGTCACTATAAAATATAATATGTATTTCTAACATAATTTTCCTCATGTCTATATATACTTGCATAATGGTAGCATAAATAAGTGTGTTTAAAGATAGTTTGAGGTGACTTGCATAAAATTTTAAATTATTTAGATAACATACAAGATTGAATCCAAGTTGTGGTTCCTATGATGTGGGAAAGAAATATGAATTCCATGCATATATGAAATAAGACACTTGGGTGTAAAATGATAGAATAAAGGTATAAAAAAATATCATTAACAACTTGCACAAACAAAGAAACTTAAGGGAATTTGCAAAATTCTAAATGCAACAATATATAAATTAAAGATAATTTATTTACGAATGGTTCCATGGAGGAACTAGAGAAGGTCACACCCCATAGATTGTATTCTTGGTAGGAGATAAATTAATCTTAAGAGTTAAACCTCATAAGAGCTTGAGAGAATTTGGAAAATGTGCTAAGTTAGCACCTAGATACATGGGTTCTTTCAAAGTTTTAGAAGTTAACCTAGTTGCCTACAAAATAGCTCTACCACCAACTCTTTCTGATATGCATGAGTTTTTCCATGTCTTATTTAAAAAAAATGTGTTTTGGCATTAACCATATTCTTGATTGGAATAATCTTCAAGATTAGGATCCAGGAGTGATCACAATTGAGCCTCTCAAATTACTTGAGGTTCACAAGACCCACTTGTGCGACAGATAAATTACTCAATGTCAGGTCTAGTGGGACCAATATTCTGAGGATAGTGCCACCTAGAATATGTTGATGAATTAGTGTTTTATTAGTTGATATGGTTTGTTTAAAATTAATATGGAACTTGGTTTGCATATAAATGAAAAGGAATGTTATACTTTGTATATTATTGGTTTATGTTAATATTTTCTTTATATAATCAAACTAGCTACATTGTTGGCTTGATGAGGTGGATGCAGTAGATTTTGTTTCTCCCTCTAGGATAGAGAGGGAGAGAATCACTAGAGAGAGTAGAAGATTCAAGAAGAAAACCAAGGCCACCAAGAAATTGAGAAGTCACACACAAACCATATATTGCATGGTTTCTTTAAATTGTGAATTCTTTCTTGGAATTGGTTGAACTCTAAGTTCGTTTGAGTTGTCATTGGTTTAAGTATAAAATACATACATGTGTCCTTGTTTTATGATTAAAACCTAACTTGGCATAGAATTCTATGATATATAGAGTCTATTGATGCCAAGGTTCAATTTATATGATATTGAAAAAAGAAACCAATTGAGTAGAGTTATCAACATTCTTCAGAAATCATAAGAATATTTTTAGTACACTAGCCATTTTGATGTCTTCTTTTAGTCTAAAACAATATTTTGTGTCATTTTTACATTGGTCTTGAGAGTGGTAGCTCAATATAGGTCCACAATACAAAATCTGGTTTACTTGTGCAGTGTAACAGTTGCATAGGAAGATTTTTCTTTGAAAAAACCAAAGGGTGATTGCACGTTTGAAGTGTATAAACACATACCTTTTTGTAATATCAAGGATACTTTTTGAATCTTCCATGCATTGCTAATCTAAAAGGAAAGGTCATTTTCCTAATTTGTAAGTAGCCATGCTTTTGACATTGTCAAAAAGAGCAAAACTTCCCTAATGATGCAAAGGCATGGCCAAGCAATTCTAACTCTCCACATGAGAGAAGAGAACTAAGTAGAGTTATTAGCATTCTTCAAAAATCATAAATCAGCATTCTTCAAAAATCATAAGAATTTGTATGATATTGAAAAAAGAAGACAACTGAGTAGAGTTATCAACATTCTTCAAAAATCATAAGAATTTTTTTAGTACACTAGCCATTTTGATGTCTTCTTGCAGTCTCAAATGTTATTTTGTATGCAGATGTGTGATAAATTCTTAGTTCAATGATACTGAACAATTTTTGAAAAAAGAAAGTTGTGTCCTGGTCCGCTTTCAATCCAACAAGCAAAAATGAAAGCTCGGCCTCTTGGAATGAAAATGCTTGTTTTGAAAACAAATGAATAAGAATGAGGTAGTTAAGGTGTTTGAAGTTATTTAGAGGTCACTTCTAGGGTGGAAGGCTTAAAAATCCATTTTAAATGCACAAAAAAGAATGAAATTACTTCAAACCAAGTTTGTGAAGAAGTTAACTCTGTTGCCCACTAGTTTCCCTTAAGAGTCCAAAGTGCTAAAAGACAACAATCTTTGAAGGGCTATTTCTCAGAGACCGTGATGCTTATAGACTCTCTGTCTAAGGCTATGTGATCATGTTGATACCATCTACAAAAACCTCTCTATTTTTTCTATCTCATAGGCGTTTTCTTGTAGTGATGACTTTTTAGTGGAGGGAAAAGTTGTCAGATGCAAGCAGTGTAAAGTTGCAAAGTGGTGCAACTTTCATTCTGTAACTCGTACGACCAAACAGACTGTTTCAACAAGCACAGATGGGTACGTTTACACTAGGTATGGTCATCTTTTTCACCCAAATATACCAAATCATTCTGAGCTACATTAAACCGGTGATTTCCCTAAAGAGTCCAAAGTGCTAAAAGGAAGCAATCTTTGAAGGGCTATTTCTCAGAGACCATGAGGCTTACAAACTCTTTTTCTGAGGCTATGGGATTGTGTTGGGACCATCTACAAAAGCCTCTCTCATTTTTTTCTATCTTAGAGGCGTTTTCCTATGGTGATGACATTTTAGTGGAGGGAAAAGTTGCCAGATGCAAGCAGTGTAAAGTTGCAAAGTGGTGCAACTTTCATTCCGCAACTCGTACAACCAAATAGACTATTCCAACACATCTGAATGGGTACTTTTATGATAGGTATGGTCCTCTTTTGCAACCAAATAAGCTAAATCACTCTAAGCTACATTGGACTGATGATTTCCCTTAAGAGTCCAAAGTGCTAAAGGAAGCAATCTTTGAAGGGATATTTCTCAGAGATCATGAGGCTTACAGAATCTATGTTTGAGGCTATGGGATCATGTTGGGACCATCTACAATAACCTCTCTCAGTTTTTCTATCTCAAAGGCATTTTTTTGTGGTGGCAAGTTTTTAGTTGAGGGAAAAATTGTCAGATGCAAGCAATTTTCCAAAACACCAGACCAACACATGACTGATTCAAACACCCATATCCAAGTTACACAACATATATGAGAAACAACATAGACTCCTTTGGACCAGCGTTGACTTCCTATACATTCACCCTTGAAAAGGCTACTCAATTAGCCCAAATATGCAAAGCAACATACCTTCAAACACCACACAGACCCCTAAAACCTTGGGGTAGAAAATAAATTGCCAAGAAAACAAAGATTCTACAATTGGATTCCATTTGTACTGACTTGTAACCATCAAATTAGAAAACCCTTGTTTTTAGTGTAATTTTTGAGGGTTTATTGGATGTAGCACTTCCACAAGCTTTCAGACTCTATCACCACCTTAGACACCTTTATTTAGGCCCCAATATGCTTAGAAAACAAAGAAACTTGTGGTATCTCATTTTTTCAAACCCTAGGGTAAAAACTCTATTTTCAGCTCTATGCTTAGAAAACAAAGAAACTGTGGTATCTCATTTTT